>JAJHZJ010000857.1:2810091-3490727 GCA_023548195.1 Bettongia penicillata ogilbyi | reverse complement strand
TGTGTAAGAGGTAGGATTGAAGCCAGGTCTTTCTCACTCCAAGACTGATTCTCTATCCACTATCCCATACTGTCAAACACCACTTTACACAAAACAAATTAGGAAATATGCCTTTTTTAAAAATGTAGTACTTTATTTTCCCCCAATTATATGTAAAGATAATCTTTAACATTCATTTTTTTATTTTGAGTTCCAAATTTTCTCTCTTTCTGTCACCTCTCCCCCCAAAAGGGTATGCAATTGAATATAGATTATATATGTGAAATCATGTAAAGCATATTCCCATATTAGTCCTATTGTAAAAGAAAAAAATGGACCAAAAGAAAAAAAACATGAAAAAAATAGTGAAAATAGTATGTTTCAATCTACATTCAGACTCCATCAGTTCTTTTTCTGGATGTGGACATTTTTCATTATGAGACTTTTGGAATTATGCTTGCTGAGAATTGCAAAGTCATTCATAGTAGATCAATATTGCTGTGAGCACTGTATACAATGTTCTCCTAGTCCTGCTCACTTCACTTTGCATCAGTTCATGTAAGTCCAGGTTTTACTGAAATCTGACTGCTCATAATTTCTTAGAGCATAACAGTATTCTCTTACATTAGTACCACTTGTTCAGTCGTTTCCCAAGTGATGGGCATCCCCTCAATTTCCAATTCTTTGCCACCACAAGAAGAGCTGCTATAAATATTTTTGTACAAATATGTCCTCCCCTACCTTTTCAAAAAATTTCTTTGGGATATAGACCTACTAGTGATATTACTGGATCAAAGGGTAGGCACAGTTTGATTGCCCTTTGGGCATAGTTCCCAATCGTTCTCCAGAATTGTTGGAACAGTTCACAACTCCACCAACAATACATTAGTGTTCCAATTTTCCCACATCCCCTCTAATATTTATCATTTTCCTTTTCTGTCATATTAGCCAATCTGACAGGTATGAGGTAGTACCTCAAAGTTATTTTAATTTTCATTTCTCTAATCAATAATCATTTAGAGCAGAAAATGCATCTTTTATGTAAATTCGAACTAATATGAATACTTAGTTTCTGGGACTTTTACTTGACCTCTTAGACCAGGTTAGTTCCTTAGCCTTTTTTTATGTCATGGACCTTTTTGGCATTTGAAGCCTATGAACCCCTTCTCAGAATAATATTTTTAAATAATTCAAAGAAACAGTAAATTTCAGATAGAAGTTAGTAAAAAAAAAATGTAAATTTTTCCATCCAAGTTTTCCATCCTCTGAAATCTACCTATGGACCTTCTTTTTGGGGGGGTGGGGGTGGGGTGGGGGGTAGTGTCCCTGGACCTCTGATTAAGGACCTTTGCCTTGGACCATACTTGATTGCTTCTTCCTATAGATCTTTATCTTACTAAGTTGTGCTTCTGGATCCTGCCTCTGGCACCAACCTCACTAGTTACCTTAAAATAATGGACCCTTGTCCCTACTAGTTAACTTGCAAGAAGAGATCCTGTTGTTTTGAATGACTCCATCACATGTGCTTCTAATGTCTGATTACCAAAATCTTTATAGAAAAAATCTGCCCTAAAGGACAGAAACTTGGTACCATCTCCTCTAAGTCCTCTTCCAAAGGAAAAGTGAAAGAGGAACTTAAAGGGTAAACAATCTGAACCCAGAAAAGAAGATCATCCACATAGTAATCTTCCCTACAAAAAGTAAATTGCTCATAGAAGATACGATTAAGGGTCTTCATGTATATTTGTCTGAAATTTCTATTTACTAAGCAATAGAAACACTTTCCCATAGGGATCTGGTGCACTGCTGAGATCTAGGGTGGGTAGCTCAGCTGCCCAGATGATCCCTGCCATGAGAGGATTATTTTGGAAATAATAATCCAATGAGTTATTAAGGATTATCCAGTTTTTCCTCTTGTTTGAGCTATCTTGTCCTCTACCACTAGGGCCTGCCAAAACCAACTTTCCATTCCATCTTCTCTATCTTAACTCCACTCACATGAAGGAGACTTTAAATAAACAGTTGATTTCAAATCAACACTTAGTAATTACCTCCTCTAAGAGAGAAAATATACTAGATCCTAGGGACACAAGGACAAAATTTAAAACCACTCTAGTTCTGAAAGATCTTACATTCTGTTGGGAGAGGGGAGGAGGGACAGGGTATAAGATAAATATCACATTCTCAAATAAATTTACAAATAATGGACTTAAATGAAACCTCATGGAAGGAAAACACTAACAAAGCAGAGGATGAAGATAGGCTTTGATTTTGGAAGAATATAGAGATATTAATATGATTCTAATCAATGCAGTTGCTAAAAGAGATCCTGGGTTTGCAAGGATTAATCCAAATTCTTTGTCCATGACACAAAGATAGATCTACCTGACAATTTCCTCATTTCTTAACCATCAATGTGCAAAAACTTACTAGGAGCAGTGTTCACTCTACATCCATTTTTTATCACCACTGACTTTTGCTTTCACTTCTATTCTCCTATTGGAAAATATTATATAATCATCAGCATGGATTTCTCTGCATTAGGAGTCAGTGTGAGCTGATTCCCTTTTCCAAAATGACATCATTAAAGAAAAAGCCTGAAGCATCAGCTAAAAGCTTTGGTGATATTCTATCACCTTATCTCATTTCTTGCAAATACTTGTGCAACCTGATCTATGAATTACGTAATCCCTGTCACATGGTTCCTCTTGACCTCCATCAATAGACTGATCTAAGCTCCACTGATTTCAAAAGCATTCTTAAAACTGTCTTAAAAGCAATTTTAAAGCTAAGAGCTATAGTTTATCATTGACAAATGCTCAACTGTGAGAACTTGATTTTCCCTGTTTTTTGTTAAACTATTAGGTTGTAGGATGTTGACTGTTAAGAATCTAAATGCTATGTGGTTTGTTTTCCACTAATGACCATCTTAGAGTCATTCCTTCTTCTTTTTTCCTTCTTCCTTTCCTTCTTTCCTTTCTTTCCTTCTTTCCTTCTTTTTCCTTCCTTCCTTCCTTTCTTTCCTTCCTTCTCTCTCTGTCTCTCTGACTCTCTATCTCTCTCTGTCTCTCTCTGTCTCTCTCCCTCTCTCTGTCTCTCCCTCCCTCCCTCTCTCTCTCCGTCCCTCCCTCTCTCTCTCCCTCTCTCTGTCCCTCCCTCTCTCTCTCCCTCTCTCTGTCTCTCTCTGTCTCTCTCTCTCTGTCTCTCTCTCTCTGTCTCTCTCTCTCTCTCTCTCAACAGCATCTATGATTTCATTGGTATAGTGAATGCTCAGTGAGGAAACTCCCTGAGAATAAACTCTGACTGTAAATGTAAATCAGTAGAAGCCACTCTTAATATGCTCAAATAAAATAGTGCTGCTGTGTTCTGTGAGGATGACACAAGAATAATCAGACCCCGAACAGCCAATTTGTCTGAGTTTATTAAGCTCATAAGCAAGGGAGCCCCATTCTCCCAAGAAACAAAAGCACAGAGCTCATACTGACAGTTCTCAATTTACATAAATTCACATTACACAAATTCAATTTTATGTAAAGAATTCTGAAAGAAATCCAAATTCCAAGAAATATCAATGTTAATTTTACTGTAAAGATCTGTGTTCTCCACTCCTGCTTCTCTGCTAAGCTCAGTACACCAGTGCCTTCACTGTCCCCCACCCAAAAAAAAACCCTAAAAAAGTCAAATGGGGCCGGAAGAGAAACTACTACCATTGCTACTGACAGATGTGGGGCTTGGCTTGAGACATCCAGCAATGAGAGAGGATTCCTTTGCCTACTCCACCCATGTGCCAGAATGGCTGGCTCCTGCATAACTGTCTTCCTTTAGATCAGGTGTCGCTTGTATTCTCCTGCCAATATATTCCTCTTCCCGCTCTCATTTCTCTGTCTCTGGCCCCCATGTGTCCTTGAACCCCGTGCAAGTCTCCCTCCACATGCACATGATCCCCTTCCTGCCTCCCTCCCTTTCCCACATCTGGTCTGGGGGAACAGTCCACTTACATAAAGCAAGCACTGTCTGAATATGAGTAAACCATAATGGAGGGGGAAATCTTCAAGCAAAAGGAGATTGAGAAATGTTGCAAGAGCTGGCTGACTCTATACAGTACAAGCTGATTCCTGACATCAGGGAATCTTTGTCAGTCTTCCTGAACAGATTTAACATACAGAATGCTCTTAGGAAGGAATCATTAAGGTAAGGAACATGGCAAGGAGGTGTTTTAGATGGTGAGTTAATGCTTAACACAAGATAGAGGGAGTTCTGTTCAGTTTGTGACCCACATCTTTTATGACAGGACCATAGCTTGAGTACTGTATTCAGTTCTAGGCACTACATTTTAGAAGGATATCTTAAGCTAGAGAACATCTAAAGGAAAATAATTAGGATTACAGAGGGCTTCAAACTCATTTCATTCTCAATTCATCAAACATTTATAGATATTTTGCTATGCATCCAGTTGATACAAAGACTAAAAAAGAATGTTTCTGCCCTCAATGGGCTTATGTTAATATAAGGATCAGGGGAAGGAACCAGAGGTACTTAGCTTAAAGGAGACTTAGGGACACAATAGGTGTATTCAAATACTTGAAGGGCTGCAACATGGAGAAGAGATGGAAGGGTTCTTAACCTTGAATCTAAGACATGGTTTTATTTTAATACCATATAGATAGATAAATATATAGATAGATATACTGCATTTTAATATAATTGGTTTATAATCTTATATATTTAATTTTATGTATTTTAAAACATTATTCTGAGGGGTCCATTGGTTTCACTTGAATGCCAAAAGAATCAATGACACATAAAAAATGGTTAAGAACCCCAGGAGTGCTCCTTCTCTATTTCTATACATTGATCATCACCCATGTCCTATCTAACTGGGGATGCACCCTAAAATAATGCCCTGGACCCTCTCTTCTCCCTCTTAACACTCTCTGTCTAGAAGATTTCAACACTTCCCAATCATTCAATTATTATCTCTAAGCAGACAACTTTCAAATATATACACCTGGCCCTGGTCTCTCTAGTCCCACATCACTACTTCCTATTAGACATTGACTCGGATGTCCTATAGACAACTCAAACTCAACATGCTCAAAATAGCACTTATTTTCCCCTTCTAAATAAAGCACCCCTTTCCTAATATCTATATTTCTGTCAAATGTACCATCTTTCCAATAATCCAAGTTTACAACCTCAGAGTCATCCTTGATTTCTCATCTCATATCTCCAGTCAGCTAAGCTTTATTAAATCTGTTTCCATCTCCCTCATATCCAACCTTTTATCTGCATTTAGACAACCTCCACCTTAGTTCAAGGGCACTGAGGTGGCACAGTAGATAGAGTGCCAGGTCTAAAGTCAGAAGGATGATCTTCCTGAGTTCAAATCTGACCTCAGAGATTTCCTAGGGGTGTGACCCAGGGCAAGTCATTAATCCTTATTTGCCTCAGTTTCCTTATTTCTAAAGTGAATTGGAGAAGGAAATGGCAAACTACTGCAGTATCTTTGCCAAGAAAACCCCAGATGGGGTCACAGAGAGTCAGACATGATTGAAACAGCCAAACAACACCCTAATTCAAGGCTTCATCACCTCTCAACTAGACTACTAAAAAACTTCCCTGCCTCAAGTTTCTCCCTGACCCAATCCATCATCCTCTCAGCTTTTAATATGATTTCACTAAGGTATAGGCCTAACATGTTACTCCTGTGCTCAGTAAATTCTGGTGGCTCCCTATTGCCTCTAAAACCAAATGCAAACTCTTCTGTCAGCATTGAGAACTATTCACAATTGTACCTTTCTAGGGTTATTATACATCACTGTCTTCACATTCTACCACTGGAGGATGCTGTAGTAGTGGCTATAGCCACTACACTGAAAAGACTGGACTCCAGCCCTGCATTATCAAACAGCTGGACAGCTGGACCCAGATATCTCATAGGTCACTCAGTCTAACATTTCCCAAATATGACTCCAGTTCTCCCAAAACTTTTTCTTGTTTCTACCTTCCCCATTACAGCTCACAGTCAATCAATCAACACTTATCAAGCACCTACTATGTACCAGGTACTGGGCTGGTGTTCTGGGCCATCTCCAGTTGTCCTGATCTATATCTGGCCACTGGACCTCCATGGCTCCAGAGGAGAAAATGAGGCTGATGACTTTGCACAGCCCTCCCTCACTTAAATCCAATTCACTGCACGTCATGGCACCATCTTCCTGAAGTCATGGTTCTCTTCAAGAACAAAGTGCAAACCCTACAACACAACCTGGCCCAGCCAAACTGGTCTTTTTATCATTTATCCTATACAACATTTCATCTCGCATCTCCTTGCCTTTGGACTAGTTCTTTCTGTCCTTGAATATATCTCCCAAAAGGATATAAGCTCCTTGAGACCAAGGATACTTTACTTTTGTATCTGTATAATTCTAATATCTAGTATAGTTCCTAGCACATAAAAGAAACAATACATTTTTGCAGTTTATCAATTTATTAGGCTTGATATAAGGAAAAACTTTCTAACAACTGGAGCTATCCAAAAGAGAAACAAGCTGGTTCAGGAGGTGCTGGGTTCCTTGTTCCTCCAGAGAAAGGTGGGGAACCTGCAAATTCAAGGCCACATGTGGCCCTCTAGGTCCTCAAGTGTGGCCCTCTGACTGAATCCTTCAGCCCCAAGAAGGCCACATGTGGCCTCAAGGCTACAAGTTCCCCACTCCTGCTGGACCTAGGAACTCTTCAAGCAAAGTTCAGATAGTCCTTTGTTAGATATGTTGTAGAAGAGATTCTTATATAGGGATGTGTTGGACTAAAGGACAACTTAGGTCCCTTCCATCTAAGCTTCTGTGACCCTGTGCAGGCCAGTCAGATGGTACTGAAACAGAGAGAGAAGGGAGAGCAGGCAAGCATCTTATTAAGACATTTTGCTTCTCTTCATAGAGCACTGAAGTCCTGGAATTCCAACTGGTGGCCTTTTGTGGTATTAGGAAATGATGAAATTGAAGTGAACGAAGCTAGACACATTATAAAAGCTTTTTTAAAATGATCTGAAAAAATTCAAACTCATATTTCTTGCTTTGCTAATGTATTTACCATCTATTGTAACATTCCTCAGGAGTATTAGGCAAAAGGAAAAAAATCCATTAATTATGCATGTTGGGAAAAGAAAGCACCAATTCAATAAATGTTTGTGAGCTTATGTGCAAAATTAGGCAATGGAGGATTCAGAAAACAGTATCCAAGGTCTGTCCTCACTGTCCTCACAATCACACAAGGGAAATAAGACAAATATACAATTATGCCACAAGGTATACCACAAGGTCCTTCATTAAAGGACACAAATAGAGCATCAAGAGAGTTCAGCATAGCAGGATCAGATATAGTTTCATGGAAGAGATGACATTTGATCTAGGAATTGAAAAATGGGTAGGATTTCAACAGGCAGAGAATAAGAGGAAAGACATTCATTAACAAAACTCCCTATCTCAATTTATATTCTAATATTAAACATCATAAAAGCGAAGGCTTTTTGAAAGACTTAAGATCTCTAATCAATCAATGATCAATAATGATTCCAGAAAAACAATGATGAAGTATTCCCAGTTAGCTCTTGACAGAAAGGTGATGAACAAATATGCAGAAAGAGACACATAATTGGACATCAGCAATCTGTGAATGTGTTTTGCTTGATTGTGCTTATTTATTATAAGGATTTTGTTTTTAATTTTTTGCCCTAGCAAATGAGGAGGTAGGGACAAAAAAATAAATACTTAACAATTGGAAAGAATTTTTCTACACTGTGGGAACATAATTGATTCAATGCTATCTATGTACATGGCTTGGACAACCAATGCAAATATATCAAGATGCTAGTACGAAACTGAAAAAGGTGTGGGGTTTTTACAAAATAATAGTTTTATGAACTGAGTTTAACTATTTTGTTAGAAATAGACTATAAAAATTTTCCAAAAAAAGAGAAATACTTATAAACTTAAGGGCAGGGACCATATATTTTATTAATATTTTTGTCTTTATATAACATTTATTTCCCACCCACCCCTAAAGATTGAACCCTCCCTTGAAATAAAGGTAAAAAGATAAGCAACAATATCTACAGAGATTTTATGTAAGAATGTATATTTATATTGACAAACTAAAACGGTCCAAAGGAGGATGGCCATGATGGTTGGAGCACTGGGGATAATACCATACATTCAATCAGTAGAAAGAACCACAGATAAAAGAAGCATTTATTTGCTAAAGTGAAAACTCATATAATTACTGTGTACTTGTATTCAGAGGGCTATCCAGTAGAGTACACTTTGCTTGATCCCACAGGATTGAACTAGAAACAATGGATTGCTTTCAGTTTAATATAAAACAAATCAACACCAGCTATTTTTCAGAGTAAAATGAGTTGACTCGGGAAGATAAAGGGAGAGACTGAATGACTAGGCTAAATTGAGGGTCTTGTAGAAATGGAAGCACAGTGTAATAGAAATTGCACTTGACCCCAGTTGATAAAAGGGAATGAAGAGGTAGTTATTAGAGAAAGAAGTTCAAGCTATTAATAGTCATATGAAAGAAAGGTTCTAAATTGCTAATAACTAGAGAAATGCACATTACAAACAACTCTGAGATTCTACCTCACACCCACCAAATTATCAAAGTTGACAAAAAAGGAAAATAACAAATGCAAGAAGGATTTTGGGAAAGTCTGTCTGTCTATGCCCATCCTTCGTTTTCAAAGAAGACCATGCCATCAGAGAAATAATGACATGATGACTCGACTCTGTTTTGAGTGAAGGAGGGCTATGCAAGGTTACCAGCCTCACTTTTTCCTCCTGAGTCATCTGGATCCAGTGACCAGATATTCGTTAGGATGACTGGAGATGACCCAGGATGCACTTAGAGTGAGGTAACTCCCATTCAGTGAATAGGCTTCTTTAAGAAGTAATCAGGGAATAGCCCCTTTAATGGACAAAAGAAAAAAATAAGGAAATCCAGCTGGGAGGGAAAGAGCAACAGTTGCTATGAATCACTCTGAAGTAAGAAGGTTCAGAAAACATCCATTAAGTGGAGCTTGCAGGGACCTATTGTTGTGCAATGTATGGGCTTCAGAGTGCACAGAGTTTAAGGTTTTGGGAAAGAAAGAGAGAAAGGGAAGGAAGGAAAGAAGGAAGGAAGGAAGGAAGGAAGGAAGGAAGGAAGGAAGGAAGGAAGGAAGGAAGGAAGGAAGGAAGGAAGGAAGGAAGGAAGGAAGGAAGGAAATACATAAAGAAAGAAAGAAATCTGGACTAACCCAGCTAGGTGGGTAACTCAGCTCCCTTCTGTCCCTCTGGATGGCCAGAGGATGCCTAGCTGGGAAAGCAGACATTGTTGGTGGAGCTATGCACCAGTCCAGTTATTCTGGAAGCAATTTGGAATGAAATTGTGTATAATTATTTAACCCTTGACCCAGTGGTACTGCTACTAGGTCTATAACACAAAAAAGAAAATAACCAATAGGGTCAAAAATATTTATAGCAGTTCTTTTCATCATGGGAAAGAACTGGAAACTTGAGGGGATACTCATATATTTAGGAGCGACTGAACAAAAGTTACGATACATGCATGTGCTATGAGAAATTATGAAGGGGACTGTTTCAAAGAAACGTGGGAAACTTTATGAACTGATGGAGAGTGAAGTGACTAGAACCAGGAGAACAATTTGTACAGTACAACCACGTTGTGAAAACAACTTTAAGAGGCTTGGAAACTTTGATCAACTCACTGACACTGTTCCAAGGCTCGCATAATAAAACATGCTTCTCCCTTCCAGACAGAGAGGTGAAGAATTCAAAGGGCAGACTAAGACATTTATTTGCACATGAACAATGTGACAATTTGTTTTGTTTGACTATTCATATTTGTTACAAGAGTTTTTGTTTGCCTTTTTTAAATGGTGAGAGAGAAATGTCCATTTTTCTTGGAAAAAAACAAAATTTCATTTAAAAAAAAAAGGAGGAAAAAATTCAAGATGGGAAATATCCAGACTTGAGGGTAAACTTGTGAATCTGAGAAATCTGGAAGTGTCATTAGGCCAGAGCTAAATGGTGCAAGGGAGAAGTCCTTGGTAACTATTCCAATGCACATGTAGGAGACAGCCACCAAGAGGATTGGGCAGTGTCTGACCATTTTACAGACAGATAAAATGTAAAGTATCCAATTATCAGTTCTGCAGACTGCTCTGTATTCTGATGAGTTTTAAAGACAGGCCTCCTAGCAGATTGAAATGGTAGTTATAAATTGTTACTAAATCCTACTTTAAGTTTATTTTGGTCAAATTGTGAATTTCATGTGTTCAGTACTTCTTTTGAGTGTAGGAATAAATTACTTGTCCTAATTCACATTATGCTTTGAGTATCTTTTTATTTTCCCCTTTAGGGAGAAAATCTTAACATGACCCACAAATTAAGATGTAAATACAATTGTCTCCGGGGTCCTGGAGAGGGGGATTTAATGAAAATAGAGAGTTCAGTCCTCTCTTATTACAGGTCAAGGTCTTCAGTACTGAACTTGATCCAAACCACATGCTTTGATACAAAAACAGAAAATGAGTGCAATACCCCAGCCTCAAAGATATACAGATAGACAATAGACAGATATAGATAGAGGGAGATCTGTGTTTATCTATTGAGTCACTAATGCTAAGACCAGTGCTTTTTCTATTATTCTCTGTGCCTCTAGAATTTCAGACATGTGCCTTTTTTCCTCACTGAGATGTGAAAATTTAAATATATCTTTATTAACCCAACTAGGCTTAAGGTTGTCATTTTTGTTTTTGTAGAGTTTTGGGGCATAGGAAGGACTCCTGATTCATTAATACAGGGGGTTCATATTGTGGACACCCATGCAGATGAGAAATTTTTCTATGACCTTTAGTTTCATAGAGTTGCTTGAGATACTAAGGTTATGTAATTCATCCATGGTCAAAACACCACTCACTATGTGTCAGAGGAAGAACTTAAAACTTCCCCACCATGAACCCTTCCCACTTCTTAACAGATAAATGATGGAAGAGAAGTGAAAAAGAAAATTAAAGGGAAGGGGAAGAAAAGGGAATGAGAAGGAAGGGAAAGAAGGAAGGAGATAAAGAGACAAATATACCAGGTCTTCATAACTCAGGGGTCAGTCCTTTCTCTACTATCCCATGTTGCCTTAGCTACAGTAATGTACACATCTTCCACTTTAATTCCATTGCAATGCCTCATCATGGTGGGGTAATACCAGCAGAGTATATAACCTCTTGCAAGTTGTACCAAAGTTAAAAAGATTTAAAATGTGAATCTAATGATGAGCAATACGTCCATAATCTAAGAACTAGTCAAGCTTAATAAGTTGGAGAGCCATAAGTAGGACAGCCATAGGGCAATGCATTTTCAGCTATCACTACTCATAAAATATCAAAATAGGAAGAGTTTGTATCCTTTTTTAGCTGGACAGGGTAGCATGTCCCTCCAGTTCCTTCTCCTTAGGAGGATGCGGCTGGGAGTTCTGAATTTTAGTATGGCCATAATCAATTGGGAAACTGCACTGAATCTAGCACCAATAGCATAATCTCCTGGTGGCAGAATGCCACCAGGCTGCCTATGAAGGGGTAAACCAGTCCAGATTGGGGAGAAAGGAGGAAGAGTAAGTTAAAAGTCCCATGCTGATCAATATTGGGATCAGGCCCAAGAGTAGCTACTGCGCTTCCAGCCTAAGTGAGATAGGGAGACCTAGTCTCAAAAATTAAAAAGGAAGAAATTTTGGGGGTCCTGAACCCCTTTATCCATTGAGTGAAGTCTATGGACCATTTCTCAAAATAATGTTTTAAATGCATAAAATAAAATGTACAGACTTACAAAGAAAACCAATTATACTAAAATAGTTATAAAGAAAAAAATATTTTTTATGTTTATGAATCTCAGGTTAAAAACTCTATAGGTGCTGAAAAGTTATGATCTATTGTCCATAAAGAGGTTACTCACAAGAATGGAATTACATATACTCAAAGTAATATACATACGTTAGAGTTCCAAAGTAGCTCTACCCTCACCAGATTCAATACAAAGAAGCTATAGAAAAATAGCTCTACTTGGGAAAAGCATAATAAAAAGATAAGAGTAAAGGTTTAATACCTTTGGGTAACATGATTGAATCAACATAAATAGTGGAATAAAAATTAAGATGATTATATCATCCTGCAATCCAATTATGCTGAAATGCTTAAAAGGAAATTTGTATCCTCATATGTCATCCTCAGCTGCCTGCTTATAGCCATCATTTATAGCTATTAAATTTATATAATGCTTTAAGGTTTGCAAGGCACTTTATAAATATTGTTATCCTACTTTACCCTCACATCAGCCCTGGGAGGTAAGTGCTATTGTTATCCCCAATTTATAGTTTAGGAAAATGAGGCAAACAGAAGCCATAAAGTTATAAGACTTACCTAGGGTCACACAGATGACTTGCAACTGGGGCCAAATTTGAAGTCAGGTATTCCTGACTAAAGCACTCTATCCATTATGCACCACCCACCTGCCTCCAAATATAAACCAAATTAAAAATTTTCCAAGGAACCACAATGGAAAAGTATGAAAGCCAAACATAATCTAATACTAATTTTTTTCAGGTGGGAACTTAATGAAAATAGCTTTTATTTTATTCTTCTCCTCTCTTTCTCAATCCAATATTTTGTGTTCAGGTTTTTTCTCCTTCCAACATTCTTTAAAAGCAATAGAAGGGAAATTTTAAAATTAACACAGTCAGACTTACATTCAGTGCCATTTACCAAAACCTATCCCAGACTTTCAAGTTCTTTATACTTTTTAACATTTTTTTATTATATTTTCTTATCTCTACTATCATCATTTTCTGAAACAGGATCTCATTTCCTGAAGCAGAAACTAAGCAGTTTTCCTAACAACAAAGGCCAAATTACTCTAAACCACCAGAGGATTTTAGATTGGAAAGGAGTGAAAGCAATTTTTTCATTTTCATGCTCATGGGTGTGTCTCTCAGAGTAAGCAGGGTTAAGAAAAAATATCCTGACAGAAAAAAATAATCTGCAATCTGAATGGAGAACATTAAAAATTCACCCTAAGTGAAAATATTGTATTATTTTTCTTCCAAATTCAGTGGGTTAATTGTAACATAATTTATTTTCACAAGTATGATGTAATGGCATTTCCATCAGGATCCACATAGCCATGTGCAATTCATCATTTTTCAACTGTCAGATAACAGGATATGGAACCATAGATTTAGAAAGGGCCTTTAGAGGTCAACAAGTCCAACCGCCTTCATTTTATGTATTAATAAACTGAGGCTTAGAGGGTTAAGAAACTAGTCCAAGTTCACACAACTACTAAGTATAAAAGGCAGAATTTAAACACAAGTAGTTCTGGCTCCAAGTTCAGAATGCTACACCATGTTTCCTCTCTGCCACCCTATAAATCAAGATGACGCAAGTGAGTGTGGGAGATAATCACACAATGTGGGAAAGGCTCTTTCACTGTTGCTAAGAAGGGCAGAGCAAGTGGAAGCTGATGGCCTAAGAACTTCTGGTAGATTTTTTAAAGGTACCAGGATGGTTGGAAGGTTGCTAGTACATAAGTGGTTACCTTGGTGATGAGATAATGTGGTAATAAAGGCACATTTGTTCAATCCAAAGAATGAGGAATGGGAAAGAGATCAAGAGACTGAAAGGTAAGAGACAATCAACTGCACATATCCAGCCTGTTTGGACTTTGACTTTTCTCCTTATTAAGGTGGTATCACTATTGTTGAGGGAGGCGGGGAGAAGGAAAGAGCACAGAGCTATTTGTAGGTGTTTATCTGCCCAGGTCAGAGGAAGGCATTGAATGTGAACCAGAGTAAAGCACTTTCACTGAGGGGAAAGGCCATTGGTAATCCTTACCAGGATATTCATGGATATCCAGGTACAACCAGCATACCTGACCCTGACAGTCTGTGCATGCATGGAGACCAGGTTCATGGTTTGTACTGCTACAGGATCAATACAACATGTATTTGTTTGTGTGTGTATGCACATACACATACCCAGGGACATATATATATATATTATGTGTGTATATCATATGTATATCATATATATTATATGTGTATATTATGTGTATTATATGTGTGTATATTATATGTATATATGTGTGTATATACATATATAATATTAAATATTATACACACACACAAATCAGAATAAAGGAAGTAACAAATTCATTGGACACGAGTTCCTTGAGGACAGGGACTGCTTTTGCTTTTTCTTTAAAACCCCAGCATGTAGCACCAGTGGATAGAGTGCCGGACCTGGAGCCAGGAAAGCTCATCTTCCTGAAATGACTGAGAAACAACTAGTACATTAATGAACGCTTTTTGATTGATCAGTCAATTAAGTGGTCACATCCAGGCTGCCACTAATTATCTGAATTGTGTCAGATGAACTTGCCTTCAGTCCCTGCCTTAAAGGGTGCTCTGGGGAAACTGGATAGTCCTACTACCTGCAATTATTTCCTACTGAAAATAATAAGATCAAAAATCATTCCTCAATAGATAAGTGGCCAAAGGATACGAATACATAGTTTTCTCAAAAGAACTATAAACTATTAGCAGCCATACAAAAGAATGCTAGAATTCACTGATAATAAGAGAAATGCCACCACTATTGTCAACTCAGTTTCCTCATCTTAAAACAAGAAGTTGGATTAGAATCCTCTCAGGTCCCTTCCCATTCTGGGTCTTTGATCCAACCTCTCCACACACATACATCCCAATAAAGGAAGAACTTGTTCAGTTCTCAAAAAACGTTGCTCATCTCTGGTGTCATTTCATATCTTATCAATTATTTTCTTTTTTAAAAAAATAAGTTTTGTTTTATATATATGTATATATATATCTTTTTGTTCATATATATTTATATATTTGTGTTACATATATATCTTTTTTAAAAAAAAATCATTATAATTTCCCCCATACCCTGATATAAGAAATATTATTTATTTAATGACAAAAATGGAAGAGGAAAAAATCAGCATAGCTGACAAATACATTGGAGCAATTAGAAACTATGTGCAATATACTGGACTTTTGGACTTCCTGGCTCTGAAAAAGATGAGTATCTTCTCATATCTCTTCCTTTGAGCCATGCTTATTCTTTGCAATTTTGGAACATTCACTTTGGATTTTTTTAAATGTTTTTATTGATTTATTTAACATCATTATAGTTTTCCCCAATATCACTATAGCTCCCCCTCTCATGCCCAGAAAGCGATCTTATATAACAAATAACACTTTTAAAAGGCAAAGATAAAGAGGAAAAATTAATAAACCAATCAATACATTGAAAAACTCCAAACAGGTGCAAAGTGCAACACCTATGGACCTCCCACCTCCACCAACGGGTGGGTTAGGGGAGTCTTCTCATCTCTTCTTTAGAGTCATGTTTACTCTTTAGAATTTTGCTGCATTCATTTTTTGTGCTTACTTCTGTTTATATTGTTAATAAGTTCTTTCAAACTACATCCACTGAAATAATATATCTATCAGTCATTTTAAAATGAATTATTTAATCCCCTACTATCTAACTGAGATCTTGCATGGAGAGGATGTCAGATTACATTTGCATATATTGAGGATGTCAGGTCAGGATGTGCTGGCACAGTGAATGGGATAACTTTGGTCAGCAGGAGGACAGCATGTGTACCAAGAAGGAAAGGGACAGGGATAATAAAAGGGATAACAGAAAAACAAAACAACTTTGATCCCCTGGCAGCCACCAAAGTAATACCAATTTGCATATTAATAAGGGATTCTTTAAAAGAGAAAGCACTGTTAATAGCCAAATAGCCTGACAAATACAGTCAATATGTTAATTTGGCTGGACTTGGTTCCTCTTTTTTATTTTTTGTTATAAAGATTATCTTCCGAGGTAGGAGAGGAGGGATGAATAAATTGTGAAATGAAGGTTATATAAAAACATTTCCCTTATTTTTTTTTAAACCTGACAGATTTCAGACTCAAAGGAATGAATTTTTGAATTTAAATTATCTTTTTTTATTATTATGAATTGGACAGACATAAATATTTCCCTATACAAAAGAAGAACAAAATAAGAGGACTGCATTGAAAACTAACAGTTACTACATAGTAGCAACTTTGCAAAAAACTTAACCTACATTGTCTCAGTAGGACATGCTGGGTTGAGTTTGGGTTCTGAGGGGAGGTTGTATTTCAAATTTAGCACTGTAGTTCCAAAACCACCTTGAATTCCTGTGACCCCTTTGGAACTAAAAGCAATGAACTCTTAACAACACAATCACAAGAGTTGCTGAGGATGATAATTTGGGACCAAGAGGAACCTAAAATGTCAGTGCCCTTCAGCTCACATCATATGGGCTTATTTAATCTTTAGGTAGATCCTAATGCTATTGAGTACTGGGCCTGGAGTTGGGAAGACATCTAATTGAGTTCAAATCTGGCCTCAGACACTTACTAGCTATGTGACCGTGGGCAAGTGACTTAACCTTGTTTGCCTGTATCCTCACCCCAAAAAATGAGCTGGAGAAGGAAATGGCAAATTATTCCAGTATCTTTACCAAGAAAACCCCAGATGGGGTCATAAAGAGTTGGACACTACTGAAACTATAAAGCAACAGCAATGCTATATGTGGGTGAATGGTATCAACGTATTACCTGCTAACTTTGGCAAGCATTTTATGTTGCTTAGGATGTGTTTTATCCACATTATATTAAGCAGCTTTTTCAACCAGGGCAAGTGGCACAAAATGTACCCTTAATATATCTGGGGTGGGAGCAGCAGACTCTGTGGTTCTTCAAGGCCACTGCTGGCAAGGCTGTCATCAGGTAGAATGGCGAGGCATAAGTGGACAAGGCTATAAAATAACCTGGGGGATAGTGAATGGAGAGACAGACAGGAGTGGAAGTTGCTGTCTAAGAAACTTCCACTTTTAGTTGATTATTCTTGTTAACTAACTATATGCAAGCCTTAGTTTCTATGCTGCCTTTGAGCAACCAAAAATGACATCAGAAATACACGTACTAAGCAAAGTTGACATACTTCAATCAAAAGGTCCCAGACTCCCACGTAAAATTCATTTATTCTGATTGTGAGTAAAATTTTAACAACCTTGTTTATCTGATTTCTCAGTCTACAGAAGATTAGAAGTGGCAAATTATAAGAGAGATTGTTGGAAGCACACTGATAATAGTAAAAATAAATAAGCCTGATCAGGAGAGAGGAATCATAAAAACAACAAAACACAGATAGAAGAATTAAAAAATTATAGCAGTTTTCAATCATTTAATGTGACAGCAAAGAGTCCACCATGCCCCAATAACCCCTAACGACATTGCTTTATTTCAGCACAGAAAAATAATTGATATTCATAATGATGAGCCTGTGAGACATCAAGAAAAGTTTAATGTACGTTCATTGTGGTCTGTTTAAGAAAGCAGGAGAATGTTTAATACACTTTAAAAAGATTTCCATCCAAAACTGTTGTTCAGATATGTCTCATGACTGAAATATGGCCCTGAAAGAGTATATTTTACTTAAAAAGGAACAAGATAGATAAAAGAGGTGGGGGTATTTCTAAAACCAGGAGCAGCCCCTTCTCACTTGTAGTGCCCCT
The DNA here is from genome assembly GCA_023548195.1 of Bettongia penicillata ogilbyi. Lineage (NCBI taxonomy): Eukaryota > Metazoa > Chordata > Mammalia > Diprotodontia > Potoroidae > Bettongia > Bettongia penicillata. The sequence continues at coordinate 3,473,058 of JAJHZJ010000857.1, read as the reverse complement.
CAAAAAGCTACCCTAAATTCGAAGCGCTTTGTAGTTTCATATCGCCTCCAAACTGTAGCTTGTGAGCCCCCATTGACAATTTACTTATTTTTACTAATCAGTCTGAGGACATAATTCAAAATGAAGGAATTCAATGAAATTAATAAGAAGCAATACAATTCTACTTCCATAAACTTAGGGTACCATCATCAGAAAAAAGACATATATGGGGATTCCGCATGGGAACACACATAAAGTGAGTAACTGTGGTCAAGGCGATGGGGTTCAGACTCTGGGAACCTCCCTGAACTCCCCTTGAATCTTCCCACTTAATCTGGCCTTTCTTACTCAAATCTAATCTTCCCATTTGATCTGGCAGTCTCTTGAAGCCCATGGGCTTTTCATTATAGCTGTGCCCGCGTCTCTGTTGCACTCCCCACCCTTTGATCTTATTACCAGCCACTCCTATCAGGATCCTTCCTGGGTTTGATCTATCAAAACCATCCCAGGGACCCCAGACTACCTGGCAACACCTGATTCGGCCCAGGCCCTCCATTGTCTGATATCTCCTGATTGCCTCCAACCCTTTTACCCCAGTCCCATTGAGGTCCTCCTTGGATTTCTCCTCAAGACCCTCCCTAAACCCCTCCTTCCATCACCCTAGACTACCAGACCACCCCCAGATTCCTCCTATAGTCTTTTCTGTATTTAAGTTACATCTTGCCTTCATGAAGGCATTCAGATTCAATCCAGCTCAGACTCTGTCTTGCTGAGATTCTATCTGGCCCACTTGTGAATACAAGCCTTACAAATGCTTATGCTCCTTAAGAATCAACCCAAAATGGCGAATCTTTAATAAACTTTGTGTTTCTTTGACCTTAAGAAGGCTTGAGTCAAATTCATTCGAGCAGGATCCAGCATGTCAGTATTTCAGGGTCCCCAGCACCCCTGAACCCCAACAAAGGCACAATCAGGGGCACTTTACACTTCAACACTCATGGACACTGAAGATGTTACTATATTGCCCTTTCAAGCCTACTCTCTTCTGGTTTCTGCTCTGTGTTGTACCTAAAGTTGGGTATCAATTTGTTGAGGTTGGGGTGCTGTACCCCAAAATACCAACACACCAGGTCCTGTTCGAATGAATTCAACACTAACCTTCTTAAAGTTGAAGAAAAACAAAGTTTATTAAATATTCACCATACTGGGTTGAGTCTTAAGAAGCCTAACCTTTTCTACCGCTTGTATTGACAAGTGGGCCAGATAGACAGAGTCTGAACTGGATTAAACCTGAGCGCCCTCGTGGAGGTGAGATGGAACTTAAATACAGAAGAAAACTGAGGGAAGAATCCAAGTGTCACCAAGTAGTCTGGGGTTCCAGGGATGGTCTTGATAGATCAAACCCAGGTAGGATCCTGATGGGAGTGGCTGGTAGTCCAGACAATCCACAATCCAGGCTGGGCAACTTGGACTTCAAGAGAATGCTAAATAGTGGGGAATAGCAAAAGGATGCTAGGATCAAAGGAAGAGAACGCTAAATGGTGATAAGATAGGGAGTATCCGGGCTGGGAGAAATGGAAGGGGAATTCAAGGAGCTCCCCCATGGTCAAACTTTCTGGGGCCCTTCAGACAAATGGGATAAAAACCTCCCGATCCAAGGGAAAAAGGTCTTGACTTGGGCTTGTACCCCATCAAATTCATGTCCTCTTTGGGGACATCTCTGCTGATTCCCACATCTTTCTGGCTCCTGGAATTCTCTAATTTCTCATGAGCACAGTGCACTGTTAATCACGCGGTCACTGTTAGGTCATTGCTCTGTTTAGGGATTCTAGCTGCCTACCTCACTTCCTTTCTACCAAGGGCTCCACAGATTAGAAAATTTCGCTAATAAGAACAGGAAGACAGCTCTTTGGTCATAGCCTGAGGCTAGGAAGATCCAAACTCAAATGACAAACGACAGACAGCCATTCAATTAACATTTAAATTTCTTAACCACCAGGTCCAGGGCAGAGCAAATCTTTGCTTCAGACTTTGAAATTCCCAAGATCCTCTCACAATTAATTTGCAAATAATTTAAAGTAGAACAAAAGCTAGGTTATGGAGACAGGTACATTATTCTCTTTCAGGGACCAGATACCCCCTACTTTCCTCCCCCACTTCATTGGCTTTCACCTCAGGAGGGGGGGAAATCTCTCTGGTTTCGATGCTATATTTTGGTCAATGAAAAATCTAAAAATCTCCCTAAATATTATGGGAAGACCCACTCATGAAGAAATCCAGAAGAGGGAAACATGGTGAAAACCTATCTGATTGAAGAGTAGACAAGAAACACATGCAATATTGCCATGGGAATTTACTCTCCTATCCAGAAAAAAAAAGATGAAGAATTAGGAAAATGGATCATAAGCATGGCATGAAGGTATGACAGAACAGTGACAAAGGATTCGCTTTCTCTGTTTCTGTCTTTGTCTCTTTCCTTCCTTCCCCCACAAAAGAATTTATTCAGTTGTTTTTCAGTTGTGACCCAACTGGGGTTTTCCTGGCAAAGATAATGGAGTGATTTACCATTTCCTTCTCCAGCTCATTTTAAAGATGAGGAAACCAAGGCAAATAGTGTTAAATTACTTGCCCAGAGTCACACAGCTAGTAAGTATCTGAGGCCAAATTTAACCTCAGGAAGATGAGTTTTCCTGATTCCAGGTCTGGCACTCTATCCACATTGACACTTAGGTGCCCCTTTACAAATGTTAGCTATTAATATTATTATTGTTGCCGCTAATAATAATAATAAACTTAATGATAACTACCAATCTCACTGGGTTGTTTTAAAAAAAAGGTGTTTTTTATCGATAACTATGATTACATTAAATTGAAAAGTTTTTACACAAACAAAGCCAAAGCAACCAAGATTAGGAAGGAAGCAGAAAACTGGGAAAGAATTTTTACAACTAGTGTCTGTGATAAAGGCCTCATTTCTAAAATATGTAGAGAACTGACTCAAATTTACAAGAATACAAGTCATTCTCCAATTGATAAATGGTCAAAATATATGAACAGGAAGTTTTCAGAGAAAAAAAATTAAAGCTATGGATAGTCATATGAAAAAATGCTCGAAATCACTATTGATTGAGATGCAAATCAAAACAACTCTAAGGCACCACATCACACCTATCAGATTAGCTCACATGACAACACAGGAAGATGATAAATTTTGGAGAAGATGTGGGAGAATTGGAACATTAATTCATTGTCGGTGGATCTGTGGGCTGATCCAACCATTCTGGAGAACAATTTCGAACTATGCTCAAAGGTCTATAAAAATGTGCATACCCTTTGATCCAGCATTATTGTTTCTAGGGCTGTTTCCCAAAGAGATCATAAAAATGGGAAAAGGCCCCACATATACAAAAATATTTATAGCAGCTCTTTTTGTGGTGACCAAGAACTGGAAATCAAGGGAATGCCAATCAACTGAGGAAGGGCTGAACAAGTTGTTGCATATGAATATAATGGAATACTATTGTGCTATAAGAAATGATTAACAGTCAGAGTTTAGAAAAACCTGGAAAGTTTTATGTGAACAAATGTTGAGTGAAGCGAGCAGAACCATGAGAGCATTATACACAGTAACAGTCACAGTGTGTGAGAACTGTTTCTGGTAGACTTAGCCCTTCACAGCAATGCAAGGACCTTAAACATTCCCAAAGGACTCGATACAAAATATCATTCACATTCAGAGAAAGAACTATGGAATCTGAACACAGACTGAAGCAGATTATTTTCTCTTTGTGTTATGTTTGGTTTTGGTTTGGCTTTTCTCATGGTTTCTCCCATTCATTTTAATTCTTCTAAGCAACATCACTAATGTGAAAATGTGCTTGATAAAAATGTATGTGTAGAACTCATAAGATTCCATGCCATCTCGGGGAGAGAAGGGAGAAGAAAGGCGAGAAAATCTAAGACTTACAGAAGTGATTGTTGAAAACTGAAAAGAAATTAATTAATAATTTAAAAAAAGAAAGGTGTTTTGTAAACTTTAAAGAGATCTATAAATGTAAATTACTTCTGTTAATAGCTAAAAATAAATATTGCATAAATAAACCATTATTTTGATGGTTAAAGCTGTCCCATTAATTGAGAAACAGGCTATTTCTAATTTTATGATGCCAGTTGGTGTACTTTAGCTATAGTATATGCACAGTCAAATTCTCAAATATTGGTAGAAAGATTCATAGAACTGCATAGTACAATAGAAAGAAAGATAGACTGGAGGGTCCTGGGTTCAAATCCCACCTTTGCCACTTACCGCCTGTGTAACTTTGGGCAAGTTACTTAACCTCTATGAACTTCTGTTTCCTTATCTATACGATGAGAGGTTTGGCCTACATCACCCCTATGAGCCCTTCATTTCTAACTCTCTGATGTCCATGATGCTATTTTGTCTTTCCTCTATAACTCAGCATGCTTTGGGGAGGACTCCAGTTATCAGGCAATGTGTGCTCAAGAAATGTATTCTCATTTTGCATAGTTTATTTCATGTGAGTGGATAACTTATAGTTTAATGTATGTATACAGAAACATTTTTAATAATTCATCGATTGGGCTTATTATAGCATCTTCTTTATAGCATCTGGCAACTCATACTACTTTATCTTTAACTAAAATACATGTTGCCATAGTTTCTCAAAAAACCATTCCTTTCTTGAGATTTTAGGAGAAGTGATAATATAGCAATAGAAAAACACAATTTAAAAAATTTTTATCTTCCACCAAAGACAGTCCATATAGTTCAGGCTTATAATTATTTTACAAGATTTTAAAGTAGTCTTAAAAATAAAAAACAACACAGTGGTTTCTAGACTTCAATTCAGTAAGCATTTATTAAGTGCTTAGTATGAGCAAGACACTTTGCTTGATGCTAGGGATATGAAGACAAAACGAAAAACTGTCAGTTTCCATGTTTGGAAAGGTTTTTCAATTTTCAATTTCTTCTTTTCTACCATACCAGTAATAACACTAGCAGTGGATACCAACTTGACAACGTAGAAATCTACTTTTAAAGAAAAAGTAAGCACATTTTTTTCCTGGCCATTACTAATGGGTAAAATTCATTGTTCCTATGTAGTTATGATGTTCAAACAGCTCCACATTTACTAATCTAAAAAATGTTGAAGAATTCTCCCAACATGCTCTGAAATATAAATTTCTATTTTACATAAAGGAAAAAGAAAACAAATTAATGCAGATTCCTTTTTGAAAGACTAATTTCAGAATAGACATTGAATTCAAATTCTCAGTTAATCCCACTCCTTTATGTCTAACAGTGCCTTTTGATGACAATTACTGCTATCTTAAATCCATTTTAACACAAAGTTCATTAGTAACATTCAGGTTTAGGAAATAGTCATAAAAGGACTGTAAAACCTTAGGGAAAATGTATTAATGCTAGATGTACTCCTGCTATTATTCAGACCAGCTTCCTCATTTCTCATATATCTAGAAGGCTGGAACAAGATGATGGAAGATACTATCTCTCTTCTTTTCAGAAGAACCTGAAATCATGTAACTGCCTTTTTCTTCTCACCTCACATGTTCAATAAAGTATCCCAGTTGCTGAAATAACATACATCTTTTCTGGCACAAGTAAGCAGGTTATCATAAGAGTTTGTGAGATAAAGTGACCATATAGCATCTCTGAATATGAAGTAAGAGACAGAAAAGTAAGACTATAAAAAATAAAAAAAAGATGGAGAGAGTCAGATAGGCAGGAAGAAACAAAAGTATATCACACTTTCAGGAACTCTAGAAATAATGCTTGAATGACTGGACTTTTAATTGTCCACATAGTACCAAGATTCTAACCCATGACGGGTAAAGGAAATGGACAGAGAAGAATTTCAGTGAAGGTGGCTTCCCTGGTCCCAAAATCGCACTGAATGAAATCTGTCCCCCGAAGAGCAATCCGAAGCCTCTAAGCACCTGAGAGAGGTCATTTCTTCTACATTTTCCTATAAAGGGGTCTGGGGATCTACAGTGTTAACAAATTGACTAAGCATTTTAAATAATTCAATACAGGATCAGAGCCAAAAGGGTGGAGAACAAAGATGGATTGCTCTAGCTCTGCTCCCATAGCCCATAAAATACCTGTAAAAAATGAGTCTAAACAAATTCTAGAGCAGCAGAAGTCACAAAACGACAGAGTGAAAGAGATTTCCAGCCCACGACAGCCTGGAAAGATGACAGGAAAGATCTATTGCACCAGGCTCAGAGTGGAGAACAGCCCAGCCTTAACACATGACACTAAATGGACAGGCCTGGAGCAGGTTTCAGGGCTTGAAATCATGGGTGGCAGCTGTGGTTCCCAGATTTCTCAACTCACAAACCCCAAAGATAGCTTCAAAGGTCAATGAGAAAGCTCTTTCACCTAGGTGAGAGGGGAGCGAAATCTGGTCCTAGCCCCAGCCCCAGAGCAGCAGCAACCACTGCAGGAAAGTCCACTTTTGAAGCGCTTGGACTAAAGACCCTGGAGGAATGGAGCCGCCCATATGGGTCTCAGTTATGAGTGGTGGTCCTAGGGTGAGGAGGAGTACACAGCACAGTAGAGCTGGTGGAGGCTCTGGAGAGGGAATTCTACTCACAGATCCTGGGAAGAAGAGTAGTTGTGGTTCCTCTCAGACCAAAGGGCAGGTCAGGAGAGGAGCAAACTACTCTCCCTTGATTGTGCCACCTTGGAGGAACTGAGAACTTACAGGTCCCTAGAGTATATCCTCTATTTGACAAAGGACTCAAAAGTCAAGTAACCGGCTGGTAAAATGCCCAAAAGGGGGAGGAAAATAAGACTATAGAAGATAACTTTCTTGATGAAAAAGTATTTTCCACTATCCTTTCAGATGAAGACGAACAAAGTATACCATCACAGGGAAATGTAAAAGTCAAGGCTTCTACATCCAAAATCTCCAAAAACATATACAATGGTCTCAGGCCATGGAAGAGCTCAAAAAATACTTTGAAAATCAAGTAAAATGGGTGGAGGAAAAATTGGGAAGAGAAATGAGAGCAATGCAAGAAAATCATGAAAAGTGAATCAACAGCTTTCTAAAGGAGACCTAAAAAAATGCTGAAGAAAATAAAATAACACCTTTAAAAATAGACTAACCTAAATGGAAAAAGAGGTCCAAAAAGTCAAAGAGGAGAAGAATACTTTAAAAAGCAGAATAGGCCAAATGGAAAAGAAGGTTCAAAAGCTCACTGAAGAAAATAGTTCTTTAAAAATTAGAATGGAATGACTTTGTGAGAAACCAAGAAATTACAAAACAAAACCAAAAGAATGAAAAAATAGAAGACAATGTGAAATACCTCACTGGAAAAACAACTGACCTGGAAAATAGATCCAGGAGTGATAATTTAAAAATTATTGCTCTACCTAAAAACCATGACCAAAAAAAAAAAGAGCCTAGACATCATCCTTCATGAAATTATCAAAGAAAACTGTCCTGATATTCTAGACCCAAAGGGTAAAATAGAAATGAAAAGAATTCACCAATCACCTCCTGAAAGAGATCTCAAAAGGAAAACTCCTAGGAATATTGTAGCCAAATTTCAGAGTTCCCAGGTCAAGGAGAAAATATTACAAGCACCCAGAAAAAAACAATTCAAGTATTGCAGAAATGCAATCAGGATAACACAGAATTTAGCAGCTTCTACATTAAGGGATAAACGGGCTTAAAATATGATATTCCAGAGGTCAAAGGAGATAGGGTTAAAACCAAGGATCACCTACCCAGAAAACCTGAGTATAATACTTCAGGACAAAAAAATGGAATTTCAATGAAAGAAAGACTTCCAAGCATTCTTGATGAAAAGACCAGAGCTGAATAGAAAATTTGACTTTCAAATACAAGAATGAAGAGAAACATGGAAAGGTAAACAGGAAAGAGAAGCCTTAAAGAACTCATTAAAGTTGAACTGTTTACATTCCTACATGGAAAGATATTATTTGTAACTCATGAGACCTTTTTCAGTATTAGGGTAGTTAGAGGGAATACACATATATATATGTAGGTGTGTGTATACCATCACAGGGAAACCTACCTCTGGGTAGGTATGTGTATATTTTACATGTGTAAGTATGTATATGGACATGTGTATATGTATACATACATATGTGTATGTGTTTTATATATATATATATATATATATATATATGTATAGACAGAGGGCACAGGGTGAGCTGAATATGAAGGGAGAATACCTAAAAGAATAAAATTTATTGTTGAATGAAGTGTACTAGAAGTAAGAGAAAGGGAGAGGCAGAATATAGCAAACTATCTCACATATAAGAGGGAAGAAAGAGCTTCTACAATGAAGGGTCAGAGAAGGGAGATGAAAGGAAATAATTGAGCCTTACTCTCATGGGATTTGACTTAAGGAGGGAATAACACACACTGAATTGGATATGGAAATCTATTTTACCCTGCAGGAAGGCAAGGAGGAAGGGGATAGGAGAGGGAAGATAATAGAAGGAACAGTAAATTGGGGAAAGGGATAATCAGAAGCAAAAACTATTGGGGGAGGACAAGTCAAGGGAAAGAATGGAATAAATGAAAGGCAGGATAGGACAGAGGGAAATGCGGTTAGTCTTTTACAATATTATTATTACAGAAGTGCTTTGCATGGTTACACATGTATGACCTATATTTAATTGCTTGTTTTTCAGTGAGGGTGGGTGAGGAGGGAGAGAGACAATATGGAACTCAAAGCTTTAAGAATGAACTTTAAAAATTATTCTAGCATGCAACTGAAAATTAAGATATACAGGTAATGGAGTATAGAAATCTATTTTGCCCTACAGAAAAAGAAAGGGGAAGGGGGATGGAAGAAGGGTGGGTAATAGAAGGGAGGACAGACTGGAGGAAGGGGTGGATGGGGTGCATGCTGTCCTGAGGTTGGGGTGGGGTGGGGAATGATGGGGAGAAAATTTTGAATTCAAATTCTTGTGGAAGTTAATGTTAAGAACTGAAAAATAAATCAATTATACATAAAAAAATGACTCCATATAATTGAAGAGATGCCCATCAACTGGGAAATGGCTGAACAAGTTGTAGTATATGACTGTAATGACATACTATTACGCCATAAGAAATGGTGAGTAGGAAGATTTCAGAAAAACCTGAACTTAACATAAACTGATACTGAGTAAAGTGAGCAGGACCAGTAGAACATTGTACACAGTAACAGCAATGCTGTTCAATGATCTTGACTCATCTCTTCTTAGCACTACAATGATCCAGGACTCATGAAGGAAAACGCTATCTAAATCTAGAGATAGAACTGATGGAGTCTTAAAGCGGATCGGAGCATAATATTTCCACTTAATTTTTTTTGTAATTTTTTTCCCTCTTGTTCTGTTTTTTCTTTCACAATATGACTAATGTGGAGATATGTTTAGCATGACTATACATATATAACCTATATCAAGTTGCTTGCTGTCTTGAGGAGGAAAGAGGGGTACCTATAGAATATTAAAAGATCCAAAAGGTAGCATCTAGTGCATTGGGTAGCTCATCTATAGGATCTGTGGAGTGATATGGACAAGATTCCTAACTAATAAGAAAGTAAGGGGGGATTATGACCTGCCCCAGTGGAGGAAGTGCCCATACTGATGAGAACAGTGATCCAGAAAAAGGAAAACGTAATATTTTTAGTTAATTCAGTTCAAGGGGAAAAAAGAAAAATGAATAAGAGAAAAGCAAAAGACAAGGAAGAGGAGAATTAAAGACAACCCTGGAAAAGAATTAAAGGCAGTATCACAAATTACTGTCAAGGAGTTTTTCTTTAAAAAAAAACTTTAATTTTTTTAAATTAATAAGCATTTAATTTCTTTCCCTCCCTGTACCCGGCAATTGAAAATAGGGAGCTTTCCCATATATTCTAATTGCTGGCCAGAACATGTCTCATTTGTCCCTTGGGAGAAGTGGATCATCTGTGCACAGGATTATTAGCTTCTGGTACTGTGAGGACACTGTTACTTGGACAGCCAGTTTACTGATCTGGGGCCAATAAAGAATGTCTTCCCTGAGGCAAAGTTCTGGGCAGAAATCTCTAGTCCCAGCATTATTAGGAAAGACCAATGCCTTAGAGGAAACAGATCCTGCCCAGTGGTGTCACAAAAACAGTCACTTCAGTAGTAATTGGAATCCTGAGAATCCTCCCGTCATTCACTTATTATGCTGAAGTTTCCTGTAAGACTCTCCTAATGAGGGGGAAAACTGAAGATGCATATTCCTACTCTAAATCTTTTTTAGGTAGATATGACACAGCAAAGAGTTATTTAATCACTGACTTGTAGGACATAAAAATGCTAACAATGAATCAGAAAATGGAGATACATGGTGTTCATAATCTTTTTGTAGCCTAGGCTATATATGCGTGCCTGCGTGCGTGCGTGTGTGTGCGTCCCTACAAAACTTTGCCGATAGGAAATAGATATTATGGGTTATATCTGCTTTCTCACATCTCACTTATTTATTTTCATTCTCAAGCTCTTCGCAGGTAGGAACAATGTTTTACAAACAGGCAATCCTCAATATTTGCACATTTAATTTTCTGAATTTCAAGTGTTCCCATGATTAGGAACTTTACTTCTACTTTTGTGACTATGCTCAGTTGAGAAAAAAACATGAGAGGCCTAATGTAGAGCAGAACTGCCTCAGGCAGGAGATGTGAGCTCTAGTGGAGCCCAGGATTCACCTCAAGGCATATACTTTTCAAGGGGAAACAGTTCAACCACTGAGCCAAAAGGGAGATTAGAGATGGCAGGTGTTGCCCCATTCTTTTTTCTTTTTTTAAACTTGTTATTCTTCTGATGTCAGCCCTCTTCCTTTCCCTTACATTTTATGGGTTGTTCTGTGGTTGCTGTATTAGGAAAAGTTCATAATATCAGAATTGTATGCAAAAAAGTGTTTTTTCAACAATCTAGGGAAAAATAATAGTTTTTGAAGGTCATGGGAACCTAACCCCCTATTTCCCATAGGTTCAGTGCATCAACATTCATGTTTTTACTTTGGCACCATTTTTTAGTACCCTGACCGCACGAAAGCTGAAGATCAACTCTTATCACTCTCACACCTTCCACTCCTTTGCCTCACACATAACCCTAGAACTCAGCACAGGGTTCACACAGTACGCATATAACAAATATTTACCGAATTCTCCTGACTTGGACAAGACCAACAAGATGAAGGATGAAATTAAATTACCCTTTATTCCTAGCAGCATTTTATTTTCATTTCTAAATTAACTACAGGATAAAATACTCATTCATAAGAGAAACTGCAATCAATAATTTATTTATCTCTTTAAACTAAGCCTTATATTCACCCACCCATTATTCATACTCCCTCTCCCTTTAAAGGAAAAAATGAAGAAATTTTAAAAAATGTCTTGGGCAGTAGCAAATATTTATTTCAGTAATAGTAGCTGATGTGTAGTAATAATGTTTACGTTACAATGTCTAATACCAAGCAAACAGTCCTACATATTCAATGTCACCACTGTTTGCTGAGCAGCTTTCAGCACTATTCTAAAAGAAGACAAAATTATCTGGGCTGAAAATTGTCCCCATGATTGTTTCCCCAATACTACATTGCATCAGAATAATTACCTGAGCTTCTCAAAGGTTATATCAGTGAGTTTAAATTCTAATAGGTTCTCAGAAGCTGGAAATTCATTAAGTTGTTGGTCGACAAGCATTTATTATTGCTTATTAAGTGCTAGGCACGGTACTAAGCACTAGAGGTGCCAAAAAAGGCAAAAATGTTTGTTTTCAAGGAAATTACCTTCTAACGAGAGAGATATGGACATAAATTGGTACATATAAGACACAGCAGAGAAGGAAGATAAGTTTAAGAGGAAACTCATCTGGGTAGACCAAGAAAGCCTTCAAGTAAGGTCCCAACAACAAATTGCACTCGCTGTCCAAAGATAGCCTAGCTTTGAGGTACATTCAATAGCAGGTTGGCCACAAAGAAATGAAAGAAACCCACGAAAGAAAAAAATATGAAATAGAGTCTCAGTCCTGTGCAATAAATTCCCTTCCAGTTCCACAAAGATAGAGAAAGAAAAGATCACCTATGAACACTCATTTAATTGTTGATCCTTTTCCAGTAACCAACAAATGTGTGTTCGTCCTTCACTGTCAAAGAAGATTATGCCATCAGAGAAATGATGACATGACTTGCACATTTTCTCTGACTTGCTTTTAAAGAACAGATACCTCATTTATCACTTTTTCTCCTTCAAACTCTATTACTTCTCACGTAAAAGGATGATAATTAAACCAGCTAATCAATAAGGATTTATTAAGTACCAGATACTGTGCTAGGGACTGAATATATAAAGACAAAAGCAAAACAATCTCCTTAAAGCACTATATAAAAACATCATTATTAGTTATTCGTTGTTATTAAGAAGTCCAATTTGTCTGGACTGCAGAGTAGGGAAAGGATATATGCAATAAGGCTAGAAAAATAGGTTTAGGCCCCCTAGTTGCAGAGGGCTTTAAAAGCCAGAGAAGTTCACATTTTGTCCTAGAGGCAACATTAAATCAGTGGAGTAACTTGGTCAGGCCCTTGCTTTAGGAAAATCACGTTGGTATTTGTGTGGAAGATGTATAGAAGAAGAAAGAGATATCAGCATAATTAAGAGGCTATGGAAAGGTGATGAGGGTCTACACTAGGGTGATGGCTAAGTGAGTAGAGAGAAGGGATCAATTGTAAGAGATTTTGGGGAGGGAGAAAGGACAAGATTCAGAAAATGAATCTTCTAAGGAAATAAAAGTTGAGAATAGGTAAGAAATTTGAGAATAACAGGGCTGCAAATTTGGGAGACTAGAAGGATAGTGGTAGAGTGACAGAAAAAGAGAATCCTCAGACACATACGTGTATATTTTACCTGTGTGTATTACATGTGTATATATACAAATTCTTTGTATATAGATTCCACTGAACAAATATTCATTAAGCTCTAACTACTTGTAAGGCTCTACTCTAGGAACCTGGAGCTAGAAAGATGAAAAATCAGTCAACCAATAAACATTTACTAAGCACCTACTACATGCCAAAAAATTACACATACCCCTATCCTCATGGATTTTAAAGTCTAGCTGGGGAAATGATGTATACACGAGTAATTATCTTAGCTCACATACTTTAATATTTGCAAAATGCTTTATTTCATTTGATCTTTACAACAGTACTGTAAGATAGATATTATTCACATTTTAGGTAAGAAAACTAAGGCTCAGAAATTAAATCAACTTACCTCTAATCATACAGCTAGTAAGCTAGTAAGTAAGACTTAGGTCTTTCTTGTCTCAAAGTCCACCACATCACATTGCCTTTTTATTAACATAAAGTAGAAGGTGGAGGGGGTAGAAAAAGAAGCATAATGTATTACATGATTTCAGAAGACAAAGAAATTACTTTTTTCTCAGAAGATCAAAGGAAATTTCCTATGGAAGCATATCAGCAGCAGGGACAATCAAACCCAGGTCCAGGATAGAAAAGGAAATGTACAACATGAAGTCATAAGGAATAGTAATAACTAGTGAAGAGCATTTGCAGGGAATTCTTCCTTAGAGGGTATTACTGTAATAATAATATACAGGAGACCGAAGCATACTATTTTCACTTTCTTTATTTTTTTCAGTTTTTTTTTCCTTTTGATCTGTTTCTTCTTTCACAACTTTAGTCAAAATATGGAAATATATTTAACATGATTATACATATATAACCTATATCAAATTGCTTACATTTTAGGAAGAAAGGAGGGGAAATTTTAGGAACTCAAAATTTTGTCAAAATGAATGCTAAGAATTGCTTTACATATAATTGGGAAAAATAAAATGCTATTTAAAAAACAACAATAATATGCAGGATATTTCATGAAGACTTTGGCATCAAGGGATGATGGGTGATCAAGTGATCAGTCTGAAAGGGAGTGCAAACTATGAATGACTTGGCTATTCTGAGCAATACCATGATCCACGACAATCCCAAAGCACTAATAATTAAGCAATACCAGCCATCTCTAGAGAAAGAACTGATTGTTTGAATACAGCTGAAGCATGCTATTTTTCACTTTCTTTATCTTTGAGTCTTCTTGTACAAAATTACTAATATAGAAATGTTTTACATGACTGCACATGTGTAATTCATATCTGATTGCTTACTGCCTCAGGGAGGAGGGAGGATAAAGAGGAAGAAATAGAATTTGGAACTCAAAACTTTTAAAAAAATGTTAGAAAATTATTTTAACATGTAATTGGGGGAAATAATATATATATATATATATAAGAATGTAAAAAATAAAAAAAGGAACAGCAAAAAAGAAAAAGAAAAAAGGAGTAAAAGTGAACACAATCTCAGATTTGATTCTGACTCTCATAAGTGAGTTTTTGTTGTTTCCTGGAGGTTCAATTGGACACCCAGGGGAATATATACTATGTCTGCATCTCTTGAGGAAAATAGGATGTAGGAATTCCACTAGATGTGGAAAGTATCTGGGGCTACTAGAACAGCAGAGTGGAGCCAAGAGTAGCATTATTACCTGAAGGAAATGCCAGTTGTTAAAGAACTGCAAGATGTAGATGCTTGCCATGATCCTGAAGGACCTTTCCTGAAGTCTTCTTCTTCCCTATAGCAGTAGCTACAGCAGAGGAAGACAGGGTCTCACCAAATATTACTGAAACTGTGCTTAAAGGATAGACACCTAGGTGCACAATGGATAGAGTGCCAGGCCTGAAGTCAGAAAGTCCTGAATTCAAATCCAACCTCAGACACTTACTACCTGTGTGACTCTGGGCAAGTCACAACTTTGTTTGCTTCAGTTTCCTCATCTGTAAAATGAGCTGCAGAAGGAAATAGAAAACCATTCCAGTGTCTTTGCCAAGGAAACCTCAAATAAGGTTTGGACATGACTGAAATGACTTAAGAACTTAAAAGATGGGTAATAATTGAATAGTTGGAAATGAAGGAGAAGGATATTACAGATAAGCAAAAGTGCAGAGGTGGGAAAACATTGAAAATATTCAAGGAATGATGACCTGTTCAGTTCAACTAAAGCATAAGGTATGCATGATAGAAGAGTAATAGATGAAAAGACTGGAAAGAAAGTGGAGAGTTTTGAATTTCAGGCTAAGGAATTTAGATTTTCTGCAACAGTAGAGATTTTCAAATAAGTAGCCATTGGTAACATGATCAGAACTACTCTATAGAACAATTCTGGCTATAATGGATTACAGGCAAGGATATCATTTAGAGGGATATTTCAGTAAACCAACTGAAAAGTAATAAAGATCTGAAGGAAGTAACAGAAAAAAAGAAAACAAAAGACAATTGCAAAAGATATAATGTAATTGGTTAGCTATTTATGGTAGATATGGAGATGAAAAAAATAAAAATAACACTAAGATTGCAAGAATGGATACCAGGAGAAATGGTGGTACCATAAGTAGAAATAGGGAATATAGGGGGAAGAGGTTTATGGGGAAAGATGATTTAAATATGTTGAATTTGAGGTGCTAATGAAATGTATATAAGACAGATGTATCTAGTAATCCTAAACATAAAAGTGATAGTTGAAATCTTTCAAGTGGAAAAGGTCACCAATTAAGAGAGCAAAGACAGAAAAGATAAGAACAGAAACCTGGGGTATTTTAGGAGTCAGTAAAGCAAAGATACATCATGGAAGGAGAAGAGGACCATGCCACAGAGGTAGGAGAACTAAAAAATGGCAACCTAACAGAAGCCAAAGGGAGATAATTTCAAAATGGAGAAAGTGGTCCATAGTATAAAATTTGCTTTAAAAAAAAGTCAAGGATAAAGTGCATTAAGAAAGCCATTAATATCTTTGAGGGAGCAGATTCACTGAAGTGGTCGGGCACAAAGGCCAGACTCCAAGAAGCAAAGTGATAAATTACTCCTTCAAGAAATTCAGTGAGGATGGACAAAGAGAAAGTAGATAGATAATAGCTGATCTAGGAAAGGAGAAAGAGAAGAGGATAGCTACACTTATTTTTAGGTAGAGAAGATTGAAAATATAAAAGAAAAAAAGGAAAAGGAAATAAAAGACTGAAAGAATTGAGAGATACTATTGATGACATAAGTAAAGAAGTTAGTCTTGGAAATGAAGAACACTTTCTTCTGGGACAAAAGGGGAGGAAGAAAGTATAGGTAAAGACCAAAAATAGAGGAAAATTGAGATAGGTGATGTAAGCTTTCTAGCTTACATCAAAGGTGAAGAGTCATTTGCAGAAAATTAAAAAGAACGAGGATGAAATGGAAGAAAATGGAAAAGTTTTGGAATAACCATATCATTAGGGCCCAGATGAGTTAAATTGTGCTCATTTATAATGGAGCCGATTGTCCCCGCTCTATTACTTTTTCTAGCCGTGATCAGCAGTCTAATAGCAGTAAAGGAGAAAGCCAGAGGGGAAAGGGTAAGTATTGTTCCCCTGTCTCTTAGCAAGAGTAGGTATGGCAGAAAAAAAACAAGAAGGAAAAAGATGTTAAGATTATAAGAGCAATATTTAAACAACTGACCATAAAAAATAGCATGGTTAAGAATTTCAATGAAGCCAGACTGTGTCTGAGGGACTGGCAGAAGAGGGAGAGGTCAGGAAATTGGGTACAATGCACATCAAAGATGATAAAGAAAAAAAGCAGCAGGAGTAAGGAAATCTTAGAGATGGAAAAATAGTAGGTTTCCATCAGAGGAGGGATTTTATAGAGTTCAAGATCGTGGAAGACAGTTTCAAGTGATAATGAGCTCAAATGTAGTGTTTGGGGAAGACGGAAGGGAAATAAAAATGAAAGTAGATGAATTTGTATGTATCTATTATGGATATATGCAATAAATATATATGTATGAATATGCATACATAAATAATATCTTCCACTAAAGTGATACTCAGAAGCCTCATCATGGCATGGAGATGACCCTGGATTCTCAAAAGCACTGTCAACAAAGCTTAAGTAAAAATGAGTCTTTCCAGATCATAGAAATTTCAATTATGCTTCCAGGCATCAACAATTTTCCAAGGGCCAATCCAACTAAGTTCAGAGAGACTTTTCACAGAAAAATTGACACACACAGCCAGGTGATTAATTGTGGCCACGAAAACTCAGAAAAATTATTAACTAAAGCTTGTTACTATAAAATTATTAATTATTATTAGTTAAAATTATTAACTGAAGCATGTTATTATAAAATTATTAATTATTACTAGTTAAAATTATTAACTGAAGTTCCTGGAAGTAGAGGGAGTCAATGGATGAAATCACTTATCTTCTGACATAGTAAAGAAAAAAATATGTAAAATTTAAAAGTCTCTTCATATTCAAGACTTTTTTGCATCATCTGCTCATTTCAATGCCTTAACCTGTTTTTTGCATTATATTTCCATATAGAACCAAATAAAATGGCAATATCCTTGGACATCATTTTAGTAGCTAAAATATTGGAGGATTTAATAGATGTTTACAGTATGTTTTCTCTGTTTCTGAATAAATGTATAAACTGTGAATTTCAATTTAGACATAATTATGAGTATATTTGAAGTCATAAATGAAAAACATTTGTGTTCTCTCTATAATTCCATCGGGAAATGAGCATATTTATAGATTTTATAACAACTAAGAGAATTAAACTGTTTTAAAGGAAACTTCGAATGGTCCCAGAAAAATTTAAAAGCAGATTTACCCTGAACTCAAGTCATGCAATATACATAGGAGATAAGAAAGATAAAACTGAATTTGTGATTTTTTTAATTTAACTTATGGAATAAAACAAGCATTTCTATAACACGGGATAAGAAAAAAGATGATTGCACATGAAACTGCAAATCTACTTTGTACAACTTGCTATTCCCTTTAAATATACAACAGTTATCCTGTAATTTTTTTCTTTTTCCTTTTTTTGTCTTTCCTCCCCCCTTACAGATGTATGATTTCAACATTACAGGGAACACCTGACGAGGAAACCACCCTACTAATTTTGATTAATACTTTCTCTGACAGTTATCATCTTAGAGAGTCAAACAGAATACTGATAGGTCAGACCACAGAGATCTAAGGGATCATAGATTTAGAGCTACCAGGGACCGTAGAGGCCAGCTAGTCCAAGTCTCTCATTTTATAGATGTAAAAACTAGGAGGCCTTTTCTACGCAATGCCCTGGAAAGGTGATATGGCTAAGGTATGGAGGTCTTGTTGTTTGCCATTTTTGACTTTCAGAGCCTAATAACAATAACTGTGCTGCTTATGTATACTCATGTATATATCTCTCTGATCTTCATCTACAGACAAAATAAAAATGGACAGTTTGGTATGCCCCAGAACTATGCAAAAATTGTTGAACAAAAGAGTCCTTATGTAGCAGAATGATGTATGATGATGGCCTTTGGCACTTTGGTCATCCAATAACTGGAAAATATCAGAATTTAACTGCTGTCAGAGTTCTATAGACAAAGGATGCACCTAGAGAACACAATGAGAACACAATAACATAATTATCGACCCTTTCAGCTATGTACATTGACTGAAGGACTCCTGGTTGCAATATTCTATTATATATGTTAATGGAGCAATGCTGATCTTTATATGTAAATAAGATGTAACTGTTAATATCAGAATAGATTGATATCTACATAATGATTGACCTCATAATACCATTATTTGAATGACAGTTTACCAGTGTCATTCTATTATGTCACCTGTTGCTCTACAGGAGAGATTTCTAACACATACCATAAAAAACAAACAATAAATGATTGCTCAATTTCCTTTTTATATGAATTAGGAAAGAATTGTATCTCATTACATAATGAGAATATTTCTATGATGGACAATTTTTATTACAGAAAAATAATTGCATATTATGCAAATGTTTATAAAAATTGCATTTGTATTTTAAAAAAGAAACTGAGACACAGCTAGTTTAGTGATTTGTCCCCAGGTCATACAGGCAGTGTGATTCAGAGAAGGACTTGAACCCAAGTCTTTCAGACTCCACTATGCAACACTGCTTTAGTGTTAGTATATAACATATACCAGTATAAATGACTGCATATAGCTAGATACATCATATTTCCATAATAATCCATTTTGCAATGTTTTATAATGACCAATGTGTCTCGTTCTTCAGCACTGAGGAAAAGAGCACGTTTTTATAATTTTTAGGCAAATGTGACCTGCAGGTTTTGTGCCTATCTTGTGACTGAGTACTATAAAGCACAACCTTAGATTTAGTGGCCAATCATGCTGATGCAAGGTTATTGTCACATTCATTCCATAGTAAGTACAGTATGATGTGGTGGGAGAGTGCTAGATTTGGAATCAGAGGTCTTGAATTCAAATCTCTTTGATAAGTTACTGAAACTCTTAGGACCTCAGTTTTTTCATATATAAAACAAGAGACTTGGGTTAGGTAGCATCTAAAGAGTCTTCCAACTCTAGATCTAAGATCCTTGGCTCCTCTTCAGTAACATTCATGTGTTATTCAATGACTGGGAGTGGTTATTTTCTTTCTGCATGTCATCTCTTCAAATAGAATATAAACTCCTGAACAGATAAATTGGGCTTATGTCTAATGCTTCTTTTTCTTCAGAACAACAGAAAACATGTATTGTCAACCAGTCAACAAGCAATTAAGAAGTTACCATGTGCCAGGTACCATGCCAGATGCAGGAAATAGAAAGACAAAAAAATGAAGCATTTCCTGCCCTCAAAGAGCTGACAATCCATCAAATACTCAAAAATCTCCAAAATCATTAAAAGGATGCGGTAAGAATTTAATCAAATCTGGGAATACTAGAATATGAGAAAAATCAAAAGATGCAAAATTAGGAAAATCTACTTCACAATTGCCTCTTAGATATCTTAAACTGGATGTAAATATATGTACAAAACTAGACTCGTTATCTTCCACCCATCTCCCTTCCCCTTCCAAACTTCTCTGTTTCTATTGACTGAAACATCATCTTTCCAGTCCCCCAGATTGGCAACCTGGGTGTCATCCTCAACTCCTCACTATCTCTCACCACCCATCAGTTTCATCTTTGCAACATCTCTCAAATATGCCCCCTTCTTGCCAGCATCCTGGTGCAGACCCTCATCTCTTCACACTTGGCCTATTGCAAGAGCCTCCTGGCAGGTCTATGTGCCACAAATCACACACACCCCCACCCCAGTTTATCTTCCACTCAGCCTCCAAAGTGATTTTTCTAAAGTGTAAGTCTGACCATAACATGCCCTCACACATCCAAAAAAAAATTCACTGGCTTCCTGTCACTTCCAGGATGAAATATAAAATCTTCTCATATTCATAGTCCTTCAAAACCCAGCCACACACACCTTTCTAGTCCTACACCTTACATCCCTTACCATATATTCTTTGATTCAGTAACATTGATCTTAATGATCCGTAAACAAAACGCTCCATCTCTCAGCTGCGGGCATTTTCACTGGCCTTTTCCCATGCCGGGAATACCCTCCCTCATTTCTGCCTCCTAATTTCTCTGGCTTCCTTCAAGCTCCAGCTAAGATCTCACCTTCTACACGAAGGTCCCAATCCCTCTTAATTGTAGTGCCCTCCTTCTGAAATTACCTTTTACTTAGCCTGTATATAACTTGTCTGTACATAGTGTTTTCATGTTGGCTCTCCCATTAGATTGTGAGCTCCTCCAGGGCAAACTGTCTTTTGCCTTTCTTTGTATGCCCAGAGCTTATCACAGCACCTTCAGTCTAGTAGGCATATTAGTATACTGACAGAGTAATATATTGGTGCATAGACTGGCATTATATATATATATATATATATATATATATATATATATATATATATTGATTATGTCAGTGGGCAGTTTTAATAGAGCATTTGGAAAGGAAGTCAGGATGACATTTCTAATCCATTTTTGTCTCTACTAGAAAGGACACCTGTTATATACTAACCTAAGCACAAGCTGGGTTGGCCTTCAGGGCCTCCATAATTTGATCTCAGCTGACCTTTTCAGACTTCTTTTCTCTTAGCCTACACTCCCATCAGGCCCCACTACTCATCATTCCTTGACTATGTTCTTTTGTTCATTTCCCCCTCCCCTCTATCCTTCAAGATTCAGATGAAACCTCACCTTCTCACCAAAGGTTTTCCTGATCATTCCAGCTAGAAACAATCTCACCCTACTCTGAACTCCTATAATAATTATAGAATAAAAGGGAGGGATTGGGGGAGCAGAGATGATAAAGGTAAAGAAAGAACAATGCCACTTATTTACCACTTATTGCGTGGAAGTCTACATTGTTTTTCTATGTGTCTTACTTCAAATGGAATCGAAACTCCTGGATAGATTAAGTAGGACTATGTCTAATCTTCCTACTTTCCTCAGTGACCAATATCCAGTTACCTGGATCTTTTTTTAACCTTATATTCATGGGGGAAAGGGAAGAATGACTTGTACACATATAGGTAAAAATATGCAAATATATGTAGTATAAATACAAAATATTTGGGGGAAAATACTAGGAAGGAGGAGATCAGAAAAAGACCTCCTGTAGGCAGCACCTGAGTTGCTTCTCATTTTTGTACAAAGTTACAAAGGCAGGAGATGGAACAGCAAATAGTGACTAGTCCAATATGGTTGGAATACAGAATTCATGAAAGGAAATAATGGTATCCTAAATAAATGGATTGGAGCCAGATTACTAAGAGCTTTAAGTATTAGATAGACAAGTTTCTCTTCATCCTAGAAGCAATAAGAAGTTACTGAAGCTGCTTGACCAGGGGAGTGACATGATCATACCTGTGTTTTAGGAATATCAGTTTGGCAGCTGTGCCAATGATGGTAAACTGGAAGAGGGTGATGAAGGCAGAGATGCTTCCAATTAGGAGTATATTGTTCAGTTGTTTCAGATATGTCTAACTCTTGGTAACCGCATTTGGGGATTTCTTGGCAAAGATAGTAGAGTGGTTTGCCATTTCCTTCTCCAGCTCATTATGCAGATGAGGAACTGAGGCAAATAGGGTTGTGACTTACCTGGTCTCAGTAAGTGAATGAGGCTGGATTTGAACTCAGGGAGATGAGTCTTCCTGACTCCAGGTCTGATACTCTATCTATTGCAGCATCTAGCTGCCCTGCCTTGGAGAGATATTTGACCCTTATTCTCAAGCCTTATAGGTAAGAGAGATGTTTAGATCAAAGTTTTGGTTTAACCTCTGAGTAACAGTAGGCAATATTATGCATGTGTTTGTTTATATGTGTGAATCACCTAAAGTATTTTCTTGGGAAAAAATCTTTTTTGCTCTCAGTAATCTGCTTGTTTTCTTCTTTGCCATGAAGTTAGGGAGTGGATTAATGGTAATTATGGTAGCATAACTTTGATGCAATAAGCAAGAGAGAAAGCTTAGTTTGGATGAAAGAGTGCCAGCTTTGAAGATTCCAAACCCAGTTCTACCACTTGCTACCACTTGATCTTGGACTTAAATTACTTAACACCCCGCCACTGTGCCTTAATTCATCTATCAAATAAAGAGGGTGGACTAGATGATCACTAAGATCAATTCTGTAACTAAATCTATGAACCTAATTACTGTATGTAGGGGGAAAGTGAATGAGGAACGAGCATTTATTAAGCACCCACTGTGTACCAAATGCTATGCTAAGCCTTTTACAAATATGATGCCATTTGATTTAATACACAGAAATGAAAGTGCAATTGTGCATCAGAAACATTGATATCAATGTCACATTTTTTATTAACAATGGGAAAGAGCAGTTCAATTATGGCAAAGTAATAATAACAGTAATAGCATTTATATAGTGCTTTATGGTTTGCAAAAGATTTTGCATAGTTTATCTCAATATACCTGTGAAGAAGTTGTTATTCTTATCCTCATTTTATAGGTGAGAAAACTGAAAATGAAAGTGGTTAAGTGACTTGCCCAGGGTCATAAAACTAGTATATGTCTGAGGCAGGATTCAAACACAACTCTTCCTGAGTTCCTGTCCAGCCCTCTATCCACTACATCAGTGATGTCAAACTCAAATAGAAAAAGGGCCACTAATGGCACATCCCTGTCAGTCAGACACTGATTTTAAAAAACCACACTATTAATATTATCTATGTTTCACTATATTTTATTTGTGTTCCCAATTTTATTCTAACCTAGTTTAAAAGGCACTCAGGAGTGTTTTGAGCTGAGTGTTTGACACTTTTGTACTTCCCTACTTAATTTCCTAGAGCAGCAAGGTGGTCAGCCCAAGCACTAATAAACTAGAGCTATCTAAAAATGGAATGGGTTGCCCTGGAAAGCAATGAATTCTCCCTTCCTGAACGTCTTTAAGCAAACACTGTATGATCACTTGTGAAGAATGTTGCTACAGGAATTGCTTCTATGGGTTGGACTGGATGATCACTGGGATCCCTTCTAACTCTAAAATTTTATAAGTCTATGACAAAAGTTGTACAAGTTGAAAAGTCGTAAATGGGATGCAATCTGCAAATGATGGGAAAACTCAGATGAATGAGATTACAAATCCATTAAGATTTCAAAGAGGGAAGCAATAAGAAAATGTCAGAAATTGAAGCTCTGACTGGTGTTGATCCAGTGTCAGTCAAAAAACATTTTTGAGTTCCTACTATATGCTAGACACTATACTGAAGGCTAAGTATACAAAAAGAGACCAAAGATATTTCACATTCTCAAGGAGCTCACAATCTAAACCATGAAGACAGGAATTGTCTTAAGATACTAAGTTTTTTGTTGAAGACAATACTAGCTTAGGATATCAGAGCACAAGGTCAGAGCATAAGCAATATCATGAAGCAATTTAATATTGATTGTACAAAGACCAACGTGATAGACTTAGATCTTCTCAACAATACAATGACCCAAGACAATTTCAAAAGATTCATGATGGAAAATGCTATCCACATCCAAAGAAACATCTATGGAGTCTGGATGCAGATCAAAGCACACTATTTTTACTTTTGGGGGGTTTTTTTCTTGTTTTCTCCTTTTTCTTCTGATTCTTCTTCACCACATGACTAATCTGGAAATATGTTTAACACAATTGCACATGTATAAACTCTATCAGTTTGCCTGCTGTCTTAGGAAAGAGGGAGAGAAGGGAAGGAGAAAGAAAAATTTGAAACTCAAAACCTTATTAAAAATGTATGTTGAAAACTATCGTTACATGTAATTGGAAAAATAAAATAAAAAAAATTAATGTTGAGATCATGTCATTAAAAAATTCATTTGTACAGATATAGACAACCATGGCACAAATACTATTTTTCCTAATCCACTAGAGTAGTGATTTCTCAAAATGTACACCATGAAACAGATGTGCTCCAAGTTTTCCTGGGAAGGTGTGCTACAAACTACAGAGTTTACACTTACAGTCACATAGATCAGCCTCTTGTAATGCAGCCAACTTAAATGTTCATTGTGCTTCAATTGCTCATGACAAAAATATTATGCCATGAGCAGAACAAAAAAAAGATTTTGAGAAGCACTGCACTAAAGTATACATAGATCACAAAACTGGGCAGATCGCATGGTAGTATTGGGGAGTTGTGATTATATTGCAGGCTTTCCTCCTAGAGTTTGGTTAAGAATAACCTAGAAAACACAACAGTACCATACATTTGAGACATCCTTTATCTGGAGGTGACTTAGAGATCCAGTTGAGTAGTACTGATGCTTGTTGAAAACAGGATCTGATGTCAGATTATGAGAAATGGCTTTTTAAAAAATCATTCAATTTCCTCATTTTCCTGTAATTTGAGTATTGTAGAAATATTACTGTGCTGTCACTACCATAGCTGTGAACTAAAAAAGGAGACTGCAAGATATAAACAGCAGCCTGAAAATCTTGCTAATACCTCTTCATAGATCTCTACGCCTTATTTATCCTGTGACTCTAGAGGAATTGCTTTTCCTCAGCAGCCCAAATGAACTATTTTTATATTTTGGTGGGGAAATTAAGGGAACTTAGTAAAATCTTCATAAATTTAAGACACCCAAAATCAAACAAAATTTCCTTTATTTACTGTTGGGTTAGGGAATAGGGATCATTTAACAGTATTCATTTAGTAGATTCTCAATGGATTTTATAACTGTCATTCTCTTATAGGACTCTAGAAAATATTATCTGCAATCTAATCATAGTGTAATTAGCTAAGTCCCTTTGAGTTGTTTTCTGAAACTTCTATAAAGTAAAGATTGTCACTAATCTGATTTTCACCAGAGGAGATTATGGCAACCACTTATCATTTATATAAAGTCACAATGTAAACTGCATTATAAATTTGGGAATACTGATCGCCTTCTAAGACTCCCAAGATAAGATTTTTATGATTTTTAAGATTTATATATGTAACTATGTGATAGATCAGAGGTTCTTAAATTGGAGTATACAAAGGGTCCATGCATAGATTTCGGGGGGTCCATGAACTTGGAAGAGACAATAGATTTCAGGAGGTCGATGAACTTGGAAGAGACAAAAAAATCTTTATTTCAGTACAATTGTTTTCCTTTATATTTTATATACTTTTAAAAGTATTATTCTGGAAAGGGCTTCACCAGATTGCCAAAGTGATCCAAGACACAAAAAGGTTAAGAACTTTTGCCCTAGATCAACAAAAAAATTTCTTCACTACAAAGAAAAAAAGTAGCTACTATAAAATGAATTCTTACATATACATACAAAAAACAACTAGTAACCTATGACATAATGGATCAACAAGATAAAGATAATGCATGACTAAGGTAAAAATGTATTTAATAGGAATGTATGTGTAGAACCCATATAAAACTGTATGCCGTCTCAGGGAGGGTGTGGGGGAAGGAGGAAGGAAGAGGGAGGGGAAAAAAAATCAAAGATATGTGGAAGTGTGAAACACTGAAAACAAAATAATTTAATTTAAAAAATAAAGATAATGCATCAACAAGACAAAAATACACTATTCAAGATTCGTTGGATGAGCTAATACTTTCTTGTCTTCATGGATGATTATTAAAATAAGGATTATTATTTCAGAAGATGTATTATTTTAAATAAAATTTAAATTATATGCATATGATTAATAACTAATACTCATTTGAGAGAAGGATTTTTGTACAATTACATACTTTTAAAATATTTAAATCATCTTTATCTGCTTTTAATATTTTTAATATATGTTTTATAGAATACATAATGTAAGAGTAAGTCATGTACATAACATGAAAATAAATATACACATAAATAGATGCATCAGACTATAAAAATATATTAATAAGGGTATGTGACTAAAACAAGTCTTTGCAGACCATCTCTCTAACTTTCATATTGCAAAGTGAACTGGCAGACTCAAAACTCATCTCCCTCTTCTGACTAAGATAGAAATGGTAAAAGTGAATTATTTGATTACTTAGCTTGGAACAAGGAAATAAGATATCAGAAGTCCTAGTTCATTTTATATTTATTTATTATTTATGTTCACTTTACAAATAAGGAAATCAAGTTCAGGTACTATGATTATATACCTACTTGGCCAGGAAAATTATTCTGGGCCTCCTTATTTAATTCTTCACTGCTGTAAAATTTTCTTGAAGTAAACTGGTTCCTAGTAGCATGGCTCTACACTTCAATGAAAATTTCTGTCGAAGCTGAAATTCCCTTAGGAATCCATTCTCATCTCCTTTTAAATAGGAATCATTCCAAGTAAACTAGGTAGAGTAAGTCATGAATGGGGCAGATCATTCATTGCTAGGCAAAGGGGCAAAGCGCTTACAGTCCCTCTCTTTATTCATTCAAACACCTGCCTTAAGAAAAGTGTAATTAACTGAGACACTAATGCACTATTAGTGGAGTTGTACACTGATTCAATCACTCTGTAGAACAATTTGGAACTATGCCAAAAGCTATCAAAACCATGCATACCTTTCAACCCAACAATATCACTGGTAGATTCTGTATCCCAAAGACAAAAAACAAAAAGGAAAATGACCTATATATACACATTTATAGCAATTTTTTTTTGGTGTAGCAAAGAATTGGAAATTGAGGGGATGCCAATCAATTGGCGAATGGCTGAAAAAGCTGTGGTGTATGATTATGATGGAATACTATTATGCTATAAGAAATGATGAGCATGATTCTCTCAGAAAAACCTGGACACTTATATGAACTGCTGCAAAGTGAAATGAGCAGAACAGGAGAATATTGTACACAGTAACAGCAATATTGTATAATGATCGACTGTGAATGAATTAGCTATTCTCAGCAATACAATGATCCAAGACAATTCCAAAGAACTTATGATGAAAAAGATTTCCCATCTCCAGAGAAAAAACCTGAATGCAGATCAAAGTATACCTTTCTTTTTTTTAAACTTTATTTTTCTTGAATGGTTTTTTTTGGTCTGTGTATTCTTTTACAACAGGACAAACATGAAAATGTTTTGCACAACTACATATGTATAACATTTATGAAATTACGTGCCTTCTCAATGAGGGGGAGGGGAAGAAGGCTGAGAATTTGGAACTCAATTTTTTTTCAAAAAACTAATGGTAAAAAATGTTTTTACGTGTAATTGAGATGAGGGGAATAAAATATTAAATAAATACTTTTTTAAAAAAAGACAAGTGAGATGTCTATGTACCAAGAAATGAGATGATAATTAGTTAGGATGTAAGGAGAAAATATTAAAACTATTTGGGTGTATTTTTTCATCTAAGAATAGCAAACGAGTTAAGATTTACTAATGTTTACTATGTTGACACTGGCACCTTCACTCTGAATGTCAGATGGTCATTCACATAGTCATATTTTAATATCCTAAGAGTTCACAGGCTACCCACACACATTCATTTGATGTCAGAATACTGCATTATATTGCAGTTATAGGTACCTGATTAAGTGGATTTCCCCATTGTGTCATTTAGTTTTAGCTAAACAAATACAAAATCAGCAGATTTCTACAGATATCTGGATGAGAAAATTAATAATGAGAACTCAAACTTGAAAATGACAGAACTGACACTTCTAATCTTGGTATAAGCTCTTCATCAATTAGATTACAAGGTATATACAATGATGATCTAATCTTATCTCACACAAAGTCCAAAAAAATCAAAATTATGGAGATGATTTGAAATACATCTATTCTCACTGATGATTAACCTCAATCTCATATTATGTCTTAAGATATTATGCCACTGATAGTTCATGAAGCCATCAATTAGCAAGACATTTAAAAATCCAAGCTTTTGTAGATGAAAATTATGCATGCCTCTTATAAAAACTCGTATCTGTATTCTTTAAAAACATGTTAACAGAATTTTTAATCTATTTAAAAATTTTCCAAATTAAGAGGTTCAGTGGTTTTGAATTCATTTGCTAAAACTATAAAAAGGCAGCATCTTCCAACTAGTTTACAAGAACCATTAACTGACATCAGAGATGGCAAAATTAATTAGTCAACTTTTTTCAAAAATACCTTTATACATATAATTTCTGGATAAGAATGAAAAAATGATGCGATCATTTAGTCAAATTTATTTAAATTTAGTCAAATTTAAGTGATGGAAGCACTTCTTCAGTTTGGATCTACTTCTTTTTATAAGTTTTTTTTTTCCTTTTTCCTATGACGGGCGAATAACTAATAAACTGAACTTAGAACCAGGTCTTTGGATCTTGAATGGGCATATCACAAAGAAATGCCAAGATTTCCTAAAATAATGAAGCATATTGAATCACATTGTTCCCACAGAATATAGTTGTTACTAATTAATTAATGTGTTATTAATTAAGGATGACATTACCAATTACTAGTTTAAGGAACCATTAAAAAAATTTTTAAAATATCTAAATTATCTTTATCCCCTACTAATTTTTAGTACATATTTCATAATATTTATCATATATTATTAATAGAGTAGGGCATGTATGTAACATGAAAATAAATAAATATATACACATAATAAACGCACCATACTAAAAACATTTGTTAATGAGGGGGCGTAATAAAAAAATTTTGTAGACCATCTCTTTAAAAGTCTTCCACAATGCAAAATGAACTGGCAGATTCTAAATTCATCTCCCTCTTTTGACCAAGATAGGAATGGTAAAATTCTAGTAATTAATTACTTAGCTTGAAACAAAGAAATACAATATCAGAAGTCCTAGCTCAGGGTACTTATAAACTATAAGAAAATCAGAATACTTTCTTGGATACTTGACTGCTTTTAAACAGTTGCCAGTTTTTTAAACTTGTTTCTTTTCCAATCCCAGTTTTTTAAATGTGTTTGGCAACTTGTGAATTTAATGAAATTTTTATCTTTCAATAATCTACAAGAGATAACATTTTAATTTATTTACATATGAATTGAACTAATTCATTTTTTTGAAAGTATCATATTAGACTGTGAGGTCACGCAGCCACTGAACTAGGTACAAAAAAGAATCATGTTCATTTCATATCAAGTTCACATGAATGTCCAAGAGGCATACATTGTCTAATATTGTCCATTTTGCTGTACTTATTCAGCTGAGTAACTGGATTGTTGTTTAGTTGCAGGGATTCAGGCCATAGAAGTTTTTTGTTGTTCAGTTGTATCTGACTCTTCATGGCCCTTTTTTGAGGTTTTCTTGGCAAAGATATTGGAGCGGTTTGCCATTTTCTTCCAGCTCATTTACAGATGAAGAACTCAGGCAAACTGGGTTAAATAACTTGCCCAGGGTCACACAACTAACGTGTCTGAGGCTGGATTTGAACTCAGGAAGATGAGTCTTCCTGATTCTAAGCCCAGTGCTCTATTCATGACACCACCTAGCTGCCTCAGTACTCACTGAGTTGAAGTTTGTGATTGTTGTCTTTTAATTGCATAGATTAGGGCTATAGATAGGTTAGTGGTTAAACAATCTGTGGTATGTAAGTAAATGCAATGGAATATTTCTGTACCATAAGAAATAATGCAGGTGAAGAACTCAGAGAAGGCATGGGAAGACTTAGATGAATTGATGCTGAGTGAAGTATGCAGAGCCAGGGGAAAAATATCCACAATGACTATAGTAATGTAAATGGAAAAGAAAAAAATCCAAAATGAATACTTTCTCACTAAAATGATGAAGCTTGGCCCCCAAAGAAGAAATGTACCTCCAGTTCTTCTTAACAGGACACTATGAAGGTGGAACATTACATATATTATCACACTTGACTGATAGGTTAGTTAATCTTAAGTGTTCTCTTTCTCTCTCTCTCTCTCTCTCTCTCTCTCTCTCTCTCTCTCTCTCTCTCTCTCTCCTCTCTTTCTCTCTCTCTGTCTCTGTCTCTGTCTCTCTCTCTCTCTCCTCTCTCTCTCTCTTTCTTATTAACAAGGGATGACTCACTGGGTAGAGAAGAGAAATGAAAGTGATATGAAAACAAAAAATAGTAAAAAACCACATGTATACATGTGCATGGGTATACTTTATAAGTGTTTTATATATGTGCATACATGCATGTGTGTATAAATATACATATCTACATACACATATATTTTTAAAACTAAGTTTCTAGATATTGGGAAAGAAGAGAAATGCTAGCACTCAGCAAAGGCAAGCACTGAACAAACTTCCTCCTGCATTCTTGTCTGCAAATTTACATCATCCTTGTCAACACAAAATCAAATTTCTGCAGGCATATGACCTGATTACAAGCAACTGATTGTATGAGCAATTACCTAACAAAGAAATCTGACAAGCAATATCCACAGAGGGACTTTTCAGATTACCAAATGCATACTTATATGTAAATTGGACCTGGGTCTCAATGAATGAGTCAATGGATAAAGTCACTGTACTTAAAAAACATCTCAAAGGAAACTATGTTTACTAAGGGATAAACCATCCAATGACTGTACTTACCACAGACCTTTCTTCCATAAACTCATGTGTAATTTTAGACTAAATGACTAATCACCAGTAGAAATCATCCATTACAGGACCTAAAAACACTTTTAATGGTAGCATTCAATTCTTCATGATGAATAGTTTATTTCTCAGGCAAAAAAGCTCAGCCAGCTCCAGATATTTGCAGCATTTCCATATGTACTCTATCACAACCAAGAGACTCCTATGTTGCGACCCTCAAATCTATTTTGCATTACTTTGGGGTGTCTTTAAAATTCAATTTCATTTTATTTTCAGTTCTCTTGATCTGCCTTCTCCAATTGTTGAGGAAATAAAAGTAATTTGTATTTAAAAATACTTTGTATTACTATAGAAAGAAATTCATAATGTGCTTTTTGTAACATTGTTCAAGTTGTATACTAGTTCTTTACTAGGCATTGCAATTCAGCATGTTAATGACTTTTAAATTTTTCAGAAATAAAACATTTATTTTTGTACAGGTTTCAAAACATTTCATACTACTGGGTTGGTGGACCATTATCCCCCATCATCCTAAATTGAAGACAATAATCCTACACTTTCTATTTATAGAGATAACACTAATTATATTACACCAAGGTGTTGTTATAACATAATACAAGTATAAGCAACAAAGGTCAGAATATGATGTAGGGCCCAAAAATGAAATTTCTATTGACCATGAACTTGGTGAAATATATTTTTCAGGCAAAATTAATATGCATATAGGACAGAGAGCAAAAACATAGTTCTTCATTTAACTAAAGTCTCTTGTGTGCTTTCATTTTAAATAAAACAACGATTCTTTTCATGCTGAATAAATTTAATCTTTAGCAAATCAAAAGGTATTTTATGATCATACAATGCCTTGATCATTATCATTGACATTTTCAAGTTCTATCAAGAGGTATGAGTTTGGGTTGAGTGTTCTGATTTTAGTGTACCTTGTAAATGATTCCCAGAATAAATTCCCAAATAAATAAATAAAAATTCCCAAAATAAATAAGAATCAGATCTTCTCTTAAGTTTCAAGAACCTATGCTTTTCAATTTTACTTAAGTCTGATTCAAAGTTTAACCTAGTTATAAAGACTTAATCTGGATTTATCTTTCAATTTTCTGGCCATGTTTCACTATACAGTACCATATCCTCCTTTATATTTCTTTCCTCCCCAATCTCAGGCCTGTTAGTGGTATTTATTAACCAATGCGTAATTTCACGCATAGTTCTATGAGTTAAAGAGGTTATTGACCTCTGCTCATTTATCTTGTAATAATGTATAGAAGGAAAGTCCACCTCTTATACTTATAGAAAATAAGTTAGCAAATATATTTTCTACCTTAAATATATCCCATAGAAATGTACTTTTAGAGGGCATAATAACAATTCGTTCCCACAACTCTGTGATGTCCATTTTTAGTTGCACAAATACCAGTACCCCCAAACTTCAAGACTGGCTATAGCCATCTCATCTGAAGGCTCAAAGTCTGAGTTAGAGTGACAATGGTGAACTTCTAGTGATGCTTGGCTAAAATGTCAACATAAAACTGTAGTGCTAGTTAAAGAAAAGCATCATTAATTTCTATCGCTGAATAAAAAAGCTCCACCTAACCACTGTTACTACATCACCTGCATCCAGGGTGAAAGGTATGGTTCCAAAAATATTAGGAGAACAGCAGAGGAATTTAAAAACTCTTATTCCTCAACCCAATCAGAGCTATCATCATTCTGCAAGTATTATCAAAAACTCCTAAATATAATATCTTCTCCAAAGAATCAAGTCTTTTATTTTATCTGTTAATGAGGAGAGTTGGCAATAGATTCCAAGCTTCCTTCTAGCTCTAGATCTATAATCCTAGAAAAATAAATTTGCCATTTCTGAAAAAGAAAGGCAGTTGTATCTAATCTCTCTCCTAATTCAGTTCTTTAAAGTGCCCTCTCCTCTGTGTCTCTTACCCAAGTGAACAACTTGGCAACAACAGTGAACTAACCACATGTAGGAAGCATCTACCAGTAAATTCTACCTTGTAGACTAAAGAAGTAAACTCACATCTCCTCTCCAGCTAGCTGTTTTCTGCTTTTGTGATATTTCTTTTTTTTTTTTAACTAGCCCCCTCCTCAAAAAAAAAAAAAAATACATAAACAGAGTCTTAAATCCGCTCGCTGAGCTAATTGGGCAGTGCTGTTTGGGAAATCGCCTGGAAAGATTTACTTCAGTACCAATCTAACTTGGACAAACATGCTAGAAACTCAGTGACCTAGAGATTTCATAACACGAACACAATGAATATTGGTACTCAGGAAATAGAACTTCTTCTGACCTTGAGAGTGCGGGCTAAATAAATTACCTCTGAACGCAAGTGGTGAGATCTCACGACCGCATCTGGAGAGAAAACAGAAAGGCAAGAACTGCATCGGACCCTGATTTCAGCACCAGATGAATCACTAATTAATAACTTATACTAGGTGACCTCAGTACAGGTCAGGCAATCCTCCTCCCTCCCCACCCTCCCCCACATACCGTTTTATCTAGTTGGGGAGACCGTGAGAAAATATCAGGCCATCACCCCTTCCGTGCTCTATCTGCGGGAAGGTCCCGCCAAAGTTATCGGGGAGTTGTGGGGAACCCCAGCTCTTGCATCCCTGACTTTCTTCCTACCACCTGGCTGAGCTCCTGAGGAGAAGGATGGGTGGGGACCAGGCTGCCGCAGTCCTGGACTCTGCTTGGAATCCCTTCAGGTTTTAGCAAACTGAGGTTGAAATGTGGATCCCTCCTTCCCCTCGCTCCCTGCAATGTTTATATCATCTAAGATGGGGGTAAATAACTGGAGTCAGTAGGGAGAGGGTTACTGGGGGTGGGAGATAGTGGAGGAGAAGAGGGAGCGCTTTTGCATCCCTTCCTCTATCGGCTGCAAACATCTCTCCTGTCCAGGGAAACGTGGACGGTGCATCTCTTACCTCGGCTCCTGGAACGACCCGAAAAGACAGATTTCATGGGATGCCTCCCCTTCTGCAGCCTGCGGTGCCAGCAGCAGAAGAAGAGGATGGTGGCGATGGTGCCCAGCAGGAGCAGCAAGAGGAAGAGGGCACACTGGACGCTGTAAGGTCTCAGCAGCACCAAGAAGGCTGCGGCAATCATGGTGAGAAGCGGGGGATGCTCGGGCTAGGCTGGAAGGACGCGGAGACACATGCACAAGCACCTGGGGACACGCACACGCAGGCACGAGCGACGCAGGATGGCCGGATGGCTGGCGGGATGTGTGTCGGCTCTAGAGCGGCGGCGGCGGCGTCATTCTCGGGGCTGCTGATCCCGCGAGGAGGCTCCCCAATGGCTGCAGACGCGGAGCGGATCGGGACTGATGATTGAATGCTGGGGGGGAGCTCAACGCATGACTCAGCAGGCGGCGACAGGGAAGCGACCCGGCAGCCGGGGATTTTTGTTCCCTGCCTCCTTCCTTGCCCTCAGCCTTCCCCTCCCCCAGCCTCCCGCGCTGGTGCGGCTCAGCCCCCGGCGGCAGCGCTGCATGGAAACCGAGAGAGGGGAGCCCCTGCCCCGGGGGAGCCCGCCGCATTGCCCGGTAGCCGCCTCCAGCTCCAGCATCCCAGCAGCGCCCAATTTAAATGCTGACCCCGGGACTGGAGAAGGGGCTGGCGTGCAAGGAGCCGTGGGGGTGGGGCGCGAGCGCATCCCCAAGTTGCCTGCTGCCGGCGGCTCCCCGGGAGGGGGGAGGAGAGGAGGAGGGGAAAGAGGGGGGGTGGCTTTGACTAGGCTTTCGGGCTGATGACATCACAGGTTGGGGATGCTGCAGAGGGGGAGAGCGAAGATGGCCGCTTCAGTGAGGTACACTGAGTCCTGAACAGAGAACGACTGCGGAAAGGCTTTGGGGAGCCCCTCTGGGGGGCCCTGCCCGCGGCCAGAAGGCTTGGGATTTGCGGCAAGCCCCTCAGGCAGGAAGGATCCGGCCCTGGTGACAGCGGCTGAGGCAGTGGCAGGGAGGGGGTAAGGAGTGGGGGGATGGAGGGGAAGCTGACTGTCCACACACTGATGGTTTTCCTCCGGTTTGGGATAGTCTGTGGCTCCCCGGCTCTCCCCGCTGTCCGAAGCTGCGGTGGAGCGAGGCGTAGGGGAGAGGGGAAGAAGAGGGCGGGGGCGGGCGGGGAGAGAATTAAGATGATGAAGTATTGCCTAGCCTTCGGTAGGTTCTGCCCTCCTACTACACTGCCCTCAGAGCTTCTGAAATTAGGGATGAGGTAGGGAAGGAGAAATAAATGCTCCCAGGCGCGGAAAACCGAGGAAGTCCAAGCTCGGTTGGGTGGGGGTGGGGGAGAAAACTATCCCCTCTGCAACCTCTTCCTCTGTAAAGCCCTCTCTGAGACCCCAAGCTTCTGTTGATGGACAGGAGGTGTGAACTGCATCATCCCCTCCTTTCCTCGAATTTAGCGTGAATTCTTCCGGCTTGGAGGGTCCAGGGGAAAAAAGGAGTGTGGTTAGTGTAGTGTTATGGTACTAAATTATGTCTCATTTAGTGAACCTGGTGGAAACACCTATTTAAAACTCTTTGACCTGATGCCTCAAGGGATTTATAGATTAACTTGGGAATTGAATTGATTGATTTTTTTTTCCGTAGTGGAGATGGGAGGGGTAGGGATGGATTCTCCTTTTTATAAAGGCCTGGGGAAGACTGGGAAGCTATAGTATCGCTCCGTTGTAGACCCACAAGTCACCTCTAAGGCTATGGCAGTTTATAGTAGATGGATTTTTATGTTATTGCAGTTGTGAAACGCTTGGTGAATAAACTGTGGAAGCTATGATTTATTACATTACGACATCTAAGGCTCCTTAGGCATTAGCAAAGCTCAGGGGCTGACTGTTGCATTGTATCCACAGAAAGGAGATACATTACTCTCCTGCAGTAAACTGTAAACTTGCTGCAGCAGTAGTTACTCCTCATGGGCTGTCATCCTAAAAAGATGTCTCAGAATTCAGGAACCAGAAAGCTACTAGACAATTCTAATTTAAATATTTTATCCGTAGGGGCAATTATAATGACAGGCATAGCAATTTTTTTTAACCACACTTGCAGCATCTTTGATTTAAAGCTGGAAGAGACTTTAGAAATCATTCTGGTCCCAATATCTCAGATAAGGAATTCCAGACCCATGGGGGTTAAATAACTTGCTCTAGGTTGCACAAGTATTAAATTGAAAATGTTTCACAGATTTTTTTATAAGAAATTGTTCCTCTTGGAAAGTAGTATTCCAGTTAGCAGGTTTGCACATGACAAATTTAGAGTCAAACAAAATGCCAAGACTCCTTGAAAACTTGTTTAACTTTTTTGATACAACAATTTGGCAATGCCCCCCAAAAAAGCATGGTTGATACTTTTGGGGGATACTTACACAGCCAAAAGCAATGAACTGTAGGAATGGCTTTAATATATTGTTCATACAGCATAGATTTAGAGCTGGAAGGGACTTTGGAGGTCATCTGGGCCAGCCTTCTCAATTGATAGAAAAGGAAACTGAAGTCAAGAAGAGGTTAAATGACTTATCCATGTTCACACAGGTAATAAATGGGTTTAGTAAATAACTCTACAATAGAGGTAAATGAAGAGCAGCCACATGGCTTAGTGGATAGAGGGTAACTTTTGACCAAGTACAGACCTTCCTTAAAATCCAACTTCAGCCTGTAAGCTGAGTGATGATGGGCAAGTCACCTAACATTTTGGAGCCTCCAGAGATTTCTCTAAATGTTTGTTAACTCTAATACTCCAAGTTAGGTACAGAGTACTGATCTACATTGGTGTTTTATTTTATTGTTTTAGAATTGAAGATGCCCTATGTCTTCCGTGAGTGAATACCTACGTATTAAGCAAAGTAGAATTTTATAGTATCACAGGCATTACCATTATCTCTAGCAACTGACTGATGCTATCAGGTAGCACAGTATCATGTGATCTAGTACTCCTGAATGTTTCCTGATACCGCAGTAGACTGCAGTAATGCAGAATAATATTAATACAATAATGGAGATTATTAAGCATCCTGGTAGTTTGCAACATATGGCCAAACACTATAAAATACTCTGCGACAAAATCATTTACTGATTCAGCTTATCACAATGTTACATTGCAGTAATAGGAAACTTTTAAAGAAAACAATATATATTGTATGTGAAGATGAATTCTTCTGATTTTTAGGATTTAGATTCTTAGGAAACAACATTTTTTTCCACTCACAGCTGATTTATGATAAAATAGTCTAAAGCATTCTTGGACAAAAAGATAGCAAATTTTGTGAATACAATATAGAACTAATTTGTTCCCAAACTCTAAATTTTTAGCAAAAAAATAAATTTGACTAAAATTTGATATCTTTACTTCAAAGCAATTTACCAGCTCCATAAATTTTACTGAATCTCTTTATTTGTTTCAGGTGCATAAGAGAACAGCATTTATCTCCCTGTATGAGCAAATACAGAGCTGGCTGGCACTCAAAGAGGATTATGCATACTTCTCAGAAAATTAATTTAATTTTCCTCTGACATTGATTATCACCAACTGATGTACCAAGAATAGGCAAATTAAATCATTGAAGGCATATTGCATTTAGTGAAAAATCTACATTTCTGTTGGCATTTTCCCTACTAGTTTTTGAGAGTAATTTATAATTTCTTCCTTCAAATAATAGCTTATTGTTGTTATTTCTTGTAAGCATGTTTCTATTACTGTATAATTCCTAGCCCACTTATGGATAGTCCATAAAAAATTTTTTAGCCAAATTAATGCTTTTAGAGTTAATTTAGTTTCTACACTCACTCCACTTCATAATGTTGGATGTAAGAAAAGGCAAAGATTTTAAAATATTGTGGCAGATTCACAGGTTAGTGAGGAAATGGCAAGAAATCTACTTTCTGGGATGTTATATTAGAATTTGAAAGCTATGTCAACTTACTGATTAAGTCCAAACTTAATTGTAATAATTGACCATCATTAGTTCCCTAGGTTAGAACTCTTGACATCTGTCATTAAACATTTTTCAATAAAATTACCTCCTCCCAAGTTGTGTTTATAGCACACACATTTTATTTGTTTTTTCTTATGTACTTCATCTTTAATTCAACTTTATTTTCAGTTTTGAATTCTCTACATTCTTTCTCCTCCTTCACCCATTGAGAAGGCAAGAAAAACAAAATCTCTCACAAATATGTATAGTCATGCAAAAGAAATTCCCACATTAGCCACATCTCAAAAAGGAAAGAAAGAAACAGAAGAAAATGTGCTTCAGTCTACACTTTGAATTCATCAGTTCTGTATCTGGAGGTGAATAGCATGTTTCATCATGAGTTCTCAAGAATTGTGATTGGTCATTGTGTTGATGAGAGTTAGCAAGTTTTTATAAATTGATTATCTTTCCAATTTTGCTGTTGTTGTGTAATTCATTCTCCTGGTTCTTCTCACTTCACTTTGCATCAGTTCACAAAAGTCTTCCCAGGTCTTACTGAAACCATCCTCTTCTTCATTTCTTATAGCACAATAGCATTTCATCACATTTATGTGCCATAACCTGTTTAGCCATTCCCCAACTGATAGGCATCCCCTCAGGTTCCAATTCTTTGTCACCATGAAAGAGCTATAACATACATTTTTTAAAAGTGGAATTAAATCATGTTGCTTAGCATAAGAATGTCTTTATAAATTTACTGCCAAAAAACCATCTATTTTGATTCAAAAAACATTCATTAAGGGTCTGCCATATACAGTACACTCTGGACACAAAGAATAAGCAAAAAGTTCTTCCCTCTAGGAGTTACAGTCTACTAGAGAGATACATTTTTTCCAAGTAAACACAAAGCAGTTTCAGGAGGGAGGCAGCACTAATAATGGAGGGAACAGGAAAGATTTCCAATTAGAGATGGAACTCAAGTTGATTCCAAGAAACAAAGGTAAAGTGATATTGCATTCTAGGCACAAGGGAACAGTCTAAGGCAGAGATGTTAGATGGCAAAGTGAGTCCTGGGAATCTCTTGTAAACCAGTTTGGAACATAGTTGTGAAGAGGTATGATATGTCTAGAAAGGTACATGGGATATAACCCATATCAAATTGCTTACCTTCTTTAGGGAGGGAGGAAGAAAGAAAGGGAGGGAGAAAATTCAAAACTCAAATATTTTTTAAATGAATGTTAAAAATTATCTTTACATGTAATTGTAAAAAAAAAATACTGTTTTTAGAAAAGGTATACAGGAGCCCAGGTGTGGAAGGCTTTAAATACTAAGGTCTGTGTTTTATTCTAGAGGCAATAGATTAAAAGGCAATCAATAAGCATTTATTAAATACCAGCTATATGGCAGGCACTGAATTAAGGGACAGGGACACATGGAAAGTCTGTCTCTGCCTTCCACAATCTAATGGAGGTGATGGCATGCAAACAAACTTGGTAACTGATTGGATGTGGGGGGGGGGGGAGGGAGAAGAAGTAATAATGACTCAGATGTTGAATATGGGTTGCCACACCCTCAATAGAAATAGGCTAGTTGGGAAGAGGGGTAAAAGAGTTCTGTTCAATGCAATAAACAACCACAATTTCAAGGTATTTTGTTCCTAGAATAGGAGGAGGCCAGCATCACTAGGTTGATGAGTATGTGGTGGGAAGAAAGTGTAAAAATATTGGAAAGGTAGAAGGGGTCTAGGTTACGAAGGGCTTTTCTTCCCCTCTCAACAGAACATGGGAATTTCACCTCTAGGATCCTAGATTCTGATAGGTGTGCTTTCCTCTTAATCTTTCCCAGAACCAAGATCTGCTTTTGGCAAGCAGAAGATAGAATACTTCCTTTGAAAAAAAAATATTTTAAAATGTTCTGAGATAGAGAAGTGGATATCATATTTCGTTTTCTATGTCCTGCTAACTGGGCTGCATTGATTTTCCATTTTCCATGGAAAATGAGTAGATCAGTAATTTCATCATTTTTGGTTCTCCCTTCAGTGCTGTATATTAAAATCCTTCTATCCCTCATCCTGTACAGTTGTTGCTCATGTTTCCTACAAACTGTACAGAATCTATTCAATATCCAATCTAAATTTCAGCCCTCTTTTAAAAAGAAAATCTTAGGGTACAAATGTGCCAGTGATACTGATCTACTGTCTTTCACTCTATATGACCAGCTTACCTGTTTCTAGTCATAAATGTCCTGTATAATGTCTTTTCATAACTTCTCTTATGGAAATCACTACTAGCAAAAGCCAAAGCTTACTTATATCTACCATGAGTCTTTTAATTACCTTTTATTCTTTAATTCTTCAGAGATAATAATATTCTTTCATCTGCATAAAATACCATAGGGAATGTGTTGGTGTTAAAGGTCTATCAATCTTCAAACTCATATTAAGAACTTACTTGTAGCCAGACGTTGTGCTAAGTACTAGGGATACAATACAAACAAGCACTTTCCTCAGGGGATGTACATTCCAATGAGAAAGATAACATACAAATTAGACCAAAGATAGCCTTTCCTTCACGGCTCTATTTGGGGTTTTCTTGGCAGTGGTTTGCCATTTTCTTCTCCAGCTTTTTTTACAGATGAGAAACTGAAGCAAACAGGGTTTAGTGACTTGCCCAAGGTCACACAGCTCCTAAGTATCTGAGGCTAGATTTGAACTCACAAAGATGTCTTTCTGACTCCAGGGCTGCCACTCCATCCATTGCGCTCCTTAACTTCCTGTAAGATAGCCTTAGGGAGAAGGTAAAATTAGATTATCTTAAAAGGAAGCCAAGAATTCTCAGCAGTTAGCTAGGAGAGTATTCTACAAATAGAGGGGCTGCCACTGCCAAAGCCTCGAGATGGGACAAGAGAGACAGAGCATCCTGTGCGACCGTAGAGTTTATACAGGAGAGTAATATGTTTTTTTTTAAAAAAAACTGGAAAGTTAGGAACAGCCTGCCTTATAAAGAGCTTTAATTGCCAAATAGAGTTTATATTTGATCCTACATGTTATAGGGAGACATTGGAGTTTCTTGAATAATCTTGAATGATCAATAATTCTTGAATGATAAGCTTATTTCTTCAATAATCTTGAATAATCTAGAATAATAAATTTTAAGCACTGTACCTGTTGCCTAGTAAACACTTAATAAATATTTATTGACTGTGTTTAAAATATAAAGACAAAAAAACCCTCGTTCTCAAAGAGCTCACAATCCAGCAAGGTAGACAACATGCAAACAACCATATACACACAAGATATACTCGGGATATATTTGAGCTAAATCTTAGAGGAAAAGCATTAATATTAAGGAGGATTAGAAAAGACTTCTTGCAGAAGATGGGATTAAATTCACTTCCTCAGGGAACTCAGGAGTCAGATTTATATTCCATAATCTCACTGGGCCTTCACTACTATGAGGCAAGGCTATATGCTACCTCCCTCATCAACTCACTATCTTACTTTTCATGGTGGCACTTCCAAATCTTTTCAACCCTCCCCAATCCCTGATAGCTCCCTCTTACCCCATACTCTCAACTAAAAATATTGCCTCACATTTTACAGAAGAAAAAAAATCAAGGCTATCTGCCATGAACTCCCTTTTCTCCCCTCTTCCTCATCTCCTATCATTCATATGCCTTCTGCCACCATCTTCTCCCTCCTGTCTCACAAGATAAGGTGACCTTCCTTCTAACCAAGATTAAGCTCTCTACCTGCTCAAACAATCCTATTATCCTATCCAATAAATTGCCCCCTCTGTCATCCTCAGCGTTACTTATTTTCAATCTCTCCTTGTCTACTGGCTCATTCCCTACTACCTACAAACATACCCATGTCTTCCTCATCCTGAAAAAACTCACTTGGTCCTTCCATTCCCATTAACTCTCATCCTCTATCTCCTCCAGCTATTGTGACTAAATTCCTGTTTATAATTCTCTCTTCTCACTCACTTTTTAACACCTGGCAATACAGCTTCTGACCTCATCATCCTGACAAAATTGCTCTTTCCAAAGTAATTAATGATCTCTTAGTTGCCAAAACCAATAGCCTTTTTATATCCTCATTCTCCTCAATGCCCTTGCTTCCTACACTGTAAATCCCCCTTTCCTCCTTAATATTCTCATCTCCCTAGGTTTTCAGGACACCACTGGTTCTTCTGGGTCTCCTACCTATTTGATTGCTTCTTCTCAATCTCCTTTACTGGATCCTCATTCAGATTATATTCCCTAACAGTAGGTGTCCCACAGGACTCTGTCCTGAGCGCTTTTTCTTTTTCACTCAAGACTGCTTCATTTGGTGAGCTCATCACTCCCATGGATTTAATTATCATCTCAATGCTGATAACTCTCAAATCTACCTATCCTGCCCATTATCTCTCTGCTGACTTCCAGTCTCAAATCCCCAACTCCCTTTCAGAAATTTCAAATGGGACATCCAAGAGATATTTTAAACTAAAAATGCCCAAATCTAAACTTATCTTTCCCTCTAAACCCTCCCTTCCTCCAAACTTCCTTTAACTGTAGTGAATGCTGTCATCCTCCTAGGCTTGCAGCCTTGGTGTCAACCTCATTTTCCTCACTATCTCTTACCCCCCATATCCAGTCTATTGCCAAAGCCTGTGGGTTTCATCTTTTCAATATCTCTTAAATATACCTCCTTCTCTCCTCTAACGCTGCCACCCCTCTGTCCCCTGCCTGGACGCTGTTATAGAATACTGGTAAGTCTGCCTGCTTCAAGTCTCTTCCCCACTCCAATCCATCCTCCAGCCAACAAAGTGATTTTCCTAAAGAGCAGGTCACCCTTCTATTCAGTAAATCCCACTGGCTTCCTACCTCCTCTAGCATCTGTTTGGCATTCAAAGCCCTTCATAACCTAGCCCCCTTCCACCTTTCCAATTATTTTTTATACCTTCTTCCCACCACATTTTCATCATCCTAGTGATGCTGATCTCCTCTTATTCTATGAACAAAATACTATACCTCTCAGCTCCGGGCAATTTTTTTTTACTGTCCCTTATGTTTGGAATATTTGCCCTCCTCATTTCTACCTCCTGCTTTCCTGCTTCCTTTAAGTCTGAATTAAAATACCTTTGTCTACAGGAAGCCTTTCACAACTTCTCTTAATTTGAATGCCTTCCTTCTCTTATTTCTCATTTATCCTGCATATTGCTATTTGTACATATTTGTTTTCTTGTTGTCTGTCTCATCAGATTAGATTGTGAACTCCTTGTGGACAGGGACTATCTTTTGCCTCTTTTTGCATCCCTAGCAA
Organism: Bettongia penicillata ogilbyi; assembly: GCA_023548195.1. Classification (NCBI taxonomy): domain Eukaryota; kingdom Metazoa; phylum Chordata; class Mammalia; order Diprotodontia; family Potoroidae; genus Bettongia; species Bettongia penicillata. The sequence goes on along the minus strand of JAJHZJ010000857.1, from coordinate 3,429,874 downwards.
CTAGCATAGTTCCTGACACATAAAAAATGCTTAATTAATATTTACTGACTAAGGAAAGAGGCAAAGAATTCTAGACAAGGGGGACAGTCAGTGAAAATGCCAAGAATTGGAGGATGAAGTGTCTGTCTTTTGTGAGAAATGGCAAAGAGATCACTGTCACCAGATCACAAGTGGAAGATGACAGGGTCAGACATGTTTCAGGAAGATAACTTTGGCAGGTGATTGGACTGATTGGAGTAGGGAGAGATATGAGGCAAGAAGTATAGTTTGAAAGTTATTGGAGTGGTCCAGACAAGACATGGTAAGGGCTTGAATTAAAATGCTGGTTATGTGGCTGAAATAAGAAAATTTATGTAAGAAATGTAGAGAAAGTTAATTGTAAGATCAACTGATCGGATATGTGAAGTGAGCAAGAGTGGTATTGAGGATAATATTATGGTTGTAAATGACTGAAAGAATTTAGATGCCCCTGATAGTAATAGGGATGAGTTTTTGCCACAGAACGCAATTGGGGACCTTTAAAAAAACACTGTATAGTTTTCCAAATGATATCCAACTGTGTTTCCTCTTACTTAATTCTGGGCCCAACTTGTCTGTTTAGAGCCACTGCCCGAGATATATTTGACAAACTATTCAAATAGCTTTATGTCATAATCTGAGCACAGTGCATTTTCCATCTACTTTGTTTTTGTAATGTGGATGCTTAGATACAAAGTTTTCACTTTGTTGTGTATTTCATTGGATTAGAGCTATAGAATTTCGTTGTTGTTCAGTAATGTCTTGACTTTTCATGACCCCATTTTGGAGTTTTCTTGGCAAAGATACTGGACTGGCTTGCCATTTCCTTCTGCTCATTTTACAGATGAGGAATGAGGCAAACAAGGTTAGGTGACTTGCCCAGGGTCACACAACTGATAAGCGTCAAAGGTCAGATTTGAACTCGGGAAGATATCACTGATTTTTCCCGTGCTATCAGGGCTAATTCTCTATTAGTTAATCTAATAGATTATGTTATGCTAAAGATGACACTGGTTTATAGTTCTTCCATTCCCAGATAACATTTTTTTTTGGCTAGACCTGAGATTTCATCAGGTTAAGTAACTCCCTGATGAGGAAATTCATACGTGCTTTGCAATTTATAATTCTGGAGAGTTGTCTGGAGGAAAGGAGAGTTTCAGTAAATTACAAAAGTACCCAGCATTGTATAGCCAGCGTGTATCAGAAGCAAAACTTGAACTCCGGTCTTGCTAATTCCAAAGCCATATCTCTAACCAATATATACCATTGACTCTTACTAGTGTGACATATGAAAAGTCTGAAGGACATAATTTCTGGGTAATCAATCATTTTATTAATTACGGCTAAAGAATAATTATTAAAAGTATGCTCATTTGGCTTTCCCTTGTAAACCAAAGATGAATCATGGAGGTCTCTCAATGCTTATATGCCCTTGAAAGAGTGGATATTTCCAACAGTCAGGAATTACTCTGGGTAACTATTAATGAGAATGAATATTAAAATAAGAGGTGGGGCCATTCTAACGAGGAACTGGGTATGTGACTGATCATATCACTCCCAACAAAGAGAGACCACTCCTATCCCAGGCAATCTATACAAAAAGATTGTCAACAGGCAATCACAACTTCTTGAGATTTATGTGAAAACTAGGTTTGTTACAAGAGATGAACATGCATGTGGAACCCAGAGTCCACAATCCATATAAGTTTGCATTTTTATAATAGCAGAACAAAGGAAGAGGAGATACCAGAAATCTCAACCTAAAGGGACATGGCATGGGAGGGGACAAGTGTAGTAAAGGTAGGAAAAGGATAAAACCCTTCATGAAAGGGAGAAGCAAGGGGGTGGCAAAAGGTATGTTCTTTTACTTTTGGAACTACTAACCCAGGAGTGGGGAACTTTTTCATGTTGGAAGAATGTATTAATATTTAACTGTCATCAAATAAGGTCACATTCAAGAAACTTCAATTAGATACACTATGAAATATACTTAATAATTTCAAAAAATGAAAACTATTTGTTAATTTTAAAGTTCTCTGACCTTTTAATGACTTTATTATGTCTGCCTTTTGTTAGAAAGCAGGTGAATATTTGTTTGCAGCATGGAGGTCTCTGGTTTCAGTTGATCCACTAGATGGGTATCAGTCATTTGTGGCCTTAAGGGCATCTTGATTTGGGTTAGGTAGGAGAAAGTAGATTCACAGCAATAATGTTTGAAAAGAAAGAAAACAGCTTTTGGGGCATATTGCCAAAGGCATGGGTATTCTCCTGCATTTTTCCATATTTCATTTGGATCTTTCTTAGCATTAGACAAAGACAAAATGTCATCTACTGAGAACTCAATCAATTCTATCTGCAGTTCTTTAGGTACCTTGGTGATATCAACCAGGTGAGACTGAAATACGAATTTGAGTGTCACGTCATGATCCTCAAAGTCAGTGAACCTTTCGTTGTATTCCCCAATTAATAGGTCTATGACAACTGCATATTCTTCAAATGATTCACATATATCATCCTGCTCATCAATCACCCTTGCTAACTGGGAAAAATGTTCATCCGAAATTTCCTTTTGAAGAAGTATTTTGAAAAAAGGTTTTTTTTAAATGTTTGGATTTTTGGCCACATATCATATATAGAGAGAGAGACTTAGTTTTACCTTGCAAAGAAATAGTAAAGTTGTTTTGATTTATTACACAAAAATGCAGCATTTCTATAGATATTATGGTTCTCCTTGAAAGGTTGTTTGTACTGTGAAATGTTATCAGGGTCTAAGTATCCTATGACTTTGACAGAGCATGCTTTCACAACTTCTGTATCAGTGAATGGCTTCCCATTTTCCCCAAGTATAGAAGCTACCTTGTAAGTTGTTTCAGTGGCATTATTTTCAGGTCTTACTGCTGTTTAAAAGAATTGTTTTTGCTTTTGTTTTTCATCTTTTAATTTCTTCAACACAACCTTTTGCGCCTCTCCCTCTAATTTAAAGTATTTGTGGTCCTTATGAGTGTTATAATGCTGATGAGCACTGAATTTCTTTAATGTTGATATTGAAATAGCACAAAGCAAGCAAATCATCTTATCTTTAGCAGAAAAAAGATAATATTGCAATTCCCAATCCTCATTAAAAAAAAATCTGTTTTCTTACTTCAGCATTCCCTTGATCTTCTTTGACATGTTGAACTGTTAAGCAAACAGAATTAAAAAATACTGTCAAACTGTGCAACCATTCACAAATTCCACTTCATACAGAAACACAGTGCACCACTGTCAAAAGCTGATAACAGACTGGTGTGCTCAACCCCCATAGACTCTAAACAACCAGTCTCGTGTAGTAATGCACCAGGCAGGCAAGGGAAGTTAGAACTAAGTAATGAGCATAGGAGCCATCAATTTAACCCTTATGGCTTACTAATTTTCTAATTGTGCTGGTCAATCTGGGAGGGTTATTTTATTGAAACATTTGATTCTTTGGTATTTTAAATAGATTCATTTTTAAAAATAAAATATAAATATTAAAGACAAAAATGTATTAATAAAAATAAAAGGATTTGTTCTGTAAAATTTGGATTCAGTCAGATGGCTCCACTTAAAGACCTAGAAGGCCACATATAGCCTTAAGGCTGCAGGTTCCCCATCTCTGTGCAAAACTATGAAGATGAGATGGTCTGCTTATCTACAAGGGTCTCAGCTGCAGAAGTAGTTTTCTAGTTTAGTGTAGACTGACTAGAACCTATCCTGACTCCCAAGGACACATCAGGAACTCCAGTTTGGGATGCAAACAACAAATTATGTCATCTGGGAGGTATAGGTGGGGAGGGAATGGCTTTATCCTTGATATATTCAGGAATTTTTGCATATTCTGGGTCTGGTGTTTCTGGATAATATAGCAACTCCAAAAGACAAGTTAACAGTTCTTACCATCTCCCCCATTGGTCAAAGGGAACCCCTGAGTACACCAATGACCACAGAAAACACTCTGGATAAAACAAGACTGTGGATATTACTGGGAACAGCTCCAGTTACAAAGTGAGATCAGAACCATCAACCAAGTCATAATAAGAATGACAAAAACTGGGGATTCATTCAAGGGGGAAAACCAAACAACATCAAGATAGTGGAGAGAATGTAGTGCACAGATAAAGAAAATAAAAGGCAAAGGCATACAACAATGGACAACAATATTAACAAGCATTAAGTCTCCCTTCAATGTAGTACTCCTTTCCAATATCCATTCAATCAACACATTCTATCCTGGACCTTAGGCTCTCCATGGAGTTGTCTGACCCCTGGCACATCTTTCCTTGGGACAGTCTGGAAAATGTCATGTCCTCAAGGGCACCCTTCCAGGATCTATCCTTCACCCAGTCAGTAAACAATGAAAGATGGTAGGGTAAGAATTCCACCTAGATTAGATTCTCCTGGTCAGGTCTCCTAGGTGGGATGAGAAGCATGTACCCAGAGGATTTGGGCAATCTCATCTATCAGCAATGTCTTTCACAAAGACTGGCTGAATAAACCTACAAGGGTTTAATTTCTGAATGAGGAAATAATAAGGAAAAAAAATCTGTATCCTTACCCCCATATTAACTGGTTATTAATATAAAAGAGAAAAATCATTTCTCTCACTAAACAACAAATAACATTTCTATTCCAGACCTACCTTGTGCTCATAACATATCACTCCCAGAAGACGGAGAATTGGCAGGAATTTGAGATAGTTTATTTTCTCTCCAGCAAGGAATAAGTTCTGACTTGATTTTATCACATGCCCAGAGTGATTTGGTGGTCCAATGTTTTATCTATTTTCCTGCCTCTGACATTTAGGTAATCCGTGTAATCTTGGACAAATTATATAACTTCTTGGCCCTCAGACTTCTCATCTGTTAAGTGAATGGGCTAGAACAGGAGTGGAAAACAGGTGGCTTTTTACAGAACAAATCCTTTTACTCAAGAGATTTGTTCAGTGAAGCTTGGACTCAGTCCAAGGACTTGAGGGCCACATGTGGCCTTGAGGCTGCAGGTTCCACACCTCTGGGCTAAACCAAATGGACTCTGAGCCCTCTTGCAGGTCCTAATCTATGATCCTACATAATCCATGTAAAATTCTCCCATACAGACTACTCAGGTTGCTAGTTAAACATGCAGGGTTAAAATCCACCTTGTGGTGATATAGGGAAATGCAGTGGCTCTAAGAAGCTGGTTGCAGTCAGAAAGAACTGGGTTACAGTTTCTCTTCTAACAAATACTCTCTGTGGCACCTTGTACCTTAACTTTTCATTGTCTCAGGCAATTTTCTGAGACTATCAATTTCAAAACAGCTGCAAATGTGTACTGGTAGATGTAGAGCTGCACCAGTAAAAATCACTGACACTCCTTCCACCAAAAAATAATAATCTACCTTTGTGACTTACCCTTATTTATTTCACTGATCGTAGCTGGGGTTCTTTCCGTTAGCCCCCAGCTATGAGTAAGTTGGTACGGACTTTGGCCAGAAGACTTTTTTTGTTGGATATAAAGGGCAGAGAAGACCTTGGAAGGTAATTTGGTCAGTCTTTCTAACTTTCTATTGCTGATCTGTACAAAAGCAGGCAAATTGTCCAGTTGGCAACATCAGTATAAAATACTAAAATCTTTACCTTAGGAGACCCAAAATTATAGTCAGGAATGTGTCTGTAGCTGAATTATTAAAAACAATGGCACTGAGTTTTAACTGCATATCTGCTTAGATAAGCTATTTAGTACTTGTTTCTGGGTGAGCTTTACCAGTTCTTTCATTCATTCATACTGAGAATCTGTTATTTTGAAGGCATGCTCCAAAATGATTGACTTGAAAAAGAATTGAGGTAAATCTGGGATAATATATGTTCCATGGCCTATTTATTTCCAGACTGTTTGTCATGTTCGTTTGAGAGTAGGCTTAGTGCCAGGAACCCATGAGTGCATTGAAGAAAGTCAAATAGAGCATTTTTATTCAGGATCCCACATGTTCATCAATGTGATCCTGATTTGGATATTTTACTAATGCAATACAAATATGATGAGGATAGCCAACTCTTTGAATTAGTAAAGTTATTTGAAGAATATTTCTGTTACCATTTTTGCTGCTTTGAGTTCTTAACCAAAAAAAAGCAATAATACCAAATATTGAAGTTATGAGGAATACAAATAAATTTTCTTGACAATATTTCCTGGAAAATGAGTTCTCTTCTATCATATCTTATTCATTATTTGCTAATTATGTGATTGTGATAAGTCACATAACCTGGCATGGCCTTGGCTTTGTCACTTGTAATATGTGGGAGTTAAACTAGATAAGTTCTGAGGTCCTTTCTATTACTAAATCTATGATCCTATTATCCATATTCATCAGTACAGGTATTCTTTTCACCATTAGATTGCAAGCCTACTATCAATAAATAAAGCAACATGGATTTAAGCATTTAAACACCTATTATGAAACACCTACTACGTGCTACAGAGGAAGTGTAATATTGTGGATAGAAAGGTAGTCTTTGATTTAGGAAGACCTGTTTCAAAGTCCCCCTTTTCCACATACACACTGGCTGTGAGATCCTGGGCAAGTCACTTAACCTCAGATGACTCTCTAAGACTATATAATCTGTTTAACAGTTGTTGATCTGCATTTATAGACACAGTTTCTTGAGTAGGGAGATCCCTATGCTGATGAAATCGAAGGTATAGACTGAAAATAAATAGAATATTATTAGGTTCTGGAGATACAAATTCAAAATTGAGTTCCAGCCCTCAAGGAGCTTATAGTCTATTAAAGTGGGACAACAAGATCACAATCAAATACAGTGTAATTGGTGTCTGGCATGTGTGGAAGCCCTATCAGCTTTCTACAATAGCATGTACCTAAGGACACCAGGTTGCTGTTTCCAGGAGAATTGTGATAATGTGTATAAGAAGTGGAGAGATAGACTGTGAAGAATTCTATAACTGTCTCAAGTAAACCAGTCATCTGATGACGAGGAGGTTATTTGATTAGCTATAAAAGTATTTTTAAAAGACCTGTCAGCTTCAGTTATATCTCAGCCCCAGTGCTACTAGAGGAGCTCAAGCCCACAGTGACAGAGCGGAGCCCAAATTCGAAATGTCCAGAGAGTTCCTCAGCATGCCATACTTCCAGAGTTTGGGTTTTCAGTCAATACACATCAAGGTATGAAAAAAATAGCATCTTCCTCAGTGATTCCAGAGCCCAAGTTTTGCTAGTAGCATGGCATAGACACTTTGAGAGGTGAGGAGTAATTTTGGGGAATGACCTTCACTGGGACAAAGGCTTACCTAGCAGTCATGGTAAATCAGGACATGAATTTAGTAGGATCAATGCTATATAGGATGTGAGCTAATTTTTTTTAATATTATTTCATTTTTTTTCCCAATTAGATGTGTGAGCTAAATTTTTAACTTAATCTCCTCCATTTCCAACTCCCAGAGACATGCTCCAGGTGGCATAAAATGGATTTTGACTCCAAGGTTTTGAAGGAAAAGTTTGTTCATTTGTTCTATATTTTGTGAAGTAAATATCCCTCTGTAAAAGCTAATCCAATGTTAAATGCTTAAAAGGGAATGAGGGTGTTAATATTGGAGCCTTAGGGCAGGGAACACAGTCAGTGGAGGCTCAAGCTAATGGCACTGGAGAAGAGGAATGCTCTAACTCTCTCAGAGTACCTGGAGAACCTTGAAAGGGATGGGAGTGGGGGAAGAGACAATAAGACTGACTCTAAAAGAGTAAGATCAGAGCATACATGTTACAGCAGGATATATAAAAAATAAACACAAAGTGATTTGGGGGAGAGGGAACTTACAACTCTATGTTCGGGTTAAAGAACATCTTTATTGGTGACTCTAAGGGAATTAAAAATTCAGAACTCAGTATCCAGCTATTTAATGATGATCTTCTCTGAATTTAGCTGGACAACAAACATATGGTCAGTTTGCTGCCACTCACTCATAACTCTTCTCATTTTCTAGGAACTGGCAAAACTTGTGCTCTGCTGGTATAGAGAGAACCTTTGAGAACCTAAGATCACCTTCATATGACAATGAAACTCTAAAGTTGGCTCTTACTGGAGATTAATTTTTGTTATGCTAAAGGAAGTTTAGTCCTTTTTTCCTTTCACTACAGGAGTAACTATAGCCAAAGAAAATCGGTTATCACTGATAGCTAAATGCCAGTTTATTCCATTTAATATTTTAATATGTTTAGAATCTTATGGTTGTCCTTTTTGTCATGAGATCTCAAGTCAATGGCATTGTTGAGAAAGTAATCAATTTCTCATGAGTTTCACAGATATCAAAAGCAATCTGCCTTGCTTTAAAAGGGTTTTTTGTTATTGTTTTTGTCAATAAAATCTGGTTCTACGATATTCATACTGTATCGTCACACAATGCTTGAAAGGAAGTTTTAGAAAATAATCATTTACTATCTATCAGTAAATAGAATTGATGAATACAAGGTTTGAATCTAATGTGAGATTAGTCATATAACAAAATACTGAATCACTGGTCCGGGAAATTTACTCAGAGTCGAATTAGTTGCCAACAGAAAATATGAGGAGTAGCCAGAATCTTTAGAACTGTAAGTTATTGCTTGTTTTTTTTTCCTTCTCATTCAGATATTGTAAAATGACTTTTCCATTTAAGAATGGAAAATGAACAAATCAAGTTTGAAAGCTGAAGAGTTTAGCTTTAGAGATGAGACTCAGTTCAAGTAAAATAAACTCTCCATCCTTCAGTGAAGGAACAAATTTTCAGAGAGATTTATGGTAGTCTGATTAATATGATATTAATGCATTTTGATTCACAGTCATGAATGATATTCCAGTAGTCTTAGAAAGAAATCTCCTTTGCAAGACAACTTCTATTAAACTAATCCAGAGTAATTAAGAGCTAACATTTATGTAGCACTTTGAGGTTTTCAATTCACTTTATATTCATTATCTGCTTTGATCCTTACAACAATCTTGTGGGGTTTGCGTTATTATCCACATTTTACAGATGAGGAAACTAAGGCAGAGTGAGGTGAAGTGGTTTGCTCAGGGTCACACAGCTACTCAGTGGCTGAAGCAGGGTTTGAACTCAGGTCTTTCTGATACCAAGTCCAACACTATGCACTGTGCCATCTAGCCATTCAAATTAGGGACCTGGGCATTAAACTCTTTAGGCCTAAAAGAATTGAGGTGATGAATTTCATATACAATACAGATGAGGCAAGAATTAGTGAAGAAAATAAGTAGGCAAATCACTCAGCCTTCTTGGACTGTTTCATTATCTGTAAAATAAAGAGATTGGACTAAATATCCTCAGAGGGTTCTTCAGGCTTTAGCTCTTTTGATCATATGAAATTCAGGAACACAAAAAAATCAGATTTCTTTACTGTAATGAAATGTTGTAGGTGCCAGAAACCACAGAACTATGACAGTTGGTGGTTACAAAGATATTACACAACACAATTACATCTGAAGATACAATGTGTCATAATATAATACAAAGAACACTGACTCTAAAATCAAAGTAAGTACACAGTTTCAAATTCTACCTTTTACACTACCATGTGACTCTGGGCATGTTGCATCTCCCTACCCTTCAGATTCCTGATATGCAAAAATGAAGGAATTTGAATAGATACCCTCTAAAATTCTTTCCTATTCTAAATCTGTGATCTCAAAACTCAAAATGACAATTCCAAGATATGTAACTATAAACATTTCATTTGGGTTCTCTAGCCTCAATTTCCTCATCTATAAAACAGGGATAGTAATACCTATAATATTTACTTGACCTTACCTGTTGTTGAGTCTCAAATAACATTATGTACATACATGCATATGCGTGTGTGTGCATACACAGACAGTTCTTGCTTTACAAAACTGACCTTACGCAAATTTGACTTCGTGCAAAGAATTCAGAGGAAAAAACCACCTAGACTAACTTTGCCATTTCAGACTGTATTCTCTGGGTGGCTAGGTGGGTGCAGTGGATGAATTTGATTCTGGCCTCAGACCCTTACTAGCTATGTGACCCTGGGCAAGCCACTTGCCCAGTTTGCCTCCGTTTCCTCATCTGTAAAATGAGCTGGAGAAGGAAATGGTAAACTACTTCAGTATCTTTGCCAAGAAAACCCCAGATGGAGTCAGGAAGAGTCGGACACAATTGAAACAACCAAATTACATCAAACTGTTTTCTCTTAGTTTCTGACCTTCAGCTAGGTGTTCCCACCCTGCAACACTCCTTCCCCCAAAAAACACTCCAAATGAAAGCAGAACTGACTAAAGGAGAGATCACTGGGTCAGGATGAGCTGGGTGAGGGAGGGGAAAAGGGGGGCTTGACTTGAGACCCCTGGCACAGAGAGAAGAGACCATGGCCTTGCTCCACTTACCAGCTCTATGTCTGTCTGTCCTCTGACTGTCCGTCTGTCTCTGCCCTGCCTGTATTCAGTTGTCTCTTGTTTCTATCAGTGTCAGGTCCCCATGCGTCTGCCTTACCTCTTCCCCTTCTTCCTCTAGATTAGTTCAGGCCCCAGTGTAGTATCTCTGCCTCTGCCCTACTACGTGCCCTTGCATGGTGTGCTGCCCCCTCCCTCCACTTCCTACAGCCCTCTTCTACTGCCCTCCCTTCTCCAATCTGAAGAAAATCTTTCAAATAGAAGTCTACCTCACAGGAGAATTCTCTGTATATATCTTGCATAAGCTCTGTGGATGGATGATGATCTGGGCCCAGAATTGAAAAGGAGGAGAGTAAGCTGGATTGCCTTTGCAGAATTACAGTGCTTATAATGACTTCAGACTTCTCCATGAAACAAGGGCCCTTTTTTTTTGGAGGGGGAAGGCAAGGCAAGTGGGGGTGAGTTGTCCAAGGTCACACAGCTAGTCAGTGTCAAGTGTCCAAGGCTGGGTTTGAACTCAGGTCCTCCAGACTCCAGGGCAAGTGTTCTATTTACTGTGCCATCTAGCTGCTCCAGGCCCTTCTTTTTTAAAAGATAATGTTTTTTCAGAGTTGTTTTGTGGATGAGTTATATAGAGTATCTAAAGAATCAAAGTTCAAGTCACCCAAAAGACAATGTAGAGAAGTTTGGAGATTATAAATAAGATATAACCAGGCAAGAATTGTGTAAGAAAACCCTGAGTAAAAGATGTAATCAGAGATTTGTCAGTCAATGAACATTTATTAAGTACTTCCTGCATGCCCACCATTGTGATAAGCCCAAAAAAAGGCAAAAAAAAATGTATGGCTGCTAAAAAGGTAGATTGCCTCTGTGTTCTCCTGGTTTATATATAATATCAAGGAAATTAAAGATCCCCCATATGCTGGGTGGATCTTCTATGAAGGATTTGTGGGATGACATGGAAAAAATGTCTTATAGGATAAGAATGTATGGATGAATTATAGAATAGAATTGTTTCGAGCTGGAAGAGACCTCAGAGGCCATTGAATCCAACTCCCCCACTTTACAGATAAGGTAACTGAGGCCCAGGAAGTTAAATGACTTGCCCAAGATTATACAGGCAATACATTAGAAAGGCAAGATTTTGACTCAGGTCCACTGATTCTCAAATCAGAGATCTTTTTACTGTACCAGGATGTTTAAATGACTTTGGCTATATTGTCTAGGATAGCATTTAATAAATATCCTATAGTAATAATAAAATAAACTCATTTTTGAAGCTAAACTAAGAATATGAAAAGCAAAAATGGGAAAGGTTTGTAAATTCAAGGGGAAATTCTATTTTTGTAGACAAAATGTTAAACAATTTCTAGAAAAGAAGAGAAGCAAAGAGAAAAAGGTATCTTCTTTCCAAAAGCAAGTTCTCAAAGGAACTGAATAATGAAGGATTATGATCCAACTCAATGAAGAGTACCCACACTGATGCTCTATAACACTAGTCTAACAGTAGTCTGTGAGTTTGGCTCATAGACTGCCCAAAACAGAGCTAATCTGGGATTCCACTTTACTTAGAAGAGTAGCTAAGGACCTTACAGTTATTTTTTAATTAAATTTTATTTTTTCAGTAATCAAACCCACCTCTCCCTGTTCTCCCTAGAAAAAGATAAAAACAAACCCTTGTAATAAATATGCATAATCAAGCACAATAAATTTCCATATTGGCATTATCTAAAAAGGTGTGTCTCATTGCACATTGACTCATCACTTCTCAGGGAAGGAGATTGGTAGCATGTTTCATGGTCTCTAAAACTGTGGTTGAGCACGACGCTGACCACAATTCTTAAATCCTTCATAGGGTCCTTATATTTTAGTCTACTTAACTTTCCATCCTCTCCTTTTATTCCTGGAATTGGTCTTCCTAAATTTCTTTGATCAGGAAGCTGAAGGAAGACCCTTCCCCATTCCACAATTCCCAATTAATGGTCCCAAGGAGGGAAGCATTAGGTATTAGAAGCCAGATCACTTAATTCACAAAAGCCCAAGTAATTTTTATTTACATCTCAGAGGAAATACTAGATGGATGTCACAGTCCACCTGGATTCAACCAGAAAAACCAAGTGACTTACCCAGGGTCACATAACAAACAAGTTTTGTTTTTTTCTTAATATAAATGTCAACAGAAAATTCTAAGTTTGCAAATGCCCAGCTTGTTGATGTCCCTTAAATAAAAGTGAAAGGTGAGTTGGCAAAGTGGAGTGTGCCAGGCTTGGAGTAGAGAAGATTCATCTTCCTGAGTTTCAAATCTGGCCTCAGACTTTTACTGTGTGACCCTGAGCAAGTCACTTAACTATGTTTGCCTCAGTTTCCTCATTTGTAAAATGAGTCAGAGAAGGAAATGGCAAACCACTCCAGTGGTTTTACTCAAAAAAAAAATCAGATAGAACTGAAACAACTAGACAATAACAAACCCTGTGGGCCACATACTAACTTAGGAAACCACAAATAAACATTGTTTCATTCATTTAAATTTATTTTGTTAAACATTCCTAATTACATTTTCACCTGGTTTGGAGGCACTCTGGTGTTTTGTGAACTACCAACAGCCTGCAGCTTTCTCCATATAGTTGCCAAAGTAATTTTTCTTAAGTGCAGATTTGACTGTTACTCCCCTACAAAATAAATTCCAGTGGCTCCTGCTGCTTCTGGGATAAAATATAAACTGTTTCATTTTTAAAGACCTTTAAAATTTTGTCCTACCCTTTCTGTCCAGCATCACTGTAGTCCTCCTCTCCCATTCTTCAATCCAGACAAACTGGTTTTCTCTCTTTTTCTGACATTCTACATCCCATCTCTTATCTCTGCACCTTTGCACTGGCCATTTCCCATGCCTGGAATACTCTTCCTCTCACCTCTGCCTCATAGAATTCCTCTTCCTTCCTGGCTCCAGCCCCACATTTTTTCTTTTTATCAGAAGCTCTTAATCTTTATTTTGTTATGGATTCCTTTGGCAGTCTAGTGAAGCCTATGGAGCCATTTTTCAAATGCATGAGAGAAAGTGCATAGGATTATAAAGAAAATCAATTTCATCCAAATAGTTATGATAATTTTTTTAAATATAAATTCACAGAACCCAGTTTTAAGAACCTATGTCATGAAACCAAGCCTTTTTCAATCCCCTCAACTGTTAGTGTTCTCATTCTCAAATTACCTTGTATTTAACTACCTTATTTTTATTTTCTATATGTTTATCCTATAGGTACTAGTACATCTGCTTGTCATCCCCATTAGAATATAGTATAAACAACTAGGCATCGTTTCTTTTTTTTTTTTAGTTTTATTCTCAATGTCTAGGACAATGTTTGGCATATAAACTTTTTTTAATTGCAAATGTAGGTCACTAAATAAAATAATAAGAGTTTATACTATAATAGCTCTAAGTAATAAAAATAATCACTTTATGTATTCTTTAAGGTTGACAAAGTACTTTACATATATATGTTTATACATATATGTATATAAGCCTACTCATACGGTGTGTGTATATATATGTGTATATATGTATATATATATGTATATATATGTGTGTGTGTGTGTATATATATACTGATGGACTGACTATAAAAGTGAGCCATCCAACTGCTTATGATTATCTGGCTAGCAGTTAGCTCCTGCTAATATACAATTCCTGTAAGCTAGTAACATGCAAAAACTAGCACCAAGTAACCAAAATATAAAAGGTAACTGTGTTCTGAGCTGGTGACCAAAGCTTCTAACCTCTCGGCAAGTCAAACAGACATAGGAGAGACGAGTGGAGGGTCAAACACCAAATAAACTTGATCCACAAATTCTTTATTAATGTCCTTCCTTCTCTTCCAGAAGCAATCCAAGGGTCAGTACCCATACATTGTGTGCAGTGAAAACAGTCCAGTCAACTGTGAGGAGCACTGGGCCCTGGACATCTGGATATAATAGCAAAGGAGAATTCTTTCTCACTACTTATTATAGTGACTGCACCATGCAGGTGAGTGAACGAGTTCCATATTCAACAAGTTTGTGGTGTGTGACTGTCTTCAAATGTTTAATTCTGACAATGATTGGCACTGGGACGGGGCACCACTTTTAATGTGGCCAGTTGACTGGAAGTACTCCTTGGCCTAGCAAACTGTTTGGACCCTACTAGGGCTACTTGAAATATCTTAAAGATTAAAGTGCAGACGACAGGGTGAATTGTAGTCAGATACAAAATATGAGTCAAAAACAGAAGAAAGAGCTAAAAAACAAACAAACTAGCCCTAGATCCATTCTCTTTCATTGAAGGACAGTTTAGAGATAGATAGGTACAGGTATCTTTTTTTTCTAGAACTGTAGTTTAATTCATAATGTATGTAATGAGCTCCAAGTGAGGACCTTCCTCCACTCGTATAAATCTGATGCCTTCTCTGTATCTGACAGCCTTAGAGAGTTGACAACAGAGAGTCATGCAGCAAGTATATGTAAAGGTGGGACTTGAATGCAAGTTTTCTTGATCTTTTTTTATCTTGATCTTGAGCTAGCTCTCTAGCCACCACACCATGGCTGCCACTCCTAGGACAGGATTTTAAGACTTACAGTTTTATAACTACTTTTCTGCTTGTTATTTTAAACACTTGGCTGGTTCCCCTACATACCAGAAATAGGAAAGTTATAGAAAGATTTTATGCTGATATCAGAGATAGCAGAAGACAGGAAAAAATGAGACATCTGGATACTTTTCCACAAGAGAAGATGGACCAATGAAGCCTAAGCAGGAAAAGGGATGGAGATCATTTGAAAGCTACAAGAGACCTCAGTGGCCAGCTAATCAAACTCATACCAATGGTACCAGGGAAGCATTCTCCAGAAACCTCAGAAGACAATCAGGCAATCAATAGGCAATCTTTTGTATTGCTGTCATGTTCTAGGCACTCTAGGTGCTGGAGATACAAACATAAAAATGAAGTAGTCCCTACTGTCAAGGAAGTTACATTCTATCCAAAGAGATAATCGGTGTACATAAAAATAGAAAGGTAAAATTACAACCACCTCCATCAGAACCTTAACCAGATGAGAACATGCTTCAATCAACTGCTCAGTCATGAGCTTTGGACAAAGTTCTAAAAACTTTTCTAACTGTAGTGTTGTTACACAAGAATCATGTTTGATTAGGTAGAAGAAACCTTTCCACACCCCAGGGGTCACCTACAATTATCAAATAAGTTGAAAAGGAGGTCATTCCAGAAACTGGAGTAAGCAGGACATTCTAACAAAATCTCCCAAGAAGGCACCACATGGCATAGAGAGGGTAAGAGGAAGCTTCAGTTTTCCTGAGTGGAAAGGTTCCCACCTTCTCATTGATTTTCTAGTGGCATCTCAGTTCAGCCATCAGTTCGTTGCCATCCTACTTCATTGCCATCAGGCAGTGTCTGCATTGAGAACTAAGGACAGACTGGACATAGATTCACTGCTCTACACAGAGCTCAGCAAAAAAAAAACTACACCATACTTGAGAAGAACTGTTTGAGCACCCTACAATGGGAGAAAAGGACTTTCAACAATTAAGAACTGTAGGTTACCATATTTGCCTTATATTCTCATAAACTTGAGCTTATTTTAACCCCAAATTCCATATGTTCTTGTGAAAAAGTGTCACAAATGTTTTGTACTGTGACAAATGAAAAGTCCAAGAGACGTAATTTCTAGGTAATTAATATCCAATTTAGTAATTATGGCTAGCAAATAATTAATAGATTGAGATCAGCTGCTTTCTCTTGTAAACCAGAAATGCCCAGCCTGGAGAACACTGAAATGCTTAAGGAGTCTTTGGAAAAGGTGATGTTCCTAAGGGTGGAAATCAACTCTGACTGGTTAACAAGCAATGACCGGGTGGACATATTAATGAGAAGATGAACAAAAAATGTTTAGCTCCTCTTGTTGAGAGCATGACCCAATCATGAGACTCAGCCACCTCCAACAATCTGGACAAAAGAATCCATCTCTACCAATACTACTCTGGCTAGTTTTCCCCTTCATAACCTGAGTTACCCTAAATTCTAATGAAAGGTTTCAAGGGCGGGGATTTATTTCCTAAGGGTAAGATCTCACCAGGACTGGATTCTCTTTGTAAGATCTTCTAGTTGGGTAGGGTCCCACACAAGATCAAAAAGCATGTACCCTCTTGATTTGGGCAATCTTATCTATTAGCAATGCCCTTCAGAGAGTGATGGAACAACCTACAGGGGCTGGATTCTGAATGAGGAAATAAGATGGGAAAACCTTAATCTTAATAATTGGTTATTCACATTAATAATTGGTTAATAATCATTTCTTTCATTCCCTCACTTGATTTTATTAAGAGATACAGATTCTCCAATAAATCACTGCTATGACAAACACTTCTTCAAGGGTTTTTAATTATGAAGCTTATGATGGGAAACAATGTGAGGAGAAAAGGGAGAAACTGACATGTATTGACATGACCCATTGGGGTCAGTCCCCTTTGGAAAGCAGACCTTACAAATAAAAGGCACATAAGGAGTAAGTAAAAATTGTCTATTTCATAGGTCCATAAAATCTGAAGGTCAGACATCTCATACAGCTATCTGGTTCTCTGGAAATATCTCCTGATGCAGCCCTCTGGTCTGGATGAGGTCTTAGAACAGTTTCCAGTTGACTGGCTTCTCCGATTCAGGTCAGTTGTAGAAATGTCCTTCTCTGCTAAAAATCTCTTCCAGAATTTGTCTTAACACAATTTCATTTTTATAGTATTTTATTTTTTCCCTAGTTACATGTCAAAAACATTTTTAGCATTCATTTTTACAAGATTTTGAGGTCCAAAATTTTCTCTCTTCTGCCCATCCCTGCTTTGGAAAATGTAGGCAGTTTAATATAATTTATATATGCACCATCATGTAAAAATATTTCTATATTAATCACAGTTGTGAAAGAAGAAACAGATTTTTAAAAACCATGAGAAAAAATAAATTGAAAAAAATATGGTTTGATCTGTATCCAGAGTCCATCAATTCTATATCTGGATATGGAGAGTATTTTCCTTTATGAGTCCTTTGTACTTGTCTTGGATCATTGTTGCTGAGTCTTTCATAGTTGATCATCACACAATTTAATGCAATTCTAAATTTACTTTGCCAATAACCAGGTCAATTAGTGAGGGTTAGTTCAAACTTTGTATCTCTGCTGATAAGAAAATCAAATTAGGGAATCTTTTAGACCAGAGAATTTACATTTTTTTAGGTTAACTAATCATCATATTAATATATCTAAGAAACTCAAATACAAACCAAAATATTAGAGAACTCTGACTCCAATTTTTACACTCAGCATTGTTCATTCTCCCCATTATGAAGATGAGACTCTAAGGAACTAATGACAGAACACTTCTTATAAGAAAAAGAACGCTAATGAAAGAATGAATTCTCTTAATGGATGCCGTATTAAGTTTGCGTGTTCATCCTTCGTTGCCAAAGAAGACCATGTCATCAGAGAAATAACACATGACTTACACTTGACTTTGTTCTGAGTGAGGGAGGGCTGTGCAGGTCACCAGCCTCACTTCTCCTCCAGAGCCATCTGAATCCAGTGACCAGATATTCATCAGGATGACTGGAGATGACCCAGGATGAAGCCACTGGGGTTAAGTGACTTGCCCAAGGTCACACAGCTAGTGGGTATCAAGTGTCTGAGGTGATATTTGAACTCAGATCCTCCTGACTCCTGCACTGGTGCTCTATCCACTGTACCACCTACCTGCCCCTGTCATATTAACTGCAAGTGTAACACATGGTGTTGTGATGGAATGTATGAATACATAGTTTAAAAAAATGCCTATTAAATAAGTTGTTTGTAATAAAACATTTTCAGTTTCGAGCCATGTTCAAATGAATAATCCCTAGTCAAAGTGGGTATCTCTTTAAGTAATGTCTCTTTAAGGCATTTAAAAAACTGACCATAAGATAGTATTCTTTTGAGATAACTAATATTGTTTTCATTAACCCAGAACTAAGACAGTCATGATATTAACCTCACTAAATAACAGAATTACAGTCTGGTTTCCACAAGTCTTTACATCACTGCTGAATTATCCCCACACCATTGTGAGAAATTAAAGAACGTTATTACAAACGGGAATGTATAACTAGTAATACAGAGAGGGCAAGGCTAAATACCCATTTACTTATTTGTTCAGAATATATAAAGGATTAAAATTCTAGGACAAATAGGTCATTTCTTTTACTTACATCTTACTATGATGACTGAAATGTGCTCCAATCTTAGCCTAAAAAATCTAATATTGTGTTTATACTGACCACCTAACATTATTATCAAAATTTGCCATAAAAAGAGGGACATAGCTCTACAGTAAGGGAAATATCCCTCCTATCTTGATGTCAATTCCAAGTTAGGGACCTTCCAGGGTCAGTGCTTCTTAAATTGTGGGTCACAATCCCCTATGGGGCCATGAAAAATTTGGCAACAGTAAAAGGTTTCTGAATGTGCTACAACCTAAAATTAGTTAAAAATCAAACACGTAATGAATACAAGGTGTTTCTGGCAGCACTTGCCCATGCTGCATCTTGCAACTTCACTGCAGCATTGGTTCTGAACACACATGCGCACTTTGCACTGTGCATGCCATCACATACACAGAGTGCCAACAAATGCTGCTAAAACGCAAAGTGGAAAAAGTTTAAGAAGCCCTGATACAGATAGCCAATTGCACTGAGCAGGTTTAAATGGTGCAATATTTTCCATTAAAGAAGAAATTCTATACTGGAAAAATTGAGTCAAGAGAATCCTACCTCAATCCCTGCCAGGAGCTGTTCTCTCAACCTTTTCCATGAGAATTCCACCTGCAGTTCATGGATGTCAACCCCATAGAGTTGCTGGCATCATGAATCATTGGCTTAATAGCATTCCTTGATGATCATACATGAAATCAGACTCAGAATGATATCAGTTATAGTCTCATAAGATCTTAAATAGCAAGTTCCAGTAATGGAACTTTGGGTAGATTCAGTTATTAAGGAGCATTGAATATAATCTCATATTGGTAACCATAAGAGGTTCATCATAAAAAATCACAACTTATCTGGCCTTCATTAGAGAGATTTGTTATTAGAGGAAGAAACAGGGACATGAATTTAACACATCAGTACTAATCCTAAAGGCTTAGGCCACTAAAAATAGCCAAATAGAAAGAACCAGGTGGAAGGATGGCTTGTTGAAAATGAATTAAAGAGAGATCAATGAAAATGAAAAGGAATTAGAGTCCAACCTTAGCCTTGCCAAGGTAATCTTATTCCCAGGGACAGATATCCACTAGCCTTAGATCTCAGGTGTTACTCCCACTGAGTTATTAATTACCAACATTTTTCTTAAAGCAAGATACAACAAACCTAAGAATGAAATTCAAAAAGAATATTCAGTTTCCCAAAAAAAAAAGTTTCACTTCAAACAGTAAAGCCTCACTAATCACTGGAGAACTGAACATAATTATTATCAATATTATCAGGTTATTGAAATAACTAACAAGATTTATCAGGTCTTCTAAAAATCACACAAAAGATTTTTACTTAAATATTTCTTTCTAAAGGTATTTCTCTTTCTTATAAATAGCTTAAAATTTATCCTAATATAAAAGGGCAGTTAGAAGTACCTAATTAAATAGTATAGATGGAAACTTCTAAACTGATAGATATCTCTTATTCAATTCTTAATGCATAAATAAGTCTTTAAAACTGGAATTTATTGTTCATACCCTTTGATCCAGCAATTCCACTTCCAGGGCTGTATCCCAAAGAGATCATAAAAATGGGAAAAGAAGCCACATGTACAAAAATATTTATAGCAGCTCTTTTTACGGTGGCCAAGAATTGGAAATTGAGGGGATGTCCATCAATTGAGGAATAGCTGAACATGTTATGGTATATGAATGTAATGGAATACTGTAAGAAGTGCTATAGAAAGTGATATGAGATGATGAGCAGGCAGACTTCAGAAAAACCTGGAAAGACTTATATGAACTGATGGTGAATGAAATGAGCAGAACCAGGAGAACATTGTACACAGTTACTTTCACATTGGGTGATGACTTTGATAGACTTAGCTCTTCTCAGCAACCCAAGGATCTATCTAAACCAACTCCAAAAGACTCAGGGTGGAAAATATTATCCACACCCAGAGAAAGAACTATGGAGTCTGAATGCAGATTGAGGCATACTCTTTGCTCTCTCTTTTTTGTTTTGTTTTGTGTTTTTCTTTCTTGTGATTTCTTCTACTCATTCTAATTCTTCTTTGCAACATGACTAATGTGAAAACATGAATGTGTATGTAGAACCTTTATCAGATTGCACACCATCCAGGACAGGGAGGCAGAGAAAATTTAAAACTCATGTTGAATGTTGAAAACTAAAATTAAATTAAATTTTTAAAAAGTAAATGACAATTGGAATTTAAGACTCCAGTTGGTTTAAAAAAATCCCAGGCACCAGAAATAAATTCCAAATTACCATAAATAAATTCATAATTACTACAAATAAATTCCTAATTGCCACCCCCTTGTCAAAAAGTATTTGCAATAGAGAGGAGATCCTGTTTTCTAAGTGAAGCAAGGCCAAAAATATACCCAATTGAATTAGCCTTATCATAATAATCTCTAATAATTTAACCAATAATCTTATAATTTTCATAACTGATAGCTAAATAATTTTAGGTGCTTCTTATTAAATATAGGCAAACTTGGGAGTTTATAATTTATTAAATTATAGTACTTCAGAATATTACAATACATGGTCAGCTGGGATGATAAAAATGACCTGACAATTTTCAAACTTTTTTTTACCTTCTAAAAGGTAAAAGGTTAAAAACAGTACAATTTATAATCTAACAATATCCAGATTATAAAAGAAACTTCTTTTCTAACAGCATCTGATACAATAGTTTTTTAAAATAGTCTTACTAGACTTCACATTATAAAAAAATTTAGAAACACAAAACCATAAACAATATTATGTATTTGAAATTTGAAACAAAACCCATTACCAATCATGTGATCTCATTCAGTTGAATGCATTTCTAAATTACCTTACACAGAAAATCATTCATCTCATCACCATTGACATTGTATACCAGTCACATCTAAAAACCCATATAAAGATATCAAGTATGAAGCACTGACATCTGATTCAAGAAATAATAATAAGTTACCATTTACATAGCACTTGCCCTATGCCAAGCACTGTGTTAAGGGCTTTATAGCCATATGATCCTGCATACAAATAAGATACAGGATAAATTGGAGATAATCTTAGCACTAAGGGGGACCTTCTTATAAAAGGTAGAATTTTAGCTGAGATTTGAAGAAACCCAAGGAAGCCAAGAGACAAAAATGAGTAGGAAGAGAATTCTAAGCATAAGGGACAGCCAGGAAAATTGCTTGGAGTCAGGAGATGGAGTGGTATGTGGAAGGAATAACAAGGATGCCAGTGTCTCTGAAATACAGAGTATGTGGACAGGAAGACGATATAAGAAGCCTGGAAAGATAAGAAGTGACTGGGTTAGGAGGGCTTTAAAAGACAAATGGAAGATTTTATATTTAATCCTGGAGGTCTTAGGGGACCCACTGGAGTTTATTGAACAGGAAGGTGACATAGTCAAACCTGCACATTAGGAAGATTACTTTGATAGTCAAATGGAGGATGGATTGGAGGGAGAAAAGACTTGAGAGAGGGAGACCAATGAGTAAGCTGTTGGAATAGTCCAGTCCTGAGGTATATATAGATAGTTTATACAAGGTGTGTATATAAGCCTGTTTGTCCACAGTTATTTGCATGTTGTCTCTCACACTATTCTTTGTATCCTTAGTACTTAGCACAAAGTAGATACACAATAAATGTTTCTTGAGTCACTAAAGTAATGAGGTCCTGCACCAAGGTGGTAGCAGTATCAGAGAAGAGTAAGGAGTATATCTAAGAGATGTTATGAAGGTTGACTTGATAGGACCCAACAACAGGGTGAGAGAGTGAGGAGGCAAGGATGACACTTGGGTTGTGAGCCTGCATGACCAGACATATAGTAGTGCTCTTTACCCTAATACAGAATTTAGAGAGAGGGGAGGATTTGAAGGGAAAGAATAGTTTGGGACATGTTGAGTTTAATAAGAGGACATCTGGTTTGAGGTATTCAATAGATGGTTGAAGATGTGAGACTAGTGATCAGGAAGAGAGGCTAGAACTGTATAAAAGATCTGAGAATTACCTGCATGGACATGATAATTGAATTGATAGGGGCTGATGAGATCACCAAGTGAAATGATGTAGAAGAAGAAAAGAAATACCTACATTTAGTAAGTGAGTATTGGATAAAAACCCAGCAATGGAGACTGAAAAGGAATAGCCAGGAAAGGACAGTGTCACCAAAATATAGAGAGAAAGAGTATCAAGGAAGAAAGGATGTTCAGCAGTGTCAATGGCTAAAAAGTCAAAAACAATGAGGACTGAGAAGAGGTCACCACATTTGTCAATTAAGAGATCACTGGCGAAACTGAAGAGAACAATTTCAACTGAAGGATGAAATTTAAAAAACACTGCAGAGAGCGATAAGAGTGGAATATAAGCAAGTGAAGGTATTGATTGTAGTTAGCCTTCTCAACTAGTTTATCCATTTAAGAGAAAAAAGGTAAAGGACAATAGCTGGTGGGGATGGCTGGAGCATTTGAGAGTTTTTTGAAGATGGCGGGTAGATGAGCATCTTGAAGCAGCCGGAAGGTCTGAAGATGGGTGATGAAGTGGAGATGATAGAAGATGAGATGGAATGAACTCACTTGTGCATATAAAGGGGTTTGCCTTGGCAAGGAAAAACACCATCTCCTCATGTGAGTCAGGGGGAAAGGGGAAAATGGTAACATGAGGAGACTAGGAGGAGAGAGGAGACAGAAGAACTGATAAGATTTGCCGGCTGGTTAGACAGGTGGGAGAGGGAGAGAGAAGAGCCAAGGATAGCCACAATGTTGTGAGCTCGGGTGATTGAAAGGATGGTGATACTCTTAACAGAGAAAACAGCTCAGAACGGGAGTTTGGGAGGGAAAATAATTAGGCACCCAGGTGCTGCCACTGAAAGCGCAGAATTCTGGGACTGGAGCCAGCAAGACCTGAACTGAAATCCAGCTTCAGTCACTTACTAGCTCTGGGACCCTGGGGGAGTCACTTAACCTCTATCTGCCTCAGCTTCTTCTATTGTAAAATGGGGATAGTAATAGTATCTACTTCCCATGGTTTTTGTGAGAATCAAATATAATAATATTTGTAAAATACTTAGCACAGGGCCCAGCATATAATAGGAGAGACAGAAATGGGGTGGGGAGGGAGCGAGAGACAGAGAGAGAGAGAAAGGGAGAGAGGGAGAGAGAGGAGGGAGAGAGAGAGGGAGATAGGGAGGGAAGGAGAGAGGGAGAGAATGATTAAATAATCACTAAACTGACCTGACAAGTCCCATTCACCCTTTAGTGATAGTTCAGAGTCAGGATTGAAAAACCAGGTCCATTAAAAGCATTCTTGTCAGAAGGGTCTAAGATACCTCCATCATCTGATCAGTGGACCAGGGACAACCAGTGGTGGGGATCTATGCTGAAAGTTTATAGCCTTGCAAAGATACAAACCTTTCACCAGAACTACCGTAGAACCTACGTTGTAATCACAGCTGATGCAAACAGATTCCTGAGAGTTCCTTGCAGGGAATGTAAATCAGGGTACAGGGCAAAAGTGCCTTTGCCTAAAATCAAAACTCACAATGCAGATTATTTTCCCTGAACTTCTTGAATTGTCTGGTCTTCTGTGCCTTCATTGACCTTCCTCTTCCTGGAATCTACTTGCCTCTGTAGACTGACAATCCTAGCCTATGTTTCTGTAATGTAACCAATTTTCTTCACCTTGAACTTGGCCAATTTTATCCAACCTGAAGTGCTGTCCCTACCCATCATATTTCTCCCATTTCCTTGAATTCCAATTGTCTCCTTACCTTGATCTGTAGTATTTGACATATCTACCACTAGGTGGTAGTAAAACCTGTCTGAAACAGCAATCAAGGTTAGGCAGAGACAAGTATGGCTGTAGACAAGAGACTTAAAATGCAGAGATCTGGAAGTGTTAACAAAAGATTTTTTTAAAAATTAAATTAAATTTTAATTGTTCACTTAAACACAAAAGAAAAGCATTTCCACCTACAAAGTGAAGCCAAAATAGATTTTACAAGAAACTATGTTTATTGTAATATTGCATCTATTACATACAGCTTTTTAAAAAAATATACAATAAATTCTATATATTAGCTACACTGCTTGTCTTTATTTCCCTCTGATCTTCCTGATGTTCCCTTATGTACATTTTGTTTTAAAAGCTTCAATGACCCTCTGTTCTGTCTTCTTTTTTTGGGTAACATTATCACCAGTCCCCTCTTTCCTATCCAAATCTCTCTCGCCCCCTACCTCCTACCATTGAAAAACAAAAAGAAAAACAAAACTTTTGCAGCAAATGATCACAGTCAAAAGAAAATCCATCCATTGGCCATTTCCAAAAAGGTATGTCTCATTCTTGACCTCAAGTTCACCACCTTTCTGTCAAGAGGTGACAAGCATATTTATTTCATCATTAGTCCTCTGGAGATGTGACTGATCATCGAAATAATCAGATTTCTTAAGTCTTTTAAAATTGTTTTCACAACAATGTTGCTGTTATCACATAAATTATTCTGGTTTTGCTCACTCCACTCTACATCAATTCAGATAAATCTTCCAAAGTTTCTCTGAAACTATCCCTTTTATTATGTTTTCCAGGGCAATAATATTCTGCTACATTCGTATACCACCATTTGTTTAGCCATTCCCCAGATAATAGGCACTCTGTTTCTAGATCTTTGCTACAACAAAAGGAGTTCTTAAAAACACACACACATGTCCTATTCCTCTTTGACCTCTTTGTGGTATAGGCCTAGAAGTGATATTACTAGATCAAAGGATATATACAATTTAGTGACTTTTTGGGTGTAGTTCCAAATTGCTTTCCAGAATGGCTGTACTAATTCATAGCCATACTAACAGTGAGTGCATTAGTGTGCCTATCCTAATACCACCCTTCCAACAATTGTCATTTTCCTTTTTCTCACTTTGACAAAAGCTTTTCATAACTGAAATGAAGTTGATGCTGAGATATTCCCCCAGCAGGTGAACTATGCCTCTCAGCCTAAAGGAGGTAACCAAGTGCCATTCCTCTTAGGTAATCCTCTGAAATGACTGAATAATGTTTGAGTTTTAAAAATTAATCCCTTTTTTAAAAAAAATTTTAATTTTAGGCAATCAGGGTTAAGTGACTTAACCCAGGGCCAAACAGTTAGTAAGTGTCTGAGGTCACATTTGAATTCAAGTCCTCCTAATTCCAGTCCTATCTACTGTGCCACTCAGCTAGTGCCCCTAAATCATCTGCTTACTTTTAACAAAAGCCAAATAAACAATACTTGCTTTTAAATGCCTTTTTTTTACTTCCAAGTTAAAGGATCATTAAGAAAGGAAATTTCAAGAACCCTAAAGCTTTGTTAAAGCACAAGTTGGAAATCAGAAATAGGACTGAGGCAATCTTGAGAACAAGGAACAAAGCATTTTGGGAAAAAAATAAATTTTAACAGACCTATGATTTCTTTGTTGTAGGAAACTACTTATACCAATGTAGCACTGCCACTCAGTCTTGGAGAGCTGCCTGGAGTACCATGAAGTTAAGGGACTTGTCCACACAGTCATAGCCTCTTATGCAGGAGGTAGGACTTAAATTCAAATCTTTAATCTTCCAGTTGACTCTACCATTATCCCATACTGCCTCTCTTTTTATTTTGATTGAAATAGAATACTGGAGGAGCAGTATAAGAGAATAAAGTGGAGAAGGAATGAACTTTTGAGCTGCACTGCTTCCTTTTTAGTAGCGGGCTCATAAATTCCCGTCATGTTCTCTTTTATCTTTAAATGAGATTGACTTATGGGACATTGTGAGCCAGATAATGATCAGATGTTCCTATTTGAACTTGACTCTTGGTCCTGGTCTTCTGCTTTGTCCAAATGCTACCCAACCCCTGGCATTGTACTACCTGAAGCAGAGAAGACTAGGTAAATTCTACAATTGCCTTCCGTTTATGTGATTCTATAGTGCTAGTCAATTATATTTGAATATCCTAAATTCATTGCTGAGAATTTCTGAGACACCTTCAGTATTTGAGTGGGTTTTTGATCCCTCCACCAGTGCAGATAGCACTGACTCAAGATTTCTCCTCTTGTGCAGTCCTTGGCTGTGTTCTCTCATAAGACTTCCAAAGAGTCATCCAGTAGGCTGGAGGACTTCTACAAGAGTTTTTGCATTGTGTGGGCATGAATGAAACACTTAAGCTCTACATCTGTTATACCTTGTTCTTAATATGTGACCCCCATCTTTCCCAATATATAGTTCCTTGATTTTTTTCCTCACTTGTTCATAGATCATTTGGATATATGCCACAGCTGGCACCAATCCACCAATCCACCAATCCACCAATGCCACCAATACAATTCTTCCTAATGTGTTTCTCCACTGTTCTTCATCCTCCAATCCCTCTACCCTCAGTTTTTTCCCAGGTCATCAACTGTTCACTGCCTTTGTTGTTGTTTCTTTTTTCACCTCATTTTTACAGATGAGGAAACAGAGGCAAACATAGTTAAGTGATTTGCCCACAGTCACACAGCTAGTAAGTATCTGAGGTTTGAACTCAGGAAGGTGCAGTACTCTATCTGCTTTCCACCTAGTAGCCTATACCCTTCTCCAATCCCTTACTAAATCAGTTCAACTCTACACTAAACTTTTTTCTCAAGTTCTTTGTGTCCCTGTCCTGTTCCTGTCAAAAAGCTTGCCCTATCAAACTCCACTCTTAGATTACCCCCAGAAGTCACTGCCTTCACACCCACTCACATGCTGCTGAATAAAGCCAGAGAAAATCATGAAACTATGCTGAGTCCACTATAAATATATGTTACACAATCTTAACTGGGCCCTCCCTGTAGCAAGACAGTCCTTTTATACCTCCCTAATTGATTTACTATCCATTTCACCACAGCAGCTTTTCCAAATCTTTTTATCATTTCTCAAGCATTCTATGGTTTTCCTACTCCTTATCTCTCAGCTAAAAAGCTTGCCTCCCATTTCACTGAAAAAATTAAAGCCATTAATCAAGTGCTCCCTCTTTTCTGCTCTTCTCTATCTCATAAAACTCAGATGCCTACATACACACATGCGCATGCACGCACATGCACACACACGTACACACACACACCATCTGCACCAAACTATTTGTGCATCTATCTGTTTACATTTAACCCTCCTTTGTCCATCTCAAATAAGTGAGATCCATCAGATGCTCAGTTCCCCATTCCTTCCTCCAAGTTTATATATTATTCTCTTGTATTCCAATTATGAGAAACAGCAAGTTCCATCCCACTTTCTTTATTATCACATTCCTTTTGTTTATCCTTCTCTTTCCCCCCTTCAAACCCTTAGAACAGAATAAATCTACTCCCAGGTCCTCTATTTTTCTTATTTGACTCCCTCAATACCCTCTGAAGACAATTAAAATGGAATTTTATGTATCAGTAGCTACCCACAAGGAAATTATTTTTACAAGAATTTATTTTTTTTTCTAAAATGTAGCTTATAAGAAGTTAATATTATTTGGGCTCATATGTGTATTTGTTGCCTATCTAGTACCTATCTAGTTTACTAACCTGAAGAATAATTAATTTATTTTTATTTCTTCTGTTCACCATATAACTGATTACTTCCTTTTGTCTTTCCTCATTGGCACGCTGGTTTCAGTTTGAGTTAAAATATTTTCGTAGGAATCACATTTTCATTTTAAAAGTAGAGTGATAGTTACCAAGGTGCTTTCAAAACTATGGTTATATTTAGATTATACTACTACAAAAAATTTGTACTTGACTGTATAAGCTGATTATGGTAAGAATAACCACCATTTATACATCACTTTAAGGTTTCTTTCTATTAACGATCCTTTGAGGCAGGAAGTATAAATATTATTTTCCCCATTTTACTGTTGAAAAAATTAGAGAGATTAAGTGACATGACCAAAGTCACACAGTTAATAAGTAGTAAAGTCAGAGTTATGTTGAGATCTCTCCTGACTCCACATCCACTGTTCTTTCTAATACACCAACCTCATTTCAGGCTTGATTATCCAACAACATTATCTATCCGGAACAGAACAGAAATAAAAGAACTAAAGAGAAAAGTCTCCGAGTCACTAAATGGATGCCACACAGTTCATGCACTGAAGCTCAGACTTCTTGTTGACAGAAGAACTTTTCAGGTTTTCACTCAAAGACGTGATAACTGCTAATCTGACAGAGGAGGCAGAAGAACTAGAAAAACCGGACACAAGAATTTTAGAGGCACAGAAGTCTTGAGCCATGTTGCTTATCAACAAATGTGCCAATAAGCCTTGAAAGCATTATTCTATGACAGAGTATAAAAAGTAACTTTCCTAATGATGACCATGAGGCAAAAGGGAGAACATCTAACCTCTCCAGAAACCCTGGTTATACATAATTGATATTCACCCAAGGTGTCCCAATAAGCAAAGTTCTATGATCTATCAAATTACATCTGGGATCTAAAAAAAAAAATAAACAAGTAACCAAAGAAATAGAAATTAGCTCTTCAGAATTATTGGATTTTGACATAATTGAAGCTCTTCTCCTACTTTCCTCTTGTAGGTAAGCTTCAAGTTTCATCATTTAAGTTTACCCATCATCATGTCTCTGAGAGATTTTCATAACAGACACACAAATGCCACTCTCTCTTGCCCTTTTCCATCACATTTTATCTTAAAATTTTTGTAGGTGGGAAATGAACTTCAGTCCAAAGTTGAAACATAGGATATGATGGAACCAAACAGAATGTGGGAAACACATAGCATTCTGTGAACCAAATATGCTTGCTGTTTCAAAAGTCTACCTTTTATAAACACAGATAGCTAGAGAATATTATCTGTGTATATGCATATATATACACACATATGTATGTATATATAATAAAGAACATTATAGAACAGAGAATACTATGTGTTTATATGTACATATACACATATAATATTTTCTTCTTGATAACATGGAGCTCTAAAAATTGGAACAGCAACAATCTAGAAAAATTTGACGTCAGGTAATCCAAAGGGCAATCAAACACTATTTGTGAGGTGTATTGGTAGTTGTTTATTAGCTGGCATGAGAGACATCATTAAGGATGTGAATAACCAGAAAAGGAAGTGAATCTGTCAGCGTGTCAAGAATGAGAAATGATATTTGAACAGCTACCTTCAAAAATACCCTTGAAATATTAAAAGATCCAACAGAAGACCTCCAGCACATTGGCTGAATCCCTTACTAAGGAGTTTTCAGGACCTACAGAAGAACATGGATAAGAATTACAAAAATAGGAAAGAAAGACAGGGTTCGATCAAGACCAGAAAGGAAGAACCTGTACTGATGAAAACCTAAATCCATCTAAATACAAATCCTAGACTTTAACAAAGTTAAGCTTAAGTTCCTCATTTCTCACCTGGCTGCACTGCCTTGGAACTGCTCTCATTCACGTCTTCACCAAGCTCCAAAAAGCTCATTATTGGGATAATCCCATCATCCCAAGATCTTGAGTACCTTCAGACTCCAACTCATCACTATCATCTGCCTTTCTGATTCGAGGGTGGGGCCATGAACTCTAAACCTTCACTTCAGGAAAGTGCTCAGCTCAGACATTTCATTTCTCATCTGACTTTACTAACTTGGGTCTTCACTGATTGATTTCTCTATCATGCCCCTGAGTTGAGTACTTTCTTTCTGCCCCCTCACCCATTTTACAGTTTGCGTATTTTGTCTTCCCCTATCAGACTGTAACCTCCTTGAGAGCAGGAATGAGCTTTCTTTTTTCATATTTGCATCTTCAGCACTTAGCACAGTACCTGAAACATGGTAGGTGCTTAATTAATATCTATTCCTTTCCCACTTCTCTTTTTCTGAGGCCCAAATCAGGTACCACTTTCCTTCATCCCCTAGGTGAAAGTAATGTTTCCTTTTAAAGTTTTCCCAGAATATGTGGTCTAGAGCTCCCCTTTGCCTCATCACAGTCTGCCTCATATTATGCTTACTTGTGCCCATGTATATTATAAGATCTTTGAAGGCAAGGACTGTATCATTTTCATTTTTGTATCTCCAACATCTTGCACACTTTTATGTAACATATGCTTCATAACTGTATTTAAATTGTATGGGAGCCACAGAACCCGTTTCTATAGTGTCCTTTTCCCTATTCAAGTGTCTCAATGACTTCAGTCTTGATTTCCCTCCTCTTCCTCTCCACTTACCAGTATGGTAATCTTGATCCATTTTCCCTGAACCCTTATTTCACTCCAGAGTGGTAAGTCCCATTTCACCAGCTGGCTAGTAGAAATTTTGAACTGGATAAAATCTCAAACTGCACATGGTCAAAAGTGAACTTATCTTTCCCCCCTAAATCCACCTCTCTTCCAAATTTCCCTATTGCTGTTAAATATATGGCCATCATTCCAGTCACCCAGGTTCACAACCTTAATATCATCTCTCAACACTTCATCACCTCACAATCAAATCAGTTATCATCTTACCATTTTTATCTCATTTCCTTCACATATGACCCTTTCTCTCAATTTATATAACCCCACCTTAAATTCAGGCTTTTATCATCTGGAGCTTAGACTATTGCAAGTCTAGCATTTGGCTTCCATGCCTCATTTCTCCCCAATCCATTTTCTTAAAGTGCATTCCTGACTATGTCTCACATCAGCTCTCTTGCATTTCAGTAAATGCCAGTAGCTGCCCTTCATGCTTGAAATATTCTTCTTTTCCCTTCTACCTTTCGGAACCCCTGGTTTTCTTAAAAACTTATCTCAAACACCACTTCCTCAATGAAGCTTTTCCTGACTCGCCTTCCCTAGCTATTAATGCCCTCCCTCCCAAAATTACTTTGTATTCATTTTGTATATAATCTATACAAATTTATAGATGTACAGGTTGGATCTCACATTAGAATGAAACCTCCTTGAAGGCAGGCACTTTTTTACTTTTATCTTTCTATTCCTACTGCCTGGGACGTAATGCACACTTAGTAAATGCTTGCTTAGGAAAATTATTGATTGGCACCAGAGCTTCATCCCTGTCTAATTCTTCATCTGGATCTGGTACTTGTGGTTTGAGGACCAAGAACAGGGAGCAGCTTAAAGTACTAAAGATTAAAGGTTTAGGAGAAGAGTAATGGGATGGGAAAGGACTAAGGGGCCATATGGGGAGCTGTACTAGTGGAAGGAAATGAATGGGTAAAATCCTTTCCTATATTCTGGTTTCTGCACACTGCAAAGCTGTGTATTACTCCTGAATTGTTGAATTAGCTTGAAGGCAAGTGTAATTGCAAATTTTAACCAGATTATAGCATCTTTTCTTTTTGCTTCCCTCATATGTAAAACTTGAAAAGATTTCTAGGTTTATAAACATTTTCCCCAGCCTCCATCTTATACTGATTTACATCTCTTAGGCTGACTCACAGGCCTACATTCTAAATAATCAATAAAGTCTGGCAACAACAACGGAACATTTTGAAATATTCTGGTCCTCTTTTAATCAGGTGATTGCTGAAACTGTCTAGAAATTGAAGATGAGCTTTATGCCATTTGAATAGAAGTTGGAAAGCTATACAATTGATTGATGAATCTCCTAATTTTTTTTTTTTTACAACTCAAGATCTGAGCAGTTGCAATGGAAATCAGGCAGGCTGGCAGCAGATAATAAACAAGACTTATTAGGCACCTACTGAGTCTCAGCACCCCAAAGCGACTGGATGAAAAGACAATTCATCATAGAACACATAGAATATACAACTCGGGGGTATAGCTGGTGTATTGTGGAACCAGCTAGAACCCAAGCAGACTGTTAAAACTTCTGTGAGCATTTACACCTCACAAATTGGTAAATGATAAAAACCTGGGTTTTATTTGCTGTTTCATTGATTGTCTAGACTCTAGGCTTCAGAGAATGATGGAAAAAATGTTACTCATTCACACTGAACTTAAAAGTGTCATGTGCACATTTTCCCCCCTGGAGAGAACTGGTTGATAAACATTTACCAGCATGCCGCTAGATGTGAGGCAGACAATATTTCATTTTTGGTTTTTATTGTTGCATGTAGCCTTGAAGGCTAGAAAATTCGGCTCGGGCATTGCATCACACACATGTTGGCTGCTCAGTACCTGCAAGAAACACTTGAAGACTGTAAGTTGCAGAATAATGTCCACTTGAATTTAAAAGAAAACAACCAATATAGCAAAATGATGTCTTTAATCAGGACAGGTGATTTGCAGCTTGGGGTCTGCAAATACTGGTCTATCCTAGGAGGGGACTGGGAACAGGGTTTATATGGGGTACTAAGGCAGAGAAAATGACTGGGCTACAGGTGGGAAGAGTTAGGCATTTCACGGTTTTACAAGGTAAATTGTTTTGCATAACAAGCAAAAGTCCTTAAAGAAAGCTTGAGAATCTCGGGAAGGGAGAATTTGGGAGATCTACAAAGTAATCAGAGACTGGAAGTGACCATCTGGTCTAGCAGTTCTTTAGCCTGGGAGGACAGCTTCTGTTCTTGATTAACCGTGTTTCCAATAAGGTAGTATTTATACAGTGCTTACAATGTGCCAGGCACTTTGCTAAGCATTTTACAACGAATTATTCTTATTTGATGCTCACAACAACCCTGGAGGTAGGTGCTATTATTATCCAATTTTACAGAAAAGGAAACTGAGGCAAACAAGAGTTAGGTCACTTATCCAAACTTACCACAACTAGTGTCTAAGACCAGATTTGAACTCAGGTTTTCCTGACTCCAAACCTGCTCTCTACCTAATATGCCACCATGCTGCCCCCACAACACTGCCCACCCTAGCTGCAGAAATGGTATAAATGCACAATTTACACTTTTAAAGAGTTTCATCAGGAATTCTCTGAACAATGAAATCACAGGTATAGTCCCATCCTATCCCATTCCTAGTGCTTACCACAGTCCCTGGCACATAGAGAGTTCTTGATAAAGACTTGCTGATTTATTGACTGCTCATTCAGCTGGATCAAGATTTTAATTTCTCCAATCAAACTGCTCATAAGATTGCAAATTATAAAAATGATTTTTATGAGATGGACACCAACTCATTCCAGTCAGCAATCTAGGCTGATATTACACAAAGGTCATTGTTGCATGCCTCTAAGAACTGACCCTGTCTGATCTCAGAGCTGTGAATTGCTTGAGGGCAGTCAAAACCAAAGGTGGGCTAAAGAAATCAGTTAAGAAAGAAAAGGACACTCATCTGACTATTTTGTAAAACAAATTTACTCAACCCTCTCGGTGCTGCTACCCTGAAGATTCCCCCAGCCCTCTCTAAGAGGATTTTCCTTTGAGAAATGTATTTAACCCTTTCCCCACCCCCATGTCTCTCTTAGAGACTCCCTGAACTCTACTGTTCCTGTGGGATGGTCCCAGATCTAGATCCTCTTACCCCCATCAAACATCCTAGTTTTTGCTACTTTGGTAGTATTTGTTATTTCACATTGACATCATTAACCAACTATTATATTGTAATGAAGACTTTGTCACTGTTTTCCATTCCATCTCCTTCAACAGATGGCTGTCTCTGTCATCCCTACTCTTTCATTTCAATATTCAGTTTCTCCCTGTTTACTATCTCCTTCCTTACTCCCTACAATAATGCCCATGTTTCCTCCATCCTCATCCTCTTCATTTGACCCTTTCATTCCTGCTAACTACTGTCCTATAAATTCTGCTCTTTGTAGCTAAACTCCTTGACAAGACTATCTACAATAGATGCTTCCATTTTTCTTTCTCCTTGGTGTCTTCTTAAACCCCTACAAATCTGGCTTCCGGTTTCATCTTTCCACCAAAAGCACTCTCTCCAGTGTTACCAATGATCTCCTAATTGCCAGATCCAATGGCCTATACTCAAACCTCATTCTTGTAAACCTCTCTTCACTAAAGCTATTGATTACTCTTTTTTCCCCGGAAACTCTTTTTCTCTGTACACCACTATCTCCTGGTTCTCCTGCTATCAGACTAATCCTCATTTTCCTTTGCTAGATCCTCATCCAGATTATGGCCTCTCACCCCAGGTGTCCCATAAGGCTTGGTCTTTGGACCCTCTTTTCTTTCCCCTTTATCCTAGATTTCATTTGGTGGTCTCATTAACTCCAATGGATTTCATTATCCTCTCTGTGCTGATGATGCTCTAAATCTACCTATACTGCCCTAATTTCTTCACTTCTCTCTAGCCTTACATCTTGAACAGCCTTTCAGACATCTCAAACTAGATGTCCAACAGACATGTTAAACCCAGCATGTACAAAACTGAACTCATTAACTGTTTCCCAAATCCTCTCTCCTTCCAAACTTGCTTAATATTATCAAGAGCACCGTCTTCCCAATCCTGCAGTTCAAACCTATTTGTCATCCTCAGCTCCTCACTCTCACCCTCCATCTCTAGTCTGTGGCCAAGGTCTATAAATTTCACCTTTGCAATATCACTTGAATATGCCTCCTTCTCTCTGATATTGCTGTTATGGTCTAGGGGTGCTGGGAAACCCAAAAATCAAGTGCAAAAGAGGCAGATCCTGCCTCGAAAAAATTCAACTCAAGTCTTCTTTCAGTCAGAGACAAGGTTGTGATGCTTGTATTGACAGACCAGCCAAACTGTTAAGGACGTTGAGCCATTGACCAGACTCTCAAGGAATCTGAGCAATATAATGGGAGGGGCAAGATGATACAGAAAGACTGTGAGAAGATCTGGATGTGATGAAGGAGTGGCCAATAGCTTGAGGTGACAGGGACAATAAAGGGCTGGGCTAGGTTAAAAGTAATAGAGAATTGGAGATTGGGGCTGTGTCTAAGGTATACCACAAGGACAGCTGAAAGGGTTATACTGGGATGAGACTCGGATGAGTGCCAGAGATATGTGGGAAGTTCAAAGTGGAAGGGAGGTTTCCAGAGCCCTTACCCAGTCGCTGTCACCACCGTGGAGCAGTCAGTCAATAAATATGTGCTTCTCCTTATATGCCAGGCACTGTGCTGAACTCTGAGAATACAAAAAGAGGCAAAAGACAATACTTGCCCTCGTGGACCTCACATCTAATGCAGAAGACAATAAACAAATGAATATATACAAGTAAGCTATGTGCAGGATAAATAGGAAATAGGAAATAACTAAGAGTTATTAAATAACTAAGAGTTAAGAGTTAATTAGACTAATCATTAGACTAATAATAAATAAGAGTTAATTAGACTAATAATTAGACTTAAGCAGGGATTGGGAGGGGCTTCCTGTAGAAGAAGAGACTCAAAAGAAGCCAGGGAAGCCAGGGTGCCAAGATGAGGACAGAGAGCATTTCAGCCATGGACGAAAGCCAGCGAAGATGCCAGGATCCAGGAGCGTTTTATGTGAGGAACAGCAGGGAGGCCAGTGTCATTAGATTTCATAGTATACGGAGGAGAGTAAGGTATAAAAAGACTAGAAAGGTAGGAGGGGGCCAGGTTGGGAAGAACTTGGAACAACAAGCAGAGGATTTATATTTGCGGAAGCCATGGAAAGCCACTGTCATTTATTGAATGGGAGAAGGGGTGACATGGTCAGATCTATTTTTAAAATGGAGTGGTAATAAAGACTTCTTTTAAGATCTAACTTCAGGGGCATTAGTGCTAACAGTAAAACCGAAAGACCTAATAATAATCAAATCATAGCTTATTTTTAGCTTCCTTCACAACAATGCTAAATGGTGTCTAACTTGTAAACTACAGACTATAAAGTATAAAGCTCACTTTATATAATAGTAGCTGACATTTGCATAGCACTTTGAATGAATTTTCTCATTTAATTTTCATAACAATGCTGGTAAGTATTAAAGGTATTATTCCCATTTTAGAGATATGAAAATGATTGCTTTGAAAAATTAAGTGACTCTCCCATGGCTGAATAGCTATCAAAGGGAGGATTTGAACTGAGGTTTGTAAGGACTCCAAGTCCAGCACATTTTTCATTATAATGCTGGTCGTTTAGTCATTTCGTAGGTGTCAAACATACTGAAGTAGTTTGCCATTTCCTTCTCAAGTGTGTGTTTGTCCTTCGTTGTTGAAGAAGACTATGCCATCAGCGAAATAATGACATGACTTGCATTTTGTTTTGAGGGAGGGAGGGCTGTGCAAGTCACCAGCCTCATTTCTCCTCCAGAGTCATCTGAATCCGGTGACCAGATATTCATCAGGATGACTGGAGATGACCCAGGATGAGGCAATTGGGGTTAAGTGACTTGCCCAAGGTCACACAGCTAGTGAGTGTCAAGTGTCTGAGGTGAGATTTGAACTCCTGACTCCTGCCCTAGTGCTCTTTCCATTGCACCACCTAGCTGCCCCTTCCTTCTCAAGTGGATAAAGGCAAACAGAGGTTAGGTGATTTATCCAAGGTCACACACTAGTAAGAGGTCTGAGGCAGGATTTGAGCTCAGGTCTTCCTGATTCCAGGATCAGGAGTCTATCTACAAAGCCATCGAACTACCCGCTTTGTATTGTACTCCCTTTCAGTGTCTAGTGGGAGAGGTCCATCTTCTCATTCAGCTCAGTAGTTATATTGTGAGACAGAAGAATCATTGCAGAAAAGTAATGATACTAGGAGATATCCCTAGGGAATTGATACCATAATCAGTTACCTTGAACTTGTAGAAGTAAGTGTGGTACATACAGTAGGAGCAAGATTGCATCTCAAGTTGGAGAATGTGAGTGCTTTTGAAACACACCAAGGTTAAATTTGGGGCAGGGAATTCATCCCTGGATGGTCTTTGTTTCAATATCTGTATAAGAGGGTGGGTAAGACTAGATGATCTCTACAATTCCAGCTCTAAATCTATGATCCTACTAGGTCTTCATTACTAGATTTTTAATAAGTGCCTTTTTGTAAGGAGCTATGAATGCAGCAAACATAGACAATGCTCTTCTAGGCCATTGGAGGTTGTCCTTGGCAGCTTTTTCTACAATGACCCATACATTATATCCTCTGAAGTATTATTATATATTTTTGTTGTTGAGTCATTTCAGTTATGTCCAACTCTTTGTGGCCACATTTTGGGGTTTTCTTGGCAATGATATTGGAGCAGTTTACCATTTCCTTTTCTAGCTCATTTTACAAATTAGGAACTGAGGCAAATAGGGTTAAGTGACTTGCCCAGTGATACAGCTAGTAAGTGGTCTGAGACCAGATCTGAACTCATGCAGATGAGCCATCCTGATTCCAAGCCCAATGCTCTAGCCAACTAGCTGCCTATTCATCTCTGTTCATCAAAATCTAAAGTCTGTTTTTAAGGAAGACTAACAATAAGCAATTTTGCAAGAACATCCCTAAAACATTATGTATGTAATACAAATACAAATACACACACACACACACAAAATCACCTTCTAAAAATTTATATGGAATTCAAATCTCTTAAAAAGATTTTTTTAGTGAAAAGAGCCAAGATCACTTCCTTCTGAGCAATGTTATATAGGGCACTAGCTTCACAAAATCATTCACTCTTCTCTCCAGTTTCCTTAACCATTTCTACAAAACTTATAATGTCCCTTCTCTCTCTACTGTTCTATTATTCTACTTCTAACCTTTCTGATCTGAGTTCTTACATACATGAACAACAAGCATTAGTGTGAAATACATGTACGCCCTCCCCTTCCCTCCCTCCAAGAAAAAGAGTAGTTCCTGTCTACAGTTACCATTTTATTAGTTTCTAAAGCTTGTCTCAGACAACTGTGTGATCCTAGGCAAATCATTTAACCTTGTTTGCCTCAGTTTTCTCATCTGTAAAATGAGCTGGAGAAGGAAATGGCAAACGACTCAAGTAGCTTTGCCAAGAAAACCACATATGGGATCACAAAAAATTGGACACAACTGAACAGCAACAAAAAGCTTGGGAATTCCTTAAGAATGTCATAAAATAGACTCTTGGCTTAAACAGTTTCTTCCTTAGTTTCCTCTAGAATGATTCATTGCTTTTTTTCCTCCCCATAGGAAAATTCCTTAAAACCAAGACTTGAGTGTT
Organism: Bettongia penicillata ogilbyi; assembly: GCA_023548195.1. Classification (NCBI taxonomy): domain Eukaryota; kingdom Metazoa; phylum Chordata; class Mammalia; order Diprotodontia; family Potoroidae; genus Bettongia; species Bettongia penicillata. The sequence continues at coordinate 3,391,180 of JAJHZJ010000857.1, read as the reverse complement.
GCTAAGCAATAAACTTCAGCACAGTTATTATTGATTGGTACCTCATATTGCAAATCTTGCTCTTAGCCAGATCTGCTATGATTCATTTTATATTTTCCTGAAGGCTGAGCAATTATTTCCCAAGTCACTAGGAATGCATAAATGTGTACTGTTTCTTTTACTTTTTTTTTTTTAGACCTATGCACAACTCTCTGACAAAAGAAATTTACAAAGATGAAAAAGTTTACACTCTTTGATTTCACAAATGACAACTCCCTCCGTGTAGGAGAGACTTCATGGATACAGGACCTTCCCAATGATGACAAAGAAGTTGCAAGTCTACTAAACACAAATGAAAATGTGTTAGTAAATTGGCCAGCGGAAGAGAGAAAGACAGAGAAACAGTTAGCAAGAGTAATTTCCATGAGTGGTGAGTGACATTATGAAGCACTGTGTCACTTTTTTCTTCCCACAAACATTTTGGTGACTTTGACTACCTGCAGATAGTATCATCTGCACTCTCCATTTCCTTTTCCCCACAATCTCATTTCAGATGATCCTCAAGAGCTGATTGAGATTATTCAGAAGATCTTAGAAGCAAATGAAAAGACAGAAATACAAGGTCTTCAAAAAGGAAAAAGGAAACAAATTGAAACACTAAGCTCAAAGAATGAAGAGAGGGAAATTGATCAAGAACAGGTTGGTTTAAGTTAATTGTGATAAAATTTTAATTCTGTAGCAATCATTGAATTTATCCTGCCTACATAGTTGTTCAAATGAACATGGTAAAGACATTCATTTCAAAGAGCTATTTTCTTACACTAGGTACCAAAACCACTTGTATAAATGGGTGGTTTTATGGACAAGTGGATCCTTTAGCTACTATTAATAATGAAATGACAACAGGGAATAAAAGTTGTTAGCAAATTCATAAATTAGAGCCCAGTCATATCAATTCCATTTCATCAATCTCTCTAACATATATATCCTGCTTTCTCCTCACTGAGAACTTACTCTTTTCTGGTAAAGCAGTCTCCCTGACTACCCTTTCCAGCATTGATTGCACTTTCACTTATTTTCCCTGACCCAATGACTCGAGGGAAAAAAATAGGGGGAAATATTTCTTGTTCTTCTTCACCACTTCTAGGTTCTCTTTCTACCATCATCATTCAGGAATATATCTGTCTTTGAAGTTCATTCAATCCATGCCCATTACCCAGCAGCTGTTGTGTAACAACCTCCAAGACATTCCCCTTCTTTCCTCATTGAGTTCAGTGACTCACCATCTTTTCTTTTTTCCTCAACTTCTGCCTTCATACTAGGGAACTTCAGCATACATATTGATATTTTCCCAAACACTCTAATCTTTCAGTTATTCAACTTGCCCATTTCCCATGAACTACTCCTCTACCTCTCTTTAGCCACTCACCGAGATGGCCATACCCTTGATCTCGTTGTCACCCACAAAGGCTCCACTTTTATGTTTATGTACTATGAAATTCATTTACAAGCCATGACATCACCTTCTCCCTGTCATACTCCTCTTTGAAAACTTAACAAACAACAATTGACAGATTGACTGAAGTAAGAGATCGTTAGTAACTTTGGAGACAGAAGTTTTGGTTGAACAATCAGATTATAGAGGAATAAGAAGATGGAGAGGAAAGGAAATAGAGCCCGCTAGTATAGATGGCCTTCTCAAGGAGTTTAGTTACAAAAGGGTGAAGAGACACGGGATGATAGCTGGTGTGGATGGATGAATCAAGTGATTTTTTTTGAGGATGGGGGAGTCATGGGTATGTTTTTAGGCAATAGGGAAAGACACGATATGTAAGTAGACAATGAAGAAAAAAGTAAAGGGTTAATAAGGGGGACAATTTGCTGGAGAAGAAGAAGGGGTGGAATAGAATTGCTTGTGCATGTAGAGATATTTGCCTTGGTAAGAAGTAGGGCCACTCTTTGTGTGACATAGGGTGAAGAAGGAGATAGTGGCAGGAGGCATCCGAGGGATATGAGCTGAGGGAAAGGGGAGAAGGAAGGGTTCATGGCAAATAGTCTCTATTTTTCTCCGTAAATATGAGACAAGACTCTCAGCTGAGAGGGTGAGGAGAGGAGATCTGAAAAGTTTGAGGAGGAATGGAAAGGTTTAGAAGAGCTGCTGTGGTAAGTGGATAGTGAGGCAATTAATGAGGTTGTAATGGTAATTTAAAAGAGAAGATCTTTCCCATTCATTAATAGGTCCATGTGATCTGCCTGGGTCACATGGAAGTCTGAGTCACATGGAACCTGTGGTGAGAGGAGCTTGCTGAACAAATGGATCAGGAAGAGGTGGAGCTGGAACAAACCTGAGAGGAAATTGGCTAGAGCAGTCAGAACTGAGGGAGAGAGAGAAAGCAGGTAGCTGACTGAGTGAGGCAAGTGGTTTGTGGAAAACTTAACAGAGGGAAGGCTAGGGGTTGGTGTTGCCCTCTGCATTGTTATTGTGTATAGATTTCTTTGTTATTATGATAGATTTGGTTTTCTAGTGTTTGAATAAATGTTTTTGTTCTGTCTTCCATGTGAAGAATCTGTTCTGTTTCACAATTCAGAATTGCACCAGCAGATTCATGGTTTCCATAGGTGTTATGAATATCACATTGGTGCTACAGAGGTGTAGAAGGATTACCTTGTAATGAGGGTCCAGTTGAAATTATGTATTATAATTTGTAGTGGAATGTCAGCAGTTTTGTGATTTTTTTTTCAGCTTTATTCAATAGCATGTGAGTAGGAACAAAGGTAGCAGATGATAATCCAGGGCTAAAGTTTGGCAGGACAAAGATTGGAACTAGGATAAAGGATGAAAGCATTCAAGAGAAGGGGACTGCATAGAGTTCAAGTGGTTCACTAAGCAGTCAAAATGAGGAAGAGAGGGAAGGTAACCTGAAAAGAACTAATGGGTTGAGGAATTAGAGGTCTTGGTGAAGATAAAGAACAGAGTTTGGGACTGCGGGGCAGAAGGAGGTGGCCTGACAACATATTGAAGGTAAACAACAATTGTATCTATTTTGGCCAAAAACCCTGAGGATCTTCCTCTCCCAGATTGATTTTTTTTTTTTTTGACTGGCTATAAGAGACTATTCTTTGCCTCATTTCTCACCTACCCTTAATTGCTGAATGGGCATTGCCTCAGACAAACTGAGACCTGGGAGCGACCTTAGCTTAAAAAGGCCAAGGTCTCCTGCTACATCTGGGGCCTTCTCCAGTCATCCTGATCTACATCTTTTTATCACTGGACACAGATGGCTCCGGAGGAGAGAGTGAGGCTGGTGACTTTGCACAGCCCTGCCTCACTTAAATCTAATTCACTTGCAAGCCATGACATCACCTTCCTGATGGTCCTCTTCCAGAAGAAACAACAATCAACAATCCACGAGTCTTAGTATCTACCCCAGTGGGTACCCAACCAGCCAGTCCCTCCCTCCCTCACCTCCCTCCCTCTTCTCTTCCCTCCTTTTCTCCTTTTCAGTCTGTCAGTAAATATTTATAAAGTATATACTACGTGCCTGACACAGCACTAAGTGCTGAATTGCCAAGTCTAATGGCCTTATTGATCTCTCTTTAATCTCTTAATTACTGCTAATTACCTTCTTGCTGCTCTCTTTTCTCTAGGTTTCATGACATTGCTCTCTTTTGGATCTTATCTGACCATTGTCTTATTTCTGTGACATCATCAGACTGCTTGTATGACCATTTTTCCTCAGTCTCTTTTGCTCAAGCTTTATCTTAGTCATGCCTACTCACCATGGGTGTTCTGGCCCCTTTTCTCTTCAATTCTACTTCACTTCATGACCTCATCAGCCTCCCATTGATTTTAATTGTCATCTGTATGCTGATGATTCTCAGATCTTTTTATCTAGCCCTAACTTTTCTGCTAACCTTCATATCTGGTATCGCTAACTACTTATTGGACATTTTTAACTGGACATCTTGTAGACTTGTTGAACTAGGTGTTTTGTAGACATCTTAAATTCAACATATCCAAAACTGAACTTACTATCTTTCTTTCTAAACCCTCCCCTTTTCCTAACTTTTCTATTACTTCTGATGCTGCCACTACCCTGGTGGCAGCCCTTATTACCTCAAGATTAGATTATTGAAATAGCCTGATTTGGGAGAGAAGATGGCGGAGTAGAAGGACGCACATTTACAAGCTCCAACCCACAGCCCATAGAATTAATGTAAAAAGAGATCCGCATAAATTTTGGATCACTGAAAGGTGTGCAGAACCAGACTGGAAGAGATTTCCGTGCCAGAGAGCCCTGGAGACCCGTCCCCAGGGTCTGTCGTGCCCCGGAAAGCAGACCCCAACCCCAGCGCTGCCCTGGCCGCGGCCACAGAGAAGCTGACCTGAGCAGGCTTCAGGGACGGAAGCTCCGGCAGCCAGGAAAGTCCCTACGCCCACAGAAGCTACAGGTCAGTGAGAGAGAAGGCTGGGCGGGACGAGAGGGGGAGCGGAGTGTCTCTGTGACTCGGGCCCCCTCGGGAGGAAGCAGTGGCGGCAGAGACGGGGGCAGGAAGCGGCGGAGGCAGAGGTGTGGGTGGCAGCGGAGGCAGCAGTGGCTGCAGCCGCCCGGCATTCCCCCAGCAGCAGGCAGGATCTTCATTACGGAAGGTCTATGCATAAACAACCTGAGGGAGCTGAGCCTGGGAGATGGCCCTGCCCCACCCTGCTCCACTACTGAAGGCCTCTGCATAAAGCCCCTGAGGAGGCCAAGCCTGGGAGGCGGCCCTGCCCCTACCCCAGCACCAGAACTAAAGCTTGCTGCGGAAAGCCCATTTGAACCTCAGATCCCAAGCACTAGCTGGGCGGATCTAGGCGGGGGTGGACAGGAATCTCAGAAGTCAAGTAACTGGCTGGGAAAATGCCTAGAAAAGGGAAGAAAAATAAGACTATAGAGAGTTTTTTCCAACAAATGCAAATAATCCCAACATTCGGATCTGATGACGAGGACGTGTTCTCGCCATTGGGGAAAGATGTGGAGGGCGGGGCCTCAGTACCCCAGACACCCCAGGGGGATGTCAGATGGGCTCAGGCCTTGGAAGAGCTCAATAAGGATTTTGAAAAGCAAGTTAGACAGGTGGAGGAAAAGCTGGGAAGAGAAATGAGAGACATGCAAGAAAAGTATGAAAAACGGGTCAATACCTTGGTTAAGGAGACCCAAAAAAATGCTGAAGAAAATAACACCTTGAAGACTAGGCTCACTCAATTGGCAAAAGAGGTTCAAAAAGCCAATGAGGAGAAAAATGCTTTCAAAAGCAGAATTAGCCAAATGGAAAAAGAGGTTCAAAAGCTCACTGAATTTAATAGTTCTCTCAAAATTAGAATGGAACAGATGGAGTCTAATGACTTTACGAGAAACCAAGAAATCACCAAACAAAACCAAAAGAATGAAAAAATGGAAGAGAATGTGAAATATCTCATGGGAAAAACAAGTGACCTGGAAAATAGATCCAGGAGAGACAATTTAAAAATTATGGGACTACCTGAAAGTCATGATCAAAAAAAGAGCCTAGACATCATCTTCCATGAAATTATCAAGGAAAACTGCCCTGACATTCTAGAACCAGAGGGAAAAATAAGTATTGAAAGAATCCATTGATCAACACCTGAAAGAGATCCAAAAAGAGAAACTCCTAGGAACATTGTGGCCAAATTCCAGAACTCCCAGCTCAAGGAGAAAATCTTGCAAGCAGCTAGAAAGAAACAATTTCAGTACTGTGGAAATACAATCAGGATAACTCAAGATCTAGCAGCTTCTACATTAAGAGATCAAAGGGCGTGGAATAGGATATTCCAGAAGTCAAAGGAACTAGGACTCAAACCAAGAATCACCTACCCAGCTAAACTGAGTATAATACTTCAGGGGAAAATATGGTCTTTCAATGAAACAGAGGACTTTCAATCATTCTTGATGAAAAGACCAGAGCTGAAAAGAAAATTTGACTTTCAAACACAAGAATGAGAAGAAGCATGAAAAAGTAAACAGCAAAGAGAAGTCTTAAGGGACTTACCAGAAGTGAACTGTTTACATTTCTACATGGAAAGACAATATTTGTAACTCTTAAAACTTTTCAGTATCTAATTGGTGGGACCACACACACACATGTACACACATGCACACACACACAGAGACAGAGAGCACAGAGTGAATTGAATAGGATGGGACCATATCTTAAAAGAAATTAAGGTAAATGGTGAGAGAAATGTAGTGGGAGGAAAGAGGGTGAAATGGAATGGGGTAATTATATGTCATTTAAGAGGCAAGTAGGAGACTTTTTAGTGGAGGGATAAAGAGGAGAGCTGAGAAAAATAAATAAATAAACAAGAAGTTTACCCTCATCACATTTGACTCAACGAAGGAGTGAAATGCACACTCATTTTGGTATGAAAACCTATCTTACAGTATAGGAAAGTGGGGGAGAAGGAGATAAGCGGGGCGGGGATGATGGAAGGGAGGGCAAAGGGAGGAGGGAGCAATTTGAAGTCAACACTTGGGGAGGGACAGGATCAAAAGACAGAAGAGAAACAATGAGGGGCAGAATAGGATGGAGGGTAATTCAGTTAGTCTTACACAACACGACTATCAGGGAAGTCATTTGCAAAATTACACAGATATGGCCTATATTGAATTGCCTGCCTTCCCAAAGGGAATGGGTGGGGAGGGAGGGATGGGGAGAATTTGGAACTCAAAGTTTTAGGAACAACTGTCTAGTATTGTTGTTGCTACTAGGAAAGAAGACATACAGTTAATGAGGAATAGAAAGTCATCTGGCCCTACAGGAGAAAAGAGAAGATGGAGACAAGAGAAGGGAGGGATGACAGAAGAGAGGGCAAATTGGAGATAGGGAAAATTAGATTGCTTGGGGTATTGGGGTGGGGGGAGGGGATAAAAGGGGAGAAAATTTGGAACCCAAAATTTTGTGAAAATGAATGTAAAAAGTTAAATAAATAAAAAAAGAAAGAAAGAAAGAAAGAAATAGCCTACTGGTTGGTCTCCCAGCTATTCCCATCTTTCCTCACTCCAGTCTGTCCTCCACTTGGTCACCAAAGTGCTCTTCCTAAACTGTAAGTCTGACCATGTTACCAACTCCATAAACTCCAGTGACATTCTGTCACCTCCAAGATCAAATATAAAATCTTGTGTCCTTTAAAACCAATCCCCTCCACACCTTTCCAGTTCTCTTATACCTTACATCTTCCACTCCTTCAAGTCTTTGCAATCCATTCACACTGGCCTGCTTGTGGCTAGTAGAACAAAACAGTCTACTTCCTGAATAAGTATTTCACTGGCTATCCCCCAACCCTGGAATTTTTCCCTCCTTATCTCAGTCTCCTAATTTTCCTGAATTGCTTCAAATTCCAGCTAATATACCACCTTCTACAAGAAACTTTCCTGATCTCCTTTAATTCTAGTGCCTTCCCTCCATTGGGGCAGCTAGGTGGCACAGTGGATAGAGCATTGAGCCTGGAGTTAGGGAGATCTGAGTTCTAAATCTGGCCAGAGACACTTACTAGCTGTGTGACCCTGCGCAAGTCACCTCTGTTTACCTGTTTCTCATCTGTAAAATAAGCATTGGCAAACCACTCCAATATTTTTGCCAAGAAAATCCCAAGTGGGGTCACAAAGAGTCAGACATAACTGAAATCTCTCTCTTGATCATCTCCAGTTTATCATGTATAAAGATTTTACATATTCTTTGTTTTTTATATCTCCAATTAGACTGTGAGCTCCTAAAGAGCAGGAATTTTCTTTTGCCTTTCTTTATTTTTCCAGGGCTTGGCAAGGTGCCTCGTATATCCCAACTGAGTACCACTGACTGAGTACCACAACCATCCTAGTCTACCTTTCACCTGGACTATTATAATAGCTTTCTAATTGGCTTACTACAGCTAGCCCCTCCCCTCTTCAAACCATATTCCAACAAGGTGATTTTCAAAAAATTCAGGTCTGACCGTGTCACTCCTCATCTTAATAAACTTCAATAGTTCTCCCTTGTCTCAAAGTTAAAATACAGACTCCTTTCTTTGGCTTCCAAAATTATTCCCAAAACTGCTTGAACCTATCTTTCAGGCTGATATACGTTACTCCCTCCTCACACCCAAAATGAACTTCTCATTGCTTTCCTCAAACATAAGGTTCCACCTCTTGATTCCATGTCGTTGTACAGGCTTTCCCTGATGGCTTGAATGATTTTCCTCTTCACCTGCCTCTTTAAAAATCCTAATTACCTTTGAGGTTAGCTTAGAATCATCTCCTTCAAGAGGCTTATCCTGATTCTCTCAGATATTATTGTCCCTCATACCTATTACAGTAGGTATTTCTGCATATATCCAGTATTTACTTACTTGAGAATATACATTCCCCTAATAGAATATAAGGTCTTTCAGGGCAAAGACTTATTTATTCACTTTTGTATTTGGAAATCAGCAAGGTTTTGCACTGGATAGTACTGGGTCTGGAGCCAGGAAGAATTCAAATCTAGTCTCAGACACTTATTAGCTGTACAATTCCGGGCAAGTCAGTTAACCTCGTTTTGCCCCAGTTTCCTCTATTGTAAAATATATATATATATATATGTAAATAATAGCACCTGTCTTCCAAGGTTGTTGTGGGGATCACATGAGATAATAATTGCAAAGCACATAGTACAATACCCCACACATAGTAAGTGCTATGTAAATGTTAGCTATTATCATTATTTATATTAGCTATTATTTTCTCTGCACCTAGCAGAGTCCCTGAAATATAGCAGGTGCTTAATGAATGCTTATTGGCTGACCGATAAAGAAATTCATTTATTTGTTCTAGGCAGAGGAGAGGTTTAAGGAGAGAATAAGCATTTACATAGCACCTACTTATGGACCAGGCATTGTGCCCAGTGGTTTTTTTTATAGATATTACTTCATTTGGCCCTCACCATAACCCTGTGAGGTAAGTGCTAGTCTAATTCCCATTTTGGGCCCAGAATAACACAGTTAGTAAGTGTCTGAGACTAGATTTGAATTCAGGTCTTCCCGACTCTGGGACTAGTGCTCTATCCAGTTGGCCATTAGTGCCATAAGACATTTAAGCACTGTTATATGAAAATACTGAGCTTGAGTCTTCGTTAAAATAAGAACTAAATAAGAACTATCCCTAAGAGAAACTCAAATGTAAATACTATTTTATGGCTTACCTTAAAACTTTCTTCTTACCATCTCCATGGCATAGTCATTCGGAGAATGATGCATAGACATGCTAAGCAAATCACCCATTATCGTACCACTATAAAGTAGCCAAGTCAATACCCAAACCCATGCTTACTGACTCTACGTTCATTTTTTTTACATGGCACTGTATATATGCTATCATATAGTAAAAGCTAGAGTCAGATAATCAATCAGCAAGCATGCTCTAAGTTGTCCACTATGTTGCAAACACATAGGAGGTGCTGGGGATACATTTATGAGAAATTAAATAAGGATTAGAGATGGTGATAAATTTTCTAAAATTTGGAATTTAGGTTACTTTTTCAAAGTAATTTAATGAAATTTAAAGATTTCCCTCCTTGTTTCTAGACATCATGTGAGCTATGAAATTAAATGTAATAAACACTGTTAACATACATCTTTCAGGAACAGATAACAAAGAGTACAAAAAGAAAAAAGTTCCTACAGGATTCTTCTCCTGCTAACATATTGAATCAACGGGAAGCACCTTTGATGGACAAACTGGTAAATCCTTCATCTTCAACAGTCTTCAACAATAAAAGTAAAAAATCAAAAGCTATCGTCCTGAGCATAGAGCATCAGGAACCTACCTAGAGGGGTACTGGAAAGATTTATGGTTTACAAATATGTGAATATTTTAAAGATTTGCATTTATGAATTCAATAATATTCAATAATTACATGGTCATTCATAGTTTTAAAGCTTTCATGATGACTGTTCAGTAGATCTGTACATCTCTTCATTTATTCATTCATTCAAGATGAAGATGAGTAATACACAGTCCTAAGTTTATAGGAGCTAATAGTCTAACAGATGTGCATTGGTATTATGCTAGATGAAGAGAAGTAATTATATGTCCTTCACTGTCCCCATCCTCATTATTTGATGATTACTTTGTATGACCCTTACAGATATATTTGAAAAACCTATCAGCCTGCCCAAATACCCACCAACCTGCCCATTATTTACTGTATCTTTAGAGATACTTCCTGGCAACACCACAGTTAACTAATCTATACCCTATGTATTGTTTTAAGATATAGATGCAATTTGTGTTATAAGGTTTTTCTTTTTCTTTTCTCTTTTCATTTAGGGGTGTGTAGAAATGACAGAAATAATGCTTGTTATTTTTTTAAAAAATTTAAAAATATTTTAAATTTATAGAATGTGAGCGGAAGCTTAGATAGCAAGCTAAGCTTGAAATCATGAAGACCTGAGTTCAAATCCAGCCTCTGATACACTGACCCTGGATGGGTCACATAATTTCTCAGTACCCCAGGCAACTTTCTAACATTAAAAATTGCAGAACAGTTGCTAAACTGTAACAGGAGAGAGTTTTTTCACTCTCCATCTTTTTCTACATTAATGAAATCAGTGGTAGGGAGGAAAAAAATTCAAATAGCTATGACAAAGCAACTGTATGCTGGTAAATAGGAGAGGCACACTCTTTTCTAATCTCTGATGGGAGGAACAAAAAATTAAAAGGAAAGTAACCAGTCTCTTCCCTTTTATTTCCTTCTTTTTACTTATTCCTCCCTCTTTTCATTGTATTTTTCCTAATAACCAATCATTATTTTTTACCAGAGCCTTATACAATACTCTGACTCTTCTAACCCTTCATCTATATGAAACAACTGAAAGTACAGTTATACCTTCCACATAGTAACTTTCCTCACTGTGGTTTAATTAATGGGAATTTTGGAGGAGTTTTGCAGAAGCTGCAGATGACACACAAAAGCCAGCAGATGATAACAGAAAAAGCTTAGGAACTCAGAAATGCATAAAATGTATGTGTAGTATTGCATAATATCAGGAAAAAAAAGAAGGAAATCCATGAAGTTGGAAGACTTCTTCTCTGGTAAGAAGGGAGGCCAAAAAATTTTACACAGATTTTCCAGATCATGGGGTATTGCTCCTCTAAACCCCATGATGCAGAAGGGATAACTACATTTGTTGTTTCGTTTGTAAAGCTAAACAGACAGCCACAATTATAGTACTGATTACATTTATAATTCCTCTGTACTTTCCTTTTACGATTCTTTCATCCTTTCAGCCTAGGAACGCCTTTCCTCAGACTAGGAAATATAAACTCAAGTACCATTAATGTTATTTGGAGTTGGATGAAAGATTTCCAGAATGCACAGGCCACATATGCTTTTACTGAGATTCGTTCACAAAAGTGGTTAGTAAGAGTGACTCATTTCTTCAGAACCTGCTTGCTAGTCTTTATAGGAAACAGAGACTAGGGGGACCTACGCTTATGTCTATATTTATTATTTTTCCTTCTTAACATGAAATGGGGCAGGGAATGGTGTATTTGTCTGTCCTATAAGAAGCAGCCTCGGTAAATTGGGAAACACTCATTATCAGTTAACCACTGGCCAATTCTTGAACACTACCTATCAACGACTTTAGTGGGGTTGCTACATGTGTTGGTGGAGGGAGCGTCCACAGTAATAGGACATGCATCACTAAAGAATTATAGGAAGTACCACTTCTTTGGAATTTAAGAAATGTGTATGAGTTTATCAGTTTATATTCTTTTTGCTTTTGTATATTTATATTACACTAAAAACAAAAAGTTGAGTTGTGCAAAAAGTTATACCATTGGTCTATTTCTGATATAAAAATCAATAACTAAGTCTTATATTTTGTTTTAAAGTTTGGAAAGCATTTTACATGTTCTATTTGATCAACACAATTGTCCTATGAGGTAAGTACTATAAGTCTCATCCCCATTTTACCAATAAGACTTAGAGAAGTTAAGAGAGTTACCCATGGTCACACAGCTAGTAAGAGAAAGGTGAAAGATAATTTCATAGATAATGGGACTATGAAGCATTGGCATATTTTGATAAAACTTAGAAATATGTCATGTGTTTCTTTAATACTCTTTCCTTTCCTTTCCCTTCTTCCTTCCATTTTTTTTTAAAGCAAGATCCTTCTTCTGGAACTGCCTTTCTGCCCACTGAAAACAGCAGTGATGATGAAGAGTCTTTAATCCAGTTATCAAAAGTGGAATTGTGTGCCAAAATAAAAAATCTGAAACAGAAACTCTCTGACACCATGACAGAAAACTGCCGCCTTAGGCAGTCACTGGTCACACTTCAAGGTAAAATCTGAGAGAACTTGACATTTTAGATGAATGGGAAAGTCTAATATGAATGAAAAATAATGTAAAGAGTACTTTAGGAATAATGAAAATATCCAGTGTTATGAATAATAAACAAAATCATATAAGCAGTAAAGTAGCAAGATAAAAAAATAAATCTACAAAAATTTTCCACATTTCTACATGATGCTATCAAAAATCAAGAGAAAATAATTGAAAGAGAAATTCCCTTCAAGATAACTACCAAATGTGCAAAGTATTTGGATGCTAACCTACCAAGAAATACTGAGGACTTAAATAAATAAGTTATATAAGATTCTGTGATTTCTTTGATATCAAAAATCCTGGTGAGAAAGCCCACTCTACCAAAGAAAATCAGCAACTATATGCAATTTGATGTTTTTGAGAGTGGCCTCCAATACTGAGAAGTTAAGTAACTTACCCAGGGTCACATAGTCAGAGACCAGACTCAAACACAGTACCTCTGAGTTCTAGAACAAAAGACTCTTTACAGAAACAAAAGAAGAAAAATAATTCAAGAAATACTCATTATTTATGGTTGGGCTTTGGTCAAAACAATAAAAATGAGAAAATGTCTTGAGTTAATTCTCAGATCATGTGTTATGACAAGCTGCCAAGGGGTTACTAGTCACAATAATGGCAACATTCATTTATAGGAACAAAAGATTGATTATCTCAAGAGAAGTAATATTAAAAAAATAGGAATGAAGGAGGACTAGAAAAACCAGATCTCAAAGGAAATTATAAAGAAGTACTGGCTAAAAGGCAAAAAAAAAAATCAGTACAGCAGATTAAATAGTTAAGAAAAATATTTCATAGAAAATAGATTTAGGCCATCTTATACAACATGCTGTGATAAACTTCAAATGGATAAGCAACATTTACATAAAGATTCACATCATAAAAAGAATTAGAGGAGAATATGAAAAGGTGCCTTCCAAAAATAGAAGAAAATTTCTACAGTACATTTTAGTTAAAGACTATCAAAAATAATCCATTGGCATATAAGTATTTCTACTTGGATCAAGCTTCAGATAGACAGAATCCCTCAGTTTTGTTATTCATACTAGTTGCTTTCAGAGAAAAACAGAATTTTTTACTCACAGATTAGGCATGATACCATTGTCTATCAATTACTATCCAGAACACAGGGCTACTATCCCATGCATAGACTACTGGCCCCTAAATCATCTATCTAATGTAAATTTAAACTTAAAAACATTCAGGTTTAAAGGGCGCCAACCAAGCATCAAAATGCTCTTAGAGCTCCTAGGGGCTGATGGGTACTCAGGTGACAGAGAAGTGATGTCCACAGCCTGGACTTTTAGTCTTCTGAACCAAATCTAAAAATGATTTCAGTACCTTTTAAGGAAAGAAAAAGAAACAAGCCAATTTAAATGAGGATAGAGGTTAGGATATTGCTTCCACAACAGATCTATAAATAACATATGCCTAAGCACTGATACCTTAATTAGGTGCCTCTTTGACAGGATCATAGAATGAATCAATAAGCCTAAAAAGTTGGTAGGCATTAAGGGATTTTCCTATAAATCTACAACAATATATTCACATATGATCAGGTTAGGATTACGATAGTATTAAGCCCTAATTACTGTGTCAAATACAAACTTGTCTCCAATTGGATAAAGAAAGAAAGCATTGTTATTGACTGAGGGGATCAGTCACAGCTCTAGGATCTATGTAGAAAAACACCAAGCCAGTCCTGCAATAAAGCAATCCATTGAGGGAAGATTCACGCTTGGAAATATTTTGTGAAGGCAGACCCTTGTGCCTCTACCAGAGAGCAGAAGAGGGGGAGAGAAGAAAACATAGAGAGGGATGTTATACTCCTCCCTCCCCCCATTGACCATATCACCAGAAACACAGGACGAATGAGAGGCAATGTATCCAGATGCGAGTGAAGAGACACATCAAGGAAGGAGATGGCATCATGGGCTGTGACTCCTTGTTCCATAGAAGAACTCAGGAAACTCATGAACTCAGGAAAAGTGTTCCTGAACTAAAAGTAGTGAGTTATCCCTTTGTCACACATGTTCCCTATATGTGTACCTCTCTTCCACTGCCCTGTAAGTCTGAGCCCACTCTCCTCTTGGATGCTGTGTTTATTTGTGGAAGTGCCCAGGTTCTGGGGAGAATGTTTTATAATAACTGTTCTTACTATGCCGTTTTAGTAAATGTCTTTGATAAGAGCTAATTGCGACTGCTGGTTGATTGTTAAGGAGAAGAATGCTGGTGAGGGCTCAGGAGCTACAGAACAGAAGTGAAGTTTTACCGTGTTACTCCCTACTCTAGCACTCTAGAGTAGTCATCTATTCATGCCCTGGGGGATTCAACCTTTAAGCTCTAGAACAAGTTGGGGAGGTAGCCCCAGAGGAGCGGTTGAATAAAATAATCTGAAATTCATTATATAACTGTACTACTGAGGAAGAGAGCAGTGAAACCTCTAGGTTTACAATCAGTTTCTTATATTGCCATGTAAATCACTGTAAGCAACAGGTGTCTTTGGTAATGTGTGGAAATTTAGCACAATTCCACAAGACCCCTGATAAAACAAGCTATTTACCTCCTTACAGAGAGATAGGTGATGGACTTAGGATACAAACTGAGGTAGATTCTTTTTTTTATGTGGCCAATGAAGGAATTCATTTTATGTGATTATATTTATGTGCACAAGGATTTGTCCTGCTTCATCCCTTTCCATACTGGGAGCACGGGAGAGATGAGAAGAAAAAGTAGATTTCTATTCATTGAGAAAAATTAAAACTATACACAAGAAAAGGTTTGAAGACAGGGTGGAAAGAAAAGGCACTGAGAACAGCATATAGGAGGTCTTTAATAAGTGCTTATTGCCTGACAACATCAAAATGAAAACTGCTCAAATGTCTAGTCCACACCTCCACCTCAGGAATGTGAACTTGGAAAAATTCTTTCCAAATCACGCCTTTCTCCTAAGTAGCCCAGGAAGTTTTACTCTAGCCCTTACTCTAGAGAACAAAAGCCTCCCCAAGACATTTACCAATCTAAGACACTTGACTAGCGATTCCATTTTCCTGGTAGGAGAGGGAGTGGTACACGATCTATTGACATGTGGTTCACCTATCTCTACCATTTATGAATTTACCAAAATTATGGAAATTCTTATCTCAATTGATTCAACTACCATTTAGGGAAAGGAAACCTTAGTATTCTGGATAGAGCTCTAAATCTTTGATCCAGTTAGTTTTTTGACTTATTCACTGAAAGGGCATTGCCTCCCTCAAAGTAAGAACTTGAAAAGACCTTCACTTAAAAAGCTCTAAGTCCCCCATTGCATCCTGGGCCATCTCCAGTGGTTCTGATCAATATCTGGCCACTGGACACAGTTTGCTCTGGAAAAGTAAGGCTGGTTACTTTCCACAGCCCTTCCTCACTCAAATCAAATTCAATTATAAGTCATTTCATCATCTCCATGATATCATAGGCCTCTTCAAGAATGAAGGACAAACCACAACACAAGTCCCTGGGTTTCTCCATTGCCCTTCCTGCCCCCAAGCACTACCACCACCATGCAGCTAATTAATATACATGAATTGCAAATCACTTATGACTGGTTATAATTTATAGGAGACAAAAATAATGAAATAGAAAATAATGATGTGCAGTGTGCCTGCCCATACCAGGCATCAGAAAAGGGAGGTAAGCTTTTATTGCTACTTATTGATCCCATCTTTGCCATCAATGTCAGTCTATTTCTGTCACTTCCATTAGAACTCTTTGTTCTAAAAAGCCAAAGGCTGGCTCCTAGAGCCAAGCCTAACATATTCAGATTCTAGTCTGATCTTAGCACAAAATGCTTACTAGGGCTTCTCTCTCCAATCACCATAATAGCACAATATTTTCCCTCCACACTTTCTACTCACCAAACAAGAAAATTACTACCTGTGGACACCACAACCACTCCACAACCCGGGTAGATGCCACCACTGTTACCTCCAGAACTAGAAACTCATCTCAAGCATGCTAGTCCAACTCATCCAGTATCAAGGAGTTTGGTTGTGCCACTGCATTCCCAGAAGGTCCATTCTAATTCCCTAAACTTCCAATCCTGTTAGGCAATTCTCTATATCCTTGAGGTACTTGGGTTACTTCATTTCCTAATTTATGCAATTACATGGTCTGTTCTAATTCTTTCTTTCTATTTAATTTCTTTTAGGTGACTTGGTTTGAAATGTACTAGACAATTAAATTCTGTCAAATCATCCAGATTTGCCCAGTTAGGCCTACTGGGAAATCAAACTGCCTAATGGGAAAAGAAGTATTGCCTTTTCTCCAAAAGTATTGGTCTTACTTTTTTTTTTTCCTGAGGCACTTTATTTCCTTAAGGATATGTCTAAGAGGCAAGCAATGGTTGAGTTCAATTCTCTCCTCTCACCAAAATTTAGAGGCAAATCACAAAACTTCCCAGTGCCCTGGATAACTCTCCAAGACTATAAATTGCAGGGAAGGTGACCAGTAGATGGAGTTTCACCAGCTGGAAATCCTATATACTAAATATACTTAAATCACAAATCCACTTCCTAGCTCTAAAAAGATAAATTCCTGCTGTAAGTGAAACACAAGAAAAAGACTTGCAGGGTAAAATGTAACTGTAAGATCACTTTGTAAAACTGCTTAGTTAGACAATTCTTTTCATTTGCTGTCATTCACACACACACACGTTGTTTTCAATTCTGTCAGGGACTAAACATCTCTTTTACTGATTCAGTTTCAATACATAAAGGACAAAAATAACACTTCCTTGCTGGGAACCACTCATTGAATCAATATTTTAAAAACCCTTTGAGCACACAGTTGGATCAAAAGATATTTCTTTTGAAGCTTTTTAACCTGATGATCTGTAATGTGTCAATTCCATTTGTTTAAACTCTTTGAAATTCTATTTCTGTAACATGTGAAATATAAAACACAAAATCACAGACAAACAGGACAGTTTTGAAAGTTACATGCTGATCTTTAAAAAGAAAAGCAAGCTTTTTTAAAAAAAAACATGGAGATGTACAGTTTAATATTCAAAATAATCAGTACAATAATGATTTTTCATAGTTTTATAACAGAAATGATAGTTTCATGTACAATCCTACTATTTTGCTATGTATGGAAGGACTCATTGAAGTGGATATTTGTTGAGCACGGAATTAAAAAAAAAATATTGTTCTTTCCTGGGACAGTCATTTTTCTTCTTAAACAATCTGTTTTCCATCTTTGAGATTCCTTCTAGTTTTGTTTTTTTATCTGACATTTCATTCTGACTTCTTGTGGGGCATCTGGTCTCAATGTTCACCAGTTCTCAGAAGCCTGATTCAAACCTTAACCAACTCAGGAAATCTGGCTTACGACTTTACTTTCTGGTGGGAATCTACACTCAACCTAACTCATGAATAAATTACCTGGTCATTTCTAAAGCTTACCCAGATCTTTGTCCGGACCAGGGGAGTCAAACTCAATTAGAAATAGTCGTTGTTAATCCATACATAGGGACTTCCTGCAGGTTGCATATTGACTGTTTTAAAAATGTAATACCTATGTTTTATGGTATTTTTATTTATGCTGTTAAATATTTCCCAATTACATTTTAATCTCATTTGGGATATACTTCTAAGCCACAGACAGCCCTCTGATCACGTTTGCTATCTCTAGTCTAGATAATCCTACACATATGACTGACCTCTGGCTACATACAGAACAAGCCCACATGCTACATAAACCTCCAACAACATGGGGAAAATATCCAACTTGCTGCTTCTATATCAGTTGGGCCAAATTTGTCACTTGTGTGTCCGTTGGGCAACCTTATACAGAAAAACATAAGGCTCACCAAATTCCCAGAAGTGCTAGGACATATGTTTATTTTCCAGCCAATGCTCAGGAGAAGGATTTTTAAAAGTCCCTGTCACCTGGTCATAGGGTTGTAATAAACTCCCTTGCTTTTGGAATACATTCAGGCCTTTCCCTATTGTGGAAAAAGGTAACTTCTCTGCAAAAAAGGTCTGACCTAAAATGACTTTACTCTCTGATTGGACAGGCGACACTATATTATAAAAAGAAAAAAAATTTATACTGTTGTGACTTAGGAATTATATTGTACAATTCTTAAGACTGCCATAGATATAGACTCGGGCAGAATCTTATGCACAAATACCTCATTAGTATAACTGAAAAAACTTGACTTTTTTTAAACAGTCAGATCTCACAAACATATGAGGAGCCAGCAAGATTGGGCACTCAAATTGTTTTTAAAGGAGATTTACTTAGGCATAGAAAGATATTCATCAAGGATAGGCATTATCCTTAGGATTATCAAAAGGACATTATATTTGTTAATCTGAGTATATTTTGAAGAGGTGTGATTCAGACATGCTGACTTTTTACTATGCATTAGAATCTGAATTCTGGCACCTCTGATTTATGGAAGAAAAATTGCATACTCTGCAATTGTCGGAGATAATTTATTAACATACAAGCATTTCTGTTCTGTGGGAGGCCTAGAGAGGCAGAGTTCTGCCTAATAATCCAAATTCTCTATCTGATCCAAACTTCTAAATTATATTTCATAGTAAAAATGAAACAGACAAAATTTTTGAGGAAGGTCAAATCAAGATAGTTTTCATTTAGAGTTTGAAGCTTTCCCAAACAGAACAATGGTAATGTTCTTCCTGAATCCAATTACTACCTCTTTTTAAAAATTTTTAAAGATTCCCTGTTTCAGTCTTGTCAAAGGAGAACAAAAGGATACCCCTCTATTGATTGAATTAAACAGAAAGACATTTGCTCTCCTAGTTTGGTCACCACAAACCAGAAAAATTCTCTAATGATGTTAATCTCAGGTAATTAATATTCCTCCTAGAAACTGATTAGTTCCTCTGTTTATAGATTAATCAGGTCTTTTATTCAAGTCAGACCAAAAACATACTGTTCATAATATTATTTCTTCATGTTTTTATAATATAACTGAAGCTTACTACTACAATATGATCTATCTAAGTCCTTAACCAAACACAGGAAAAATGAGGTGACCATAAAAGACAAAATGGAAAACTTTAGCAAGATGAAATTTAACAGCCCTTACATAAACAAAATCAATGCAGCTAAAATAATTAATAAACAGACATTTATTTAGTGCTTAATATGTGCCAGGCACTGAGCTAAGCTCCAAGAATTGAAGAGAAATAACCAAAACAGTTCTTTTAATAGGAAACAAGCCGCACTTTAGGAATCTTACAATATCTAAAGGAAGAGACAATATATACATAATTAGACATAAACAAGATACATAACGTGGAATGGAGGAAAAGTAAAGTTAGAGGGGAAGACATTAGCATTGGGAGGAGTGAGAAAGGCCTCCTGCACAATGTCACTTTTGGTCCAAGTATTGAAAGAAGTCAGGAATTCTCAGATTTGAGGGGAAATATTATTCCAAGATATGGTAGACGTGAAAAAACTGAAGACAAGAAGAGAAACTAAGTCAAGTTAGGGGGAAGCTTTATATCAAATATCTCTAATCAGTCTAATATACAGGTTATATAGGAAATTGAGACAAATATATGAGGCCAAGATTCATTCCATAATAATAGGCTATAAGGATAAGAACAGTTTTTCAAAGGAGAAATGTAAACTATAAACAAACATGAAAAACTGCTCTAAGTGCTATCACATAGGCATTTAATAAATGTTTATTGACTAATAATAAGAGAAAAGCAAATGAAAAGCATAGTGCTCTTAGGTTGAATGAATATTGGATATTACTGGGCCAAAAGAAATGAGGAATGAGGAATCACAGAAGCATGAAAAGACTAGTATGAACTAAAACAGAGCAAAATAAAAATGACTGAAGTGACTGTGGTAGATGCAATATCCTGACCCCTCTCCTCATGCAAGTTAGGTGGTTTTCCTTGGAACTGAGACCTTCCTCAAGGCTTGGTTGGCTCTGGGAACTGATTGGCTCAGACTGTTAATTATATTCTCATCACTCGAGTCTAAGAAACCACAAAGTGCTGGAGAATCTCAGATACTTGGCTATTGAATCCCACTGGAAGCTTTGGCCAACTGGATCAATTCATGGGTTTCTTGGTGTCTATCTCTGAAGAATACGTTGTCACCATGACTAAGTACATTTCACTTTAACTGTAACATTATAAAGTTAGGAATGATGTTGTTTCAATATCAGACTTAAACTACCAGCGAATTGGTCTGAGTTAGGCTCTGCCTAGAACAATTGCCAACATTTTATAGCATTAGAACATAAAATCACTGAAGTGAGGGATGAGCAGTACAGAGGAAAGTGAGCCAATAATGGCCTTCAAGAATCTGTTGGTGGCTTTGGTGATGTCTCTAGACATCTGTTTGCTAACTGTGAGGTACCCCAGGCTACTAGAAGATTAAAGGGTCAACTGTGGTCATGCTTCAAGAAGAAAACAATGTGAATATGCTTTGAACTTAAGAACTGTATTTTGAAGATAATTGAGATAAACTGTGTTTTAGGTTGTCCAGCTTTATTGGACCTTCCATCCTGGTAATTTAAGTTCTAACAAGTATATCTCTTCAAAATTCAGTTTACCTTCAAAGCAACCTAGAAAAGATAAAATTTTGGCCATGGAGAAAGATTTTTTTCCACATTAGAAAAGGACAAATTCAAAACAAGTAGTAATAGTGCTGAGCCCTCATCAGGAGGAGATGTTTTTGTATTGCTAATGTCATCATCACCCTATTGCTTGTATGAAGCCTCCTAAAAGAAGGCTTTGCAGCTTTAAGAGACTTACATTTGTGTAAACCATTCCATTTTGAATTGATTTTTGGAAACACCAGTGTAGCTGAACCAGCAGTCATCAGTCCTGTGAATCATACATGGACCTAGCCAAGCCATTGAAGAGTGGTAGGAGTGAGTTCAACAGTGAGAACTATAGAATTTTGGAAACTGAGGGTTTTTTTTTTGTTTGGTTTGGTTTTAAGTTCGGAATTTCAGAGACTAACCACAATTTTTCCAAGTTGCTTTTGTGGTGATTCCTTGATATAAGTCATTGAATGAGGTACTCAAAAGCAAGTGCTAAATTCTTCCCAGGAAACTAGAGACATTTGTAGAATTGGGGAAATGGAAAATTTGCCATCTAGCTGGGGACAAGAAGCACGCTGCATCACTTTGGAAAAGTTTCCAGTTTAACCTCTGAACTATACATTTGGCATTATAATACTCTTGGAGCTTGCAAAGAAGGGCCCCTCGGGAGTGCAGAACTCAGACTCCAGAAGCATTTCCCACCTGCAGCAGAACTGACCACTGCTTGTACTTGCCTAAAGTAGTCTCTGGCTTTGCTGTTTTTTTGTTGCTCTGTCTGTATCTTTTCCCCAGTGTAGTCAGGCCTAGTCAAGCCCCAGCAGTTGGGCTTAAAAATAAGGACATAAGTCATGCATACAGCTGTCCAAGCCTAAGGTGGAAGGAATCGGGCCCTACTAGAAGCAGTTGTACTCTCTGGGCACAGGGAACAGCGATCGACCCTGCTAGAGTAGACAGCAGGCTGAGGGAAGGGAAGGGAGAAATGAATAAGCATTTATAAAGTACAGAGTATGTACCAGGCATTAAGCTAAGCACTTTACAAATGTGATCTTCTTTGGTCCGCGTAACAACTTTAGGAGGTAGGTTCTGTTATTCTCACTTTATTATTGAGAATGGAGGTTAAGTGATCTTCCCAGGATCACATGGGTGGACTTGAGCTCACATCCTCATGCCTCTAGGGCTACCCTTCTATCCCCTGCTCCCCCTTGCTCTAGTGCCCGCCTAAGGTCGGAGGACAAAGATATGGGCCACAGTGGTAGTAGATGGCAGATCAGTTTCCAGAAGGAGTGGCAGAAGAGCGAGCACTGGCATTTGCAGAGGCTAAAGGCAGACCCACTATAGCCCATTGCTTACTGTAATATAAAATTGATTTGTACTTTGACTTTGCTGTCAGTACAACACTCAGGAATCCTTGTGTAGGGGTTAGAAGGTGGCAGACTAGGGTGATGGTACAGGGCAATTCTCCCTGCCATGTGATGAGGATCCTTGGCTAGGCAAGAAGTGTCATCATCTCCACTGTAAACTTGATGTTCTTGGTACTTCTTCCACTTGTGTTACCTTTTTACATTGAGAAGCACTAAGAACTGCAAAGATTTTTCATCACTAACCACATGGACCTGATCATTTAGACCTAGACCTGGTCCTTCCCAGGACTCTCCCTGATTTAGTCACTCCTTCAGGAAACTATTATATCAGTATATATTTTTTCATTATGTTCCTTTGGTTTTTTGTTTTTAATCTTCCTCCTTTTGGGTATTGTGTTGTGTGTATCAGGCTTCTTGAATATCAGAGGACAATGTTGACTGACTGGTACCAGTTATAAAGTCATTTAAGTGGTGGAGGTCAGTCAATCAACTTGTATTTATTAAGCTAGCAGCTTAACAAAGTTTAAGGAGTTTACCATGAAGAGGTGAACAGTGGGAGAATTAATAAAGCAATAGCCTTACCTTCCCATTCAGAATTAGAGTAGTCTTTCCATATAAGGTACTGAAATATTTCTTTAGGCTTGTTTAGCTCAGGGGACTAAAGACTCAGACTATAGACCTCACTTCCCAACAACTAAATACAAAGCAGCAGCAAGGAGTTATAAGGGCTCTCAGATATTCAGCTGTTGAATCCCAGTAGGAATTTTGTTCAGCTGAATCATCTCAAGGTGTTTGTTCTCAATAGCCAACCTTGATGAATAGCCTTCTCCTGCAGTGGCTGAGTAAATCTCCTTTTGTTAAGGTTTGAATGACCTATGAATTCTCATTTTGTTCCAAATCTAAACTATCAGGAAACTGACCTGGCATAGTCCATAGCAGTAATGTAAAACAAAAACAACTCTAAAAGGCACCCAAACTCAGACTAATTTCTTTTTTTTCATGTTCTAATGTATTTTAGTCAACATCCATTTCCACAAGATTTTGAGTTCCAAATTTTCTCCCCATCTCTCCCCTCCCCCCAACCCCCAGATGGCTTGCATTCTGATTATCCCTTCCCCCAGTCTTCTCTCCCTTCTATCATTCCACCCTCTTTCTTATCCCTCTTCCCCTCATTTTCTTGTAGGGCAAGGCAGATTTCTGTGCTCCATTGCCTGTACATCTTATTTCCCAGTTGCATGTAAAAACTATTTTTAACATTTGTTTTTAAAACTTTGGGTTCCAAATTCTCTCCCTTCTTCCCTCCCCACCCACCCTCATTGGGAAGGCAAGCAATTCAACACAGGTTATACATGTGTAATTATGCAAAACACTTCCATAATAGCCATGTTGTGAAAGACTAACTGTATTTCCTTCCATCCTATCCCAGCCCCATTTATTCTATCTTCTCCTATCTTATTCCTTTTCAAAAGTGCTTCCAACCACCCCCTCACCCAGACTGTCCTCCCTTCTATCATCTCCCCCTTTTATCCCCTTCCCCCTACTTTCTTGTAGGGTAAGATACTCAGTTGAGTATGTATGTTATTCCCTCCTTAAGCCAAATCTGATGAGAGTAAGTTTCATTCATTCCCTCTTCCCCTCAATTGTAAAAGCTTTTTCTTGCCTTTTATGAGAGATAATTTACCTCACTCTATCTCCTTCTCCTCCCAATATTTTCCCCTCTCATACCTTAATTTTGTTTTTTAGATATCATCCCTTCATATTCAACTTCCTCTGTGCCCTCTCTCTCTCTCTATATATATATATACTCCAACTACCCTAATATTGAGAAAGTTCTCATGAGTTACAAATATCATCTTTCCATGTAAGAATGTAAACGGTTCAACTTTGATGTCTTTTATGATTTCTCTTTTCTGTTTATCTTTTCATGCTTCTCTTGATTCTTGTATTTGAAAGTCAAATTTTCTAGTCAGCTCTGGTCTTTTCAACAAGAATGCTTGAAAATCCTCTGTTTCACTGAATGTCTATTTTTTTCCCTGAAGTATTATACTCAGTTTTGCTGGGTAGGTGATTCTTGGTTTTAAGTCTAGCTCCTTTCACCTCTGGAATATCATATTCCAAACCCTCCAATGCCTTAATGTAGAAGCTGATAAATCTTGTGTTATCCTGATTGTATTTCCATGATACTCAAATTGTTTCTTTCTGACTGCTTGCAATATTTTCTCCTTGACCTGAGAGCTCTGGAATTTGGTTACAATATTCCTAGGAACTTTCCTTTTGGAGTCTCTTTCGGGAGGTGATTGGTGAATTCTTTCAATTTCTATTTTACCCTGTGATTCTAGAATATCAGGGCAATTTCCCTTGATAATTTCTTGAAAGATGATATCTAGGCTCTTTTTTTGATCATGGCTTTCAGGTAGACCAATAATTTTTAAATTATCTCTCCTGGATCTATTTTCCAGGTCAGAAGTTTTTCCAGTGAGATATTTCACATTATCTTCTATTTTTTCATTCTTTTGGTTCTGTTTTATGCTTTCTTGATTTCTCATAAAGCTTCCATTTGCTCCATTCTAATTTTTAAGGAATTATTTTGAGCTTTTGGACTTTTCTATTTGACCAGTTCTGCTTTTTAAGGTATTCTTCTCCTCATTGGCTTTTCAGACTTCTTTGCCATTTGGGTTAGTATATTTTTTAAGGTGCTAATATCTTCAGTATTTTGGGGGGTCTCCTTCAGCAAGTTATTTGCTTGTTTTTCATGATTTTCTTGCATCATTCTCATTTCTCTTCCCAATTTTTCCTCTACTTCTCTTATTTGATTTTCAAAATACTTTTTAAGCTTTTCCATGGCTGACCAATTCATATTTTTCTTGGAGGGTTTAGATATAGGAGCCTTGACTTTATTGTCCTCTTCTGGTTGTATGTTTTGATCTTCTTTGTCACCAAAGTAAGAGTGTAGTCTGAGTTTTTTTTACACTGTCTGCTCATTTTCCTGGCTAAATACTTCACTTTCTAACTATTTGTCAAGGTAGGACTCTGCTTCCAGTGGGGGAAGGATGGTGTACTATTCCAGACTTCAGGAGGTTTTGCAGCTGTTTTCAGAGCTAATTCTAGAGGCTTGTAAATTTTCAGTTCTTCCAAGGTGGTATGCAAAGGAGAGATGTTTGCTCCTTTCTTGGCAGGTCTCTGGTCTGTGAGTGACCACAAGCACTTTTTCCTGCCTTGGATGGTGAGGAGGATTCCCTCTCCACTGCACCACAAGCTCCACCACACCAGTGCTCCTCCTCACCCCAGGACCTCCACTCAGGATTTCAACCCAGATCCAAGCAGGGCAAAGCTAGAGAATCCTGCCTCAGTGCCAACAAAGAGATCTGTGCAATGGCCCTCTGATCAGTCACTCAATTACCATACTGTCTGAAGACCAGAAGCTCCAGAAGCAGATGCTGTTACCATTTCTGCTGCCACCACCATCTCCATCACCTCTGGGCTGGAGCTGGACCTCACCCTTCCCCCCCTCAGGTCTAACAGAGTTTTCCCACTGACCTTCTATGCTGTCATTGGCATTTTTGGGCCAAAAAATCTGGAAACTGTCACAGCTGCCAGTGATTCAGTCCCCTGAGGCCACAGCGCAGCCCATGCTGAGCTGTGCTCTGCTCCCAGCCCTGTACAATAGACCCTGTTGACTTTCCAAGCTGTCTTGGGCCAGAGACTAGTTTCACTCTATCATTTTGTGGGTTCTGCAGCTCTAGAATTTGTTTAGAGTCATTTTTTATAGGTGTTTGTACGGTTTTAGGGGAGAGTTCAAGCAAATCCCTGCTTTTACTCTGCCATCTTGGCTCCACCCCCTCAGATTAATTTCAAATGAGCAATCATGATACCTAAGAATGGATTATAAAAACAGAATATCCTTCTCACTGGAAAGTAAATATTGCATATCTATTTCACATAACTGTTCAGTTTTTTATAACTTCTATCTTTAGGTAGATTTAAATGAGTGCTAGTTCAGGTGGTGAACAGTTACAAGTCCTCACCTGCCCCAACTCTGGGCGCCAACCTACAACAAATCTGCCCCCCAAATATAAAATGAGTTACAGAGTCACAGACCCTCAAGAGTCAACATGGACTTCAGAGGACACTTAAAATACAGAGAAACTTTACCTCATACCTCATCATCTACCTATTTAGTGATTCTGCCACAAGGGATAAGATAAATTTGGCATGACCTGTTCTTGATGAAGTCAATGTTGACATTTTCTAGATGTTCAATAAACATCCCTTTAATAATACATCTTGGAATTTCCCCACAAAACTATTGGCTAAAATTACTGGTAGCTGAACTATAGCTAAGTGGTCACAAAAGAAAGTAACAAAATTAAAGGCATAAATTTAAAGGGTAAAATTCAGTAGAAAAGACTTTTTGAATCATACCAAAAAATCAAGCTTTGTAGAGATGATATAACAATAACTAGAATACAAATGTAATATGGAATGAGTACCTTAAAAACAGAACAAAGCACCACATACAAGATCCAAGAGAGAAAGAAAAGCCATTTAGGATCATAGATCATAGAAATGCTATCTGTCTGTCTATCTAATACTAAATTGCAAACGGTAATTGATCCTTGAGTTTAAAAGACCTTAAAAAGTCATCTAATCCACAGGTATCAGGATGCATGAAGCTCAAAACACTCCTAAGTGCAACCCAAACCAGATTAAAATATAAAAATTGGGAAAATTTAACAAAATAAATAAAAATATAATGAAATATATAAGATTACATTTTTAAAGTCTATATGGGGCCTACAGAGATCCTTATATATGGTTATATATTCCATATATGGTTTAACACCATTGATCCAATTCAAACCCTTCATTTTATAGATGAGAAAACAACCAGAAAGTTAAGTAATTTTGTCCAACTTCACACATCTAGTAAATAGTAGAACAGGGAATTCAACTTTAGTCACCCTGTTGCCTCACACTCTGGCTCTTAGATCAGGGAACATTTCACAGAAGTTCTCAAAATAAGTGCTTCATAATCTTGCAAGAAATACATCCCAGTGAAACACCCTTTCCTACTAATCCCCGCAAAGTATCCAATTATTTTCCCTTTTATTCTGAGTACTTATTGACATGCATGTTGTCTCCCACGTTAGAATTTAAACTCCTTGAGGGTAAGGACTATTTCACTTATGTTGTTTTATTTCCAGCACTTGGCACTGGGCCTGGGCTATCCTTCTTGATCTCTTACCTCCCTCCCCCCAGTCCTTTTCCTCCAAAGCTTGATAGCCTTCAGTGCTATCCATCACCTTCTTCTCCTTGATATTCTATTCTGTCTAGGTTTCCATGATACTGCTCTCTCCTCTGGTTTGCCCTCCTATCTATCTGACCATTCCTTCTTGGTCTCCTTTGCTGGATTCATCCAGATTATGCCATTTAACTACTGGTGTAAGTGGGGAACATCTTTTCTTCACTCTCTGTACTATTTCACTTGGTAATATCTTTTACCAATAGTCTGCTCTTAACAAATGTTCCCCAGCCCCATAAAGGAATCTGAAATGAAACAGAGTCCAATACATCAATTAAATGCATTTATTGTCTGAGAAAAGGCTTGTCAGGGAGAGAAGATCCATCAAGAGAGCAGAGAGAGTTCTCATGTTCTCAAAAGAGAGAAAAATAGGGTGAGATAATATAGTTTCTAGAGACTTCCAGAAGGGTGAGGAGATTAATGGGAGAAGATTAGACACAATGAGCCAGGGAGTACGTATTTGGAAAGTCTCGAGTCTGCAGCTGCTGCTCAAGGTTATCCTTGAGCCATTTAGGGCTAGTCTGGTCTCTGCAGTCATCCCCAAGTTCATCTAAAGTTCACTTCACATAAGATCACTGGTATGTCAAGCAGCTTTGAGCCTCAGAAATCCTTCTAATTGGCTGGTTGTTGTGTAACACCATTGTTCTCCCCTGTGAGGAAGGGAAGTTCTAACATAATAGTGTAGTTATTACAGAACTCTTGTCTACAATATCAATCTCTTGGGACATTTTTTTTTCTTCCTCTATATCATGTCACTTGGTAATGTCATCAGCTCCTGTGGTTTCAATAATGACCTCTACACAGATGATTTGTAGATTTATTTGTCCAGCACTAATGCTCTCCTGGTTTCCACTCTCAAATTCCTACCTGGATGCTGAATATCTCAAACTGCATATCTCATAGACATCGTAAACTAAACATGTCCAAAACTGAACTCATTGCCTTTCTCCCAGAATCCTCCTGTCTTCCTAACTTCCCTACTACTGCAGAAGGTACAACAGTCCTCCCAGTAACCCAGGCTCACAACTTAAGCATTACTGAAAGCTATGTTTAGTCAGTGATCCTGTTTGTCAATCAGTATTGGGGGAGGCTCAGTTGGGGGGATCAGTCCCCCAATCCCCTGATCTCCATACCCCTACAAGGAAATTGTTAAGTACTTGCTACCTGGGGGAGGAACAACCCTTGTTGCTATATGGACTTACTTGAATTGTCTTTATCTCATTAGGAAAGTTACCCATAAAAGCTGGCTCCATCTTGAAGCTATCAATGATCTCTGATGGTCAGCCCATCAACTTATTGTTACCTTGATTTACTCATAATAAACTCTTTTTAGTTCTCTCAGCCCTGAGTTTTGCCTTGTAAATCAGGAGAAAAGTCCAAACAAAGAATTTTCCTTTCAACTGCATCCTCCATACCTTTTTACTCTCTTCATTCCCCCAAATCCAATCAGTTGCCAAATCCTTCATTTCTTTCTTCACAAATTTTGTGGATACATTCCCTTCTCTCCTCTGACCTCATTGCCTTGGTCTAGGCCCTCATCACCCCATACCTGGAAAACTGCAATAGCCTCATAGTTAGTGCCCACCCTCAAGTCTCAAGTCTCTCCCCATTGCAGTCCACCTTCTACTCACTCAGCTGTAAGACTGATCTTGTTAATTAAAAATTTAGACACCACACATCCCCTATTCAATCCACTCCAGTAATTATCTATTACTTCTAGGATCATCTCAAATTTCATATATATGTGTGTATGTGTGTGTAATATATATATATACATATGTGTGCAATATATATACATACCCATACATACATGTATATATACACATATATGTATAAATGTGTATATATGTATATATAGTTTGTACGTTTGCATGTTGTCTCCCCTGTGAGATCCTTGAGAAGAGGGACTCTAACTTTTCTTTGTATTCCTAAGTTAAACACAGTGCTTGGCGCATGCTTTTACTCAGAGGTGTCCAACTCTTCATGACCTCATGGACCACAGACATGCCTTTCTATTCACTTTCTCCCAAAGTCTGTCCAGGCTCATTATAGTTCATAGTTTCACTGAGCTACACAAGCCCCTCCAATATGACAGGGCAGTGATCCAGGAGGGGAACATAGTAGATCCCTGGTACACAGTAGGTACTTAATCTGACGGGTAGAAGAACCAGAAGAGAGTGGTATCCCAAGGTAGAGACCCTTATCATCTCATATTTAATGGTGATGCTGGTGGTTGTCCTTGGTTCTCAAAGGGGACCAAAATCACTACGTTGGTGTCAAGGTACAATGTGTTCAGCTGTGACTGATCAGAACAATATGAGCTCAGAACGCTCTACCACAGGTTGGGCACAAATAATCCATATGACTATTTGAAGTGGAGGTGTCTTTAAATTTCTTTTGAGCTACAACTCTGTTTCTCTCATAGAGCACAGTGCTTTCTTGGATGCTGGCATGCCATGCCAGGCAATCCTTTTCCATTGTCTCCCATATCACAAAATCAATTCCAAAGTTCTTCAAAGAGACCTTGACGGTATCCTTGTATTATTTCTTCTGACTTCCCTATAAGTGCCTGCCTAGTTCTCCTTAAAATAGTCTTTTAGGCAAATGTACATTTCACATTGAAACAACATGGCCAAACAATTGGAGATGCACTGTCTGAAATAGAGGCTGAATGCTTGGCAGTTTAGCACAAGAAAGGACCTCAGTGTCTGGTACCTTATCTTGCCAGGTCATCTTCAGAATCTTCCTAAGACAGTTCAAATGGAAATGATTCAGTTTCCTACCATGGTACTGGTAGATTGTCCAGATTTCACAGGCATACAACAACGAAGTCAGAGCACCATGATTCTGTAGACTTTCACTTTGATAGGCAGTCTAATACCTCTTCTTTCTCACACTTTCCTTTGGAGCCTCCTAAACACTAAGCTAGCTCTGGAAATCCATACGTCAACCTCATCATCTATGTATATACTTTACATCCCTGTAAAACACACTGCCAAAGAACATGACATCAAAGTCACCTACTGCATTGATGGTAAATTATTTAACCTGAAAACGCTACAAACCAAGATTAAAGTGGAAGGAGAGTTGGTGCATGATTTTTTTGTTTGCAGATGACTGTGCACTCAATGCAACCTCTGATACTGAGATACAACAAAATATGGATCGATTTTCTTCTGCTTGTGCTAATTTTGGCCTAACAATTAGCACCAAGAAAACAAAGGCTCTCCACCAGTTAGCATCACACTTAATAAATGCATATTAACATATGGTTAATAAATATTCATCTCCTTCATTCTTTGCCTTATTTAAAAATTCATAAATAGACCATGGGAAAATCATCTTCTTTTACCAGGGATTACAGGTCACCTTGTGGTAGACCTGAAAATAGCCTAATGTGATCTCATGCTCATGCAAGGAGCTTGGCAATGGAAACAGTTATGAATCCATATAAAGTTACACACCATCTGTATTTCTCTTCTGGTTTTAGTGTTACCCCAAGCAGTTACCCACTTTGAAGAGCTTGTGGGCATGGCAGAAGCACTGCTTAAAAGGGGAGGAGCTCCTTCTGCACCTAGCCTTCATTCCCAGGGCATCTGGAAGGCTGCAGGAAATTCTATACCAGATCCTTATTCTACAGTGAATAGTAATTCCAGTTCATTTCTCTCCTCGAAAGTGGAGGAGGAAGAGCATACCATTGCCAAAGAGGTTAGTTAAATGATATGAATTGTCAATCTCTGGGATAGTAAAACATGAAAATTAATGAATGGCTATTGGATAGAGTATTTCTTTACAACTCAAATGACAAAGTGACATTTAACCATTTGATTAATATTGTGAGCCTCTATAACTATTCAACTTTCTTGTGTTTTTATACATTTATAAATACGTTAAATATAGCACAAGATGTAGTATGACATAGTGACTGTAGAGCCAGTTTTGAAGTCATGAAGACCTGGGTTCAAATCTTGCCCCTGACACACACTGGCTGTATGATCCTGGGTACCCTCTAAATGTACTAGGTAGCAAAGGAGGTACCTGCAGATCTGAATGGATAGAGGAAATTTCTTCATCTGGGAATTCTCTATACCGATGAAAATCATAGGTCCAGGCCCTAGCCTGTCAAATGTAAAACTTTTAAAGGGATGTTGTTATTTCATACAGTACAAATAACCACAATATGTATCAAATAGAGGGACAGCCTTGGAATCCAAAAGAGCTTGCTTCTGACATATACTGGCTCTACGATTGTATGTCTCTTTACTAAGTGTCTACTTGTCAGTTCCCTGGCAACCCCAAGACTATCAGTTACATAGTCATAGTCTTCATTGGTGAAGAAATTTTCCACACCAAGACTCTCTTCCAATGAAATCGAAGGTTCAGTCTTTGTCCTGTACCCAAGGAGAAAAATAAAGTAAGCATAATTAAGAAAAGTAAAGATTCAGCCAAAAGGAAATGATTGTTTTGTTGCATTTCATTAAATATTAATAATTACAAATTGTTTTATTTTTCAGTTCAAGATTGAAAAGTGGCAGATTGCCCTTTGCAACAAGAGCAAGCCTCAGAAATTTGTAAATGATATAATGCAAGCACTTTACACCAATGAATATATGGCAACACATAGCTTAACAGGGGCAAAATCCTCTTCTTCTAAAGAGAAAGCAGCAAAGCCAGCTATGAATCAAAATGAAGTCCAGGAAATCATAGGTGATAATAAGCTTTTGATATTCTTACACTAAAATTCAATGTAATATTTTTGAAACTCTTTGTAGGTATGATCTAATTACTTATTCTTTTGTAGTCTTTAAGTTTCAAATTAATTGTCACTTTTTATGATTAGATTTTTTTAATTTCTTTGTCCTAAAGACCTTATTTCACTTATAATTTCATTTTTATCTCTTGCTTCATACCTTCCAGGTACTCTTATAGTACTTGAGGTCGTCATTTTTTTTTAATTCTGAGGCTTTGTGTGTAATTACGGAGTTACTTATTTCTGTCTTTGTCTCTTGACTGTTTCCTTCTTCATTATATTTCTTCATAGTGTTTAATGTCTTCTGCTTACTCATATTTCAAGCCTTAGTTACTGATTTGAGATTTTATGCCAAGCTAGGATCCATCCTTTCCCACAATCTTAGAAGAGATGGTTGGGCCTTATTTGTCCTGACCTCAGTTACCTGGGCTCCTTCTACACATTCACTTGTCCTAATGTGTCTGTGCTCAAAGGGCTGCCAGGTTTCAGGTCTCCTTGTATTGTTTGGTTTCACAACCCTGCAGTCTTCAAGGCCTTTGAGTGTCTCAGGTCACCCTTCTGCAGACCTACAGACTTCCTGTCCCAAAAAGAGAACTGTTGGTTTCTGGCTCAATCTACAGACAGAACAGACAGAGGGCTGTGGTTTTTTAACCTCTGTCTCCCCAGTACTGAGTTCTACAGGTTTCAGGGCCCTCTCATGCCTCCTAGGTCAGAGGCTAAAGACTTCCAGCTACCCTAGGGTAAAGTAGTCAAAATGATGGCTGACTCCACAGGTGCCTTTCTACATAGTCCCGGTCTGGCTTATGGCATTTCCTAAAGTTCCTGTACGCATTTCTTGACCTTTTTTCAATTTAGTGTTTAATGTTGGTAAGTACACATGATAGACCTAGGCTTCCCTGGGAGTTTACACACCACCCTATTAACCAGAAGTGCTACAATTTGAAATTCTTAAAAGCTTTAATTATTCCAAATGTGAAATAGAAAGTTCAGTGAGTCATTTTATAGTTTGTCAATTATTTTTCAGTTTTTATTTACCTCTAATAGAGCCCAGAGAAAGAATAAGTTAGCCCTTTAAAAAAATATTAATCCCTCATCTACAAAGAATCCATTGAAGCACTTGGGAGAAGAGAGCCTACTTCAATTAGGAATGTCAATATAAATACATGGGATTACAATACAAAGTTCTAGTTAGTTTTGGAATTCTCTCTCTCACATATCATGCCGGAGCCAGCCCCTAACTGCCCCTGAGTATGATTTATATGTATATATATGTACGCATTTATACTTCGAAACCAGCAAAAGCTACAAATCTGCATTTGATTTGTTGGCATTCATTGAAAGACTTGAGAAAGCTATGGAGAAAATGTTAATAAAGAAAATTAAACTTACAAGTGTGTCCTGCATGCAATATATTCGCTTTCCTCCAGTTGACTGAAAACATTGACCAGCACTGGTTAGAGGTAGATATAAAAACAGCCTCATCTTTCAGGCAAGTGGATTTATATCCATTAATTATACAACTAGTAAGTAAACATCTCTTGTATTAACTGATTCTTTTTGGCAAAACCAACCATTTTTTTTTCCTCTCCTTAAATGATTCTGCTAAACTCTTCTCTATCTGGGGGTTTTCTTTAGCAAACTAGAGAGATGGGATAATTCATAATAAGGAAAGTGGTTATTTTACCTAACTTGTAAGGATAGCAGAGTTTTTAGAGAAGAGTACCTAGATTAGAAGAAATTCACTGTTAATAGCTATCTAACTGAAGTCAAATTCTTTCCTCTGTAAAACAGGGATAATAATCCTTCTACTACCGAGCTCCCTAGAAAGCAAGGATCAAATGAAACAATGTATATGATGTGCTTTATTAAAATAGAGTTGTGTAAATATGCATTATAATTATTATGAATCATTCTTTCCAATCAAGGTACCTTATAAATGCTTTCTTTTTTTTTTTTAATTTTATAGGGGTCACAAAAGAGTTATTTCCTAACACAGATGATGCTTTAATTAGGAGAATGATGGGCCAAAAGTTAAATAACTGTACTAAGAAGCCAATTTTAAGCCAAGATCTTAATCTCCACGTTTTTAGGAAGCATGCCTTTTGGTAAGTCTTCTAAATCTATGGCATTACCCTGTCCTACCTAGCCATGTCTGGAAATAGAACCAGCTGGGTAAGAACAGAATATTCTTTGGGGTACATAGAGGAATGGGAAAGGAAGAGAGTCAGGGTTGGGGAGCCTCAAGACAATACCCCAGGAACAGAGGCAAAAGAAGACTTATCAGAATGAAGCCATGGGTCAGAACCCATGGACACCCAGAACTCAACTAAGGGTTCTGGGATAGTAATGGAGACTAATTTCTTCACTGGGTGTGGCAGCTCAACCATAAAGCAACAAACAAACCTCAGAGAAGATCTTAGATTAAATCAGGGTCCACAGATATGGATAGATAAATAGATATAGCTAGATAGTAGATACTTAGATACATAGACACATACATGCATATACATGTCTGTGCATGAATGTGTATGTGGGTACACACACACACACACACAACCGTATAATCAACCATAAACTGGTTAGTAGCCAAGAAATCTGAAGAGAGCTGAATTAAAGGTCAGAGATTAACAATTTCTCATGCCAAGGACTCCTCTTTCCAGAAGTCCTTTTGATCTGGTGAGAGTGAGTCACATCTTCCTATTCAGCTCAGTGAAGCCAGCAGGAAATGTAAATGGTTTTGATCGGAAGTCCTCTATCAATATAGCTATACAGACATAAAATCAGTCATCTACAAAAATTGCTTACTCTGTGCATATATGGGATATATCCTATATCCTTTATACATATGTATGTATATATATATCTTATATATATACAGATTATATATGCACTGAGTATATATACAACATATACTATATATTACTATATCACAATCTCTATATATTACTATAGAGTAACATTTCTGCCTCTATAACCCTTTACATAAATGTATGTTCATATATACATATACAAATACACTTATCTAATGTTACAGTTCACTGACAGCTACAAATGCAGTTGGGGCTCGCTGAGCTAATGAAAGGATATGGCTAGAACTCTCCCCCTCAAAAGAACAGCTGGAAAGAAAGGCTTAGTGCTCTGACAGTGCCAGATCCTTAATCCCTGGCCTATTTATAGTTTGTCTATACAGTTCTGTTGCTGTCTTCCTGTCTCTCTATGTCTCTCTGTTTTTCTGTTTCTCTCTGTGTCTCTGTGTGCATGTGTATCCACCCTTTTCTGATCTGTGCCCAGAAATGCCATTGGTCTGTATTAGGTTCGTTGCTGGGGTTTCCTGACTTCTCACATTCATTGGTTTATCACCCCCACCCTGGCAATTACAGAAACTTGCTAATTATTGAATTAGCTCTGGGCTCAAAAGTATAAGGGGTATTCCCAGAAAAGAAGTGAAAGAAGCTGTATGAATCAGGTTCAGTATAGAGCAGGTCATTTGTTTGTTCCCATGCAAAAGCATAGGCAGATAGGTGGTACAGTGGATAGAGCTTTGGACCCGGAATCAGGAAGACCTAAGTTCAAATATGGTCTCAGACACTTACCAGGTATGTGACCCTAGGAAAGTCACTTAGCCTCGGTTTGCCTCAGTTTTCTCATTCTTAAAATGGGGATAACAATAGTTGTTACCTCTTAGGACTGTTATAAGAGTCAAGTGAGATAATAATTGTAAAGTGCTTAGCATAGTGTCTGGCACATAGTAAATGCTACATAAAGGTTACCTATTACTATTAGCTTTTAATGATAAGCATAAGACAAATCACTATATATATATTAACAGAGCAATTTAGAGGTTTGAGCAGATACAGTTGGCCTCTCCATGAACAAACTGACTGATGTCATCCCAAAAGAAAAAAAGTCCACTAGGGTTTTCCTATAAGTTCTCACTTGACTGTAACACTGCTATTTTGCCACTGGCTATTAATCTACTTGTCTAAAATGATTAGGGTGTTTTTTTTTATTTTTTCCAATATTTGTCAAGGCAACTAGAATTCCCATACATCTGCACAAAGCATATGAATGGTTTTTTTTGCTTTTTGAAAAGTTTTATTTATTTTTAATTTATGGAATAAAACAAGCATTTCCATAACCTAGTATAATTTTTTAAAAATGTGATTGCATATGGAACTGCAAATTTATTATTTGCTATTCATATATATTCAATATATCCTTGCTATTCATTTAAAATATATAATAAAGTTATCATGTAAATTTTTTCCTTTTTTTCCTTTCACTCCTGCCCTAAAGCTGGTTATCATTAGAAACATAACGCATATGTACATGGGTATACATATATACATATTATACACACACACATATATACATAAAGTCATCCTAACCATACTTCCATTAATGAGTTCTTTCTCTGGATGCAGATAGCATTTTCCTTCATAAATATTTTCTAGTTAATTTAGGTATTTATAATGGTCAAAATAACATTCACTCAAAGTTGTGTTTAAGACAATATTACTGTTACAATGTTCTCTTGATTCTGCTCATTTTACTCTCCATTATTTTGTGCAAATCTATGCATGTGTTTCTAAAGTCCTCAAGTCCATCATTTCCTATAGCACATCACAGTCATGGACCACAACTTGTTTAGTCATTCCCCAGTTGATGAGTATCCCCACAATTTCAGATTTTTGCCATCACAAAGAGAGCCTCTATTAATAGTTTAGAATATATAGGTTCTTTTCCTTTTTCCTTAATCATCTTGGGAAACATACCTAGTTGTGGTATTGCTGGGTCAAAGGGTATAGGTAGTTTAATAACCTCAGACATAATTCCAGATTGCTCTGTAAAATGGTTGAAACAGTTCACAATTCCACCAACAATGAATTAGTGACCCAATTTTTCCACATTCCCTCCAACATTTGTCACTTTCTCTTCAATCATTTCAGCCAATCTGATGGATTTAAAGTGATACCTCAAGACTGTTTTAATTTGCATTTCTCTAATTAATTATGATTTAGAGTATTTTTTCCTATGATTACAAATTGTTTGGACTTCTTCATCAGATAACTGCCTGTTCATGTCCTTTGACTATTTATCAATTGGTCAATGATCTGTATTCTTACAGATTTTACAAAGTTAGAACATATTAATTAATCATTTATAGACTACCACTGAACTATAAAAGGATCCATGTAAAGCTGTAGGAGACCTCAGAGATTATCTAATCCAATCCCTTTATTTTACAGATGAAACTGAAGCCCATGGAGCTTAACTACTTGCTACTAGGTCTCAGATATTCTGGGCATATGAGTTAATAATAATGTACATAATTGTGGTCTACCTACCAAGAGTAATACTTTAAATGTACCTTTTCAATAAGGAGATGTTTTATGGTGTGGCTGCAGATTGGACTTGAACTCATCATAGTCATAAAAATAGTAAAAATCAAAGGCTGGATTATGAATACTCATCCTTGGTTTTGGAACCAAAGCTCTTTCCGCTTACTGTTTCCTTTGCTGGCATGATGCTATAAATACCCTGGATCAAAGACTAGTACCCTATCTGACATCACCCCCTTCTCCTGGGGCTTGGGGCTGGGGTGGGCAAGAGAAAGGATTAGATTCAGTGAAAGAGATAGTGCAGCTATCTTAGAGTACCAAGAGAATACAATATTATGGAAACCAAGAGAGGAAAGAGTATCCCAAAGGAGGGAATTGCCAGCAGTGTGATTTGTTTTAGAGAAGTCAAGAAGGATAAGGACTATGAAAATATCTTTGTACACTGTTATTAAAAGGTTATTAAAGACCCTACAGAAAGCAGTTTCAGTATAGTGTAGGGAGCAGAAGCCAGATTACAAAAGGTAGAGGAATAAATGCATAGTGAAGAAATGCATTGTAGACTACCATACCTAGAAAGTTAGGATATAAAATTTATTTTTATGTGGAATGGCTTCTTGGAGAGGGGAGGGAGAAGAACATGGAAAAATTTAGGTCTTTTTAAGTTATGGGTTTTTTTTTTCTGTCTGTATCATCAGTGTGTACCTAGTATATTTTTGATGTTCAGTCATTTCAGTCATGTCAGATTCTTCATGACCTCATTTAGGATTTTCTTGACAAAGACACTGGAGTAGGTTGCCATTTTCTTCTTCAGCTCCTTTTGCAGATGAGGAAACTGAAGCAGAGTTAAGTGACTTGCCCAGGGTCATATATCTAGTAAATTTCTGAGGCCAGATTTTGAGCTCACAAAAATGAGTCTTCCTAACTCCAGGCCTGACACTCTATCCACTGTTCCACCTAGCTGCCCACCTAGAATATGATAGGAACTTAGTAGATACTTGTTGTTTAGGTGATTTTATGTTTTTCTCCTTAACCCCAGAATAAAGCAATTTTCCTAGCATATTTTCTTTGTTGTGTTTGTCCTTCATTCTCAAAGAGGACCATGACATCAAGATGATGACATGACTTGCACTTGACTTTTATTTGAGTGAGGGAGAGCTGTGCAAGGTCACCAGCCTCACTTTCTCCTTCAGAACCATCTGGATCTAGTGGCTTGATATTCATTAGGATGACTGGAGAGGGCCTAGCATGCAAAAATAATATCACCTTTACCTGCTCAAGCAGTCCCATTGCACCTTATCCCCTCCAACAGATTTGTCCCTCTGACATTCCCACTCTATCACTTATTTTCAATCTCTCTCTGTCTGCTAGCTCCTTTTACATTGCCTAAAAATATGCCTATTTCTCTTCTCCTCCTGTATCTGTTCTTCCCTTTGTTACTAAATTCTTTGAAAGGGCTATCCACAATGGCTACTCTACTTTCTCTCCTCTTACTCTCTTAACCTCTTACAATACAACTTCTGACCTCATTCTTCTATCAAAATGGTTCTCTCCAAAGTTACCAATGATCTCTTAGTTGCCAAATCCAATGACCTTTTCTTTATCCTCATTCTCCTTGATGTCCCTACAGTCTTTAACACTGTTGATCACCCTCTTCTCCTTGATACTGTTTTATGTCTAGGTTTTTGGGATACCATTCTCTCCTGGTACTGACTGTTCCTACCTATCTGACCACTCCTTCTCATTCTCCAGTGATGAATTCTCTTCCAGATCCTTCTAAACCATAACTGTCCCAAAGAGTTCTGTTCTGGGCCCTCTTCTCATTTTTATGTGAGATCTCGCTATACCACTTCACTTGGTGATCTCATCAGCATCCAGGTGTTCAATTACCATCTCTATGCTGAGGACTCTCAAACCTACCTCTACTCTCCTAACCTCCCTGCTGACCTCCAATCTGGCATCTTCAACTACCTTTTAAGTACTTAAAACTGGATTCCAGGAGACATATTAAATAAAACCTATCCAAGATCAATCTCATTAACTTTTCCTCTAGACCCTCCCCATCTTCAAATTTCCCTATAATTATCGAGAACACCACCATTCTCCTAGACCTACAGGCTTACAACCTAGATGTCATCTTCAGCTCCTTAATATCTTTCATACACAGAGTCACACACACACACACACACACACACACACACACACACACACACCATATCCAATCTGTGACTAACATCTGTCCACTTCTCCTCTGCAACATTTCTAGAATATGTCCCCTTCCTCTTCTCTGATATTGCCATCATTCTAGTAGAGGACCTCATCACCTCATGCCTGAACTATTGTAATACCATGTTGGTGGATCTGCCTGTCTCAAGTCTTTCCTCACTCCTATTCCTCCTTCATTCTGCCACCAAAGTAATTGTAGAGTACAGATCCACCCATGTCACCTTGCTACTCAGTCAACTCTAGTAGCTCTCTATCATTTACAGGATAAAATTTGAAAATCCTTCATTTGGTATTCAAAGTCCTCTATAATCTTACCCCTCCTACCTTTCCAACCTTGTATATGTATTCTTCAATCCAGTGACAATGACTTCCTGTTCCTCAAACAAGACACTTTATCTCCTTGGTTCTGGGCCTTTTCTCTGGCTTTTCCCATGCCTGGAATGCTCTTCTTTTACATCTGTCTACTGGTTTCCCTGGCTTTCTTCAAGTCCCAACTAAAACCCCATCTTCTACAGGAAACCTTTTCCAACCTCTCTTTTAATTCTAGTGCCTTCCCTCTTTTAATTATTTCCCCTTTTTCCTGTATAAAACTTCTCTCTTCATATTTCTTTGCTTGCTCTCTCTCCCCTATTAGATTGTGTAGCCTCCCCCAGAGTTTAATACAGTGCCTGGCACATAGTAGGTATTTAATAAATGTTTATTGAGTATTGACTACTGACACAGGAAAGGCTCTCAATGTCACATATATAATCATATATTTTTTTTCTACCACCACATCTTTCTTTTATTTATTTTATTTGTTTTCAGTTTTCAACATTCACTTCCATAAGTTTTAAATTTTCTCTCCCTCCCCAAGATGGCATACAATTCAATATGGGCTCTACACATATATTGTTATTAAAAACATTACCAAAAAATTTTAAGTGTCTAATGTTTGGACCGCTGTCTTTTTCAACCTTGCAAAGTATTAAGGCTAAGTGCAAAATCACAAATCTATTTATTGGCACAACTGAATGCATCAGAAATGTATTGCAGGTAAGCTCTATGTTCCTCCTAATTTAGGGCAGGAGACTGTGTTCTCATTTTGACCTGCTCCATTCTTTAGTGCTATGGAACAAGCGTTTTAAACAAGCTATGCATTAAAACCAAAAGAGATCAACTCCTCCATTGCATCAGGACACCTGTTCAGTAATAGATACTGTAATCCAGGTAAGAGTTTTATGCTGTTACAAAGTGAGTCCTTTCAGCAATGAAAGGAAATTTGGAGGACAAATCTGGTTTTAAAACAAAACTTAAATGTTATGCCACTTATTAGCTATCTGAATTTTCTGACGGAATCATAGCTTTTTCTGAAAGAACAGAGGAAATGGTTTGGGGAAAATTTCCTTTTTAGACTAGATATTTAGGCTAGATGAATCTGTAGTTTCGAGTCTAGATACAGCACCATCTGGTGGAACACTATTTGCTTGTTTCCCCCACTCTGGGGAACTTAGCAGACCAGAAATAGAAATTGAGCCGATTTATTCAGGCCAAGGACAATAATATCATGCAAATATGTATTTCTTGAAAAGAAACTTTCAAGGTATTGCTATCAGGACAAACTATAGTCCACAATGGTACACATCATTGTTAATTCGGATGCCTAAAACATATATACCCCAGTAGCAAGAAATGGGCTTCTCTGTCTACTACTCTCTGTACTCCCATTTGCCTATGCACAGCTGCGATAACTGGCAAACTTCTTCAAGATAATTTTCCCAAGGTCAATCACTCAATAAACATTTACAAAGTGCCTGTTAGGTCTAGGTATGATCCTCTTCCCCAAGGAAAGCTTACTTCTATCTCTGCTCTAATACCATTCCTTCTCATTTCTGTGCTTTCTAAGTTGCCTGAAGCCCAGATGTCAAAGTTGGTAGGACTTCTTTCTACCTTTGACAAAGGTGGTAGGAATCAGGATTTTCTTACTTCATAGACTGAACTGTGAGGGAACTTAGAGATTCTTGCCTTAGTGTATATGTCTTTCGAAATTATGTAATTATTCCATTACAACTTTGATACTTTATTTTCAATTTATTTTTAAAACACTTAAGAATCTTCTATATAAAGCCCTGTGTTAAGACTTTCAGACACTATAAAGACAAAACCAAGTCTGTCCTCAAGGAACTTATATTCTTTTAAAAAATGTGAAATTTAATCAATATGAACATTTTCCACACTTAAAGACATTGTGTTATGGTGGGGAAAGCAGAGGATTTAGTCAGAGGACTGAGTTTGAATTCTGATTCTGCTACTATGTTACCAGTGCAAACTGAGGCAAACTATTTCTCTAGGCTTCAAGTTCCTGATTTATAAAATGAGAGGAATAGGCAGCATGATATGGAGGAAAGAAAACTGGCCCTGGATTCCAAGAGCTTAAGTTCAAGTTCTACCCCTGATGTGACAGTAGATTTGAGAACTTGGGCAAGTCAGTGGGTCTCTGATTTCTATTATGTAAAAAGAACATGTTGGACTATTTGGCCTCTGAGGTTTCTTCAGTTTTATGATCCTATGATTAGATGAATTTTAACATATTTTTTTGCTAGAAATCTCAGAACCATTCACATTCTTATACTATACAACACATCCATATTTTTCTGACTTATCTAGTAGTGGACCTGTACAAGGAGCTTTATTATAATAATAGTAATAGTATTTATCTAATACTTTAAGTTTTTCTAAGTGCTTTACAAGTTATCTTATTTCATATGCTGCATATGTGCCTAAATACTTTGATGCCCCAATATGTACATTATTGTAATATAATACATGCTCTATGTCATACAATATATATGATTTTCATAAAAATTTTATAGTAATGAGAAAAATTTATGTTTCAAAAATTCCTGATGTCTTCTGTCTGTTTTGGCAAAAGCAAGACTTTTATGTTATCTTTTTTGATCTTAAGACAACTCTAAAACTATTCCTCGTATGTCAGTTGTGATCTGCCTCAGCAAGGGAGTTCTCATATTGATGAAATCATAAATATTATTAATGTAAGGGTTTTTGTTTTCATTTATTATGCCATAAAAATCAAATATAAAAAATGGCAAAGATTTACATAAAATTATACAAAGCAAACAAAATTAGAAGAAAATACACATTGGCTCTAAGGGCATAAGAAACCTAGCAACTAAACATTCTAAGGACATAGATGGAAATGAGATCAGAAAAGCAGACCGAATTTTAGAAAAGTTTATTTTTTTCTTTTATGAAAATGTAAACAGATTCCATAATTTCATTTGGAATTTTATTCCTTATTTTGTTGGTATTTTTTTATTTGTAGAGACTGTTTTTGAGCTTAAAATATTGACATGAACCAGTCATGATCAGTGAATATTTATTTATGTCTCCAAATATTTATGGCTTCCTTAATTTCTATAAAAGCTATTTTTAAAACTGTATACATCTTGTGTGTGTTGGGAAGTTAACTTCCATATATTTTATGCATTTGTAGTTACTTTCAGTGGAATTTCTTTTTCTATAGTCTTCTGTTAGGTTGTAACAGTACTATGTGTAAAGACTAATGAATTTAATTGCCTTATTTTATATCCTGCTACTTAAGTTATTAATTACTAATTAAGTAATTAACATCTAATTGAATCACTAGGTTCTCTAAGTAAACCATAATATTCCCACTCTTACCATCTTTACCTCTGTGCTGGTATAATTTTCTTTTGTAATACCCATATTAAAAAACAAACCAGTAAATTCCATCCAAAGGTATTGTATTTTTTTCCTTTAGTCTTCTCTGTTTCTTTGTGTGTCTCCTTCTGTGTCATTCTTTTTTCTGTATCTTTCTGTCTCTGTCTCTTGTCTCCCTGTGTTTTTCTGTCTCTGGCTTTTTCTCTCGGGTTCTTTCTATTTCTTTCTCTGTTCTGTTTCTCTCATCCAAAGAGCATTGGAGTTGGATACTCTTCTGGCTGACTAATTAAAATCAATGAAGCTCTTGGCCCATGCCAGTAAATAATCCAGGGCCAAATATACAATCTCGAACCTGAAACAGACTTCCCATCTAGGGGGTGTGGGAGTAGTGAAGATACAGAACAACAGAGTTAGGGCTGATGATAAATGGACCAATTCTTCCCGACAGAATATAAAGTAGGAATCCACCCTGGCCTATGGCTACAAAACTATCTATGTCAAATCAGTTCCCCCAATTTGCTCTCCCAACGACTTTATCCCCCTTCACTTAAAGTTTGCCTCTCCTGATCTCCCTGGTCCTTCAATTGTATCTTCAGGAAATCTAATCTCTCCTTAATTAAGTTTCCTTTATCTTACTTATATTCTTATTATACATGCCACCTTCTATCTCCTCATAGTCATAGAAGTCTGGTTCACCACA
The DNA here is from genome assembly GCA_023548195.1 of Bettongia penicillata ogilbyi. Taxonomy (NCBI): domain Eukaryota; kingdom Metazoa; phylum Chordata; class Mammalia; order Diprotodontia; family Potoroidae; genus Bettongia; species Bettongia penicillata. The sequence goes on along the minus strand of JAJHZJ010000857.1, from coordinate 3,346,851 downwards.
AAAGCATCTCAGGGCATGCAATTAAAAACTAGATGTTTATTCTCTCATGCTCCTTAATACAGAGGGCCAGGAAGAGACATAAGTCTCTGCCTTGCTGACATTTTTACATTCTCCCACTTCAGGTCACCATCATTGAGCAATCTACCCTTTTTTGAGGTCCATTCCATGCAGACTTAGCACCCTCTATAGAGCCAGGGTATCAGTGAGATGACTATCCACTACCTCCAGGCTATTTTCCCTTCCTTCTCAACGAGTTCAGTACCTGGCTTATAAGCTTCTTCTCTAACTCAGTCCTTACCTTTATACTTAGAGAATTCAGTATACAAGCTTCCCAGTTTTTTGACCTCCTCAACTTCCATGATCTGCAAGTTCAGAGCACATTAGCTACACAAACAAAAAAGATAGTCATACCCTGGACTTCAAAGTCCCCACAAGAATTCAAAGTCCAAATGCTGAGTGAAGTGAGCAGAAACAATAGAACATTATATACAGTAACAGCCACAGTGTGCAAGGACTGTTTTTGATAGCCTTGGCCCCTCACAGCAATGCAATAACCTAAAACATTCCCAAAGGACTCATGATACAAAATGCCATCCACATCCAAACAAAGAACAATGGAGTAGGAACGCAGAATAAAGAAGACTATTTTCTCTTTTGTTATGTTTGAATTTTTTTAGTTTTTCTCATGCTTTTTCTCATTCATTTTAATTCTTCTCTGCAACATGAATAATAAGAAAATGTGTTTAATAAGAATGTATGTGTAGAGCCCATATAAGATTGCATGCCATCTTGGGAAGAGAGGGCAGAGGGAGGGAGGAGAAGATTTAAAATTTATGGAAGTAGTTGTTGCAAATTGAAAACAAATAAATAAAATTGAAAATTAAAAAAAATAAAAGTTCAAAATCCAAAATTCTAATATTCTTAGAATCTAATATTCTAATATTCTGTTCTCCTTCTTTAAGTTTTCCTTGCCTAGTCTGTTCTAAATCTATTATTCTTCCAATCATTTCACTCCTTCCAGCTTTCCTATTACCATTCTATTACCCAGTCTTGACCCATTTTTCCTCCCATTGAAATGTTGATGCTATATTAGTCAGTTCCACTTTACACTGAATACTTTGACCGCTTGCTTTATTGCCTCTTGCCTTTCCCAAGTCAAAATTTGGACTATGCCCACCACTGACCTTTTCTCCTCCTACTGTGAGCTTCTGGAAGAAGTCTCACAACCATGAACGAGTTGGTATACTAATTATTTTTTTTACTATCAATTAATAAATCAATGAGCATTATTAAGTACCTACTATAGTCCAGACACTTTGCTGATGATACAAAGGAAAAGTAAAAACAGTCTGTCTCAAGGAAATTGCTTTCTAGTGTGGGAGAAAAGTAAGTCTAGAAAGGGTTTGAGGCCAAAGAAATATTATTTACTATTTCTAGAGAAACTAAAAAAGGAGATTTAAAAATTTGCTTCCCCAGCAGGTAGGGGTAAAAATAATTGATTGACTTTGGAGAAATGATCCTAAATTGCTTTCCAGAATTTCTGTACCAATTCACAGCTTCAACAATAATATATCAATATGCCTGTTTCCCCCGACCCTCAGCAGTTGGCATTTTTTCTCATTTGTGTCACATTTGCCAATCTGATGCCTAGGAAGTAGAACCTCAGAGTTATTCGAATTTTATTTTCCCCAGTTTTTCAGTGATTTGAAGCATATTTCATATAGTTATTTAGAACTTTTATTTCTTCCTTGACCATTACTTTATTCAAGAATGGCCCTTGTTCTTATATACTTGAATTAGCTTCTTATATATTGTGACAAATGAAAAACTGGAGAGACAGAGTTCCTGGATAATTAATAATCACTTTTTTAATTAAGCTAATAATCAATAAATTAATGATCAGTGGTTTCTCTCTGCAAATCAAAGACCTCTGTTGGAAACAATGAATGCTCTAAATACCTTTGTAAAAGGGTATGCCCCAGCAGGTGAAAATCAACCTTGACTGGTGGATGTTTAATAAGGAGATGGGACAGAAGCCTTCACATGAGACTCAGCTCCCTCCAGCGATCTGGAGAGAGGAATCTATTTCCATTCAGACCACTCTGGTTTTCTCCTTCATGAACTGGGTTGACTTGAGTTCTGCTGGAGAGATACAAGGATAGGACTGTTTTCTTTGGGGCAAGAAGATGCCCAGAAGTGATTTTGCTTATACTCCCCTCTACCCAAGATTGAGGATTATGTTCAGAGAGAGTTAGGGACATTTCACCAATCAGCCATATTCTTCAGACACTGACCAACCTTCTATAGGTGCTGTGCCTACATGAGGAAATAAAGGAGAAAAAAGCCTTAATCCTAATTTAATAATTAGTAGTTAATATAATAGCAAAATAATAATTCTCTCAATCTTGGATAGAAGACTTCTATAATGCAAACTTTAATTTTTCTATTGCTTTATTCTTTATGATATTATAATTATTTTTTTTTTATTTGGTCTGTTTGCTTGACCTCACAATAAGCACTGCTTTCAGTTATTTCTGCACACATAGTGAAACTACCTGTGCCAATCCCTCTTCTTCTTTGGAAAGAAAGTAAGAATTATTCTTCCATTTAGCTGCTATTTTCTTCTGGTTTCATGACATGACAATATGCATGAAGTTTGGTTCTTCAAGCACCATGGCATTAGAAAATATGTAACAAGCATTGCATACGTCCATCCTTTAATGAACCCCTGAATCAATGCACACGTCAAAACTGCAGACACAATGGCAAAATTGAAATAGTCCCTGTTTTTAAGGAACTTGCATTTTAATGTGGCAGGCAACAGGTACATACTTTCTATAGCTGTATACAGAATATATATTAAAAAAAATGAAACAGGGTAATATTTTGGGGGAGAACACTAGCTGCTGGGGAATCATGAAAGGCTTCTTGTACAAAGTGGTGTTTAAAGTGAGTTTTGAAGGAAACCAGGAATTCCATGAGGTAGAAATGAGAAACTTCTAGATATGAGGGTCAGCTAGTGCAAAGGCATGGAAATGGGTGATGGAAAGTTGTATGTGTGAGGAAGAGCAATTGGCCAATGTAGCCAAATTAAAGAGTACACAGAGGTGAGTAAAGGTATAAAAAGACTGGGAAGGTATAAAGGGTCAACTTTTAAAGAGCTTTAAATGTCAGAGTATTTTCTATTTGATCCTAGAGATTACAGGGAGTCACTGGAGTTTATCAACCAGGGGGAAATGATAAGATCAAACCTGCCTTTTAGGAAAATCACTTTGACAGACTATAAGAAGGATTAGAGGGAGAAGATGTTTTAAAAATTAAATATTTTATTTTTTCCCAATTACATGTAAGAATAATTTTTAACATTCATTTTTAAAAATTTTGAGTTCCAAATTTTCATCTTCTCTCCCTCCTCCTCCCTGAGACAGTAAGCAATTTGATATAGGTTAACATGTGCAACTGTGTGAAACATATTCTTGTATTAGTCATGTTGTGAAAAAAGATAGAACCCCACTCTCTGAAAAAAAAAAAAGACAAAAACACACACAAATTAAAGAAAGTGAAAAATGATATGCTTTGATTTGAGTTCAGACTTTATCAGTTCTTTCTCTGGATATGGATAACATTTATCATCATGAGTCCTTCAGAATTGTCTTGGATCATTGTATTGCTGAGAATAGTTAAGTCATTCACTGTTAATCATTGTACGATATAGCTGTTACTGTGTATAATATTCTCTTGGTTCTGCTTACTTTACTTTGCACCAGCTTGTGTAAATCATTCCAAGTTTTTCTAAAATCATCCAGTTTGTCATTTCTTATAGCCCAATAGTATTCCACTACAATTATATACTACAATTTGTTCAACTATTCCTCAATTAATGTACATCTATCATGGAGAAAGATTTAAGTCAGGAAGAAAAATTAGGAGGTGACTGAAATAGTTCCAGGCAGACAATAGTAGGACTTGAAACTAGAATGATGGCTGTATGAGTGGAGAGTAGGGAACCTGTGCAAGATATATTATGGAGGCAGAAAAATAAGATTTGGCAACTAACTATATATACGGGGTTAATAAATGTGAAAAATTGAGGATGATTCCAACATTGTGACCCTGGCTGATTGGAAGGGTGTTGGCTGCCCTCTCAATAATAATAGGTAGGTTTGGAAGAGAGGTGGATTTGGAAAGAAAGATAATGTATTCTATTTCAGACATGTTGAATTTGTTATTTCCTCACAGACATTCCATCCAAGATGTTCAATAGGCATTTAGTTACATAGGACTGAAGCTCAGGAGAGAGACTAGGTTGGATATGTAGATTTGGGAGCTGTTTGCATGGAAGTGATAAACGAACCCACGAGAGCTAATGAAGTTAGTAAGTGACAGCAGAGTGAAAAGGGCCCAAGATAAAGTGCTGGGCATACCCACATCTTATTTAAATACATACCACACCATAAGGGGCAAATTAATAAGAGACCAAAAATAGCAACAGGATTATATGATTTTGCATAGAAAGAATAAAATCACTCATTTTGACAAATCCTAATTGAAGAAGTTATAACAAAGGGGTTCAAATTTCTAGGGAATGAACAAATCACAAATTTCATTATGATGTGTATTTCAGGAATGGCAGAGGTAGTTTCTAACAAAGATTACCCCAGGCTGAGGGAGATTACAAAAATTTGTTGGATCAGGGAGATATACATCTTGAAGGGAGAAGGCATGTCCCTCTAGGTGTGGAAGAGATTAGACATACAATAATAACAGCATTTATGGAGCACTTGAAGGTTAGTAAAACACTTTATAAATAGTATCTCATTATGTGCCCACAACAACCTTAAGAAATAGATGTTATGATTGTTTCTACAGATCAGAGGAAACTGAGGCAGACAGAAGCTAAATTATTTGCCCAGGGTCATACATCTGGTGAGGCTGGGTTTGAACCTAGTTCTTCCTCCAACTCTGTCTGGCACTCTATCCACTGCTACTTACTGATAGCCAATTTGTGTTTACTATCTGAACATACTTCATGGCTCTCGGTTTTCTGCTTGCTCCTGTTAGGCTTAATATTCAGGTGCAGAAGTTCTGTTTTTAGGTAGAAGATCTTGATGAACAACCCTTCGGGGTTCTGATTTAAATTTACTATATTGTTTAATGCTGAAAGATAAATGTTTCAAGAAAAGCTAAGGGAAATTAACCTTATGATGAAAAGCATGACATAGCATACAAAGTCCATGACTGCCATCCATCCCTTCCAAAGTGTTCTCTGCTAGAGAATAGAGCTGACATAGAAAATGAATGAGGTTCATCCATTCTCAGGAATTTGGAATGTAATTTGGTATTTTATATTTGTATGCCTTACTGGCACATTTACACATTTACATGTACAATGGCATTGTTGCTGTCCAAATGACAAAACTGTCCAGGTCCCCAAAGGCCCTAGTCTCTCTTGAAGAGTAGAAATGAATTCCTATCTTCAGGGGCAAGGTGGATCTAAAGAACAATTTTTTGTCCACTGAGCAGTTTGAGTGCTCCTGTTTGGAAAAAGGGACCCATTTTGTGCTATTTATTACTTAGATCTTGGTATGCTGTAGGGCAGAGGTGTTTAATATGGGGCCTGTGAACTTTTATTTTTAATACAGCTTTATAACTGTATTCCAATATGTAAGCATAAAGAAAGTGGGATTTTTTTTAGTTGTTTTTTCTGGAGTTCAGTTTCATAGACTCATGCCAAATTGTAAACATCTGAAGGATAAATTTGGTCATTCATAGCTTGTGCTGAGTCATGTGGATTGAGGTGCCTTCAGGCTTTGAGCCAATCAGGGGCCAAGTCTTTGTTATATATTCTGGGAGGTTGGCATTTTACTTTGGGGACTCACTCAAGAGAAGGACCTTTTGATTTCCTGGACCAGACTCTGGGTAGCTGTTTAAGTGTCCCCCTGTCCTGCCCCCCACTATTCAGATGTTGGTGCTTTCCTGGTCTGGTAGTAGATCTAGGTGGTTGTTTTGATTCTGTTTAGACAGTTGGAACCCTGTCTATTGAATTCTTTCTTGGACTACTTATCTATACTTATATGTCTGTTAATTAAACTAAGATTAACTCCTTTAAAGCTGTCCTTCCTTTAGAAAAGCAGATCAAAGAACCTGTGCTAGCATTCCACCTTTGTGCTAGTATGTTTGCTACTATACAACATAATTGGCTAACTTTGTAGCCCTATGTATTTTATTTTATGCACTTAAAAATTATCCTAAGAAGGGGCTCATAGGTTTTACTGGTCTGTCAAAGGGGTTCAAAGGTAAAGAATCCCTGTTCTAGGGTACAATGTAGGTATCATCTCCCAGGGTCAGAATCTTGTCCACAATGTTTGGGCTTCTTTATAGTAAAGAGATGCTTGACAATAGATAGAAAGTTAAGTGAGCATTCTGAACTGCTTTAATGTTTGTTGCTCCCTGGGACAAAATATGCATAGTGGTCTCCTGGGCCTTCCTTGGGACTGGCCTCAGTTCAAACCATTGTGAACAAAGCAGTTTACACAGCTGAATACTGATGGTGTGTCAAAAACTTCTTTTAAGAAGTATATAATCTGTTGTTTCATATTTGATTTCAGTTCTTATGATTTAAATTTTTGTTTTTAAATAAATTATATATTTTTCCAACTTCATGTAAAAACAATTTTTAACATGTCTTTCTCTTAAATTTTGAGTTCAAATTCTCTCCCTTTCTCCCTCTCCTCTCTCCTCCATGGGAAGGCAAGCAATTTGATATATATTATACATGTTATTTTCTTCAGCATTTTTTTGGGTCTCCTTTACCAAGGTATTGACCCGTTTTTCATACTTTTCTTGCATCTCTCTCATTTCTCTTCCCAGTTTTTCCTCCACCTGTCTAACTTGATTTTCAAAATCCTTTTTGAGCTCTTCCAAGGCCTGAGTCCACCCGACATCCCCCTGGGATGTCTGGGATACAGAGGCCCCGCCCTCCACATCTTTCCCTGATGGTAAGAATATTTCCTCGTCATCAGAACCGAAAGGTGGGAACATTTGCACCTGCTCAAAGAAGCTCTCTATAGTCTTATTTTTCTTCCCTTTTCTGGGCATTTTCCCAGCCAGTTACTTGACTTCTGAGATTCCTGTCCACCCCTGCCTAGATCCGCCCAGCTAGTGCTTGGGGTCTGAGATTCAAATGGGCTTTCAGTGGCAGGTGCGGCTGCTATTCAATGTGAGCTTAAGTTCTGGTGCTGGGGTGGGGGCAGGGCTGCCTCCCAGGCTCAGCTCCTTCAGGTGGTTTATGCAGAGACCTTCAGTAATGAAGATCCTGTCTGCTCGGGGAGTCCCGGGCCGCTGCTGTTGCTGCCACTGCCCCTGCCTCTGCCTCCGCTGCTTCCTCCCGAGGGGGCCCGACTCATGGAGACACCCCACTCCCCTCTCAGCCAGCTCAGACGTCTCTCTCACTGACCTGTAGCATCTGTGGGTGGAGGGACTTTCCCGGCTGCCAGAGATTCCGTCCTTGAAGCCTGCTCGGATCTGCTCCTCTGGGGCTGCAGCCAGGGCAGCACAGGGGTGGACTCCGCTTTCCGGAGCGCAACGGACCCTGAGGATGGCTCTCCAGGGCTCTCTGGAACGGAAATCTCTTCCACTGTGTTTCTGCACACCCTGCAGTGATCCAGAACTTGTGGGGAGCTCTTCTTACATTAAATCCATGGGCTGTGGGTTCAGAGCTAGCATACGTGAGTCTTTCTACTCCGCCATCTTGACTCCACTATATATTATACATGTGCAGTCATACAAAATATATTACCATATTAGTCATGTTATGAAAGAAAACACAGACAAAAAAACTAGACAAATTAAGTAAAAAACTGTGTTTTACCTGCATTCTGACTACATCAATTCTTTCTCTGAAAGTGGATGGCATTTTTTATAGTAAATCCTTTGGAATTGTCTTAGATCATTGCATTGCTAAGAATAGCTAAGTCATTCACAGTCTATCATCATACAATATTGCTTTTACTGTGTTCACTGTTCTCTTGGTTCTGCCTACTTCACTTTGCATCAGTGGATATGTCTTTCCAGGTGATTTACATCGTTTTCAAAAGGGGTCATTTTGTTCTCTGCTCTTGTGTTTTTGCCTTCCCAAGAAAAAGGCACTGTATATCTTCCTATTCTTTCAAAAAGTTAAGAGAATCAGAATAAATTTAAGATCAACGCAACCCTTAACAAAACTGCCATTGTCCCATCTGAGAAAAGTAGTCAGTTACCTTTAGATTTCCTGTTTAGAAGATATACTAACAGACAGGTATGATTTCATTAGTATAAGATGCTTCTAACAAAGAAATCCCCTCCATCAATACAAATTGACAGACTTGCTTGAATTTATAGCATTAGGTGCCTAGGGCACTGAAAGGTTAAATAACTTGTCCCAGGGCAGGTGGAGCCAGTAGGTATCTGAGGTGTGACTTGAACAGAGTTCTTTCATGACCCATGGCCAAAGCTCTACTCCTTATGCAATTACTTCTCTCATCAAAAGAAATGCCTCCTAATATAAAATATCCAAAATTCAAGTGGCCTTTATTCACAATTGTTTTGAAATTTTTGAATCCACAACCTAGTTTTTTTAATGGTCATATTGGAGAACCAATGAATTTACATTAATTCCAGCTTTTAAAAAAATGTTATCTTTCTCAAAGCAGCTGAAATTTCATGGACTTTTTTTCTGACTAAAGTTGCCAGCAACCTGATATGATTTCTAACTTCTCAAGGTCTCTTATCCTTTGTAACTTCTAGAGGAATGTTTTCCTCCATTCAGATTAACTCATGATGTGCTGGTGCACACATAAATGTACATCAATACTATAAAAGCTTTTACAATATTTCTTTGCCAGAGGAAGGATACCAAGTCAGTCAGAAAACATTAGGTGGCAGTCACTGTTACCTAAGGGAGGATCCAAAGAAACATAAAAGACAATCCTTGCTCCCAAGGCACTAATAGTCTCATGGAGGTCACAACCCGCAAACTACGTACCCTAATAATCACCACAATAACAATAACAGGTTATCTTTATGTGGTACTTACTATGTGTCAGGCATGGTGCTAAGCACATTACAATTATTAATATTTCATTTGTTTCTCACCACAACGCTGGGGGGTAAGTTCTGTTATTATCTCTATTTTAAGGATGAGGAAACTGAGGCAAGTAAAGGCTAAGTGATTTGCCAGTGTCACCCAGCTAATAAATGCCTAAAGTCAGATTTGAACTCAGGTGTTCCTGACTCCAAGTTCAGAGCTCTATCTACTGAACTACCTGAAAACAAGTTTTATATAAAGGATAAATTGGAAATAATCAACAGAGGGACTGGAAAAAGCTTCCTATAAATTTTAGTTGGGACTTGAAGGAAGTCCAGGAAGTTAGGAGGCAGAGATCAGGAGGGAGATCATTCCAGGCAAGGGGGACTTGTATCTGAAGGACAAATGTCTCCATTCTCACTGTTCTAAAACATTCCATCTGTCTTTTCCATATCCACAGCAGGACTTCAGTATCTGTGAAATTAAGTATAAAATCATTAGCAATCTTCAAGATTCTCTAGGAATGGTAAAAAAAAAACCCAACTAAACAAGATTATATAAATGACACTGATATAGTGCCTTGAGGATAGGTAAGATACTTTATATGTATTAAATTACTCAGTGCTCCCAGCACCCCTGTGAGGGAGGCACTATAAGCTACAGGACAGGGAATTGAGGACCTTTGTGAGTATCAGAGGCAAGGCCTGATTCCAGACATTTCTTGAATCTAAGTCCAGAAGAGCAATCCTTTCATGTAAATAATTGAGGACGGAGGTTGCCCAGTGGTCAAATTTTCAAGGTCAAAATTGCTAGCTTTTAAAAGCTGGGATTGTTGGGACACATTCTTCAAGACCTTGGGTTGTGTTTATTTTGTTTCCTTTAGCTGGGCTAGGAATTAAAAAAACAAACAAGCAAGCAACTTTTTGCATAATATCAAGGTTCCAAATTATACTAGCTCATTGGTTATGACAATATTATATTTCAAAATAGTAGGCCCATCTCTGTCTTGTTTCCTTTTGTACATTTACAGAGGTTTACACAGACACATTTATATTTATACCATAGCATTACTTTCTGATTTCATAATTATTGTTTTGGAACATCAAATAAATGCTTGAGAAGGGGGATTAAGGGGATGTTTGCAATATAGTGGAAAAAGAATTGGCTGGATTTAGAGGATCTGAGTTCATATTCCAACTCTGATATTTACTACCTGTATGACCTTGGGCAAGTCATTTAACCTTCCTGGGTCCCAGTTTCCTCATTTAAAATAAAGTGGTGAAGTGGTTGAACTAGATAGCCTCTTAACACCTCTTTCAGGTCTAGATCTATGAGTCATGAATTTAGGTTTTTTTTCTTTTTTTTTTGTTTTAGTTCAACAAATCTAGGGATTAAGGAAGTCTTCTATATATTTCTTTACCTTTTCACCATTTCCTTTCCTCGTTGTCCAGACCAAGAGAAAAATAGAGATAAAAATGAAGCAAAATGACAGTTCAAATCAAATTGTAATCCTCCAAGTTTTAAAAAATTGGATAGCTAAGTTGTATTTCTTTTTTTGCTGACTGATTTTATTTGGGACTTCTTCCCATTCTTACTGATGAGTTTCATACACACACATACACATACACACACACAAATATATACACATACATATATACACATTTATATGTATATATACAGATATAGTATTTGTATATATATTATGTATATATACATTTAAAAGTCATATATGAACAGATCAGAAACACTTTTGTTGACACACACTCATCCATGCCAACAAATCATTATCTGATTAGATTATTAACTAGATATCATCTAGATCCATAACATGCTCCTTTACCCATTTCCTGGATAGGAATAAAATACAGAGATTATCTTTGAGTTTGTCTTGGCATTCCAAATTGCCTTTTAAGGTTCCTATCACCAAACTGAAGATTCTTTGAGTTCTATCACTGAAACAATTATTTCTCTATTTTCTATACACTGGGAGATTTTTTTTTCTATTCAAGTTACTTTTTGGCAATTTTTTTTCCTCTTCTATGTTCTGCATAAATGGGGAAGTGAAAAAGGGACATTCCTAAGATTCCTTATCATATTATATTGGAGAATAATTTGGAGATACATTAAGCTACACACTTGTAGGGGTTAGAGGCATTTCATCCAGTCACTTTCTTTTCCTCCTAATCATCCTACATAGCACACCTTAGTGAAATTTTGCCTTAGGTTCAGACAACTGGAGGTCTTCCCTTGTTCCTTTGATTTTTAATGGTTATAGATTATTTCATCCTGGGGCCCTCACAATCTATTAAGAGTAGATACAGGACTTCTGACCATTTGGAAAACCTAGTACTTAGTTGTCCTCCATATTGATTCCTAATACAACCTAAGCATGACAGGAACAAATGAAAAACAATATTAGCCCAAAGGGTCATGCACAAGCTGATAACACCGGTAAAGATTTTTTTCTCTCTAAGGAATTGTACAATCCCATAATAGGTAGCAGTTCACAGTTCTCATGATCAAATCCCTGAGAAACTGGAGAGGGTAAAAGTTTGTGGGAAGCTCATGAGTTCTATGTTCTGAGTCTCTAATCCACCTGGGGAGAGCATCCAAATAAGCAGGTTTAAAGAAAACTAAAATCCCCTTAGAGTTACTTACTAGGGGATGGGACCATCAAACTGTTCTCGGATCCTTTTTCCTTTCTTCCCTTGCGCTCATACAAATGTCCTCAATGGCTTGCTTAGATGGGAAAAATCCTTTAGACTCAGATTGAGGGGCATTTCCTGGAATATTAGCAGTCATACTTCTTTCCCATTACCTGGCAAAGTCTGGACTCATAGTTATTCCTTCCATGCCTCTGGAATTAAGAGTTCACCTCAATGCAGTCAAAGCCCCATTTATTACAACTCAATTATCTCTCCATTAGTGGCAGTTAGGACAACATCACCTTGGTTCACTTGATACCAGTTTGAATGTTATCTCTAAATATTTCATTTACAACCACAGTAACGTTTTGTACTTTAGTAATATAAATTTATATTTTCTAACTTTAAAAAATATCATATATAAAAATAATTAATGCTGCTCATTTATAATGACCAACTTCTATCTGAGTCTTACATTTGTAACATCCTATTACAATAATTAGGTTATTTTAAGCTTAGGATAAATACAATGACGTCTAAGGTCTACCTGGTGCTCTGATGCTTTAGGGAATTTATTTTAGATGAAAAGTTAAGCGTTCAATCACCATTGTTCTAAACCCTTAATTAGGAAAATGCACCTTTTAAGATGGCAGTTGGGCTTTGTGCATGAATTCATATTTAGATATACTTCTAGCTAATCTCTGAACCTTCTGTGGTTGAGACAAAATTCAGGTTTCCTAAAATGTTTGGTAAAACAGGAGATTGTATTTTATGTAGGTGGAAAGATAGGCATCAGGAGAGCAAACTGAAAAAGGAACAGACTAGGTCCCTGAGTCAGTAGGTACATTGGCAATGTCAGCACAGGTTGTCTTCTCAGAGATGTTTGTAGAGGTAATGGCTCTACTCAGCCATAGATCGGTTCCACCATCACCTTACCTAAGGTCTCTCTCCTCTCCTCTCTTTTCCCCTCCCCTCTCCTCTCCTCCTGAGGATGCTCTACCTAGGGGAAGGTACATTTCCATGGCTTTTTTTCCTGCCTTTTTTCCTTTTTACTGGCTAGATTTCTTGCTCAAACACTAAGCCTTACATCCAATTCAGGTCCCTCCCTGCCCAACTAGCACTGAGTGCATGTAAATACTAAAATAGTAATTGTTTCTCTTTTACCCAGGAACCCTGAGGGTCTTCCCCTCCCAGTCTGATTTTTTTTTAAAGGGGAAATCCCTTGAGTAACTACTGTGGTGCAGTGGATAGAGCACCAGTGCAGGAGACAGGAGGATCTGAGTTCAAATCTCACCTCAGACACTTGACACTCACTAGCTGTGTGACCTTGGGCAAGTCACTTAACCTCAATTGTCTCATCCTGGGTCATCTCCAGTCATCCTGATGAAATATCTGGTCACTGGATTCAGATGGCTCTGGAGGAGAAGTGAGGCTGGTTACCTGAACAGCCCTCACTCACTCAAAACAAAGTCAAGTGCAAGTCATGTCATCATTTCTCTGATGGCATGGTCTTCTTTGGCAACCAAGGATGAAAACACACACACACACACACACACACTTACTTAAAAAGGCCTATTTATTGAATAGGTGTTTCTCACGCAAAGTGAGAAAGTGAGAAGACCTTGGCCTAAAATGGCAAGGGTCCCACAATGTATCCTGGGCCATTTCCAGTTGTCCTGATGAACATCAGGCCACTGGACCCAGATGTCTCTGGAGAAGAAAGTAAGGCTGCTAACCTCCCTCAGTCAAATCAATGTCAAGTGCATGTCGTTATCCTCTTTGAGAAAGACAAAAACACAAGGCCTGCCAGTTCTTGGCTCAGCTATGTGTAACATCCCTACCCCACTCCCTTCTCTCCTCTTCTAGAGCTCAGAATATCTGTCTGATTCAAAAGTAGTTCCTCCCTCTTTTTCAAATTCCTTAGAGTTAAGACAAAGCTTTGATTCAAAGAGGTATAACAGGCCCGTTCACACTCAGATCTGATTGATTGTTTCAATTATTTTTAAGTGACTGGGGTAATCCAAGGAACTCCACTCTTGTACAATTATTTTTAAAAAATGTTTAACAAAACAAATGCTTTTAAAAATGCTAAACTAGAAAAAAAATCTCTTTTCATTACAGAACAATTGGTAATATCGAAAAATCTGCAAATACACATACAGTATTTGTGTGGAAACATATATGAAGTGACCCGGTATGGAACAGTTACAGTATGTCTTTGGTCTTCCTGATGAAGAAACATAAGTTACAGAAAGAATTAATTGTGGTAACCCAGATCGTCAAGCTACATTTGGAGAAATGTAACTGTTGTTCAAATCAGAATAAATATGTAGTACAGGTTGCTCTAGAATATTTATATTACTTCATATATATATATATATATATACATACATGTTTCTGTTCAACTCATTTGCTAGTGACTGTGAGAACAGTTATTACTTAAGATATAGAAAAAACCTATAAGAAGCTTTAATGACAAAGATTCCTTAAGTAAAAATTTTTAAATATCAGGTTGCTGATTTAAAGTATTTGAAAAATTATAGTCATGACAAAACTAAGCATTCTGATATTTATTCCTCATATAAAAGTCTTCTTATTTAGAGTTTTCTACTCTGGAATTTTGATTCATACTCTCTCACTAGGCAAACTATTACACTTTTATTTTCAAATATTTTCTGTTCCTTTTATCCTGACAAAGAAGGATGTTTTAGAATTATAGCATCAACTTTCAACATAAACTTAAAAATATTTATTAGTCATGATTTTTACATTGATTTTTCACTTTCTAAATTTTAAATGGGTCAAAAAATACAAATCTAATGTATGTCAGCACAATCAGTTTCATAGTTATTGTATTTTTACTTGCATGAATCTAGGAGCTCATTCTTCCACTGGTGCAGATTTCACTCCATCCAGGCCTTTTTCTCTCTGTAATTCTTCCCTATGTCCTTTCATGAATTTGACATAGAGCCTGAAGATCTTCCAATGTGCTAGAAATCGTCCACAATGTCTTTTAATGTTTCATTAATACCAGTATAACATTTGAGTTTTCCATGTTATACTTTATTCTTGCTATATAACTATATTCAGTATTAATTAATTAATCTTAACTGTGCCAGAGGAAAAAGTTTTTAATCTTGTTTTTAAAAATGAGAACTAGAACATAAAAGTAGCAAGGATTTATTTGGAGATCCTATATGGGGATGAAAACCATTTTTAAAACTGATATAACAAAGTTCATAGAAAAATGACATATTTTTCAATAGAAGTTTAATCACTTTATGTCAAACTATTTTTTCCCACCCAATTATGCTAATTCCAAAACTCTTTCATGTGCAAGAATACTGCTTTAAGCTTACAGTATACGAGTTATACAGATATAAGCCTACTGCCATGTACTCAGTAGAAATTTAATAAAACTTGTTTGATGATGACAGTATGATTATACAGAAAATATTCTCAAATTTCTGTGCCAATGAAATCCACTGTTTAGAGGGAATGAATTATGCAAATTTGGGTGGGGGAATAAAGCTTTGACAATGTACAGGAAAGACTTTTTAGACTGCTGTTTCTCACTCACTCCAAGATGCATTGATAAGATTTCTTTATGGTCCTATCTGGAGCTACAAACCACATAGGATTTTTAAAAAAATCTATCAAGAAAGTAAACAAATTTGATGGTTTTAAAAAACTGAGTCAAGGATAATTACCATGCTTTTAAAATGTATTGATTTTATCTCTGCTTTTAGCACTTTAAAAACTCTAATATTTGTCACTTTCAATTAAACCATAGTGCCTGTCAAAATGTATATCTCTAAAGACATTTTCTTAGTGAATATTAATCTCTCTCTCTGTCTCTCTCTTTCTTTCTCTCTCTCTCTCAAGCGTGGAACTCATCCTGTTTGTTTTTTAAAATGGCTATTGATACTAGAAATATCATTGTACTACAATTTAAATAAATTGCTTTAAAAAAAAACCTTTATTGTTCAATTGGATTCTCTGTGGGCTAAAAATCTTCAGATTTGGCTTATTTATTTTTTTATTTAATATATTACCTTTACTGCAGTCAAGTTAAGAAAACGGATTTTCTACATTTTAAGAAGGAGAATAACAAGCTGGAGAGTGTCCAGAGGAGGATGACAATGATGGCAGATGGCCTCAAGGTCATGCCATATGAAGTTAGTTTAAGAAACTGGGGATGCATAGCCTGGAGAAAAAAAGACTGAGGAGGATATGATAATCATATTCAAGTATTTGATGGGCCATTCCTTGGAAAAGGAATTAGATTTGCTCTGTTCAGCCTGAAAGGACAGAGCTAGGAGCACTTCTTGGAAGTTACAAAGAGGTAAATTAGGATTGAGGTAAGAAAAAACTTCCTAGCTAACATTTTAGTTAACTAAAAATGAAATGTGCTTGCCTTAGGAGAGAGTGGTTTCCTCTTCATTGGAGGTCTTCAAGCAAAGGCTGGATGAACATTTATTTGTCAGGTTGTGGAGGAGCTTATTTTTTGGGTATGTTAGATTTCCCAAATCTCTGAAATTTTGTCACATTGTGAAGTGATGAGAGGAAGGAGGAGACATAAAAGCCATAATTTTTATTAATGTAAGCCCAGTGAGAGAGGTAACATGGTATAGTGGATACAGTGACTGCTTCATTGCCAGGAAGATGTCATTCAAGTCCTCCTTCTGAGAGACAGTAGCTGTGTGATCATGGAACAAATTACTGAACCTCTCAATGCTCTAGACAACTCTTTAAGACTAGTGTCAACTCTCATAAATGGCCAAAGAGGCACAGAGGTCATGCAACCACTGTTAACTCTGAAAAATATCAAAGAGCTCATAGAAGTAATGCCCTGTTAACTCTGAAAAATAAAATAAAACCAAAGAGCTCACAGAGGATATAGGCAAAAAGCCTTCTTTATTGGTTAAACACAAGGGCCGGGGTCTCCTCTAGGAAGAGACTCAAGGTAGTGAGGCTAAACACTGATGCATACACACATGTATGTATGTATCATTGTGGCTAGATAAAGAACCAAACGGTGTGGTGTAGCAGTAGTGGTGAGGCAAAACATCAAGAGAGAGGCAAGGTTGTCTAGTGACAAAAAGTTCATTCATATCAGGGCTTCAAGTCTGGGCCTGCTAGTGCTTGCCTGAGCTCAGGGACTGTAGGTTCTGTGATTTAGTTGCAGAGTTTATCCAGAGAGTGAGTGCAAAGGACTGTCATGTCAAGCCCAGGTTGCTTATTGTGTTAGCCCTGGGAAACAAAGTGTCTCCTAAGAGTAAAAAGAGAGGAGTGGTCTTGGCATGGGGATTCTGAGACTAGAAGCTGCAGAGAAAGTACCCATTGTTAGAGTAGAAGGATTTCTACTATAACATCAGGGAGTTCCTTATATTGAGGAAATTATAAGTCTAGTTCCAGTTCCTTTTCAGAGATCCCATCTAAAAAGGCTTGGTGGAATCTTTGAAAAGGTGTGCTCCACTTCAGTGAATTAAAACAAAAATAACTTTAGATAAAAGGCTTCACTAATCTTGTACATTCTCAAATTCTGACTGTTCACAGTGGCAGTTTTTAGGAGTGGACCATTCGTAATTTTTGTACTGGAAATTGTCATTTAGTCCAGATGGAATATAATCCTAATTTTGAAGGAATTTGTTGTTCAGTTGTTTTCAATTGTGTTCAATTATTTGTGACTGTATTTGAGTTTTTCTTGGCAATATTACTGGACTGGCTTGCCATTTTCTTCTCTAGCTCATTTTACAGATGAGGAAACTGAGGCAAACAGTGTTAAGTGACTTGCCCAGGCTCACACTGTGTCTGAGGCCAGATTTGAACTCAGGAAGATAAGTCTTTCTGACTCCTGTCCTGGACTCTACCCAGTGAAGGAATGAAGGAATTTATCTAGCAAATATACATGCATAAAAACTAATGCTACCTTATATTAGTATAGCACTTTACAGTTTTTAAAGAGCTTTTGGAAGCAATAGCTATAGCCCTGCAAGGTAGGCAAGGAGTGGACACTCTTTTCCTATTGTGTCTTTCTTACAATTCAGCTATCACAGCTGCACACGCCATATCTGGATGCATTATCAACTTTGCTAATGTTTTGGAGATGTTACAGCTCTAAAGGAATTCTTGCTTTTAGGTGCCTGACTTTTGCCTGAACTTGGCATCTTATCTTGAGAGTTAAGCGCTCCCTGCCACCAACCTAAGCTGACAGCACACAGTGTTGGTATGACTGAACTGATAATGATGTAGGAGCCATGGGATTCTGAGGGGACAATAGAAAGATCACCAACTCAAAGCTAAAGGGAGGAAGGGAAGCACTGAAGACATCAGGTTACTTATCAGGAGGGGTAGAATGCTTTCTGATCATGTGAAACAATCAAGAAGCATTTATTAACTACCTCAACCTGGTTCCCCTGGCAGAATGGGCAGAATGAACAATTTGTTCCAATAGCCACAAAGGCAGCTGAAGCAAGGGCTGTGGAACACTTAGAGCTTGGTTATCTGCCACATCTTGGGCCAGCTTGACTTTTGTCTTGCCACTGGTCTTCTATAGCTCTGCAAGAGAGAGTGAGGCTGATGACTTTGTGCAACTCTGCTTCACTTAAATCCAATTCATGAGAGAGTCAAGACATCACCCTGTGATGTCATTGGTTCCCTCTGAAAACAAAGGAAGAACAACATTAATTACCTACTATGTGCCAAGTGTTATGCTAGCCATGGGAGATATAAACTCAAAAAAAAATAAAAAAAAGACCATTTCTTCCCTTGAAAAGCTTACATGTTATCAGGGGAGACATCAATGCATTGTATAAGTGCTTAAAAACCAACTCACCCCCTCCCCCCACCCCCCCCCCCCGCCCCAAATTAACGAGACCCTTTTAAGTTTAATCTGTTTTATTAACATTTTCTCCATCACTTTCTTAAGTCTAGACAATCAGTGAAACAATGAAGTCATGACTTGTAGGTTTTGCTGATTTCTAAGGTGTAAATGCTCACACTACAAATTTAACAAATGGCTCTGGGCTCAGGTTCAAGATGGCTCTAGCCTACTCCTGTGTATACACTTATAAACATTCTCTCTCTCTCTCTCTCTGTCTCTCTCTCTGTCTCTCTCTCTCTCTGTCTCTCTCTCTCTCTCTCTCTCTCTCTGTCTCTCTCTCTCTCTGTCTCTCTCTGTCTCTCTGTCTCTCTCTCTGTCTCTGTCTCTCTCTCTCTCTCTCTCTCTCTCTCTCTCTCTCTCCCTCTCACTCTCTTTCTGTCTCAGAGCATGGGAAACACAGGAACTGAGCTTTGAAGTGAGGGATTCTAAACTGTGCAGGGGAGGAGGAAATATATTCCAGGTAGGAGGGACAACCTAAGCAAAGGCTGGCATATAATAGGCATTTAATAAATGATTGCTAACTGACTGAGTGCCATGTGTGAGATATAGCAAGATGCCCAAACACTTTTTTTTTTTTTTTGGTACAATCCTATGCTTTCCCTCTACCAATGCATATCATCAACTATTCTGCAAATCAGTTTCAAAACGAGACTCAAATTAAGGGTGACTAAGATCCATAGAAACGTATCAAAGAATCATCTGGAAAGACTCAAATGGGAGAACTGAGCATACTTACTAAAGTTATTTTTTAAATTTAATTATTTTATTCTGAATTTAAAACAAGCATTTCCATATTATAGAGGATGGGGGAAAAACGATTGTACATGAAAATGCAAATCTATTATGTACAAATTGCTATTCCTTTTAAATATATAACAAAATTATCTGTAACTTTCTTTTTTTCACTTTTTTTCATCTCTCCTCCTCTCACCTTAGAAATGGCTACAATTAGTCACAAATATGTATGTATGTATATATATACGTATATATATAGTATATATATACGTATATATATGTGTATGTATATTTAAAACCATTCTATAGTTCTGTCTGAGCCAGACAAAAGTAAGGATAACAACAACTTACATTTATGTAGAACTCTATGGTCACAAACCATTTTACATATTTATCTTATTTGGTCTTCAGAACAAAGTAGGTAGTAAAATTATTATTATACATATTTTCCAGATAAAACACTGTGAGAGGTTAGGGAAAAGAAGGAACAGCTGTATTCTGTAGGGACACACGAATGCTCTGATCCCCCAAGTCTATTCATAAGCATTAGAAAGGAACTTCTGAGTTGTTGTTCAGGCCTTGGAGTAGGTGGAGACGTACCTGGCTGGGCTGAAGGGTAAAGGACTAATACTGGAGCATAGTAAAATTTTAAAGTTTGAATGACTGATAGAGTATTTACGTGGAGTGCTTGGGTCTTCATAAATCAGAGGGGTTTGAGAGAGATGAGTGGGAAAAGAAGACTGTAGAATGAGGTGGAATCAGGCATAAGAATTATTGTATTATAAATCTTTTTCACTAAGAGAATTGTAATTATAATAATAGCTGACGTTATCACATTTTAATTCAGTAAATGGTATGGCAAAGAAAGTTCTAGGAAAGTGAGGAGTTGGGTTCTAGATTAAGCACTAATTTAATTAAGATGGTCTGTGTACAAGGTTGTAAGTGAGTCAATTTGATTATAGGTTTGTTTCTCTCTCTCCTCTTCCTATATATATATTTAAAATAGTATATAGACCAACACAGAAGGGCAATGAAGAGAGGGTGTTGATAAGTTTTGATCACATGCCAGATAAGTAAATTAAGTTTTTTCTTATTTTTGTCTAAGTTGTTTTAGAAGGAGTGCCCAGAGAGGGTGAGGTGATAATGTGGTGCATTATAACTTATTCAGAAAGTGACAGTCTTCTGACAACAACAATATTAAATCTCACTTATACAGCACTTTATGCTTCATTATTTCCTCACATCAACCCTGTAAGGCAGCTACTTCAGGTATTAATGCATCATTTTACAGATTAGAAAACTGAGGCTTATTTATACTTATAATTAAAGGATCGTTGATTTCTTCAATGTGGATATTACCTCAATCAACAAACATTTATTAATTGCCTACTGTGTACCAAGTGATAGTTTTGATGCTGTAGCTATAAATAAAAACAATAGAATCTTTGCTATCAACTAACATAGAAAGTAATTTTTACATTACTAAATCCTGACTAATTCTACCCAATGTAGGTTGCTACCCATCTCTATTTTATTAGGCAGTCTTTAATGCATTGCTGTGGCCTATCTTTTGGTAATGAGCTTCTCTCTAAAATAAGCCTGGAAGATGGTTAGATATCAGGCAAACACTCCATCAGTGAACTCTACCCAAATTTCTAATGGTTTTTCTGATTTGCCTTTGAAAAATCTGCATCACCTTCAGGATACAATGATGCATCAGTATACCTTTCATAATAAAATAGACATGTAGTGCTTTAAAGCTTGTAAAAATTGGCTTATATACATTGTTGTTTGAAACTCTCAACAATGTTGCCAAGTAGATCTTATTGGTATCATTCTCCACATATTAAAGATGAGGAAAATAAAAATTGTAAAGGCTAAGTGACTCAGCTATAGTCACCCAGTTAATGGAGGTTAGAGGCAGGATTTGAACCGGGTTTTCCTTCCTTAAATTTAGCATTCAATCAACAATACTTTAATGTTTCCTTTTAGTAGAATCCAAGGTTATCTAGGGTAAGGAAATCTAGTAGACTAGGCCTTTTCTCCAGAGGCAGTACGGGGAGCCCACAGACAGAAACAGCTAGTATGGGGTGAATCCCTATGTGTAATATATGGGGATTACATACGTGTAACCCTTGAGAAAAGGAAATTTACTGTTTCCAGGGCTTAGCACAGTGACTGGTCCACACTACAAACACTTAATAAACGCTTGTTGCCTGCCTAACCTCTTGTGTTTGATCTGGCCTAAGCCTGACTCAGGCTGGAATGGAAAATTCAGACTTGGAATTGGAAAAAAATGAGTCACTTGTAATGTGCTGGTAAATATTTATCAACCAGTTCTCTAAAGGAAAAATATGCCCATGACACACTTTTAAATTTAATTTGCATTGTTAATTTTCCATCTTAAGCCTTAATCCATAAAACAATAAATCAAGCTCTGATTTGTAGCATTGCTGACTTTTGAAGTATAAATACTCACACTGAAAATTTAATAATCTGTTGCTTTGAGCTGGTTCCAGAATGCCTGTGCTCACAGACCATCTAACACTTAGCAAAAGGAAGTTTACTTAATAGCATGGAAAGGATATTTCGCAAGGGCACAGCATTTATTAAGTTGGTCACAATTCTTCTCGATTTGCCACAGTGATGTACCCAGGAAATAGGTAGGATGCGTCACATCTGAGGAGTTTCCCCACTCTTCATGTACTGGGTTACTTAGGCAACTGTGAAGTGATTTCAATGGTTCTAGCCTTCTGGACCAATTAAAACACAAGGACAGTTTCACTGAATTTCAAAAACTAGTCTAGCCTGCCTGGGATAGATGCTACTACTACAGTATCTTTATCTAGCTTACTCGTGACTGGTAAGTGTATATATATATATATATATATATATATATATATATATATATATATATATATATATATACACACACACACACACACATATATATGTATATATAATATATACATATATATGTATGTATATAATGTTTTTACTTTAAAAATATCCTTTTCTCAATTATACGTAAAAATTTTAAACATTCATTTTTAAAAATTTTGAGTTCCAAATTCTCTCCCTCCCTCTTCCCTTCCTGAAACAAGCAATTTGATACGGATTGTATATGTGTGACATGATTAGTATATTCAAAAATATCTAGTATAATCCATTAAAGAGCTCCAGCTTCCTTAGTATAAAATAGGTTCAGTCTCAATGTTCAGGAGCTACTCATGCTATTTGGATTTCATGTGCCCTGTGGCATGTCCCAGATCAGGACAAAAGGGATCTGAGTAACCATGTCAAAGGTTGGCACATAGCTTTGATCCTCTGTTTTTCTCATCAATAACTCATAACTATCTGAGTTCCCTGTGAGCAAACTGTGCCTCTCTTCCTTCTATCATAATGTATTGCCATACCTGGGCTTAGAATCCAAGAGTGTCTAACCACAAGCTGAGTACATTTTCATTAAATTATGCAGCCTTGAAATTAGAAGCTTCTGTGGCCAATAGCCTCGCTTCTCCCCCTCCCTTCTCACGAATGTAGGTAGTAGATCTCAAGCCTGAGACAGTGACACCATGGCAGCTATTATTTCAGGTAATATTAGATAAAAAATCTTAAGCTCTATGATAAAATTTCTAGGTACCATGGCAACCTAATACCAAGAATTTCTCTAGCCTTGTTATATTATTTTTGATGAACCATCAAATGACATCTCCTTAGGAGAACTCTTAATTTCTCATGCCCCCTTCTTGTGAACTAAATGTCCCTCAGCTACTCCAAATCCTGGTACTATTTCAATTGCCCCTATGATCACAGTTGATTGATCTTATGACCATATAATTCTCTCTATTTCCTTGCTTTTCTCTGTTTTCCCTAATTTTTATTACCACAGTTTCCCTTCTTTCAGAATTTCATCAGCGCTGGAGAAGCTATTGTCACTACTCAGATAAGAAAATGGGTAGTGAGAGAAAGACTACAGAGGATGTTAAGGGAATGACAAAGTAGTATCTATGAGGGAGGGGAGAGATTAATTTTTAACCCTGAGTTCTCAAAGCTTCTCTGAAATTATCAGTTAATTCAAAAGTAGTTAGGATAGGGTGGTCAGAGCACAGAGTAAACTGAAAAATCACATATAGAGTTTGACAGGTCTGCTGTCTTTGGGAGAAGGTAGGCACACTGACTTCCTGTCCCTCAGAAAAAAAAAGGAGAATATTTTGTGCAAACAAATAATAGTGTGGTTCCAGGAAGGAAAATTGCCTCTGGAGTCCTAGGTTAAAATCAAACTTTAGATAGTTCCTGTGCCAGCTTCAGATACCAATTGATCTCCTTGGACCTCGGTTTTCTCATCTGAAAAAATCAGCCTTTGAAGTCACTTCCAGGTCTAAATCTATGATCCTTTAAGTCAGGAGCCATAGCCTAAACCTTTGGGCAGGTAGATTGCATTCAGATGTAAGCCACACTGAATGAAAGGCTATAGGAAAGGTAGAGTTAAAATTGGACATCCTCTTATCTTGGGGATACTCACATTTGGATATGTATTGGTCAGATCTATGACACAAAGGCAAGCACATCCTCCTCCTCTCAGAACAAATTGTAGACAGAGACAAGATTTTTAATGCCTAGAATTTTTAAAAAAAAATAATATTTAGGGATATGTTTATACATCAAACCTGAATACAAATACTTCCTCCATTTCTATTCCTTTTCATTTTCTGAGATAGATGCACTAAGGAACACTTAAAAAAAAAGGCTGGATTTGGAGTCAGAACACTTTTATCAAATCCTAGCTCAGCCATTTTTATCTGTGTAATCTTGGGCATGTAACAATCTTTCTGGGCATTGGTTTCCTCATTTATAAAATGTTAGAGTTGGACTAGAAAACCTCTTAGATCCCTTTAAGGTTAAATCTGTGATACTAAAAAATTTAAAGTGGAAGACAAGGTTCATATACCTTTGTCAGATTTTGGATGAAGTGCAGGTATATAGTCTTTCTTTTTTCTCCTTTCTTCCTTTCAACTAATACATTTTGTTTTGTCACAGCAAATACATTCCAATTAAAAACACAAACAAGCTTCCCACAAAGTATATTGCCTCAGAACACAAGCAAAAATAGAAGAGGGTGTGGCTGATGGTGCATGTCACTTTTCACCTTTGTAGATTACTATTTGTTAGTAGAAAGGAGAAAGTGTACTTTTACTTCAATAATTGATCAACAAACATCTGTTAAACACCTCTTATGTATGAGGCATTATTTTAGGTACTGAGGATAACAAGGACAAAAAAAAAAAAACAGTCCCTGTGCTCAAGAAGCTTACATTTTATTATGGGATGCAAGATGTCCATGCATTTATATTTGTCATTGTTCAATTTTGTCCAACTGTTCATGACTCCCTTTTTGGGTTTTTCTTGCAAAGATACTGCAGTCATTTGCCATTTCTTTCTGCCGTTTATTTTACAGATGAGGAAACTGAGGAAGGCAGGGTTAAATTACTTGCCCAGGGTCACACAGCTAGTAAACATCTGAGGCCAAATTTGAACTCATAATGTGACTTCCTGACTCCAGGCTTGGCATTCTATTCACTGTACCACCAAGCTGCCCTGTATATATTTACATTAATATAGATACAATGAATTAAAGGTAATTTTTAGGGAGAAGGGACTAGAAGCTGGGGAGATCAAGAAAGTAGAATTTGAGCTGAGCTCTGAAGGAAAGTAAAGAATCTAGGAGCTACCAATAACTTCTTTTCATTTTAAAAAAGTTTATTATTTATTTATATTTAACATTCTTTTTTAAAAAAATTTTGAGTTCTGAATTCTCTCCCTTCCACTGTGAAGGCAATAAATGTGATATCAATTATACACGTGAAATCATGCAAAACATACTTCCATGTTAGCCATGTTGCAAAAAATAAAAAGGAAAAGGAAAACAAGTAAAGTAAAAAAATGCTTCATTCTACATTCAGATTCCATCAATTCTTTCCTTAGAGGTACATAACATTTTTCATCAGGAGTCCTTTGGAATCGTTTTGCATCACTGTATTTATTGTTGACAATAGCTAACTCATTCACAGTTGATCAATATTGCTTTTACTGTGTACAATGTTTTCCTGGTTCGGCTCATTTCACTTTACATGACTTCATGTAAATCTTTCCAGGTTTTTCTGAAACTATCCTCCTCATAATTTCTTATAGCACATTCCATTACGTTCATATAACACACTTTGTTCACCCATTCCCCAATTGATGGGCATCCCCTCAATTTCCAACTTTTTGCCACCACAAAAGAGCTGTTATAAATTTTTCTGTATGAATAAATCCTTTTCCCTTTTCTTTGATTTCTTTAGTACATAGGCTGAGTAATGGTATTGCTGAATCAAAGGGTATGCAGAGTTTTATAGCATAGGACACAGTTCCAAATTGCTCTCCAGATTGGCTAGATCAGTTCACAACTCCAACGATAACTTATTAGTCTCCCAATTTCCCCCCATGCTCTCCAATATTTTTCTTTTTCTTTTTCTATTAGCCAATCTGTTAGGTGTGAGGTGGTGCCTCAGAGTTGTTTTAATTTGCATTTCTCTAATCAATAGTGATTTAGAGTATTTTTTCATATGACTATATATAGCTTTGATTTCTACTTCTGAAAATTTCCGTTCATCTCCTTTGACAATATATCAATTGAGGAATAACTTGCTTTCTTATCTTTTTCATATCCTTATATTTATCAGTGAAATCTGATGTAAACTTTCCACCTTGCTCCACCCCAACCCCTCCCCCCAGTTTCTTGCATTCCTTCTATTCTTGTTTGCATTGGTTTGTTTGTGCAAAACCTTTTTAATTTGATGTAGTCAAAATTAGCCATTTTACCTCCCATAATGTTGCCTGTCTCTTGTTTGGTTATAAATGCTTCCTTATCCATAGATCTGACAGGGTAAAATTTCCATGCTCCCCTATTTTGCTTGTGTCATCATCCTTTATGTCTAAATCATGTACCCATCTTTTATCTTTGGGTATGGTGTGAGATATTGGATAGCAATTACTTCTATCAACATTCACTGCATTTGACTCGTTTTGTTGCCATTTAATATTGTCTTCATTTACATTTTCACTTTGAACTGATCCAGAACACATTTTGTATATTGTTCTTTGCAATCACCTTGCATCATTTTGATCAAGTCTTTCTGTTTCTCTAATTTCTTATATTTATGCATCATAATTATATTCCATTACATTTACAGACCATAATTTGTTTTACCATGTGTCAATCACCTGCATGATTGACATTTTCTTCATCATTTTCTAAGTCTAGACAATCAACAAAACAATAAATCAAGCCCTTATTTGCAGGATTTGCCAATTTCCAAGTTGCAAATGCATAACAATCATTCCACCAGTATAGACTCCACCACAGCCCTCCAGATCACCATCACCACCTCCAGATCAGTGACCCAGGCAAACCTCCCAGACCATTCATTGTAGAGCTGTTGCTGTTGTTCTGTATTGGAATTGTCTCAATGGGAATTCCATATAAGAATGAAAATACAACTCTGGTTTATAAAAGAAAGTGAATAAACCCATACGTAAGTTTTTATTTTTATTTTTTTTAATAAAAATGTATTTATTTAACTTTTTACATTCATTTTCACAAAATTTTGGTTTCCAAATTTTCTCCCCTTTTATCCCCTCCCCCCACCCAAGTACACTGAGCAATCTAATTTTCCCTATCACCAATCTGCCCTCTCTTCTATCTTCCCTCCCTTCTCTTGTCCCCATCTTCTCTTTTGTCCTGTAGGGCCAGATGACTTTCTATTCCCCATTAACTGTATTTCTTATTTCCTAGTAGCAACAACAATACTAAACAGTTGTTCCTAAAACTTTGAGTTCCAAATTCTCCCCATCCCTCCCTCCCCACCCATTCCCTTTGGGAAGGCAGGCAATTCAATATAGGCCATATCTGTGTAGTTTTGCAAATGACTTCGATAATAGTCATGTTGTGTAAGACTAACTGTATTTCCCTCCATCCTATCCTGCCCCCCATTGTTTCTATTCTGTCTTTTGATCCTGTCCTTCCCCAAAAGTGCTGACTTCAAATTGCTCCCTCCTCCCATTGCCCTCCCTTCCATCCCCCCCCTTGCTTATCTCTTTCTACCCCACTTTCCTGTATTGTAAGATAGGTTTTCATTTCATACAATGAGTGTGCATTTTATTCTTTCCTTTAGTCGAATGTGATGAGGGTAAACTTCTTGTTTTTTTCTCAGCTCTCCTAGTTTTCCCTCCATTAAAAAGTCTCCTGCTTGCCTCTTGAATGAGATATAATTTACCCCATTCCATCCTCTCTCCTCCCACTACATTTGTCTCTCACCATTTACCTTAATTTCTTTTAAGATATAGTCCCATCCTATTCAATTCACTCTGTGCTCTCTGTCTCTGTAGGTGCGTGCATGTGTGTATGTGTGTGTGTGCATGCGTATACGTGTCTGTGTGTGTGTGTATGTATGTGTGTGGTCCCACCAACTACCCAGATACTGAAAAGTTTTAAGAGTTACAAATATTGTCTTTCCATGTAGGAATGTAAACAGTTCACTTTTGGTAAATCCCTTATGACTTCTCTTTGCTGTTTACTTTTTCATACTTCTTCTCATTCTTGTGTTTGAAGGTCAAATTTTCTTTTCAGCTCTGGTCTTTTGATCAAGAATGCTTGAAAGTCCTCTGTTTTGTTGAAAGACCATATTTTCCCCTGAAGTATTATACTTAGTTTTACTGGGTAAGTGATTCTTGGTTTGAGTCCTAGTTCCTTTGACTTCTGGAATATCCTATTCCACGCCCTTTGATCCCTTAATGTAGAAGCTGCTAGATCTTGAGTTATCCTGATTGTATTTCCACAATACTTGAATTGTTTCTTTCTAGCTGCTTGCAATATTTTCTCCTTGACCTGGGAATTCTGGAATTTGGCCACAATATTCCTAGGAGTTTCTCTTTTTGGATCTCAGGCAGTGATCGATGGATTTCTTCAATACTTATTTTGCCCTCTGATTGTAGAATCTCAGGGCAGTTTTCCTTGATAATTTCATGAAAGATGATGTCTAGGCTCTTTTTTTGATCATGACTTTCAGGTAGTCCCATAATTTTTAAATTGTCTGTCCTGGATCTATTTTCCAGGTCAGTTGTTTTTCCAATGAGATATTTCACATTCTCTTCCATTTTTTCATTGTTTTGGTTTTATTTTATGATTTCTTGGTTTCTCAGAAAGTCATTAGACTCCATATGTTCCATTCTAATTTTGAGAGAACTATTCTCTTCAGTGAACTTTTGAACCTCTTTTTCCATTTGGCTAATTCTGCTTTTGAAAGCATTCTTCTCCTCATTGGCTTTTGAACCTCTTTTTCCAATTGAGTTAGCCTATTTTTCAAGGTGTTATTTTCTTCAGCATTTTTTGGGGTCTCCTTTAGCATGGTATTGACCTGTTTTTCATGCTTTTCTTGCATCTCTCTCATTTCTCTTCCCAGTTTTTCCTCCACCTGTCTAACTTGATTTTCAAAATCTTTTTTGAGCTCTTCCATGGCCTGAGTCCACCGGACATCCACCTTGGATGTCTGGGATACAGAGGCCCCGACCTCCACGTCTTTCCCTGATGGTAAGAATATTTCCTCGTCATCAGAATTGAAAGGCGGGAACATCTGTACCCCATCAAAGTAGCTTTCTATAGTCTTATTTTTCTTCCCTTTTCTGGGCATTTTCCCAGCCAGTTACTTGACTTCTGAGATTCCTGTCCACTCCCACCTAGATCCGCCCAGCTAGTGCTTGGGGATTCAAATGGGCCTTCCCGGCAGGCATGGCTGCTATTCAATGTGAGCTTAAGTTCTGGTGCTGGGGTGGGGGCAGGGCCGCCTCCCAGGCTCAATTCCCTCAGGGGTTTTATGCAGAGACCTTCAGTAATGGGGCGGGTGGGGGCAGGGCTGTCTCCCAGGCTCAGTTCCCTCAGGGGCTTTATGCAGAGACCTTCGGTAATGGCCCTGAACTGCCTGCTGCTCGGGGAGTCCCGGGCTGCGCTGCTGCATCTGCTGCTGCCTCTGCCACTGCCTCTGCCGCTCCCTCTGCCACTGCCTCCCAAGGGGTCCCGAGTCATGGAGACACCCCACTCCCCTCTCAGCCAGCTCAGACATCTCTCTCACTGACCTGTCGCATCTGTGGGCGGAGGGACCTTCCCAGCCACCAGAGGTTCCGTCCCTGAAGCCTGCTTGGATCTGCTCTTCTGGGGCCGCAGGGCCAGGGCAGCACAGGGGTGGGCTCTGCTTTCCGGGGCACAACGGACCTCTGGGGATGGCTCCCCAGGGCTTTCTGGAATGGAAATCTTTTCCACTGTGCTTCTGCACATCTTGCAGTGCTCCAGAATTTGTGGGGAGTTCTTCTTGCAGGAAATATATGGGCTGTGGGTTTGGAGCTAGCATATGTGAGTCTTTCTACTCCACCATCTTGGCTCCACCCCCACACATAAGTTTTTAAAAAAGTGAATAGACCCATACACAAGTTTAAAACATTCAAAGCCAGAAAATTGGTCATTTCAAAGTTTACTTGGATTTTTATGTAGAAAATGACTAATATAAGCTTTGAATCCATACATGAAATTCAAATCAAATTAGAAATGACTTATTCTTCTAGTGTCACTAATTCTCCTTTTTTCTTTGTCATTTCATTACCTATTGCATAAAATACAGCAAGACCTACATTCAGTTCTATCATCTCTGTTAGGCCGTTTAACATGAAAAATATAACAGTGAAGAAATGGGCAGACCTGCTTATTAGTTTAAGAAGCACCTGTAAAAAAAATAACATTTGCTTATGAAAGTGCTAACCTGTTACCTTTGCAAGAGTAGAATAAGTAAGAAATCAAGTGGGATGAACTCAAATAAATAATGTGAAATAAAATGTGAAAAATAATATGGAAATTGGTGTGACAAAATGGATGAAATAAATAATTTGATTCTAAGTGATGATAACTAGAATGGCAAAAGATCAAGTAAATTTTTTCCAAGGGATGGTGAAAATTGGAAATATTCAAATTTGAGCTACTCCAAAAAGAATGGCTATATTCATATTTCTCAGGAAATAACCTAGATGAAAGATCTACGGATCAAGGTAGAAAATTGCTACCAAAACAATAATAATTGCTACCAAAACAAGTAACAATAGGAATAGTTTATATGGATTGAAGATGATAACAGGATTTGTTAAAGTCAGTTAGGCAATCAAAAAACATTTTTTCTTTACTGTGGTGCTAGATATTATGCTAAGCTCTGGGGATGAAAAAATAAAAAGGCAAAGGTCAGTCCCTGCCCTCCAAGAGCTCACAAGGTAATGGGAGAGCTAACAATCAAATAAATAGGTACAAATAAGCCACTTACAAGATAAGTAAGAAATAACTGAGAGGCAAGGCACTAGAATTAAAAGACATTGGGAAAGCCTTTCTGTAGAAAATGGATTCTACAGTTTGGACTTAAAGGAGCCCAGGGAAGACAGTAAAGGGAGATGAGGAAGAAGAACATTCTGGGGCATGGTGTACAGTTAGAGAAAATGTCCAGAGCCAAGAGATGAACTGTCCTGTTCTTAGAACAGCAAGGAGAGGTCAATGTCACTGGATCAAAGAGTATGTGATAGGGAATAAGGTGTAAGAAAACTGAAAAGGTACGCAGGAGTTAGCTTATGAACGGTTCTGAATGACAGAGATTCTAAAATTTTGATCCTGGGGGGCAGAGCCAAGATGGTGGACTAGTAAGACACACTTACGCAGGGTCTCCCCCAATAGCCTATAAAATACTTGTAGACAGGGACTCTCAACAAATTCTGGAGCAGCAGAAGTGGAGAACAATAGAGTGGAGGTGATTTCCAGCCCACGGTGACTTGAAAGGCCCACGGAAATGTTGGTTGCGCTGGACATGGAACTGAGTGCAGAGCCTAGCCCAGCCTTGGCCAAGTGGAGTGGCATGACAAGACTCTGGGAGGAGGACACTTTGGGGGTGGGATCTCCAGTCACAGCAGAGAGCCCTCAGATTCCTTGACCCACAGGCACCAAAGGTCAGTGAAGGGGTTTTATCAGCTGGCCAGGAAGGGAGAAGGGCCTTCCTACAGCTCATGCAGCAGGCAGTGGCCACAGAGCCTGCACAGCAGCCTGTATGGAAACTCCATTGTTGGAGCATAAAAACCCCTGGGGGCATTGAAGAGCTGAGTCTTACCTCCGCCCTGGGTGGAGGCCCTGGTGGAGCTGGTCTTTGTCTGAAACTGAATGGCAGCCCTGCCCCCACAGCTTGACTGAATCCCACCCTCACAGTGCTGTCTTGATGGAACTGGAGGCCAGGTGGCTGTGGAGAGGTATCTGCTAAGATTCTGGGCACAAAAATCCTTCCCTCTGCCAAGACCAATACACACTTGATTGTGCCACCTTGGAGAAACTGAGATCTCACAGATTCCCAGAGTATACCCTACTCTTGACAAAGGACCGAAAAGTCAAGTAACTGGTTGGGAAAAATGCCCAAAAAGGGAAAAAAAAAATAAGACCATAGAAGGTTACTTTCTTGATGAACAGATATCTCCTCCCATCCTTTCAGATGAGGAAGAACAAAGCTTACCATCAGGGAAAGACATAAACGTCAAGGCTTCCATATCCCAAACATCCCAAATAAATATACAGTGGGCTCAGGCCATGGAAGAGCTCAGAAAGGATTTTGAAAATCAAGTTAGATAGGTGGAGGAAAAACTGGGAAGAGAAATGAGAGAGATGCAAGAAAAGCATGAAAAACAGGTCAATACCGTGCTAAAGGAGACCCCAAAAAATGCTGAAGAAAATAACACCTTGAAAAATAGGCTAACTCAATTGGAAAAAGAGGTTCAAAAGCCAATGAGGAGAAAAATGCTTTCAAAAGCAGAATTAGCCAAATGGAAAAGGAGGTCCAAAAGCTCACTGATGAAAATAGTTCTTTCAAAATTAGAATGGAACAGATGGAGGCTAATGACTTTCTGAGAAACCAAGAAATCACAAACCAAAACCAAACGAATGAAAAAATGGAAGAGAATGTGAAATATCTCATTGGAAAAACAACTGACCTGGAAAATAGATCCAGGAGTGACAATTTAAAAATTATGGGACTACCTGAAAGCCATGATCAAAAAAAGAGCCTAGACATCATCTTTCATGAAATTATCAAAGAACACTACCCTGATATTCTAGAACCAGGGGTCAAAATAAATATTGAAGGAATCCACAGATCATCTCCTGAAAGAGATCCAAAAGAGAAACTCCTAGGGACACTGTGGCCAAATTCCAGAGTTCCTTGGTCAAGGAGAAAATATTGCAAGCAGCTAGAAAGAAACAATTCAAGTATTGTGGAAATACAATCAAGATAACACAAGATCTAGCAGCTTCTACATTAAGGGATCGAAGGGCGTGGAATAGGATATTCCAGAAGTTAAAGGAACAAGGACTAAAACCAAGAATCACTTACCCAGCAAAACTGAGTATAATACTTTAGGGCAAAAAATGGTCTTTCAATGAAATAGAGGAGCTTCAAGCATTCTTGATGAAAAGACCAGAGTTGAAAAGAAAATTTGACTTTCAAACACAAGAATGAAGAGAAGTATGAAAAAATAAACAGCAAAGAGAAGTCATAAGGGACTTACTAAAGTTGAACTATTTACATTCCTACATGGAAAGACAATATGTGTAACTCTTGAAACTTCTCAGTATCTGGGTAGCTGGTGGGATTACACACACACACACACACACACACACACAGCACAGAATGAATTGAATAGGATGGGATCATATCTTAAAAAAATGAAATTAAGAGGTGAGAGAGAAATATATTGGGAGGAGAAATGGAGAAATGGAATGGAGCAAATTATCTCTCATAAAAAGAGGGAAGCAAAAGACTTTTCAGTGGATGGAAAAAGAGGGGAGGTAAGAGAAAAACATGAAGCTTATTCTCATTACATTCGACTAAAGGAAGGAATAAAATGCACACTCATTTTGGTAGGAAAAACTACTTTAAAATACAGGAAAGTGGGGGAGAAGGGGATAAGTGGGGGGGCGATGATGGAAGTGAGGGCAGTGGGAGGAGGAAGCAATTTGAAGTTAACACTCTTGAGAAGGGATGGCATCCAAAGAGAGAATAGAAGCAATGGGGGGCAGGATAGGATGGAGGGAAATATAGTTAGTCTTACACAACACAACTATTATGGAAATCATTTACAAAACCACACAGATATGGCCTATATTGAATTGCTTACCTTCCCAAAGGGAATGGGTGGGGAGGGAGGGATGAAGAGAAGTTGGAAGTCAAAGTTTGAGGAACAACTGTCAAGTATTGTTCTTGCTACTAGGAAATAAGAAATACAGGTAATGGGGTACAGAAAGTTATCTGGCCTTACAGGACAAAAGAGAAGAAGGGGACAAGGGAAAGGAGGGTTGTTAGAAGAGAGGGCAGATTGGTGATAGGGGAAATTAGAATGCTCAGCGTTTTGAGGTGGGGGGAAGGGATAAATGGGGAGAAAATTTGGAACCCAAAATTTTGTGAAAATGAATGCTAAAATTCAAATAAATAAATTTAATAAAATGAAAATAAAAATAAAAAAATAAAATTTTGATCCTGGAGGTGACAGGAAGCCATTATAGTTTACTGAGTAAGGGAGTGACATAATTAGACTTGCTCTTTAGAAAAATGTCTGTGTTGGCTGAATGGAGGATGGAATAGAATGGGGAGGGACATAAGGCAGGCAGATCAATCAGCAGGCTATTGCAATAGTTTAGGTGTGAGTTGATGAGATCCTCCACCAGAGTGGCAGCAGTGTCAGAGGAGAGAAAAGGGTGTACTGGAGAAATATTACAAAGGCAAAATCAACAAGCCTTGGTGAGAGATCGAATATGAAAAGTGAAAGATAGCGAAGAGTTGAGGATGACACCTAGGTTTTGAGCCTAAGGGACTAGGAGGATAATGTTGCCCTCTACAGTAATAGTACAGATAGGAGGTGAGGATGTTTTAGAGTGAAAGATTATACATTAGGTAGGAGGAGAAACAGAAAAAAATGGTATCCCATAAACCTAGAGAGGAGAGAGTTTCAAGCAAAATAAGGTGATTAACAGTGTCAAAATCTGCAGGGATGTAGAGGAAAATTAGGATTTAGAAAAGGCTTTTAGATTGGCAAGTAAGAGACCACCAGTGACCTTGGAAGAGTAGTTTAAGTGAAATGATGAGGTCAGTAGCCAGGCTATAAAGGGTGAAGAAAAGAATGAAAGGAGAGAAAATGGAGGCACTTTACATAGATGGCTTTTTTAAAGAACTTCAGCCACAAAGGCCAGAAGAGAAGGCAACAGTTAGTAGGGATGATGTGAAGGGAAGTTGGAAGGATCAATAAAATTTTTTTGAGCATGAAGAAGAAACAGGGTATGTTTGCAGGCAGTGGGGAATGAACCAGTAGTAAGTGAGAGATGAACATAAAGTGACAGAGTGGGGAATGACAGAGGGGGCATTCTGTCGGAGGAGACAATATGTAATGAAACCAACTGAGCAGCTAGAAGGGGTAGGGTTAATGCCTTGGTAAGGAGGGGAGTTTCCTCATACTGTGAGAGAGAGGTGAAGGAGGGGAAAGCGCCAAGAGTCACATCAGTGATATGAAATTAGGAAGAAGGGAGATGAGGGAGCTCATGAAAACGTCACGATTTTTTCTGTAAAATTCCAAGCTGTGTTCTTAGCTGAATAGATGAGAGGCGCAGGAGCTGCGGGAAGTTTGAGGGTGGAAGAGTCATTATGGAGAATGGAAAAGTGAGCTGAGGCGGCATAGTAGGATTGCCTAGCAGCAGTGAAGTATGGGTTAAGGTTGTATAACAATAAATTCGTACTGAACTCAATCAGATTTCAGATTTTCTGCACCTTCTTTGAGTATCACCTGTGTAGGAGAGAAGACAATAGATTCTGGAAGTGATTCAAGGCTGTGGGAATCTTAGAGGGAATTACTGGGATTATCCCTATGCCTTTTTTACTGTCTGATTCCCATGTCGGGAAAGCATTTCTTACTTTCCTGCACTATTCCGAATCCCATTATTTCTTTCAAGACTTAGCTCAAGCACCATTTTCTAGATGAAGGCTTTCCTGATTCCCCCTGCTTGTATATTCCCTTGTATTCATCTTATATATACTTACATTTGTACATACTTACACTTATATATATCTTGTATATGCTATGCATACACTACACATATGTAATGTTTATATTTGTGTATGTGAATATGTATGCATGTATATATGTATTTATATATGTATGTAATGAGGGTCTGGTGCATGTACATCTGGTGCATCTCATTAGCTTGCTTAATTAATATAAGCTTTCCAGCAAAGAGGCTGAGAGCCATGAAAATAGAGGAATGTTCTGTAACTAAACGTGGTTGACTAATAAATTTTGTTATTTTATCAAGTTTCGT
The DNA here is from genome assembly GCA_023548195.1 of Bettongia penicillata ogilbyi. NCBI lineage: Eukaryota > Metazoa > Chordata > Mammalia > Diprotodontia > Potoroidae > Bettongia > Bettongia penicillata. The sequence continues at coordinate 3,311,056 of JAJHZJ010000857.1, read as the reverse complement.
GAAGTGTCCTTTTGACAATGTGACTGGTTATAGTATTAAAAGTATAAACCAACTGTCCTAGTATTATCATTTTTATTATATTGCCATGGCCCAGCCATGAGCACTGAATATAAAACTTCATTTTCCATTTATGATTTTAGTTTCTCCAGTTCAAAGATTTACAACTTTTAGTCCATGAACTTAAAAAAAAGGGAGTGAATAACTATTTCAATATAATTGGTTTTCCTTACAATGCTAAAATTAAAAGCATTATTATTCTTTTTTTAAAATTAGTATTTTAGTTTTCCCCAATTACATATAAAAACAATTTTCAACACTCACTTTTAAAATTGAGTTCCAAATTCTCTCCCTCCCTTCCCAGCCTTATATTGAGATGGTAAGAAATTTGATATAGGTTACACATATGTAGTCATGCAAAACATATTTCCATAATTGTTGTGTTTTTCCTTCATTCTTGAAGAGGACTATGACATCAAGATGATGACATGACTTGCAGTTGACTTTGATTTTAGTGAGGGAAGGCTCCATAGTAGTCACATTGTAAAAGAAAACATAGAGCACAATAAAAACCCCAAGAAAAATAAAGTAAAAAAAAAAGTATACTTCAATCTGCATTCAGATTCCATCACTTCTTTCTCTGGGAGGATGCATAGCATTTTTCATCGTAAGTCCTTCAGAGTTGTCTTAGATCATTGGATTGCTGCGAATAGCTAAGTCATTCACAGTTGATCTTACAATACTGCTATTGGACAATAATATTGCTGGTGCGCAATGTGCTCCTAACTCTACTCATTCATTTTGCATCAGTCTATATAAGTATTTCTAGGTTTTTCTGAGAGCATCTTGCTCATCATTTCTTGTAGCACAATAGCATTTCATCACATACCATAACTTGTTTAGTCATTCACCAATTGATGGGCATCCCCTCAATTTCCAATTCTTTGCCATTAGAAAAGTACAAACGTTATTATTCTGAGAATGTGAGAGCAGACTTCACCAGAGTTATGACACAAAAAAAGGAAAAAACCTGTTTCAATCCAAATAAAATAAAAGCATAGTCACAATTAGTTTTCATGTGTCATACCATTCTACTAAAAACACACCATCATGACCTTTTATAATTGAGTCTAGCAACTGATTTTGCAGACAGATTAGTTAGAGCAGATACCTTTACCCCAATTCAAATACTTGCCTTCAGTTTTTGTGTGACTGGTGTCCCTCATGTGGGCTGTTACATATGGATAAGCCACATCTTTCCATGTAGCCAGGAAAGGGAGTGAATGAGAGCACAAGGATATTGGGTGACATGAATATAATATAGGAAGGCATTAGACATAACTTATCCAGAGTGTAAATAAACAGCTGATAATGAGGTTTGTTGTCCCCAGTTAGAGCTTTGATCCAAGAAAGCTTTTCTATATTTTACATATTAAATTAAGGAGATAATGGGACCCTTTAATTTGCTTCTAGTCCTGACTAGAGAAACAAGCATTCCCCTGCCCTTTAAACTACTTCAGTGCCTTAATTTTTATATTTTTTTTCCTCTGAGTATGACTTGCATTTCCATGAATGTTTCTCCTGACTCCATAACAGATACAGGGAATATCACTTCCTTCACAATCTAACTGAATGGCTCCATTTTTCAGATTTGACTTGAGAAATGGAATTTCATTTACAGTTAGCTGAAATTTTAGGTTTTTGAATGAGTATTATAGAGAAATAAGAATAACAGTTGGGAATCTGTCAACATCTTTACCTACCCAGGCCCGCTTGTTTTTTTGACTGTGGTAATTTTTAAGTTATTTGGGAGTGTTGAACCTCCAAATATTTCTGCCAGCAGACTGAAATTTCTTTTATTTTATCCTACTTGACCAGGGTTTCAATGAAAATCATTGTTCCTTTCACCGATCAGAGTATGCACTAGAAATTTTGCCTGAGCTCAGCTCAGATCAAGCACCCTATCCATTTGATGTGTGAGTTAAAACCACAGGCTGCATCACTGGAGCGCAAATATATCAGGCCCCAATAATAGTTCTTCCTCTTGCATTGTAAATAAAACTTTTTTCCGAATCTTAAGGTTTAACTAAATGTAAGCTATTATCTTCTGCTGCTGTTTCCTCTAAGTCCCCCTTCTTCCTCTCCCTTTGGGAAGGGAACCAAGCCTCCCCCAGCTCCAGTAAGATATTCGCCCCAGGACCAGGTTCCTACTTTGAAATTCACAAACAAAGGAGGATGGGAGCCCTGTGTATTTTTCTAAAGGAAAACCAATCAAAGAATCCTGAGCTGCTCTTCTCTCTTTCCTATCCACCAATCAGAACTAACCGCTGACACATACTTTCCCTTCCCCCTCTCCTCACCCTCCCCTGATGCTGCTGCTGGATAAAAAGTTACTAAGCTGGTGGTGGAGGAATCCATCCTTCACCTTGTTGTTTAATGGAATGAATTCTCTTCTATTGTACCGCAGGTGATCTAAAATTGCGTTTGCCTACAGGCTATATTTTGGCAAGTATCGAAAACCAAACCAAGCTCAATATCGGTGAATTTGTGTTGCTCAGTCCAAACTGGAAAGGCGCACAGGTAACTACTGACCGGTATAATAACTTTAAGCCTTTCTTCTCTCCCTTGTCCACATTTCTTCTTTCTTACCCCTGGGAATTACCTTTTTCAGAGTGATTAGTTTTGGGAAGGAAATATTGTTGAATATTGGATGCGGAAGTAAGATTTGGGGGCCGGGCTTCTGAAAAGTGACGTATCTTACCCTCTGCCCTGGTTGGCTGCCACACTTTCCCACACGTGGTTCTTGGGCGGAAGGTAAATACAACCATGTGGACTTGCTGGAAGCCACACCCCCACGCCAAGACACGTGTTGCTGGGTGCTGTTAAACAACTACAGGAATCACGGGGTGCCCGCTGCTCATGCTCATTGGCTACAGAGTCAGCGAATGAAAACTGGAATGAAAACTCTGGGCGCAATTACCGCGGTTGTCTCTCTACTCCCCCTTACACCCTGCCATTGAGTCATTCATTCTGTGGCTCCAGTGTGCTGTGCTCTGCTACAGTTGGACAGCCAGTTCCCCACGTGCCCTCAAGTGGGGGTGTGGCTTTTGGGGAGCCCGGGAGGTTCATGTTTGCAGTCTGCTACTCCACGTGGGACAGTGTCAGGATGCATTTAATTCTTAAATTTATCAAATGTCAGGGCTGGAAAAGACCCTTTTACCATTACTAACAGTATTCCCTACTTTATAGTTTCTCCTCAGTCTTCTCTCATCCCTAGTATTATGCTTGGCCCAAGAGCTAAAGGGCTAAAAAATGGTGAGAGGCAGGTTGGTGGTTGTCCTATCAAGTGTCTTCAACGCAATAATAATTGGATGAATTTATATAGGACACTGGCATGACATAAGCCTTAGGAGAATAGGCCAAAGCAGACTACAAATGGCCAGAAGATTGTCACTGGACATCTAGATACTACTAGGTATGACCATTTGTCAGCTAATCTGGATATGCAATAGAGAAAGCTTTGTTAGGCTCTCAAATCCAAATAATCAGACCACTGGCTTATGCTTGACAGGATAATCTAGGGGATTTGGCCCTGTGTGCCACCACAGTTACTCTGAAAGGCCTATGAAGGCCCAAACCCTTTATTACCTATCTGATGACATATCCTCATGATTCCCCCTTCTTTCACCATCCTAGTCATGGAAATGCTGGGCTATGGGCCACATGAAGAGAGGGGCTCTACCCACCCTTCCATTGGCCACACCTGAAGGACAGTCGTCCCTGCAGAGTTGCTTGAGGGAGCTGCATGGAGTTCTGTGGCCAGATAGGGACACACGGACGGATGGGGGGAGACAGAGGAAAGACAGGACGGAATTGTAGGAAAAAGAGAGGGCAGGGACGGTGATTTCTAGGCCAACGTTTACGGGGGGGGGGCAGGAAGGCCTAACGTGGAGATTCTAAGAGGATGTGCATGTTTCACATTCAGTGGCCTCCTTCCTCCCACATTAGCCTTCCTGAAAGGGGCCCCGCTGCTCCGTACAGCACACACGGGTGGGGGTGGGGGGTGAGAGGGGGCAGTACAAGGGAGCGTCCGGGCCCCACCAGGACGGCTAGGGCGCGGCTGAACCGAACCGAGGAGGAAGAGCCAGTTACTTTAAAGTTAATACAAAAACTCGAAAACTCCTCCCCACTCCGGGGCGCGTTTCAAACCGCCCCCTTCCTCCACCCCCCGCTCACCCCTCCCACTAAGCATGGCCTGTCAGCGGGACTGACTACGCATGCTCCTCCGTGCTTCGCTCGCGGCTTGGGCTTTCTTCCCGGGTCTCCTCCGGCGCCCGCTTCGGAACGGGTCAGAACAACAAGTCCCAGAAGCCCCTGCGGTGGCCAGGGAGTAGAACCCGGCGGTTACGGGGGAGAAGAGAGAGATAAGGAGTTCCTTGGGATTGGTTTCTGTCCGCGGCGGCGGCAGGAGGAGGCCAGCCCGGCGCCTCGGCCTGCGGCTACTTCTGGAGCGGGAGCTCCGGTTGCTTCCTTTCCCTCCTTGGCCCGCCCCCCGCCCCGCGTGTAGGCGATCACGCGGGGGCGGGGCCCCGCTCGGTGGCGGCGGCGCGGAGAGGCGGGAAGGGACCCGGGAAGGGACCCGGGAAGGAACGCGAGCCGCGGCCGCGGCGGCAGCAGCAGCGGCGGCGCCTGAGAGGGGGCCATGTCAGAAGAGCAGCCGGGAAAAAAGGAAGAGCCGGCTTCCGAGGTGGGTGGCGGTGAGCGCCCCGCGGGGCGAGGACGGAGTTGGGCGGTGGGATGCTGGAGGGGCCCGGCGCCCGCCCCGGCCCCGCGTGGGGATGGGGCAGGGCCGCCCGCAGCCCTCGGCCGGGCGGCGTGCGCTGGAAGGGGGCCTCCCTGGTGCCGGCCGGGCCGGGGCTTCGGCAACAATGGCCGGCGGCGGCCGCCTCGCCCCGAGCGCGGAGCGGACCGGCTCCGCCGTAGCCCCCGGCGGCATTGTGAAGGAGGAGGGGACGAGCTTTGTGAGATGGGGCTGTTGCTCGGCGCCGCGCGCCTCTCTCCTTATTTGGGGAGGTATTTGGAACCCGGTGACAAGGGCCGGGGGAAACCCACCTCCCTCGCCTGTCTCGACCCCCTCACGGCGCCCCCAGTCTCCACGAAAATCCCGGGGCATGCCTGTGCCTTGCCTGTTCCTTAGTCTGATCTGCACCTTAACATCGAGCTTCCCCGAGTACTCCCGTGGGTTTCCTCCCTTTGCTATTAGTTCCGGGTGTTCCTGCCGTGTACGTGTTGAGGGAGTGCAGAAAAGTGGTGCGAAGAACTGCCCTGCCTTAGAGTTAACAAAGACTGTCTTGGTTTGTGTTGTGCAGATCATGGAAGTGTCGTCCACGGAGTCTGAGACCGAGTCACCCAAGGAGGACCCCGAAGATGACATTCAGTTTGTTAGTGTAAGTAGCTGTTGCGTTCAGTTTTACCGTAGTAACTGGTGCCTTTAATCCGTCATCACACGGTGGTAATGATGATAGCTGGCCTTAAGGTTGGGGTTTCCAAGCATTTTCGGGCAACAAACAACCAAGTTAGGTTTATATTAAAATTATTATCCCCATTTTACAGATGCAGAAAGTGAGGCACCAGAGAGGTTAATTAGCAGCTTTTTTTTTTCTAACTCTAAACCTTGAACCATATAAAGTCTGTTTAGAACAAGAAGTGACCTTGGAAGTCAGTCATCTGAACAAACTTCCTCAATGGGAGGCTTTGAAAAGATAAGTGTCTTATTCAAGGTAACACAATTTGGAAATAGTAGAGTGGGAAGCTGAGCCTTATTTCTATGCCTTGCTATTTCCCTCACACGGTAAAGTCTCACCTGTTTGGAGTTTAGCTGTTAAGCAACTTCACCTTGCTGGAAGAAGCATGGCATTTGAGAAGCATCTCAGAAGCTAAAGTAGATATTCAAAGTCCACATACTTTGATGATGAACTGAAGTTCATCAAGTATTTGTCATCCGTTTGTTTTTGAAAGACACTACTGGGTGATAGACATGCAAAAATTTCTCTCTTTAGAGTTTACCCCCTGACAATGGAGGTAAAACATATACACAGATATGCAGAGTGGAATATATAAGGTCAAAGGAGAAAGCCAAAGTGCTGTGAGAAATTTGAGAATGATCATGTTTCAGGTGGAGGAAGAGTGGTCCCCAGGGCTTCATGGAGAAGGTGAAACCTGAGTTGAACCATTAGATTTTCAAGAGTGGAATTTTAGCAGCTAGAGGTGGGAGAACAGAATGAGTAAAAAATCCAGGGATAGATAGTAGAAGGCAGAATGAGAATAATGGCAAGAGAAAAAAAGCTAGAAAGGTAGGTTTGAGAGAATTTATAGATGGCCTTGACAATACCAAGGATGGAAACATTTTATACTTACAGATAGTTGCAGGGGCCACCAAAGGTTTTTTGTAGAGAAGAGTAACATGATGAGAGCAGTGTGATAGGAAGTTTGTACACTGGATGATTTGGAGAAGGGATAGATTGGAGACAGGATGACCAGATAATGAAACCTTTTCTTTCAATTGTTGCAAGTTCAAGAGAGTTAATGAAGATCTGAGCTAGAGTGCTTGGGAGTGGAAATTGAGAGGAGACTATAGATGAAATATTGCAGAGGTAAATAGACACTGATCTTAGCAATAGTTTGGATGTGAGGGAGCCAAAAGTCAAAAATGACTTGGAGATGAGGAGTCTAGGTAACCCAGGAGGTTGATGGTACCATCAATAGAGAACAAAAGAAGTCAAAGAAATAGTAAAATAGGGAGAATGGAAAGTTTTGGCAAGGTAATTTGGTGTTTAGTTTTGGGCATAATGAGTTTCAGGATCATAGCCCATTTGCTGTTGTTTTAGGTACACTAACAAGTATTTAATGCTCTCTTAAGTTTACAGTCAACTGGATTGGAAAGGAACTACTGTAGAATGTAGTTAAGCACAAGGACAGCATCTTCAGTAAGTAAATAGAGAGAAGACCCAAAACTCCCCAAAAGCATAGCTTGTGTTAGGATCATTTACTGTTGAGGCAAAATTCCCCTTATAATAATCATGCTATCAAGAATGTTCATGTATGTTGAGTACCTATTTTAGATAATATTCATATCCATAGTGGATAAGATGAGAAAGTTTTGGTGCTTAAAAATAAAGTCATACAGTGGAAAGAACACAGGATTTGCATTTAGAAGACCTAAGTTCAAGTTAGAGGTCTGCCACCTATTAGTTAGGCTACCTCTCAAGTTTTAAGGAAAACTGTGCTGCTGTTTCTGTATTAAATCCTCAGCCATCCAGAACAACTTACTTTGACTAAGGTTTTATAGTAATGGTGATTTTCCTAGAGCAGGAGTCAGGAACTTTGTGGTAGCCTCAAGGGCACATACAGTCCTCTCCCTCCCCTCAAGTAAGGTCCTTTGACTGAATACAAACTTCACAAAACAAATCCTTTCATTAAGGGAATTTGTTCTGTAAAGTTTGGATTCAGTCAAAGGGCTGGACTTGAGGACCTAGAGGATCACATGTGGCCTTGAGGCCATAGGTTTCTCTAGGTCCTATAGGACCTAGAGTATCTCCTCTTGTTGACCTTGGTTGGCACATGGTTAAGGTCTACTAAATAAACCACTTGTTATGAAATATTTAGGCCATTATCTGGTCACATTGTTATTCAAGTAATTTAAGTAGGATTGTTTGGAAAGACTTCACTAAAACAAGCCCTTTGTTTTCTTATTAATTAGTGTTAGGGTGGATAATCTGTCCCCAATACTTGGAATCATTATAAATAATGTCTGGTACAGTGGGAAGAAGATTAGATTTGTAGTCCTAAAGGCCTCGGTTTGAATTGCAGCCCTCGAAGTTTATAGTCTGCATCGTGTGTCACCCTTTCTGATCCTCAGTTTCTCATCTGTATAAATAGTGGTTTGGATTAGCTGATCTCTCTAAGAGCTACTAGAGGTAAAATTTATACTTTTATTATGAGTGATTAGAACATACATGTGGGACTAAATTAATCTTAAGCATAATATGTACAAATTTGCTTAAATCTGAGAGATGAGTATAACTTCTGAGTAGGGGTGGGCAGAGGAATTAATATTTTTAGCTTGTCTTCTTATAAGGTAGTAGCTTTTTAAAAAACAAGTGGTTGTTGCATCATAATTCTTCTTTTTTTTTTTTTTTTTTACTCAGGTAAGCAAGAATGCTTACCAGAGTGTACTTCTAACTGGATCACAGCATCTTTTATTCTTAGCCCTAGTACTGATTGGAGGAAAAAATAAAATGCTAAGACTCAGATACTTTTTAGTTATGTGATCCTGGACAAGTCTTAACCTTGTTTTCCTCAGTTCTTCTGTAAAATGAGCTGGAGAAGGAAATGGCAAACTATTCTAGTGTGCTTACTAAGAAAAACCCAAATGGGATTATAGCGAAAACTACTCAATAACAGTGAGATAAGAATCTAAAAAAGCTAAAACACTCATATTAAAAGATGAATTGATTAAGCTTGAGAAGCTGTTGTAGATTTTCACAACTTACATCTATATCATAAATCAAGCATCAAGTAAGCACTTAATTGTAAAAACAAGAACAACCTCTATCCTCAAGGAGCTTAGATTCTAGCGTGGGGGAAGACAGCACACAAAGGAGAGCTTGTTGTGAGGGTAAGGCTACTGATGAGATAGAAAGGAACTTCAGAGAGCAAGGCCAGTAGAGAGTGAAGTCATTGTGGCTGAGACCACCCACCCCCCATAAAGTGGTGGCCCAGCTAGAGACATACCAATCAGGATGGTGGACTGCACCCTTTTTGGGATATCCTTGTGGTAGTTTTCTAAGAGTCCTATATATTTTTAATATCTTTATCTTCCAAATTACTTTTAAGTAGGTGTAATATGGTTGTTTACCTTTCCACTCCAGAAAACTTAAAAATTAAGCTGCTTGTTGAGTGGAAGTCTGGATGTTACTTTCAAGAGTGACTAGCACATTTAGCCTGTGGATTGTTTTGTCTCGATAAATATTGCTATTTTCTACTGTAGTTTTGAATGAATTTTCTGAAATTGTAGGCATAAAGTTCAGGGAGTTTTATAGAGATGTTGTTTTAAAGGATGTAGTGCATCCAGGATTTTATCTATCTGTATTTCTATCTATTTATTTGTTTTTGGGGTCTTGATGATTTCTGAAAATTCAATTCCTTGACCTATTTTCCAGGTCAGTCATTTTTGGTAGTAAATGCTTTACATTTTTTTCTATTTTTTTTCCACTCTTCCTTTGTTGTATTTCTCCTGTTGTGGAATCATTGAGTTCTGTTTGGTTCATTTTAATTTTCAGGTAATCTAATACTTGAGTACAAGTTTTCTAAATTATATTTTTAAATTATTTATTCTCCTGATTCTTTTCTCTGGAGCTTTCTAATATCACTTATAAATTCATCTTTTTACTTTGTGTTTCTTCCAGGTACTCTTTGATATAGTCTTTCTGGCCAAACCATTTTTCTCCTCAGAGCCTGTGCTTTGTCATTTTTTTATTTTATCTTATTTTATTTTATTTTATTTTATTTTTTTAATGTTTTACAATCATTTCCTTAAAGTTAAGATTTTATCCCCCCCATCCTTCCCCCAATACCCCCCTCCCTCCCCATGACAGCATACAATTCTGTTTAGGTTCTACATATACTTTCCTATTGAGCACGTTTTCACTATATTCATGCTATGTAGTCGAACTAAAATAAATGGAAGAAATCATATAACAAATCAACACATAATACACTGAAACCCACCCACACACAAACATGATCTGCTACATTCTGCAAGTGACTTCCACATTTCTTTCTCTGAGTGTGGAAGGCATTTTGCCTTAGAAGACCAACATTACAACATTAGGATTTTTTTTTTTCTCAGTAAGTTCTTGTGTTATTACAAAGTTCCAAGTCTACCAGATAAAACTCTCGCACACTGTGGTTGTTGCTGTGCGCAAAGTTCTCCTGGTTCTGCTCCTTTCGATCAGCATCAGATCATATAAGTCCTTCCAGGCCTCCCTGAAGTCTTCTTGTTCATCATTTCTTATGGCACAATAGTACTCCATTACATTCATATACCATAATTTATTCAGCCATTCCCCAATTGATGGGCATCCCCTTGACTTCCAGTTTTTGGCTACCACAAAGAGTGCTGCTATAAATATTTTTGTACACGTGGGACCCTTTCCCATTTTGATAATCTCTTGGGGATACAATCCTAGTAGTGATATTTCTGGGTCAAAGGGTATGCACATTTTTGTAGCCCTTTGGGCATAGTTCCAAACCGTTCTCCAGAAGGGTTGGATGATCTCACAGCTCCACCAACAATGAATTAGTGTTCCAACTCTCCCACATCCTCTCCAGCATTTATCATTTTCTTGTTCTGTCATGTTTGCCAATCTTACAGGTGTGATGTGGTACCTCAGAGTTGTTTTGATTTGCATCTCTCTAATCAATAGTGATTTAGAGCACTTTTTCATATGATTATAGATATTTTTGATTTCTTCCCCTGAAAATTGCTTGTTCATATCCTTTGACCATTTATCAATTGGGGAATGACTTGTATGGTTATATATTTGAGTCAGTTCTCTATATATTCTAGAAATGAGGCCTTTATCCCCGAGCTTAGCTGTAAAATTTTTTTCCCAATTTACTACATCCCTCCGAATTTTGGTTGCATTGGGTTTGGTTGTGCAAAAACTTTTCAGTTTAAAGTAATCAAAATTATCCATGTTGCATTTCATAATGCTTTCTATCATTTCTTTAGAAAAAAATTCTTCCCCTCTCCATAAATCTGATAAATACACTATACCTTGCTTCTCCAGTTTATTCATGGTATCAATCTTTATACCTAAATCATGTACCCATTTGGACTTTATTCTTGTGTACGGTGTCAGGCATGGGTCTATGCCTAATTTTCACCACACAGTTAACCAGTTTTCCCAGCAATTTTTGTCGAACAATGAGTTCTTATCCCAGAAGCTGGGATCTTTGGGTTTATCAAACAGGAGGTTGCTATATTCCTTGCCAACTGTGTCTTGAGTGCCAAGCCTATTCCATTTGTCTACCCCTCTGTTTCTTAGCCAATACCAAGTGGTTTTGATAATTGCTGCTTTATAATACAATTTGAGGTCTGGTAGCGCTAGGCCACCTTCCCAAGCATTTCTTTTCATTAGTCCCTGTGCTTTGTCATTTTTGTTGAGTTACTCTTTCTTAAGTTTATCCCTTGTACATTTAGATCATTTAGTTTTTTTCATTAGTGTTCTCTGTCTCTTGTTTACTCAGTTACTGTTTTGGATCTTTGTGCCCCCTACTAGGCTCTACTCCCTCCTTGCATTTTTGGGTGAAGTTATTGGTCCTTGAGTCTAACCTCTATTTCTTGTCTTTGACTTCTACTTTCTCTCATTTGTCTGTCTCCTTAGAGCCATGGTAAGTTTCAAACCCCCTTGCATTGTCCGGTTTCAGAGCCCTGTGCTCTTTAGGACCCACAGTCAGCTCAGTCAGATCCAGAGTGCTGTGAACTGCTTCTGTCTCTCTTTGAGTGAGCACTGCTGATTTCCTTCCCTATTGCCTCAGTTTCTCATCCTGTACATTCTTCAAGAATTCTTGTTTTCTAGGGGTAGAGAGGCTTCAGATGCTCCTGAATTCTCTAATCAGCCAGGAAGTATCTGTCTTGCACTGGACCTCTTTGTGCATTTGTGGGCTGGAAGAAGGTGCTTACATTTGGATTTCTTTTTTAAGCATTATTTTGGTCTTTTGATCTTTTTTAATTTAAGATCTTTGCTGGAGTACATGTCTGAGACCTCTGTAGTCAGTCACATAATCATTGTAACTTGAAGTGAGAGATTAAAGAATTTAATAATTCTCAGTGGAACTATGAAGATCAGCAGGAGAAAACCAGGGCTTCTTCCTGTTCCCCAGCTTTAAGAACTTTTTGACTTAGAGTAGGACAAGTTTTTTTGGTTGTTGTTTGTTTTTAAGAAAAAAGTTTTGATTACCACAGATCTTAAAGCATATCCCCAAAAGTATATATGCAAAAATTTGCTTTCACCACCATGTTCTTAAAAATTCATAAATGGCTGTAGCATTAGTGTGGTACAGTAGAGAAAATGGGTCTGTTTGAATCTTTACTGTCTGAGTGACCCTATTAGGGAAGTCATTTAACTGCCCCGATCCTTGGTTTTCCTATGAAAAATGAAAGGATTGAACTAAGTGTTCTTCAGACAAGATCCAATAATTCCCTCAAGACATGAGAAGTTATTTTCTTCTTTGATTAATTTTTCTGATTAATATATTTATAGTTTCCCCAGATTACTGAAGCAGTGATATGCTGCATTGATTTAACATCTTTTCTCAAGAGATTATAGTCTCGTGTAAAGGATATAAAACCTTTCATTTCATTGAAATCTTAGAAAACATTAGAACATTCTCCTTTAACAATCTATATAATGTATCTCTACTTCCAAAACACCTGAATCCTGTAACAGTCTATTTTCTTATACATACAGTGAAATAAGAATATTGGTTTGTTATTAATGGTACAGGAATTTTTGATAAAAATGATTGATTGTAAGGCACATTTAACTCAAAAGAACCCTACATATCTATTTTGTATCAGATGATGTACTAGACTAGAGGTTCCCAAACTTATTTGGCCCACTGCCTCCTTTTAAAAAACAAAATTACTCATTGCCTCCCTAGAAATCTGTTTTCTTTAATTCTGTAACTTTTTTTTTTTTGGAAATTTGCATCATTTCAAAATATAAAATATATATATTTTTAAATGCTGCATCCTAAGTTTAATAATTTATTGTACATTGATGGGAGGTTTTCCTACATTGAAATTTTGATGACACAATATTGCATCATGTAACCACATAGTATCATGTTGTAAATAAGTCATTACATGCACATATTGCTGCAAATGCATGCTGAACTTCCCAACAATGCATGGCATGCTTACCCTTGCTTATTAAGACCTGTCTCGGACTTGACCACTCATGGGTTATAACTTGCATTTTGTTTGTTTATTTGGAAAATAATATAAATCACTATGACTTTAACTTTGTTACACAACAGATGAAATATATATGAATGGTTTTTCAAAATTTTCTTTTTCCTTATGCTTCCACCATCCCCTTATTTTTATTCAATGCCCCCCAACTGCACCCAAGGCTACTGCTGCCCTCCCATCATTGTTTTGGGAACCTCTGTCACTGGGGAGACAGACAAAAGGTATAGTCCCTGCCCATGAGGAATTTACATACCATATTCCATTACTTTGGAAATGAAAGGCCTGAAAAATAGTAGTTTATGAAGTGGAGACAATACCTACCTTTTAGATAACTTGTAATATAGACATTTGCTCCTATTTAAAGGTGACTTTTTTTAAGCAAGTTGAAAAAAATTTTTTTAGTAGCGAATTGCTCTTCTAATGTTAAGGCCTAGGAAAGGAAGATCCTTCTAGGCAGCAAGTTTCTACTTTTGTGATTTCTGTAATGAATATTGATTTTTAAAACTCCTTTTTTATGACTTGCTAATTAATATACATTATTGTAATCTCTAGTGTAGGGTATACCTTGCTTTTTAAAGTGTGTTCCTAAAGTTTTGTGCTTGATCTTATACTCTGTCTCCCAGTCCTTTAATCTTTCTCTGTCAACTGGTTCTATTTCTATTGCCTTCAAACATGCCCAGCTCTCCAAGTATCCACTAGACCCTATCACTCCCTCAAGCTGTTACCCAATAGCTTTTCTCTTTTCAGCTAAACTCCATGGAAAATCACAATTAAGAAATGTTTATATTCTTTATTTTTGTTCAAAATTGTCACAGTTTTGAACACAATTGTCTAAAATTCTGTGTTTTTAACTCGTTTAATTTTTTGGTCTGGATTTGTGTAGTTTATGAGTTAAAAGTAATTTACAATCAATTGCTTCGAATTTTCCTTTTTGTTTCTTTCAGTAAGTTATCAGTGTGTTCTTTCCTTTTTGTACTTTGTCTTCTTATTTTAAGAATATGTTTGAGTATTCCTTTCAAGATTTCTTGAAATATGATGCCTATGCTATTTTTTGATTATAGCTTTCAGGTAGTCCAGTGATTTAAAAAAAATTATCTTAACTTGATTTCTTTCCCAGGTCAGTTTTTTTAAATCTACATGAAAAATGCCATCCACCTTCAGATAGAGAACTGAGTACAGATTGAAGTATATTTTTTTCTTCAGTTTTCTTTACATCATTGCTGAATATTTTGCATGACTTTATATATGTCTACGTGTATGTGTATATATATATGTATATACATATATATATATATATAAAATTGGTGTTGTATTTCTTGCCTTCTTAATGTGTGGAGGAGGGGAGGGAGAGGAATTAGGAACTAAATTAAAATTATCTGTCTTACATTTTCTTCACTATTTTTTAATCTTTTGAATTTTAAAAATGTTTCTTGTGTCTGTTAATTCTCTTTCCAGTTCTTTCTTCTGCAGCTCTCATTTATTTTTCACTTCTTTCCTCTAACTCTTTAATTTATTATAATATTTTTTAAACTTTTAAAACATTCATGCATCATTTCTGTTAGGAATTTTAATTGATCTTGTGTGCAAACTCTATGTGGGTGTATGTGTTTGTGTTTTGAGTCTTTGTAGGAAATTGAAATTATTCTCCTAGCACTGTGTCCTGGGGGCATCCCTGGTGTCTTTGTTTATTGTCTCATTTTCCCATCTTTTCTATATGGATTGGGACTTTGTGTTTGGCTAAGCCTTGTGTCTTACATCTTCCTGGCCTATATTATCTGGTGTTTGTGCTGCCGTATGGTTACAGCTCTACAACCTTCTGCTACCGATGCTGGCTCTGAGTTCGCTCTTAGAGGATATCGCCAAGGCCCATTTCTGTTCACAGATTGGGCTTCAAGTTCCCCTGATTGATATGAAACAACTCTTTGAGAGAAATATGACTAGCTCAGTATTCTGGGCCGTCCCTTTTCTATGGTTTTTGCCTTTTTCACTTGGCTATGGGTCTAATTTGTGATCTTATGCTGAAAAGATGATCCATTATTTTTTCCTTGGATTTTGCTATTCAGGCTGATGCTTTTCTGAAATCTTTGGATTATTAGTTGTTGGGGCATCTGGGCTATACTGCTTTCTTTTGATTCTAACATTTTGGCTAGTGTCCTAGAGCAAGAGAAATTGAATGAAAAGATTTTTTAATTCAGTTCAAGTAAAAGCATTTTATGGAGTGTCTAGTCCTTTTCTAAGTGCTTTTGACAATCCAGAAGTACAAAATTGGGTCCCTGTTTTTAAGGAGCTTACAGATTAGCTAAGGAGATAAAGATAGGACTAATATCATGAAACTATTGACAGTACAAAACAATATAATTGCTTCAGTGCATCAGCAAATCTAGAATCTTATCAATGTGAGTACTCCTGCCAACTTCACAGGTTGCAGGGTCATCTACTGATTTTGAGTGACTTTTGTCCATGTTGACTTTTCATAAAGGGTCCAACACATAGGACACTTTCTTCAAGATTATACATACAAATGTAACACTTCTGAAGTACTTGGTCTGCCCATCTGTCTCTTACTTCACTGTGTAACTGACCCCAACTTCTTCTGTAGTCATAAGACACGTGGATAATGTTTTGAATGCACTTTCTTTAGTATAAATCATTTATAATAATATGCTGCAGCCTGTTAGGCTCACAATTATAATGTTCCATAATTTGTAGCCAAAAAGCTAGAATAATATTGGTGTTTTGTTTTTTTCTTTAGAAAGACTCTTAGGTTCATTAAAACACTGCACAATCTTCCAAATGCCATCTGTCCCTCCCAATTCATTGTCTATTAGCAGTATCTACACTTATTCATGGATTAGCTAAGCATATTGGAGTCTGGGCAATTGACATTCTTCTTTATCAATGGGTTTTTTTCTGGTATGGATTTTTTGGCTGAATTATTGATTGTTTTTGAGTCTTATTTAAGAGATTCAGTGGTAACACTAAATGGTAGCACAGTGGTAGCACGATGTCTTCTGGAGGACTTTATAAAGAATCCTTTTTCCATTAATACTTTGTGCTGGATGCCGCAATGAAGATGACAAACGTACTTGATAATACACAGACACACATATGTATCTCTGTACTTTATGTCCTAGTTATTATTAATAATTATCATTAGACAAAGTAAATTTCTTATCGAAGCTTCCAGTGAAACTTATATGGGTAGCTCCTTTTAGAGAAGAGCCTTTCAATCTGCATTTTGTTCTGTTGAATTAATTACTTTTCATAGTCAGCATAAACCCAGTGAGAACTTGTTTTCTCTGTACATTTCTAGAGGTTATATGACGGTAAAGATGTGCTTCTGATGTAGGCTTTTACAAAAACCTGCTTTGCATATTTTTACCAGATGTAGAACGTTTTTGTAATATTCTAGTCATGAGAAAGGAGGCATATGGGTTGGTAGTTAATGTTGTCCTCTCTATCACTATTGGGTTAGTTGGTAATTGTCATGATTCTTCCTATCATTCAACAATTTTCTCTCAAGATACCTTGAGAATTAATATTTGAGTACCCTTAAAATTATTTCCTGAATGGTACTGTTGTTTCTACTTATTTCTAGCTCTTCTTCTTATCTTTGTTTTCTTGAATACCTTTTCTACTTCAGCTTACAACACACTAGGAGATGAAATCATAGGATTATAGGTTTAAAGCTAGAAGAGACCTTTGAAGTCTCAAATAGTCTAATTATTTCCTTTTACAGATGATGAAACTGAGACCAAGAAAGAAATCAATGAACTTGTCCAAAATCACACTCATAGTTGGCATACAAACCAAAGTCCTCTGACTCCAAACCTGAGAGATGAGTAGTTCAGCAAAAGCCCTCCTCCAAAACTACATTGTAGCGTGAGCTCTCCAACTTTATTTTGGACAGAGTGCTGGCCTTTTCAGGTTCTACTGTGCTAAAAAGGCTTCAGATATGTTCCCAGCAACAGACCACATGAAGACCATTTTAGCTGAACATAAAGATTATAAACACCAGTAGACTGATGATCAAAGATGACCAAAATCATTTCTAACCACCTCTGCCATTTCTCTTCCAATCTCTGTCCAATTCTGTTCTCTTGTTTTGTGCCCTCTTGAATCTCTTTTCTGTTCTAAATAAATTTCCCTGTATTTTAGATGTCCTGTATTCCTTTCATATTCTGGCATTGCTAGAGACCTCTCCTTTGAGATTTTACCCCATATATGTCACCTCAATCATATCATGGTGGCAGTTATCCGTTAGGACCAATTTCATTCTCCATCCTTCCTTAAAAGAGTTCAGTACTTGACTCAGTCTTTCCATTTTATCCCCTACTTTTACATTTGTGGGCTTCTGTATATATGTTGACTTTCTCTTAAATAGCCTGACTTTTTAGTTTATCAACTTCAACTTTCATGACCTGCTTTTTAAATCTACTTTAATATAATCAAAGAATTGGAGAGTTAGAAGGGACTTTAGAAAACATGGTTGATTCTGTATCTGAACAAGTGGCAATCCAGCCTCTCCTTGAAGATCTTTAATTAAGAGGAATCCACCACATCCTGAGACATCCTAGTCCACTTTTAAAAAATTAAGTATGTGTACTATACACACACACACACACACACATGCATCTATACTTATTTTTCAAAGCGCATAAATCTGCCATTTTATCCTCCCTCACCCAATTCCCTTCTCTCATTGAAAAGTAAAAACCCATTGCATATCTTCAATCAAAATAGATATCTACATTATGTCCAAAAAATATTTTGTCTCATTCTGCTGAGTCTTTCTATCATGAGGTGATTAATCCTGGAACCATATGGATATGGAATCATATACATAATAATAATGGAGTCATTAGTCCTGGAAATATGAAAAGTTAGTCATTACTCTGATCAGAGTTCTTAATACTTTCAAAGTTGTTGGCCTTTGCCATATTGTTATTGTATAAGTAGTTCTTCAGGCTTTGTTCATAGTAAAAGTGCACTATAAAATCAAGACTTAATATGTACCTTTCAATCAGAGACATAAGACTGTATATAAATTAATAAGGTAATTCATTCACTTTTTAACATACTCTTCTCAAGAGTTCATTCTTTATACTGCTTTACTCCTGTTATCTATTAATATATGTGTCTCTTTTTCTGTCTAATGAGTTCCGTACCATCAAATTCTTTTACACAAGCATGCCTCAGACTGATCTTTAATTTAGGTAGCACAGTGTTATTATTAGTTGGATCCTATCCTCCTAAGACCTTCACTGTCAGCGTGTTGCAATATATTCTAGCCTTCCAGGACAGTTACTCCCAAACTATCTGATATTTCTTAATTTTACTAGCTCTGGCTGATTAAAAAGACAGAATATTTTCTTTTTAAAATTTATTTAGTATCTTTTTCCCAGTTACATGTAAAAACTTTTAACATTTGTTTTGAAAACTTTTTGAGTTCAAAATTCTCTCCATCCCTCCCTACCCCCCACCTTGAGAAGGCAAGCAGTTTGATATAGGTTCTACATGTATAGTCATGCAAAACATTTTCATAATAGTCATGTAGTGAAATAAAATAGAGCAGAAAAAAAACCCTTAAGAAAAATAAAGTAAAAAATGTATATTAGTGTATGTATTCTGACACCATCAGTTCTTTCTCTAGGAATGGTAAGCATTTCATCATAAGTCCTTCAGAGTTGTCTTGGATTGTTATATCGCTGAGAATAGCTAAGTCATTCACAGCTGATCATCAGTATGGGTGTTATTTTGTACATAGTACATTTCACTTTGCATCAGCTCTTGTAAGTCTTTCTAGGTTTTTCTGAGAGCATCCTGCTCATCATTTCTTATAGCACAATAGTATTCTATCATAATCATATACCACAATTTGTTTAGCCATTCCCCAATTGATGGGCATCCCTTTAATATCTAATTCTTTGCCCCCAGGAAAGGGTTGTTGTAAATATTTCTGTACATACAGGTCCTTTTCCTTTTTTTTTCTTTTTTGAGATACAGACCTAGTAGTGGTATTGCTAGGTCAAAGGTTTGCGTGGTTTTCTAGCCCCATGGGCAAATTTCTGAATTGCTCTACAGAATAGTTGAATCACTTCACAACTCCACCAACAATGCCTTAACGTCCCCCTTTTCAACCCCGCATCTCCTCCTGCATTTGTCATTTTCCTTTTCTGTCCTATTAGCCAGTCTAATAGATAATGAGATGTAGTAGCTCAGAATTGTTCTAATTGCATTTCTCTGATCAGTAGTGAGGTAGAGCATTTTTTCCATATGGCTATAGATAGCTTTGATTACTTAATCTGAAAACTGATCATTTCTTTGGATCACTTATTAATTGGAGAATGACTTATTTTTATAAATTTGACTCAGTTCTCTATGTTTGAAAAATGGGGCCTTTATCAGAGCAACTTGCTTCAAAATTTTTTTCACAGTTACTATTTATTGCTAACTGTATTTCCCTCCATCCTATTCCTTCCCACCCTGTTTATTCTATTTTTTCTCTCCTTGCACCCTGTCCCTCCTCAAAAGTGCTTTGCTTCTGACTACCCCCTTCCCTAATCTGCCCTCCCTTCTATCATAACCCTCCCCCCTTACACCTTTTCTTACCCGTTCCCCTCCTACTTTCCTGTAGGGTAAAGTAGATTGCTATACTCTATTGAGTGCATATGCTTTTCTCTTTTTGTGCCAATTCTCATGAAATGAAGGTTCATTCACTCCCTCTTCTTCCACTCCATTGTAAAAGCTTTTTAAATTATATACCTCTTTTATATGAGATAATTTACCTCATTCTCTTTCCCTTTCTCTCATTGTGTTCCTCTTTCTTCCCCTTAATTTTATTTTTTAGATATCATCCTTTCATATTCAACTCACATCTGTATTCTCTGTCTAGATATACTCTTGTGACATAAAAATAAGAAAGTTCGTGAGTTTACAAATATCATCTCCCCATGTAGGAATGTAAACAGTTTAACCTTATTAAAGTCCCTTATGATTTCCATTTCATGTTTTGCCTTTTTAATGCTTCTCTTGAGTGTTGTATTTGAAAGTCAAATTTACATTCAGCTCTGGTCTTTTCATCAAGAGTGCATGAAAGTCCTCCAGTTGGTTGAATGTCCTTTTTTTTTTACCTGAAGGATTATACTCTGTTTTGCTGGGTAGGTGATTCTTGGTTGTAATACTACCTCCTTTGCTTTCTCTAATGTCATAGTATGAGCTTTCTGATTCTTTAAGTTGGAAGTTGCTTAATCTTGTGTTAACCTGTGGCTCCACGAAACTTGAATTATTTTCTTTTTGGCTGCTTGCAGTATTTTCTCCTTGACCTGGAAACTCTAGAATTTGGCTTTAACATTTCTGGAAGTTTTCATTTTGGGATCTCTTTCAGGAGATGATTGGTAGCTTCTTTCAATTTCTGTTTTACCCTCTGGTTCTAGAATATCAAGGCAGTTTTCCTTGATAATTTCTTAAAAGATGATATCCAGGCTTTTATTTTTGTCATGGCTTTCAGGTAGTCCAATAATTTTAAAACCATCTCCCCTGGATTTATTTTACAGGAAAAAAACCCCATTTTTCCAGTAAGATATTTCATAATGTCTTCTATTTTTAAAATTCTTTTGGTTTTGTTTTGCTGTTTTTTGATATCTCATAGTCATTCACTTCCATTTGCTCCATTCTAATTTTTAAGGAATTGTTTTCTTCAGTGAACTTTTGTACCTTCTTTGCCATTTAGTCAATTATACTTTTTAAGGAGTGTTTTTCTTCATTGAATTTTTGTGCCTCTTTTTTTTTCCATTTGATCAGTTTTGTTTTTTAAGGCATTCTTCTCCTCATTGGCTTTTTGGACCTCTTTTTACCATTTGGCCTGGTCTGTTTTTTAAGATGTTATTTTCTTCAGTATTTTTTGGTGTTTTCCTTTACCAGGCTGTTGACTTGTTTTTCATTATTTTCTTGTATCCCCTTCATTTCTCTTCCCAATTTTTTTTCTGCTTATTTGATTTTTAAAATTCTTTTTGAGCTCTTCCATGTCCAGAGACCAACTCATATTTTTCATGGAGGCTTTGGATGTAGGAGCTTTGACTTTGTTATCTTCTTCTCAGTGTGTGTCTTAATCTTCCTTGTCACCATAGTAATTTTCTTTTTTCCTGTTAACTCATTTTCACAGCCAGTTACTTGACTTTAACCAGAGCAGATGCTACTGTGCCCTTATTTCCAAATTATTCTTCTGTAGAACAACTTAAATTAATAGGAAGGTCTTCAGCTGAAAGTTATGTTTGATTCTTTACTGTATCACTAAGAAAATGATGGTCCAGTTAACAACTTTGGTTGATGCCAGAAGATTCTTTTAATGAACACTTGATTGCTATCTATTGCTATAATTAGTAGCAAGTTCAGCCCCTTTTACTCACACACATGCACAGCCCGCCTAAATTTTATAGGGAACTATAGGGACTTAATACTGGCTCTTTGGGAGAGGTATAACTATCTAAAAGCACTCTTGGTGACCATACTATTCTTAAGGTGGTATAAGACACATGGCAAGATGTATGTATTTGTTGCCAAGGAGCCAATATATGCTTCCATGAGATCTGTTAGTAGTCATGTTAGTTATCATATTCTTGGCAGAATCTATGCAGTTTATTCTTGTTTAGTCCCTTTTCATTATTTATTTGTGGTTCTTTTCTTGTGTTGGAACTTCAAAGTTTCTGTCCAACTGTGGTCTTTTCAACAAGAATACTTAGAATAGTACTCTTTCATTACAGATCCATTCATCTTTCACTTGACAGCCCTTCAAATTCTTGAAGACCATTTTGTCAGGCTAAACAACCCCAGGTCTTTAAATTGATAGTCATATGATACCAACCCAAGGCAGAGAACATACTGAATTTGAAGTCTTGGGGGTATCTTACACTCAACATATCCAAATTAGAACACATTTTTTTTTCTCCCAGATACTCTTTCCAATTTTCCTGTTACTTTTTATGGCATACTGGGTGGGGAGCCTGACGCCCTGAGGCCACATATGGTCCTCAAGTGTGATCCTTTGATTGAATCCAAACTTTACTCTGTGATCTGCTCTAGATCAATAATTTAAATTAACCGCACTTACCTATAGGGTGCCTCCTTTTCTCTTCCGTCTTTTGAAAATCAGTGTGTGACTTTTTCTAATTCTGCAGTAAGTATCTCTCATTTCCCATGATCTTTCAAATATAACTAGGCATCTTTCACCAGCCACCTCTGCCAGTTCTTCTGAGAACTAAGAACATGGCTCATTTGGACCAAGTGACTTGAATTGAATTCATCAAGGGCAAGTAGGTGCTGTTCTACTATTTCCTTATTTATCTTGGGTATTAATTCCTCATAATCCCTTTTTGTTCTCTCTCAGTAGAAAAAATAGAAGGAAAATAAGAATTAAGCAGCTGTATTTCTTCTTGTTATTATTCCAACCTTTCCAAGCAAAAGTTTTATTCCTTGATCTTTCTTTTCCAATTTAGCTAAAAACAAACTACCCTTTAATTCATACTGAATTCTAAAGCTCCTTACCCTATATTTACAGAATTGTGGCATACCTTAATAATTATCCCCTTACATGTACAGATATTTTTAATAAAATCTAAATTGGTGAATTGCCTGTGAATCCACATTAATATCTTCATATAATTCTCAGTTTTAATCTTTGAAATTTTTGTATCTTTGTGTCTTTTGTGTCTTCAGAGTTTTATCCTTGAGTGTTTTTACCCTGTGTTAGTCCTTGGGGACCTGCATATCTTGCCTGTACTTTTGGAATCTGTTTTTCCCCAAATCTAAAGTGCATGTCACACAAATCTTCCATCACAAACCCTAGCAGAGAATGGTCACGTTTCCCCAAGGGTCCATCATTTCTACTGTAGCAACTGGTTCCTCCCTTTAGGTAAGTAAGCATTAGATACAGTTTATAATTTTGCTGGGTTGGTTTCTCTGCCTTTAGGAGGGTGAAATTATTATGTCACAAAGTTACTAGAAATTTGCTTTGGGCAAAGAGGGGTGTGCCAGAAGATTCTAGATTCTTTCTCTACAACAGGCTTAAAATGTATCTCTTTATTCCTTAACTATTTTCTGTTTCCCTCTGTTTGATCTTCACTGTACTCTGATGACAATCATTTCTTTTTTCCCCATCATTGCTCTTTACCCAAATGCTTCTCACCATGCCTTCCTGTTTTGTTCCTGATTTTCTTCACAAGTCTATATAGTACGCCTAACTTTCCTGTTTTTTGTTATTAAGGTATACTCATGTTCCAGCCGAATGTTTGATCCCATTAAGACTTTGCATTTGCCTTCTTGCATTAGAACTACTTGTTGTTCTTGCATGTTGCCTAAATTTTGGGCATTTGTTTGAAGCTATGGGCTTTACTGGCTTTTTTCTTGGATTTTGTCTCCTGTGCATTAGGTATCTTAAACGCAGATATCTTTCACTGTAGCCTGGTGGAGATGCATGTCCAAGTCTATTATTCTATCCTTTTATTTATTTATGTTATAGTTTTACTTTTTCTGAATTAGATGTTAACAGATTTTAACAATCATTTTTTTTAAAGTTCTGAATTCCAAATTCTATTTGTCCTCCTTTCTCTTTCCCCTTCCTTGAGAAGGAAAGAAATTTGATATAGATTATACATGTGTAATCATAGAAAAAAATCTCCAAATTAGCCTTGTTACAAAAGAAAACATCAAAAAACCCAAAAATAATAAAGTAAAAATGAATGCTTCACTCTGCATTCAGACTCCATCTGTTCTCTCTTTGGAGATGAATAGCATTTTTCATTGTAAGTCCTTTGGAATTGTCTTGGATCATTATATTGCTGAAAATAGCTAACTCATTCACAGTTGATCCTTTGTACATTACTGCTATAAATGTGTACAGTGTTTTAAGAAGCTCACTTTACTCCACAAATCAGTTCATGTAAGGCTTTCTCCTGCTCATCATTTCTTATAGCCTCTCTTGCCTTCTTGCCCCACCTCACCAATAGACTGTTTCCAAAAGACAGTCTTGAAACATCTTGAAGTTAACATGTCTGAAACAAAATTCATCTACCTTATTCCCCTTTTGTTTCTGTTGAAGACACAATTTCTCTTGAATGGTATAGAGTCCTGGATTTGGAGTTGGAAAAGAAATTAGTTCAAATCTCTCCTGACTTTAGCTCTGAGTCTAGGCAAGTTAGTCAAACGTACTGAGCCTCAGTTTCCTTATCTTTAAAACAGGTAATAATAGCACCTCCATTACCCAGTTGTGACAGTTGAGATGACTCGAATATAATAGTAGCACCTACCTTGTAGAGTTTTGTGAGAAAACAGGTAAGTGCTTTGCAAACTTTAAAGTTCAATCTAAATATGATTAAATCTAAATATGATTCAATTAAAATTTTCTAGTAACCCAGGTTAAAACTACTCATTCTTTCATTCTTACTCACATTCTTAAATCTAGTTAGTTGCCAAGTCCTGACTTTTCTACATCTCTCTCAACACTCTCCCTTGCTTCCTTTCCTTTCTTTTCACTCATCCAGGTGCTGGGCTAGCTCAGGTCCTCAGCACTTCATAGTTGGACTATTAAAATAGTATCCTATTTTGTTTCACTGCCTTAAGAGTCTCTCCTCTTAACTCTATTGGCAACAACAGCTGCTAAATAGATATTGTTAAATTTAAATATTACAAATTGGGCTATATTGCTGCTCCCTTGTTCAAGAAGTGGTACCCTGTTATCTCTAGGATAAAATAAAATCTCTGGTTCAGCTTTTAAAGCCATTCACTTGCTTACTTGCTTCTTTGCAGGCTCAACTGAAGTGACTGATTCCTCTCCCAGATTTACTTTGTAAATATTTTGTATTTACTTATTTTTACGTAAGTGTTGTTTGCTCCCAATTGAATATATACCCTCCTTGTGGGTACTTGATTTTTGTCTTTGTATTCCCTAAATTTAGCACATGCCTGGCCCATAGTAGGAGCTTAGTAAATGTTCTTATAGTGTTCATCTCTTCAAAAACCTAGAATGCTTTCCTACCACCTACCAAATCAAATACAAGCTTGTCTGCCTGATTTGAGGCCCTCTTTAATTTTGAATGAATAAAAGACCTTACGGAGTAATTTTTTTTTTTTTGCTCACATTGTATAGCATAAGCCACAACTGTTGTAGGAATTCAGAAAAGAGGGAGAACAGTGTACTAACAGTGGTTCGTAGAAAGAGGGTAAGTAGTTAGTACTTAAGACACTGAAGTGAGTAGAATTTGGATAGTTGGATGGAAAACGGGATGCTATATTTGAAACAACTGCACAAAAGCAGAAACAAGAATGACATATGTGCAATACAGTGAACACATTATCTTAACAGGAACAGAGGTATCATGGAGTAGTTGAAAGTAAAATTGGATCCAGTGAAGCTAGCTTTGCTCAACAAGTCATTACAACTTTTCAAGAGGAATAACTAAATAATTAAAGCATTACTCAAGGAAGAATTAGTTTGGCAATGGTATATAGGTTAGCTTGGAATGGAGGCAAGAGTGTCAGGATAGGTTAACTTCTCTTTGGAGAAATTCTTGGTAAAGTGTGATTCTCTTACTGACTTGACACTTGTGAACTTGAGTAGTTTAATTCAGAGGTCCTTAATCAGGTCTCTATGGGATATTAAAAGGCCAGGCTTCCACTATCTATCTAAAGAGTTTTCAGAATTCTCTCCGGGAACTGGAAAGAGTCATGAATGAGTTGTTACAGCATATGATTTGCTGCCATTCTGGTAGTGTTGGAGTGACTGGATGAAGCTTGCTATGCATGGAACATGTTCTAATGGAAAAGATAATACTTAATGGAAGGTTTCGGTTGCAAGTCAGATGGATAGGTCCAGTAGTCCTTAAGGTATCTTGGTGTAAAGCAGATGATAATGCCTCTTCTTTAATACCATTTCCACTGATAAAATCCTATTATTTTCTGGTGTTGAGCCATTTAACTGTCCCAAGGACTTTGGTGATAAAAAGTTTCTTTTTTGGGTCTTGAGCAGCTGTGGCTGTAGCCCCTGCAGGAGCAGTGGCCAAGCTGTACCTCCATACGTAGTCAGTAGACTGGAAATACTGGTATTCTGAAAGCAAGATCCTGGGCTGTCTCTGTTGTCATGGTCTGAGGAGAGGTGGTAGTTTGACCTGCCTTGTTCACCCTGCCTCCTGTCTTTCCCTCAGGGTATCTTACTACTTTCACTAGGCTGGCTTGCTGCCTGCCCTGTGAGTGACACTTAATTGACAGCTGGGCATGGCAGTCTCTTTCTCCAAAGGAGTTACTTCCCCAGATGCTGGTTTTGAGACTGGAAACAGGACTAGAGATCGGCGGGGGAGTGAAGGGATGCTGTTAGTCCTTGTGCTTATCTTGCTGTTGGTGGCAGTTGTTGCTGATGGTGATGAGGAAGGCAGTCTTCTCCACAGTAATTTCTCCCTTCAATAATGGAGGTTACATGTTGACCCCAAGTGTTAGGAACCAGTTTTCTCACAGTGTTTCTTACAGTGAGGCTAATTAATCAACCATAGTAAGTCATTTTAAGAGTTGAGAATAAGTGTTGCAGGTAAACTGGAAAAAAAATAATATAGGTTTATCATAGATTTAGAACTACAGAAACCTCAGCGGTTATATATTCCAACCTACCCCCACCCCCATTGTACAGATTTTTTTGACAAAAAGGATGAGTTGAAGATGACTCTTAAGGTTAAGATCCTGAATGATTGAGAATCGTGGTATCAAGGACAGGCCTCTCCAATACAATACACCTTTTCATACCTGATGAAAAAATATATCCCCATGATAATTTGGTACCAATTTCTTACCTTCTTTGAAAGGGATCAGTTTATTTCATAAAAATTCTACTTATTAATCCTTGGGCTTTTTGTTTATGAGTTCTTACTTGAATGGTGTTTGTGAGTTTTCCTTCTTAATGCTGGCCCCTTGCACCTTTTAGCCAAAAAGTATTTAGTTAATGGCAGAAGCTCTGATTTGAAGAACTAACTGTTCAGTGATTTGTAAATTTTTTCTTTTCTTTCTTTGTTTTTCTTCTTTTTTTAGGAAGGGCCTTTGAGACCTGTCCTTGAATACATTGATCTGGTTAGTAGTGATGATGAAGGACCTAGTACTTCTCATATTAATGTAAGTACATTGCATTTTATTTATGACGTTTTCCAGTTCTTCAGTTAAAATGGCATTTTCCAAAAATGAGGGCAGATCCAGTCATTAGGATTTGGTGATAGAAACCTTCAAAGATTTGCCTATATAGCTCACTCAGGTGGGCTAAGAGAAAGGAGTACACCCAGAACTTCCTCTAGCAATTAACTTCTACTTCTAGTTTTCCTCTGCCACCCTTCCGTTAAGGATACGAGAAGACTTCCAAATGATTAAGGTAAGTCCTACGTGAAGGTCTTGAAGTTGGTGTGAATAAAGGGAAAATGGCAGACTTCAAGCCTTTTGATTCCTTTTTATCTTTTTCTTTATTGTTTTCATTAGACGTGTTATAAGACCAAGACCTCCAGTCTTGGAACATCAGAAATTGTTTTTTGGAGATTGGGGGGACACATTCTACCTATTTCTTCTTGGTAAAGAGGGAAAAAACTTAAGTATTCTGTAGGAAGTGGGGTTCCATAAATTGTTATTCATTCCCTAACTACTTGACTGGTCAACAACCCCATAAATCCCTCATCCCAAATGTAAGCATTAGTCAGTTATCATTTATGACTTCCTAATTATGTCACTCAGACCCCACTATGGGGAAACAGACGTAACAAGACCCAATTGTTAACTTTGCCAGGTAGGTTTCCTATAAGATCTAAGGAGCCAACCTATATCTTAGTTTTTGGTGTATTGAGGACAGAACTGTTGTGTGACCTGAAAAACTCATTTTACCTCTCTGAGCCTCAGTTTTCCTTATCCATAAAATGGAATGAATCTTCGCTGCTTGTACTACTTACTTCATGGCATCACTGGGAAGAATGCACCAACTAAATGTGAATTGTTAGTATCCTGCAATAGTAGATAGAAAGCTCTTTGCTCCCATTTCTTCCATATGACTGAACAGCTGGCCACACTTTTATTTTTTTTAATGAGGGGAAAAAAGGAACGCAGAAGTGGCCCTAAATAGTGATGACACATTTTATTTCAAGTAGGCCGTTCCCCAAGTAGTCTTTTCTATTGCCATGTCCCCTATTCTTAGAAAAGGAGCTGAGGCTTTTTTGAGTGCCAGTGGCTTTTCTACCTCACCTGTTCCCAACATGGGATCAACTTAGTGGTGGGCCAGGAAATTGCCCATTTTGAACTGTATTTGGCAGACAAAAAAAATGTGATGTAAAGTATGGGCACAAACATATGCAACCTAATAGCATCTCTTTGTTCCTCCCTTCCTTCTCTTTAAGAGATAGGGCCCCTGGTTAGCAGTTAATAGTAAAGACTAGGTGTGGGAAACTGAATCATATGAACTGGGCCTCCATAATTTCTTTGCCAAGGGAATTTCATCTTTTGGTATTAATAATTCTTCTTCAAGTTAAGGTATCTGTTCACTCACTGGACATGCATCTCTCTATCTGAAAATGTAGTAGTAAAAACATTTTTTTCCCCTTGATTTTCCTGGTCAAGTGACTCTGCCAAGGAATGCTTGAATAAAGAGTGCCGTCCTCTTCGAGTGAGCACCCAGGAATTTTCTCCAACTATAGTAGTTTTTGCATCTGTCACAGGACCTGTTGTAGGAAACTACATTGGTTCTTTGAGAACCTTAAATGCTAGAAACTCAATCAGTAAAGGGATTCAGAAATGGACTTAGCCACAGGTAAGGCATACATGATCCATCATTAGGTTATGAGGATCCTATCTTCCTCTGTGCACCTTAGTTCACAAGAACCTTTAGATCCACTAGAAATCAAGGGGCGGGGGTTGGGGGGGTGGAGATCTATCTGCTCTTTAGAACTTTACAAAAAGAACAAAATTCATCTGGTATATTTGAATATAAATGACTAACTTGTCCTGGATCATGAACTCAAGCTCATGAGAAGCAAGTTAAGTTTTCCCTCTTTAGAGACTGAGAGATTGCTTTGGTTTGCTGGAACATCACTTCTCATGGAGGAATAAAATGAAATGAAAATCAGACCTATTACAAATTCCTTTATTATGATGGTGAAGGCTAATTATTTTTCCTGTACCTTTCTAATTTTGCAAACCCATTGAATAAAGAGAATGGATCAAAGAACTTAAAGATAGTAGCTGTATGATCTGAAGTCAAACTATAAGAGTTCAGAATTTGCCATCAGCAGGTGTTTGGATACCCCATCCCATCTATTCTAAGAAATGTCATCAGTCAGATCTTTAAGTATACTTCTGCAGTCTATATATCTGTGTGTGTGTGTGTGTATGTGTAATATATGTGCATGTATGTATATATGTGTATGTGTATACATACATACATCTACCCTGTGGTCAAGAACACTTTTCCAACCTTACCCTTCAGCTTGATTGTAGAGATAATAAGACAATAAATAAAGGAATCTGATTTTCAAGTTAGATTCTGCCTTAAAAGAAATGGATGTCATGAGCTACAGGTTCTAATGAAACTACTTTCATTGTGACATTCTCTATTAACTATGATCTGTGTGATTTCATACGCTAGGACATGGTACTAGACCCAGAGCTTGTCGAGACAAAAAAGAAACAAATCATTGCTCATAGAATAAGTGGAGGATGACTCTTGGTAATTTTGTACTATAGAGTTACAACAAATTCTTTGACCTCTTAGAAGCTTTCGATGACAAATTTTGCTCTAATCTGTATTACTTTGCAAGGAAAAACAAAAGATCTTACATGTAGCTTTTTGATGATTTAATAAATACTGTCATTATGAATTAGATGATGGTGTTGTGTTGCCAAAGAAGATTATGGTAAATTCTGTAGATTTCTAGCAGGCTTCAATTCCACTGTAACTGATCATAAAACACAGCACAGGAGATTCAATATTGTCTAATACAGAGTTCCAGAAGCACTATAGGCACAAGACCCCTAAGTTCAGGAACATCCTCAGTGGAGACTCTAAACTCTAAATTTCTCTATCCCAATTTTATGTAGGATTTTGAACAATGACATAGTGAGGGTTGAATTCTAAATATAATGTGGCTTAAGTATTAAATAGTTTACTGTTGCCTTGATTTGGAATGAAATGCAATGCTTAGAAGATTCACACCTTATTTTCTAAGTGTCCTCTTTTTTTTTTTTTCTTTTTTGGCTGGAGAAGTCTGGGATAAGGATTCTGTGATATCTACTACTGTTAATTTCTAATCCCAAGGAGTTCAGAGCAGGCTAAAGTCATAATAGTCTTTAGGAGGTAGGATTTTAGCATGACAAAAGAAAGATTTAAAATATTCTCTGTAGTAAATCTTTACATTCTCAAGCCTAAAAGATTTTACATCTGGAAACATCCATCACTCCTGTTAGACCATAGAAAATTCTTTCACTTCCAAGTGACTGAAAGTTGAGCCCTGCTTCCTAGGACGTGATGAAACATATTCTTGGTACCATAAGAGAGTCCATGTCTTGTTATGATCAGATTACCAAGAGCTCATCTCATTCTCCAGTCATGAAACTTTTTTGAAACTAGGACTCAGTTTCAATATTGCCAGACTGACTTGATTGCAATGATTGGATTTCAGGGGCTGAACTAAACACTATCTTATATTTGCATCATGAAATTAGAATAGTTTTTACAATCCTAGTTGCTTGTCGTGGAGTCTTATTGGTAACTAATATCACTGAGGTTAACTATATATGAGTGAATGTCGTTAATGTGGTGTGTTCCATCACCCTCTCACTTATGAATAACATGATCTTTGCAAGCCTCTGTAACAGTAATCTCATCATTGGCTGCAAACTTCTCATAGTATAGATCTTTTAAAAGAAACCCAGTCCAGAAATAGCTACTTCCATTAGACTGGGTAACTCATCTAAAGTCTTTAAAAAACACATAGTGGTCACAGGCACTATTTGGAAACTCTGGAAATAAGGATATTACAGCATTCATGTATGCTGATCAGAATTATCAGGAATGGATACTTTAAACAAGACAGAGCCTGGTTTCTGTTTTAATAAATGGCATCTTAATTTTATCGTAGGAAGATACTAAAGCCCAAAAAAGGCCTGTGGGTTCTGGAATGTGGATTGATATTTTCTAGTAAAATCTTACAATTGTGATAAAACTGCTCCAGATTAACCCCTTTATAATGCTCCAGGTCAGGCTCTTTGCAAATAAGAATAACCACAAGCTGCCACAGTTCTGCTAGCTATATAGTTCTCCCTGGCAGTGATTTACTTAAATAGAGCTAGGAATCTGGGTATGCCTTTACTTTAATTCTGTTAGTCTGGAAGATAGTAACAACTGACAGCTACTCTTAGTGCCTTCTTATTGGCCTCACTAAAGCTAAGCATTAAGACTTTGCACAGTATCTCTTGTCCTAGGCACTGGCAGGTCCTCTGTCCCACTCCCTGGGATTCTAGTTTTCAGGGTCCCTTCTGAGAGAAAAATTGTCCAAGTAGAATGAGTTTTCATTTTCTTCTAGGAATCGGAATACCCTCAAGATACATTTGTAATCTCTTTAAAAAAAGATGTTTGTAATTTCTAAGATTAAACATCTAAATAAATCCTTCTAATTTATCCAAGTGTTCTTGAGTACCTCTAGTATTCTATTAGCAATTTAATCTGTCATGGCTTAGTCTTAAGTCTTGGTCTTAAGTCTGGACTTAATCTTTATGGCTTCCATATTTGTCTGCCATCATCCCAAGAACCTTGGAGATGTTGACTCCTGTTCTGTATTATGTTACTTCATAAGCTTAGTATTTAAGTCACTGTTTGATTGACACATGGAAACACTTAAATGAGCAGATGTGGAATAAAGTGAATAGAACAAGGAGAATGGTATATATAAAACTAAAAGTGAACAACTTTGAAAGATTTATGAGTTCTGAATAATGTAATGATACCAACCATGATTCCCAAGGACTGATGATGAAACAAACTGCCCACCTTCTGAGAGAGAAGTGTTCCATGTACAGAATGAGATGTATTTTTTGCATATGGCCAGTGCAGGAATTTGTTTTGCTTCACTATACATACTTGTTATGGGAGT
Source organism: Bettongia penicillata ogilbyi (assembly GCA_023548195.1). Taxonomy (NCBI): domain Eukaryota; kingdom Metazoa; phylum Chordata; class Mammalia; order Diprotodontia; family Potoroidae; genus Bettongia; species Bettongia penicillata. Next base: position 3,278,866 of record JAJHZJ010000857.1, on the reverse strand, counting down.
TTTTCCCTCACCTCCAACCTCTAATGGGGGTGAGATGGAGAGAACTAAGGACTTTGGAGGCCCATGATATAAATGAACTTGACCATTTGAAGAGTTTTTCTAGGAACCCTCATATGGCAGTCTATGTTTATGCATACTTGTATAGATATACATATAACCCTCATACATATGTCTATGTATCCATCCATCCATTTATCTCAGTCTTTGCTTTGAAAAAACCCAATTTTTACCTGGAGAGAAAAGCCATGACTCTTTCCATTGTGACTACATTCAGACACTCTTAAGAAAAAGAGTCTGTACGGAACAGGCCTACATAACTTGCTTGCTGCTTACAACCCTTGGGTCACTTGCAGGACACCAAGAATTTCCTCTGCCTTCAAAGGATGTTTTCTTCTACATTTTTCAAGAGCCACCTGAAATCCTTTCACTTGCCACAAGTGACCTGGCAGCCAGTCAGAAGAAAATGTCATAAGAAGCCCAAGGACCGCGAGTTGTGTAGGCCTGAACAGAATAAAACTTGGCCATGGTTTTATAGTATCTTTTTTATATTAACTCCATTGCTACATGGAGTCTTTATGTATTCCAGCAATTACTTCTAGTGTATGTAACATATACTATACCCATCTCAACCCCCCAGCATCCCCCAAAATTTAGAGGTCCTCTGACATCACTAAATTGATGGCATGTCCTCATTATCTTTTGAAAAAGTAGGATGCATGTAGATAGACTTCTCCAAAGGTACTTGGACAAAGTTCAGTTATACTCATACCCACAAATGTCCTTATGCATTTGTAAAGCAACAGCATTGTTATTTTCATGTTACCAAAACAGCTTTTTCCTGTTGAATAAAGTTGGTTTCAGAAACTTAGACATGAGAGTTAGATTTTCATAGGCCAGTTTGTGGGGATTGTAGTTAGTAAGTAAATATGTTTAAAGTGTTTATTGGTCACTGTGTGTGGTCACCCAGAGTAGGGCTCTACAAGGTTATTGAGCCTCTTGAGCTCTATACCTCAACATCCTCCAGAAGTGAATAGATTAACGATAATCTTAGATGTGTTACTCTTAAGAGAATTATCTTTAAGGGCCCTGCAGTTCCTTTAAAGAGATTTTTTTCATGATAGATATAAAATATATCAAAACAGTTGAACTCTTGCACATATTGTGTGCAGAGACAGTGATTTATGTTGCCTTTTCAAGTTCCTCTCAGTTAAAGGTTTAATGTACTTTGAATTGCTTGTATTTATGTTAAACTCCATGGACTAATCTTTGATGTTTCAGAGTTTGTCTACAGGTCTCCCAAAGAATTGTGAGATCTAGATTTTTCCTTCACTGTTTTACTGTCATACGTGCTTTGCCCTGTTTAACTTAAGTAGGACTTAATGTGTTTTTTTTCTCATTTAATTACGATAATTCCTTGAACTATAATTGGCACAATTATCTGGACATTCAAGGCAACTTTTGAAAAATATCAGTGTGCACCGAGTTGCCTGACTCATTCAGTTGGTTTACAAATTTAACATTATCCTCTATTCAAATAATAACATTATCTTGAATTGATTACTATTAAGTAGCTTTGTTTACTTAACTAAGAAAAGGAAATAGAAATTTAGAGGGAAAACGTTCACTAGAAAGAAAATTGTTTTGAGTTTATGAAATCTTACTTATCATTGTAATTCTCTCTGTTTTACTCATATTGTACAAGGCACTTTGGAAGAAGTGCAACTCTTTTTGGCCACTTCATTAGTGAACTAAATAGCACCCATAACATTTGTTATATGGTACTTTAGTGTGACATGAACTTGGTAATGTATTTTCCAAGCAGCTTAATTCGTTTAGGGCAGTCTGTATGATACTATAAATAAAGAGTTTGAACTGATGATTTTTCTAAATCCAGATTAGATATTCAATGATTTTTCAGCCTGACTATAGTAAAATGATGTAATTATAATAATGGTGATAAAATGAATTAAATTAGAAGTTCTATTAACAAATTTGAAATTATAGTCATCTTTGTAGATGAAAGTTAAAAGATAATAGTAGTATTATAATAGACATTTTAATATATTTTATAAAGTGAAACACCATCTCCTCCAGATAACTTACTCTCCTGTTTCAGTTCTTTAATGTTTATTTTTCTATGATTTAGGTCTAGCCAGTAGTTATTTAAACAGATACTTTTGTTTCATTAAGATAATATATGTCATATCTACTTTTCCAGATTCATTATATCTATCATTATCTGACTAAAAGAGGGTTATGAATTAATTTTAATACTTCATTCCTTGTAACTAATGGATTGGTCATTGTTCAGCACAAATATTTTTGCTATTTTTCCAGATGTACTAAGAATTTTTAACAGTTCAAAATATCCTTCTGTGGAATTTTCATTCCAGTGATGAATCCTGAGGCCTTGTTCTTGGTTCTTGTCTCTCATGAACAGGGGTGCTATTTTATATTTTGCTGTTTGTTTGTTTTTTTTTATTTGCTGAACTTTATAATACGGCATTCCTTTTACTTCCTTTAGTTCTACCTACTATTCTTAATACATCTATCCCTGGTAAAAATAGCATCTAGTTTCCATAGAATATATATTACAGGTGTGATTCTGTGTCCAACGTTTAACACTCATCTTTTGTTTTCATTATCAACATCTATCACTTAAAGGGGCCTATAAATAATAATATCTTGGGCATTCATAAAGCTTCCCAGTATATATTATATGACCTTAAAACATCTGGATTTTGAGCTCTGCTTTCTTATTTGCAAAGGTGTTGATGTATATATGCTCTACATCTATGAAAAGAATGATTTTAGTTTTATCAGAAATTGGATGTGTTAAAATTTATTCCAACTTCTTAGTAATACAGTAAGTCCCAAGATAATAATTTCTTTTTTTTTAATTTTTTTTTATATTTTTATTTATTTATTTAATTTTTTACATTCATTTTCACAAAATTTTGGGTTCCAAATTTTCTCCCCTTATATCCCCTCCCCCCACCCCAATACCCCAAGCAATCTAATTTTCCCTATCTCCAATCTGCCCTCTCTTCTGTCATCCCTCCCTTTTCTTGTCTCCATCTTCTCTTTTCTCCTGTAGGGCCAGATGACTTTCTATTCCTCATTAACTGTAAGTCTTCTTTCCTAGTTGCAACAACAATACTAAACAGTTGTTCCTAAAACTTTTGAGTTCCAAATTCTCCCCATCCCTCCCTCCCCACCCATTCCTTTTGGGACAGCAGGCAATTCAATATAGGCCATATCTGTGTAGTTTTGCAAATGACCTCCCTGATAGTCGTGTTGTGTAAGACTAACTGGATTACCATCCCTCCTAACCTGCCCCTCATTGTTTCTTTTCTGTCTTTTGATCCTGTCCCTCCCCAAGTGTTGACTTCAGATTGCTCCCTCCTCCCTTTACCCTCCCTTCCATCATCCCCCCCCTTGCAATATCTCCTTCTCCCCCACTTTCTTATACTGTAAGATAGGTTTTCATACCAAAATGAGTGTGCATTTCACTCCTTCGTTGAGTCAAATGTGATGAGGGTAAACTTCTTATTTTTTTTTTCCTCAGCTCTCCTCTTTTTCCCTCCACTAAAAAAAACTCCTACCTGCCTCTTAAATGACATATAGTTACCCCCTTCCATTTCTCCCTCTTTCCTCCCACTACATTTCTCTCTCACCATTTACCTTAATTTCTTTTAAGGTATGGTCCCATCCTATTCAGTTCAATCTGTGCTCTCTGTCTCTATATGTGTATGCATGTGTGTATGTGTGTGCATGCGTGTACATGTGTATGTGTGGTCCCACCAACTACCCAGACACTGAAAAGTTTTAAGAGTTACAAATATTGTCTTTCCCTGTATGAATGTAAACAGTTCACTTCTGGTAAGTCCCTTAAGACTTCTCTTTGCTGTTTCCTTTTTCATGCTTCTTCTCATTCTTGTGTTTGAAAGTCAAATTTTCTTTTCAGCTCTGGTCTTTTCATTAAGAATGATTGAAAGTCCTCTGTTTCATTGAAAGACCATATTTTCCCTTGAGGTCCATATTTTCCCTTGAGGTATTATACTCAGTTTAGCTGGGTAGGTGATTCTTGATTTGAGTCCTAGTTCCTTTGCCTTCTGGAATATCCTATTCCATGCCCTTCGATCCCTTAATGTAGAAGCTGCTAGATCTTGAGTTATCCTGATTGTATTTCCACAGTACTGGAATTGTTTCTAGCTGCTTGCAAGATTTTTTCCTTGAGCTGGGAGTTCTGGAATTTGGCCACAATGTTCCTAGGAGTTTCTCTTTTTGGATCTCTTTCAGGTGGTGATCAATGGATTCTTTCAATACTTATTTTTCCCTCTGGTTCTAGAATGTCAGGGCAGTTTTCCTTGATAATTTCATGGAAGATGATGTCTAGGCTCTTTTTTTGATCATGACTTTCAGGTAGTCCCATAATTTTTAAATTGTCTCTCCTGGATCTATTTTCCAGGTCAGTTGTTTTTCCCATGAGATATTTCACATTCTCTTCCATTTTATCGTTCTTTTGGTTTTGTTTGGTGATTTCTTGGTTTCTCATAAAGTCATTAGACTCCATCTGTTCCATTCTAATTTTGAGAGTACTATTAAATTCAGTGAGCTTTTGAGCCTCTTTTTCCATTTGGCTCATTCTACTTTTGAAAGCATTCTTCTCCTCATTGGCTTTTTGAACCTCTTTTGCCAATTGAGTGAGCCTATTTTTCAAGGTGTTAATTTCCTCAGCATTTTTTTGGGTCTCCTTTACCAAGGTATTGACCCGTTTTTCATACTTTTCTTGCATCTGTGTCATTTCTCTTCCCAGTCTTTCCTCCACCTGTCTAACTTGCTTTTCAAAATCCTTTTTGAGCTCTTCCAAGGCCTGAGCCCACCCACCACCCCCCTGGGGTGTCTGGGATACTGAGGCCCCGCCCTCCACATCTTTCCCTGATGGCAGGAATACGTCCTTGTCATCAGATCCGAAGGTCGGGATCATTTGCATTTGTTGGAAAAAACTCTCTATAGTCTTATTTTTCTTCCCTTTTCTAGGCATTTTCCCAGCCAGTTACTTGACTTCTGAGATTCCTTTCCACCCCCGCCTGGATCCGCCCAGCTAGTGCTTGGCCTCTGAGATTCAAATGGGCTTTCCACGGCAAGCTTTAGTTCTGGCAAGCTTTAGTTCTGGCGCTGGGGTGGAGGCAGGGCTGCCTCCCAGGCTCAGTTCCCTCAGGGGCTTTATGCAGAGACTTTCAGGAATGGAGCGGGTGGGGGCGGGGTGGGGGGCCCCTCGCCTCCCAGGCTCAGTTCCCTCACGGGCTTTATGCAGAAGCCTTCAGTAATAGAGTGGGGTGGGGGCAGGGCCGTCTCCCAGGCTCAGCCCCCTCAGGCCGTTCATGTAGAGACCTTCCGTAGTGAAGATCCTGCCTGCTGCTGGGGGATTCCTGAGTCCTGGGCCACTGCCGCCTCAGCCGCTGCCCACCCCTCTGCCTCCGCTGCTTCCTGCCCCCTGTCTCTGCCGCCGCCGCTTCCTCCCGAGGGGGCCCGAGTCAGGGAGACGCTCTGCTCCCCTCCTCTAGCCCAGCCTTCTTTCTCACTGACCTGTAGCTTCTGTGGGAGGAGGGACTTTCCCGGCTGCCGGAGCTTCCGTCCCTGAAGCCTGCTCAGATCAGCTTCTCTGGGGCCGCGGCCAGGGCAGCGTTGGGGTGGGGTCCGCTTTCCGGGGCACGACGGACCCTGGGGACGGCTCTTCAGGGCTCTCTGGCACGGAAATCTCTTCCACTCCGTTTCTGCACACCTTGTATTGACCCAGAAGTTATGGGGGTCTCTTTTTACATTAATTCTATGGGCTTTGGTTTCGGAGCTCGTAAACGTGCGTCCTTGTACTCCGCCATCTTGGCTCCGCCCCCCAAGATAATAATTTCTACATTCTACTTAGTCTACATGGTGTCTTATTTAAATGTATTATTTAAATTTAATCATATCAGGTCACAACTGGTTATTTAAACTAACCAATTTTTTATGCATTCCTATAGTTATTTGTAGAATTTATTCATGCTGACACATGTCTTTATGTGATATATTATCACAGAATCATTAGACCATGCAACTTTTTCATGCTGTGACTTTATTCACTTTTAGCCAATAATGTATGTAATTTTATAGATTTTAAGTTTGCTTTACCGATGCTGTTCAGTTAAATCCATAAGTTTAATGGTATTTTGGATTTTAATAGTTCCTGACAAGAGTTTTGTATCAGTTCTCTTCTTTTAGGACTTAAGAAGTTCACTGTGCTTTCCTAGGTCTTCTAAGATTCCAAATGATTATTTATCTTAAGTTGGTAAGCACAGTAAATGGTTTACTTTTGGAGGTATGTATCCTAATTATATTTAGGTCATAAAATATGATATCTTTTGTTATTTAGGGGGTTACTGTAAATAATCTATAAATTATAACTTAGTTGAGAGGACTGTCATTGTAATACGCCAATATTATTTTCTGCTATTAATAATTCTGGGCTTTCCCTTTTTCTTAACTTTCGCAGTGTATGTCATATTAAATGATAAAGTACATAATTTGGAAGTTTATCTTTATAGTAAACATCTTGCTATGCCTTAATTTTGGTATGGAAAAGCTTTGTTATGTTGGTAACAAGGTTCATATTGATTATGATAAAAGTTTTGCCCGATTACTTATCAGACTTAATGATGTTAACTGTTAGTAAAAAGAACCTTTGAGCATTAACTTGTTAATAGTTTTATCAACCTCTTAGTAGCTTATGTAGTATATATAACCTTACAGAGTTGACTGTAGTTTGGTAAGCAGATATTTTGAGAACATTATACCATTGTATTCCCTTCAAGAATACTTACACCATGTTGCCCTTTTGTGGTAGAGAGGTTTCCAGTGTCGCTATTGGGGGTCATTCTTTTCTATTGACACATGCACATTTCTTTTCTCGTAATCCACAGTAAAATTCAGTTACACAGTATGGGAGAAGTAAAGTACTTGCACCTAAAGTCAAGAACTTGCATCTAAAGTAAAGTATTTAGCTAACATCTTAACATGAGGCCATTGCCTGTAACACTCTAGAATCTATACTATGGTTTGGAGGCACTTATAGTCAACTAAGCAGCAGATCAAGTGGGCTCTTTCCCCCACCCCAACCCTTTTTTTTTCTAATTAAATATACACACATACACTATGTCCTAGGTGATAGGATCTGTTTGGGTTTATGATTGTCACAAAACCTTTTATTTTTGGATTTAGTATACAAACTCAAATAATATACCTAAAGAATGTTGATTGATTGGTTGTTGTCCTTCCTTCTCAAAGAGGACCAAAATGACATTACTATGATAAAGTGAAATTTCAGTGTGTATGACTGTGGCTGATCAGACCAATATGAGCTCAGAATGCTCTACCACAGTCTGGGCATAAATAGTCCATATGAATATTTGGGGTGGATACTCCAAATTTGCTCATCCTTCTTTTATTTTGTGCCATGTCAATTCTACTTTGCTCATAGAACACAGCACCCTTTCTGATGTGGGCATGGCATGCTGAGCAGTCCTGTGCCAGTGTCTTCCATGTTGCATAGTCAAACCCAAAATTCATGAGAGAGACCTTGAGAGTGTGCTTGTACCATTTCTTCTGAACACCATGTGATTTCCTGCCACAGGCAAGTTCTCCATAAAATAGTCTTTTTGGCAAGCATACTTTTTCATTCAAACAACATGGCAAACTCGGCAGAGTTGCGCTCTATGAAGCATAGTTTGAATGCTTGGCAGTTCAACTTCAGCAAGGACTTGAGTTTCTGGTACCTTATCCTGCCAGGTGATCCTCAGAATCTTCCTAAGACAGTTCAAGTGGAAACATTTCAGTTTCCTGACATGGCACTGGTAGACTGTCCATGTTTCACAGGTGTAAAACAATGAGGTCAGCACAATGGCTCTGTAGACCTTCAGTTTGTTGGTCAGTCTAATACCTCTTCTCTCTCAAACTTTTCTTCGGAGCCTCCCAAACACTGAGCTAGCTCTGGCAATGCGTGTATCAACCTCATTGTCAGTGTGTACATCCCTGGAAAGTATACTACCAAGGTAAGTGAACTTATCCACAGCATTCAGAACTTCTCCATTTGTTGTAAGCAATGGTTCCACATATGAATGGTGTGGTGGTGACTGATGGAACACCTGTGTTTCCTTGGTGTTCATTTTTAGGCCAAAATTAGCACAAGCAGCAGAGAATTGATCTATACTTTGTTGCATCTCAGCTTCAGAGGCTGCACTGAGTGCACAATCATCTGCACACAGAAAATCATGCACCAACACTCCCTACATTTGGTCTTGGATTGTAGTGTTTTCAAATTGAAGAACTTACCATCAGTACAGTAGTTGACCTTGATGCCATATTTATCCTCATTGAAAGCATTTGACATCATGGCTGAAAACATCATGCTAAAAAGCATGGGAGCAAGCACACAGCCCTGTTTTAATCCATTGGTGACTGGGAAGGCACAAGAGCATTGTCCACTATCCAGAACCTGGGCAAACGGTGCCATCATGAAATTGACATACAATACTGACGAACTTCTCTGGGCAACCAAATTTTGACGTAATTTTCCATAAGCCATCATGACTGACAGTGTCAAAGGCTTTGGTCAGATTTACAAACGTTGTGTACAGACCTCTGTTCTGTGGGGTGTAGGGTGTATTCAGGGAGAACCTGTACCTTTTGGTGTGATGGCTTCTGAGCCTTTTCAGGGCTCTTTCTACATTTGATGTCCACCTTTTCCACCCATCTCTCACCTGTGGCTCCAAGAAGCTGTAGCATGCACAGCAACTGTACCCCGGTAAACCATTTCAGGAGACAGGGCAAACCAGGTTGAGGGTAACCAAAGGGTCTCTTCCCGTGTTATAAAAGCAGTGAGTGATTAAGCACTCTTGTCATTATGAGCAGTGGGATGCATATATCCTGATCCATAAAACTTCCTTCACCTTCCCTAAGAGGGAAATTCATGACTAACTGTCCACTATGCAACTGCCTGCCCTGATTCATTGCCAATATCCTTGATTGCCAGATCCCTATATTTTACTGTACCTCTCTCTCTATCTCAGGTTCAATTTTTAATCATAATGGTGTGGTTTTTGGTGGATCAGTGATTTTATCAGTATGGGTACTTCTCACCAATAGAAATCATAATGCCACTATGCATTTTCGTTTTATGTGCTTTATATATGTGTGTGTGTGTGTGTATGTATAAATAAATAAATATGTGTATATATATATTTGGTTATAAACTTTCCATAGAAGATCTCCTTGATATTACAAAGGTCTTTCATTTTTTTTTTTACTCTTTCAGGGATATTAATGTTGATGTTAACATTCATGCTATCCATGTGTTATTTTTACTGAATTACCTTTTCTAGTTGTAAATACCCTAGAATAGAGTCTTTTATTCTATATCTTGCATGCAGATTTTATTGACTTACATGCTGGTCCATCATACGTATGTCTTTCTTCTCCCCTTTTGCCTTATTTCTATTTGAACTTTTCTAAAATTCTGGTATTCCATGTGTCATGGCATAGTAGAGTCACAAGGAGATTATTTGTGTTAAAAAGGATGGGCTTTAACAATAGTAAGCAATTTGAAATCCTTGAAAACTAGTGATTTGCTAAATTCAGTCTGGCCTGATCTCCTAAATTGTGGACTGAGATCATTGTCCATTTGTATACAATATCTAAGAAGGTAGGTATTGGTGTACAAATTCTATGGGCTTATTCTCTAATTGTAGTTTACACAGTGTGCATTTTTCATTTCCCTTAGCTTAACCAAGTAGATGTCACAGAGTGATTTGGAAGTGTTGTGGGTTTGGCTTATTATTGCATTGTTATCTGAGTAGAAACATTTTGATTACCTTGCCATCAATAAAACCATTAATATTTTGTTTGAAGTTCACACAGGACATTTTCTATTATGCTACAAAGCGTACATATTTAACACTTGATGCACATGAAAAGCTGTATAGTTGAATAGTTAGCTTTGCAGTTATGTTTGTATGATTTTGATTTAATTGGCGACATCTTATCTCAGGATAACTTTAGAAGGAGGCATTTTACTTTCCTGAACCAAATGCTTCTTTTATATCAGTCAACAGCTCACTAGCATAGTGGATAGATTATTGAATTTGGAGAGCTTGCAGCACTTACTAGCTGCGTGACTCCTGAATAGGCACTGAAGTTCTCTGTGCCTCAAATTCTTCTATAAATTGAGGGAATTGAACTCAATGATCTCTAAGCTCTAAGTGTATAATTCTGTGAATAAAAACAAAGCTTGATCTTGTATTCACGTTTTTAAGTTGTTCAACTATGAAGATATGATATGCTATATAAAATCAGTAGCTAGCTACTTCTCTTTTATGTTTTCTTCAAGGGTATCCTTGATGTGTTCTTAGATGATTCTTAGAAAGATTTTAGCTTTTGATGACATCTTGGTCCATTTCTCCCACCCATTTTGGAAAAACAGTATCTATAATCTTTTAAATTCTTTTGGAACCTTCTTTTTAAGATAATTTGATAATCAGTTCATTAGTGCCTTTAAGATTATCTTGCTCATTCAACTGGGTGATACAGTGGATAGAGCACTGAACCTGGAGTTAGGACATCCTGACTTCAAATCTAGCATCAGACACTTAATCACTATGTGACCCTGAGCAAATTACTTATCCCCAATCATCCCTCCCTCCCCCACCCCCCAAAAAAAGATTATGTTGCTGACTTCTGGTCATATGATCAACAAGACAGAGGACTAGATATTATCTCTGCTTCTAATGTGCTCACTTTCCACCACTTCTATCACCATTAACCACTCTCAAATAGTAGGGCAAGCTGATCATAAGCTTTGCAGTAAAATTTCAGTCTATCCCACTAACACCTTCTAGCACCATGGAAAACCAAAAGGCAAAAGCTTGCTCAGACTGGAACAGCAACATGGCAGTATTATGTGCTGCAACAGAGATCATCCAGACAAATGAGCAATAGGAAATGTTTATGCTTGTATTGCATTTCACTAGGCCTGAAGGAAAGGACACCCATTGGGAACAAGTTCTGTCTCCTTGTTACTTAGAGTAAAAAGCAAAGCAAATGCAACCTAAATTACCCAGTATGGGAGAAGACTGATATGTGTTGAGGTCCAGCTTCCAGGTGAATTGCCTTCATAGAGGAAAGAAATTAAGTGAGTAATAGGGGAATGAATATAAAGCCTAAAATAAGATTGAAATCACCAAAGATCTGAGTTAAAACTCAGTTAAATACTTTGAACATAAGCAGATGAACCAACAGAAGATACAAGTAACAGAAAGTTTATATCCATATTGGGTAAAAGAATTCTGACATCTGTGAGTAAATATTGCAAGAAATGAAAATGAATCAACATCTGATGAGACAGAGGATTCTGTGTAGTGAGTCTCAATGCAACCACAGCAGTATTTTTGTGAGAAAATTTTGAAAGAAGTAAGAATGGTAAAAGAAGTAAGAATGGTTTGAAAGAAGTAAGAATGGTAAAAGCAGAATTTATGATCTGTACAGCAGAAATAATGAGGCAGAATAGGAAGACTTGAATCCACTGTGACAAATCTCACTAAAGAAACAAAGGAAAATAACTGATTGTCCTCCATTCTGTGTGTTTGCATTCTCAGTCTGAAGGAAAAAAAAAACATTAAAAGAAATTATGGTCTTCATACAAGCCAAATGTATTCAGTATGAATAATAAAGAACTTAAGAACTTAAAAACTATAGATCTTCAAGGATACTACAAGTCAAAAAAAATATGAGTATGAAATATGAAAATGCAACATGAAAAGCTACTCAATTTCCAAACTAAACCAGTAGCAACTGAAAAAATTCACGGATCACCTCGAGAAAAGTGGAGTAAAGACCTATGTTGCAAACTCCCAAATATACGGTGGTTACATTGAACAATTTCAGACAAAATTCAGCAAGCAATCAAGCAAATCTTTGAATATAAAGGAAAAAAAATATCAAATAACACAATACTGTTCTGTTTCATGAGAAGCCACAGGAGGAGGACTCAATGTGTTTCAAAAAAAGATAAAGATATAACTCAGGGTGACCTATTCTGCAAACTTTATCCTAATCATAATGAAAAAGATGGACTGAAAAACAGCATTTAAAACATTTTTGAAAGGAAATCAGACCAAAACAAACTATTTACTTTTTAAAACACTCCAGACCATAGAAATAATAAAGAAAGCAAATACAGCAACCAAGGAAAACAAAACAACCACAAAAAGACTATTAAGATATTTATTTCTAATAATACACAAAGGGAGAAGGGTGAAAGGATAAGTAAAATGAAATGATGGTGTAGAAACAGGGCTTGAAACATCATAGACTAAATATCAGTACCCCTAGAATCAAATTTTTTTTAATGTGGGGATAAATTACAAAATGGGGTTGCATGAAAGGTGGGAGGGAAAGAAAAGATTGTAATGTAGCATAATCAGGTAACTCCTATAATCTTTCAGGTAGAAAAGAGCTTACAAGAGAATGGGTAAGACAAAGGGAGGGATTGAAATGGCAAAGAAAAGGGGAAAATCTTTTTAAGCAGTGGAAGAGGGTGCCACTGATAAATTTGTTACAGTGGGGGATGAGAAAATCCATAAGGAGACATGGGGACTTTGCAAAGGGTAAATCTAACAATGATAAATACAAGGGAAAATATAGAACTAAACAAATTGCTGAAGAAGTGAGTGAAAAGACTTGTGGAGACTTACGAATAAGAGTGCAAATGAACACATTTCTCACCACTTAAAAAGGTTAAAGAGCAAATTGTAAAAAACAGTAATCATGTGAAAAAATTATGATGAAAACAACCAGTATTTCTGGGATGTAGCACATATAAATATATTTTAAGGTCATATCACTGTACACATGTACACACAACACATGAACAAAATAAGAGGATTCATGAACTTAATACACAAAAATCAGGATAACAAACAATCAGGAGAAATAAACTGGAAGCTAAAAAACACTAGAAATGTAAACGAAAAATAAAAACTAGTTCTTTTGAAAAGACTAATGAAATGGATAAACTGTTAGCTAATCTTTAAAAAGGAGGCAGTAAAAATCTGCCTGGTGAAATAATTATTAATGCCTATGCAGTTACATGTACACTTAAATTAGAATACAAGAGAAATAGAGGAGTAACTTTTAAAATATAAAATTCCAAACTAACAAGACCAAGTTGAGGTCTTATGTAACCCAGCATCAGAAAAGCAGTAACTACCAAAGGAAAAAGTTGTCTGTTTCTGATAGAGTGATAAGAAAATTCTGTCAAACTTTTAAAAAACAATTAGTACTATGTTACATAAATAATGCTTAAAAGTTGAAAAAAAGCATCCTAGCAGATTATTTTTATGAGACATATCCTAATACTTAAAGCATGGAAAGATAAAGCACAGAAGAATTATAGAACATAACATTAATGAATATCAATTAAGATAATATGCAATTGATATGTTAGAACTTTTCTCAATAAATATAAGAGTAAAGCAAAGATGTTCATTCTCACTATTTCAAATCATGTTGGAAATGCTAGAAATAAAGCAAGAAATAAAAATTAAAGAGAAGCATCCATGCTGATGATTTACTTAGAAAATTTCAGAGAATCAGCAAAGATTAAGACTACCTTCGGAGCAAAATTACACACTATAAAATCCCCAAATCAATAGCGTTTCTATATACTAATAAACTATTATGGGTAGTAATTGAGAGGGAAATCCCATTCCACTTAACTATAAAAAGCATAAAATACCTTGGGCGTCAGTCTTCAAAGCAGACAAAATATTTGTATAGGTTCAATTACAAAGTTCAAAGAAATAAAGAACTTAAATAGCTACAGCTCATTGATGGACTCTGCCAACATAATAAAAATGACAATACTACCAAAGTTAATTTATATGCTAATGTGCTGGTCAAATTATCAAGGATGTATTTTATAAAGAACTAAATAGCAAAATTCATTTGGAAAAATAAATATCTAGAATATCAAGGGAAATAAGGAAAAATGATAGGGAAAGAGGGAGAAGAGTTCCTCTAGACCTTAAATTCTAATACTTATATCAGTGGAACAGACGACAAAAGATAGTTGAAAACAATGGAATTCAGTAACTCCTAGTTTTTAGTAGACCAGAAAACATGAATTAGGGAATAATTCTGTCCTTGATAAAAATGATTGGGAAAGCTGGAAAGTGTTCTGATGGAAAATTAGGCTTAGACTAATAATATACTGTATTCTACAATGTATTCTTAATGGATATGTCTTTAATATTTATGCCCTCCCCACCTCCCCCAGAAAACGATAGATTTTATGTCCTAAAGCTGTGGTTAGATGTACTGTTAACCAAACAAGGGATTGAGGCAATTTTTAAAAAATCAAATGTACAACATTACGTAATATTGAAAATATTCTATACATATGAAGTCAATGCAGCTAGGATAAAAAGGAAAATGGTCAAATGGAGCAAAAATATTTCTATCAGATTTCTCTAAGGGTTTATTTAGGATATGTAAACAATTAACATTTAAACAGTAACCAAAAGCCATTCTCCAGTAGATACGGTCAAATAGTACAAACAGTTTTCAGGATTAGTAGGGAAAATAGGCACACTGATGATGGCATCGTTGCTGGAGGTGTGAATCAATGTGACCATTATGGAAAGCAGTTTGAAGTTATGCAAGTAACTGATGAAAATGTTTACACGTATTCATCTAGAGAATCCAATACCAGGCCTATATCATAAGGACAGTGATAAAAAAGTTCCTTATATGTCAAAATATTTATAGCAATGCTTTTTGTGATAAAGAATTAGAAACAAAGTGGATACCTATAGATTGGGAAATAGCTAAGCAAATCATGGCACATAAAAGTAGGAAAATATTATTCCTGTAAGAAAAGATAAATATGATGAATGCAAAGAAGTATGGAAAGTATACAAAGTAAAACAACCTGAGTTGAGAAAATAACATACGCGGTAATGTAACAATGTAATCAAGAAGAACTATACACGCAAATGTTGGAAAATGGTGAACCAAACATGACTTGAAATAATTATAAGATGACAATTCTCCTCCTCGCCCACCCCTAGTGGTTTGCTGGAAGCCGCTCCTCCTGGCTCCTTGGAACTAATTTGTTAAGTTTTCAGTAATTTTGCATTCTGCAAAATTTGTTAAAAATACACACATGTGTATGTATACACAAACAGTTTCTATATGATAGAAATACAATGTAGTGGTTTTACTATTGCACATTTCTTCAAATTTGATGACATTCTAATGTTGGTAGGTTGAAATCATTTGTGGTGAAAGTATTTACACCAAGAAAAATAGGTAAAACACTACAATCAGGGCTTGATTTATTGTTTTGTTGATTGTGTAGAATTAAGAAAATAATGGAAAAAATGTTAATATTGCAGATTAAACTTAAAAGTCTGTCATGTTGGTTGCCATTACATTTTGAATATCACAAAAAATTGTAGAAAGAGTAAACTATTGTCTCATTCAGCAAAGAAGTTGCTTACGTCCTTAATGGACAAGTAAAGCTTTGACATATATCATTGTTTTACTGTCTTAGTCATTAACATGAATAAAAATATCAGCCACCATTCACATCAGAACTACATTTTTTGTACAGTGAAGTGAGTGACTTCTTTGCTGAACGGGATATTTAGCATTTATTTGTAGTCTGATTTTGTGATTGTTGTTGGCTATAGAATATAAAAACCAATAGTAGGTTTGCAAGAATTAGCATGTCATACCGAAGTTATAGGTACAAATTAAAAAACAAGTTATCTCAACTTAAAATTCTAAAATTCCACAAAGAAATCATTAAAAGAAATTTTTACATTTTCCTTCAAGTAGTATTATGAATTTTGCTAATATAAAAAAGTTAATTTTCAGATTTTAATTGTGAAAAAGCCAAATGACAATAATCGAGTGTTTCTTTTTAACATAAAGATGAAAATATAGGAATGAAAATCACTGTGTAGCACTGAAGCTAAAGGAATGAAATTTAGACTCTGGAATGGAATTGGAATGACCAGTGTTTTTTTAAAAAAAAAAAAAAAAAGCAGCATTATGGTCATCCTTGGAAGAAATAGATAATCTTGCACTTTTGGATTGGTGGAATGAAAAATAAGCATTTATAGAATAATACAAATGACTTATATTTTAAAAAAAACCATAAATTGAGATGTAAGGATTGTTTGCAATTCTCCATTCTGGAGTGACAGCAGAAAAGCATGTCCATGACTCCAAGGAATGGAACTCATATGTTTATTTTATAACCTGAAATGTCAGTAGTAAAAGCACTAAAATGAGGTCTGTGAAGAAAAAAACAAGAAACATTAGGATGTTTTCCAAGCCCATAATAAATTTCAGGATTTCTTAAAGAATCAGCTATTGACTCAGTTTATAGTGCAGTGCATAAACTCAATAATAAAAGTATGAAAAGTTTTCAATCCTATTTACAGTTTGATGAAATGTAATAGGCCTGCTATTGAGAAATCAGTAGAATTACAAGAGAAAGATGGAGCAGATATGGCAATTGTTTTATAATACAGTGCAACATGAACAGTCAAACTTACGGTAAAAGAAATGAAAATACTTAAGAATATTATACAGGAGAATGCCTAAGTGTTTATCATAATTAATGAAGCATCTAATTTTGAAGATCAGTCCTTCAATGATTTATTTTCTAGTATATAATTCAATTAACTCATGTAGTAGTAAGATGCAATTCTTTAAAAAAATGTACACAGAGTACATTTTCTGTACATTACCATCTACTTTAAATGACTGTGGCTTTACTAATGAGTATTTTATAGCAAATAATTGAATTTTGTGAAGAAAGTCTGAAGTAGATATGAAGTTGTTAGAAAATCACTAAATTGGTTGCAGTTATCACTTGTAAATTTAATATCTGAATAAATTAATCATTTAAACAAATTATTTAAAAATATTTCTGGATGAAATTCATTATACTTATCACCAATCTGATAAAAATCCACCTGAGCTAGAAATTATAGCTAAAGAACTTGAAATTGATAAAATTGATTGAATGTTGGGACCGAGTTGTAGTTTTAAAGAGCTGCTACTGCTGTATGATATGTATATCCTTCATTAACTGTACATTTTTTCATTGTACATTGACATTTGTGAAAAATTTTTATTACTTTCAACTACATTACCCTCAAGATCACCTGAAATTCCCAAAGTCTAAAAAGTAATCCAAGTCACTATAGGCACATTGGAACTTTTGATGATTTGTGTTAGAAGCATGAATCCCAAGTTGAAGATTTAACTAAGTCAGATATTTAAAGATATACCATTTAATTAAAAATAATAACTTTAAATTCCTTAGAAATGTTAATTTGAAAACATAATTCAACATATCACCTTAATGTCTTTTATCAGATAGAAACAAAGATGAAAGCATTTTAAATTACTTTGATTCATTAGAATGATCATACTTGGCCTTATGAAGAACCAATTTCATTATGGATAGCTGATAAGAAATTGTTACCATTGAAGTGAAATTTTAAAACATAAATTTGATTTGAAAATTTTGGGAGTTTTATAGGTAATAATGTAGTCAGTATTCCAATTCCTGTGGCTATACAAAAGGTAGTAAGATAGCATGCTCAGTAATGTTAAAACTGAAAGGTTTCATTTTAATGAATATAGTTTTTATGGGTGTGAATATAACAATAGATAAAATCAAATTTAATGATGGATTTATTGGGATAAAAATATGGTTTAGGTTATTGGAATGCAGCTTCATTTGTCAAATCATAAATTGCAACCATATATTGGCTGTAGGTAACAAAAGTTTGGGAAAAATCAATTTCAAATTCAGTTGGCTGTATGGACTTTATCTAAAAGAGTACTGTATATTATTTGTAAATAGTGTACTACACATCCTTTAAAATTTATGATAAATTTAGGTATATGTGTAGATATATACATCTCATGGAGGGGGGGGGCAACCTGATTGTTAAACATTTTCAGACACATTATATTGTCCCCTGCTCTCACCTTTGCAGATGTGCGAGGACTACCATGTTATACATTACTTAACGTTTTCAAACATTTTTGCTATAGTAATCAGTTATGCTGTTGCCTTTTTTTCTTTTTAAAAGAAATTACTGTCATATATGATGGTTTTTCTGGGAGGGGTAAGGAGAGGGATCTTAGGGGAAATTATAGTGATGGTAAAAGACATCAATAGAAACTTACTTTAAAAAGATAAAAATATATTGCCTCCAGAGTCTTTTGATTTTGATCAACTTTAGGTCACTGTTCCTGTCTGGTTTCATCTTTGTAAATGTCATTGTCACTTCACATGTGGCTCACTTGATTCAGTGGTAGTACTATCTAAATATAATAATTCTTTTATTAATGTTGGTGAGAGTGATTGATTATAACATTGTCAGCAAACCTGTTCCACTTCCCATATGCTTGATGTTTTCTTCTGGTATCAGTTACAAATGTTCTTATATATTCTCGTGAACTAGATCTCATGAAGCATATATAGGTTCACCTTCTCTATGTATTTTCAGGGTTTTTTTGGTGAGATAATGTTGCTCATAGGTTGTTTTGTTTTGTTTTAATCCTCTTCTGTAATGTTTTGTAAATGTATTTATTCCCTAACAGGTAGCAATCTGGCCTGATGTGTTTCTCCAGTTGATAAGTAGATTATATTTTATAGGCTGAGAGTTTCTTGGCTCTTTTGGTTTCCTTTTTGTGGCAACTGTTTTACATAATGAAACCTCTTGGAAATGGTAGTAGACAAAAATAAAGGCACAAATTATTTCCTATTTTCTGCAACTAAAGTTTATTCAAAAAAGTTGGTTTAGTGCTGCTTAAATTGTTTTTAGTGTCTTAGTATCTTACCTGCTGGTTTGTTATTTATTTGGATGTTTTTTTTCACCAGCAACCAGCAAGTGATCTCAGTGTATACAGACAACTAATTTTAGAATGAGTGCTTTGTCTAACCACTTGATTTTCTGTGTTTTAAAATATAAATTTTTTTTCTTCTCTTCTGAACACATAAGCTTAAGAGTGTCCAAAGGAGAGCTACTATGATAGTGAAGATCCTCATGTGAGGAGCAAGTGAAGGAATTGGGGATTATTTACTTGGAGAAAAGAAGACTCAGGAGTGACATGAAAGTCATGTATTTGAAAGGTTATCATTAGAAAGTGAGTTTAGACTTACTCAGTTTGGCTCCAGAAGACAGGAGGAAGGCAGTGAGTAGAAGATGTAAAGAAGTAAAATTTGTCTTACTGTTAAGAAAGTTTTTCTTATACTTAAAGGAGTCCAAAAAGGGAAATAGATTTTTTCAGGAGGTAGTGGTTTCCTCTTCACAAGGTCTTTAAACGGAGGCTAAATAACTGTTTGTTGGGTATGTAGTATAAGGGCATTCTTTTCTACTTAAGAGTTAGAATAGAGGACTTGAATTTCCTTTTAACTTTGAATTTCTATAATTCATTTTTTCTATGAAGATATTTAGTGCTTCAAATAACTTAACTCTTTTCTTGATGAAAATATTAATCATATACAGGCATGGGTCTTTTCAGTAGCTTGCATGTCTTTGATTTCTTTAATTTCTTGCTTCTGATCTACATTTTCTAGCATAGTATTCTCTATCTTTCTTGTACCTAAATTATATCAGTTTATTCTGTGGTGTTATTCTTTACATCCCTTGATTCTACTATCTAGACCTACAAGAAGCTTTTTGCATCAAAGTGTACGTTGGCTTTAGTTTTGTGGAACTTCTCAAGTTCTTTTAAAACTTCTGCTACTTGATCCTCTAACGAATATTCACATGTAAACTGTGAAGTCATATACGCCCTCCTGTATTAACTCAACATTATTGTAAGTGGTATAAACCAGGATGATCAGATATTCCATGATATAAAAATTTTCTTTTCTAGGTGAGTAGTGGGCTTAATAAGAAAAACTGTTTACAATGGCATGATGTATAACTTTTCATTGAACTTTTTGAATTGTCCCTGTGAGGTGGTGTGTGCTATATTTGCTACTTTACCCACTTTATAGCTGAGGAAACTGAGAGGTTAAATGACTTGCCCATGATCATACAACTTGTAAATTGCCCTAGGCAAGATACAAGCATAGCATTTTATCCACTACAATAGGTTGTTGATTCCAATTAGATAGTTTTTATATCATCTACAAATATTTACTGTTGGATATCTTAATGTTTTTCTTTTTCTATTGATCAGCAAGATAATATGCTATTAGAAGAATTGAATCATTTCCATGTTGACAGTCTCACTGTAAATGAAACTGGAGGACATGAAGAAGTCACCAGTAAATGGAAGGAATGACCCAAAGGTTCTTCTTGTAAAAGCAATAAAAAATGGTATACTGTAGGAAAAAAATGGCCTACTATGTCCTCTATGTCAAATATCGTAAGGCTTTAGACATCAATGACATTTTATATGAGAGATTCTCAGCTTGTACAGTGTACCTGAGTGTATTTTTATATCAACTATAGTTTTACCACTTTGAGATAGCCTTCTTCCCTGTATAGCTAGTCGAGCTATATTTCACCCTTACCTCTAGCCCTACTAACTGTGAACAAACAACAGTTCAGACCCCTAAGCACTGTCTCTGAAATTACATTTTATACAAAGAAGACAACTGTATCATCTTGGCCGTGGCAGAATTTCATTTAAAGATTATATTCTTGGGAGACGGAGCCAAGATGGCGGAGTAGAAAGATGAACCTGTAGAAGCTCCCCTACATAGCCCATAAAATACCTGTTAAAAATGAAGCTAAAGTTCTAGAGCAGCAAAAGCCACAAAATGGCAGAATGAAAGAGATTGCCAGCCCAGACAGCTGAGAAACCACCTTCACCTAGGAAAAAGTAAGGCGGTCTGGACCTCCAACAGCAGCCATTGCAGAGGCAGCATCCATTTTTGGAGCTCTCCACCTAAAGCCCCAGGGGAAACTGAGCAGCTGATCTGAATCTCAGCCCTGAGCACAATCCTGGTGCTGGTGTGGTGGAGCTGGAGGCTATTGTGGAGAAGGAATTCTACTCTCAGATTCTGGGCAGAAAAGTTTTTGGCTGCTCCCAGACCAGTGCGCAGGCCAGGAGAGGAGTAAATTCCCCTACCTTGATTGTGCCACCTTGGAGGAAACTAAGAACTTACAGGTCCCCAGAGTATACCCTCCTCTTGACAAAGGACTCAAAAGTCAAATAACTGGCTGGGAAAATGGCCAAAAAAAGGAAAAAAAATTAAGAATATAGAAGGTTACTTTCTTGGTGAACAGGTATATTCTTCCATCATTTCAAATGAGGAATCACCTACCCAGCAAAACTGATTGTAGAAGTAATGGTCATTCAGTGATATGGAGGACTTTCAGTCATTCTTGATGAAAAGGCCAGAACTGAATAGAAAATGTCTTTCAAACACAAGAATCAAGAGAAGCATGAAAAGGTAAACAGGAAAAAGAAATCATAAGGGACTTTGTAAAGTTGAACTGTTTACATTCTTACATGGAAAGATAATATTTTTAATTCTTGAGACTTTTCTCAGTATTTGGGTAGTTGGAGGGATTACACACACGCGCGCGCACACACACAGCACAGGGTGAGTTGAATAAGAAAGGATGATATCTAAAAAAAAGAAAAGGAGTGAGAGGAATAAATTGGGAGGAGAAAGGGAGAAATGGCATGAGACTAATTCTCATAAAAGAGGCAAGAAAAAGTTTTTTCAATGGAGGAGAAAAGGGAGGAGGTGAGAGGGGAAAAGTGAAGCTCACTCTTCATATTTGGTTTAAGGAAGGAATAACATACTCAGTTTGGTATGAAGATCTATCTTGCACTACAGGAAAGTAGGGGAGGAGACAAGTGAGGGGGGTGATAGAAGTGTGAGGGTAAATGGGAGGAAGGAATAATTAGAAGTAAACACGGGAGGGACAAGGTCAAAAGAGAATAGAATAAATGGGGGGCAAGATAGGATGGAGGGAAATGTAGTTAGTCTTGCCACAACATGACTATTATGGAAGTCTTTTGCAAAACTACACATGTATAGCCTATATTGAATTGCTTACTTTCCCTGTGGGTATGGGTGGGGAGGGAGGAAGGGAGAGAAGTTGGAACTCAAAGTATCAGGAATGAATGTTGAGGACTATTTTGCATACAACTGGGAAATAAGAAATACAGGGTAATAAGGTACAGAAATCTACCTTGCCCTAGAAGAAAAGAGAGAAGATGGGGATAAGGGAAAGGGAGGGGTATGATAGAAGGGAGGGCATATTGAGGGAAGGGGTCATCAGAATGCAAGGCATTATGGGATGGGGGAGGGGAGAGATGGGGAAAAATTTGGAACTCAAAATTTTATGGAAATGAATGTTGAAAACTAAAAAATAAACATTTAAAAAAATTATATTCTCAGACTGAAAAATTACTTTTCCATATAACATGGTTCTATATCCTGGTCCTTCATTTCTTATTTTGATCTGTGCCTCAGAACAGATGAATACCTGGAGGAGGAAGAAACTATTCAATCAGATCTGTATGGGATGATGTCACCCCAGGCTGCCTATTGTTGGATCATTGGCAAGCCTTGTCATATCATAGTTGTTTTCTTAAAAAAAATTAGAAAACTAGTCTGACCTGGAACTTTTTAAAAAATTACTAACTTTTATATTTTCTGACCCAGTTATCCCCATTATGGGACATATATGTACCCCAAGGAGTTCGAAGAAGAAAAGATACTATGTATATTAAAATATTGATATCACTTTATGGTAACAAAGAATCTGGAAATAAAGTGGTTACCCATTTGCTAGGGAGTGGCTGAACAAATTATGCAATGTATATGTAATGGAATTTTATTAGATCATAAAAACTAAGAATATGAGAAAATCAGAAATGTGAAAAAATTTGTATGACTTGATAAATAGCAAGAAAGCAGAACCTAATTACGTAAATTAAATTTTGTAAATGAAAAGAATGCCAATATTACTTTAGAAGATGGTGGAACATGATTTTCTCCTTTAATAGAGAGGTGGAAGTTGATAGATGCTAGAGGTTACCGATACTAACAACCTTGCTATGTCACTTTATTACTATGACCACTACTACTTTTACTACAGTTCCTGCCCTCAAGAAAGTTATGTTCTTTTTTAGAAATTAAATTATTTATGTATAGTTTTCAGCATTCATTTTTATAAGATTTTAAGTTCCAAATTCCCCAAAATGGCATGCAATCTGATAAAGGCTGTACCTGTACAGTCATATTAAATATATTTCCACATTAGTTATGTTGGGGAAGAAGAATCAGAACAAAAGGGAAAAACCACAAGAAAGAAAGAAAATAGTATCCTTCTATCTGCATTCAGACTCCACCATTTATCTGGATTTTCCCGCATGAATCTTTAGGAACTGTCTTAGATCATTGCATTTCCTAGAAAAGCCAAGTGTATAAAAGTTAGTCATCACACAGTATCGCTGTTACTGTTTACAGTGATCTCCTGGTTGTGTTCACTTCACTCAGCATCAGTTCATGTAAGTCCAGGTTTTTCTGAAATTCACTTGCTCATCTTTTCTTATGGAAGTATAGTATTCCATATGGGTATTTTCTCTTTTTTTATGATCTCTTTGGGATCCAGACCTAGTAGTAGTATTGTTGGATCAAAGGATATGCACAGTTTTATAGCCCTTTGTGGCATACCAAATTGCTTTCCAGAGTGGTTAAATCAGTCACAACTCCACGCCAACCATTGTTCCAATTTTCCCACATCTTTTCCAGCATTTATCATTTTTCTTTTTTGTAAAGTTAGCCAATCTGATAAATGTGATATGGTACTTCAGAGTTGCTTTAATTTTCATTTCTCTAACCAAGAGTGATTTAGAGCATTTTTTCATATTACTATAGATAGCTTTAATTTCTTCATATCAAAACTCCTGTTCATATCCTTTGACCATTTATCAGCTGGGGAATGACTTGTACTCTTATAAATTTGACTCCTCTGAGGTTTTTAGCACAGACATTGGGTGTAAAGATTATTTCCCTGCTTTCTGCTTCCCTTCTCATCTTGGTTGCATTGGCTTTGTGTAAAATCGTTTTAATTTAATATAATCAGAATTAATGCATTTTGTGTTTCATAATGTTCTCTACCTCTTGTTTGGTCATAAATTCTTCCCTTTTCCATAGATCTGAGAGGTAAACTATTCCTTGCTCTTCTAATTTGCTTATGGTATCACCCTTTATGTCTAAATTACATACCCATTTTTTTCTTATCTTGGTATACAGTTTAAGATGTTGGTCTATGCCTACTTTCTGCCATACTTTTTTTTTCTTATTTTCCCAGCAGTTTTTGTTAGTGAATTCTTATCCCAGAAGCTGGAGTCTTTGAGTTTATCAAACAGTAGATTACTGTATTAGTTGACTACTGTGTCTAACCTATTCCACTGATCCACCATTCTATTTCTTAGCCAATACCAAATAGTTTTCATCATTGCTACTTTATAATACAGTTTTAGATCTAGTACAGCTAGGTCACCTTCCCTTGCGTTTCTTTTCATTAATTCACTTGATATTCTGGCCCTTCTGTTGTTCTAGATAAATTAATTAAAATATTTTTTGTATAATTATGAAATAATTTTTCTATAACTATAAAATAATTTTTGATAGTTTAGTATGGCCCTAAATAAGTAAATTAATTTAGGTAGAATCATCATTTTTATTATGCTAGCTCAGCCCATCTATGAGCAACTGATATTTTCCCAGTTATTTAGATCTGACTTTATTTTTTGAAAAGTGTTTTGTGATTGTATTATTATAGTTCTTGGGTTTGTCTTGGCAGGCACTCTTTTGACTCACAAATATTTTGTGTTGTTACAGTTACTTTAAATGTAATTTTCCTTTTTATCTCTTGTTACTGAGTTTTGTTAGTAATATATAGAAATGCTGATTTATGTGGGTTTGTTTAATATCTTGCAACTTTGCTAAAGTTGTTAATTATTTCAAGGAGTTTTTAGCTAATTCTTTTGGATTCTCTTAAGTATACCATCATATCTGCAAGGAGAGTGATAGCTTTGTTTCTGCATTCCCTAATTTAAATTCCTTCAATTTCTTTTTCTTCTCTTAGTACTAAAGCTGACATTTCTAGTACCATATTGAATAACAGTGGTGATAATAGATATCATTGTTTCACCCCTGATCTTGTTGAAAATATTTCTGTCTTATCCCTGTTACATGTGATGCTTGCTGATGGTTTTCAATAGATGCTACTTATCATTTTAAGGAAAACTCCATTGATTCTTATGCTTTCTAATGTTTTTAATAGGAATGGGTGTTGTATTTTATCAAACTTTCTGATCTATTGAGATAATCATATTTGTTAACTTTGTTATTGAGGTGGTCAGTTATGCTGATAATTTTTCTAATATTGAATTAGCCCTGCATTCCTGGCATAAATCTCACCTGGTCATAGTGTATTATCCTCGTGATAAGTTGCTGTGGTCTCTTTGCTAATATTTTATTTAAAAGTTTTGCATTTATATTCATTAGAGAAATTGCTGTATAATTTTCTTTCTCTGTTTTGGCTCTTCCCAGGGAAGTTTAGATATCGGCAAAGTATTTGTGTCATAAAAAGAATTTGGCAGCACTCCTTCTTTGCCTGTTTTTCCATGTAGTTTATACAGTATTGGAGTTAATTGTTCTTTAAATGTTTGGTAGAATTGACTTGCAAATCCATCTGTCCCTGGAGATTTTTTCTTAGGGTGTTCATTGATGACTTGTTCAATTTCTCTTTTTGAAATAAGGTTATTTATTTTATTTCCTCTTCTGTTAATCTGGGCAATTTATATTGTCAATATTCATCCATTTCACTTAAATTTAATTTCCTCTTTATTGGTAGTGAATTCACCCTTTTCATTTTTGGTACTGGTAATTTGGTGGGTTTTTTTTTAATTAAGTTAACCAAAGGTATTTCTGTTTCATTGTTGTTGTTTCTTTATAAAACCAGCTCTTAATATTAATATTACTTCAGTAGTTTTTTAATTTCAGTTTTATTAATCACTTATTTGATTTTCAGAATTCCTAATTTGGTATTTAACTGGGGACTTTTAATTTGTTTTTTTCCTAGCTTTTTTAGTTGTGTTCCCAATTCATTGTTCTCCATTTTCTAGATTTTTATTCATGTAAGTATTTAAAGATATAAAATTTCCTCTAAGAACTGTTTTGGCTGCATCCCATATTTTTGGCATGTTGTCTCATTATTGTCATTCTATTTAATGAAGTTATTGTCTCTATGATTTGTTGTTGATCCACTCATTCTTTAGGATTAGATTATTTAGTTTACAATTAATTTTCAGTTTATCTTTCCACATATGTCACTATTATTTAAAAATGTTCTTTATTAAAAGGGAAGGGTTTTATGAGGTTGGTGGTAGGAAAGGCATTAGGGGGTGAAACAGGGCATCAACAAAACAAAAAAAATTGTTGGAGAGAGCAGTAGACTCTTTCAGGTTATCAGCCCTGTGACCATCCAAATAAAGTTCTCTTTCCTGGTTTAAATATATATATTTTCTGGCCTATCAGTTGTTGCCCCAGAAAAGATTTTTGAAGACACTGAGCAATACCTCACCTGTATACTGGCTATCTAGAGACTGCTGGCCCCCAAAAGATATTTAGCATATAAAACCTATCCAGAACTTGTGTTAGAGCTACTCTGTGTTTTCTAGTAACACTTTAAAAAAACTTAACTAGAAGTCATATTGTCATGTGGAAGCCTTGATAAGGTAACTGCAGTTTCTAGCAATCCTAAAAATAAGCAAATATTTTCTTTGCCGCTGCTATTGTACAGACTTAGACTCTGTTGCATCTCCAGTTTTCTTGCTCTTATACTGCAGAGGTTCTTTTTTTTTTTTTTTTTTTTAATTTATTTATTTAGCTTTTTACTTTCATTTTCACAAATTTTTGGGTTCCAAATTTTCTCCCCTTTTCTCCCCTCCCCCCACCCCAATACCCCAAGCAATCTAATTTTCCCTATCTTCAATCTGTCCTCTCTTCTGTCATCCCTCCCTTCCCTTGTCTCTATCTTCTCTTTTCTCCTGTAGGGCCAGATGACTTTCTATTCCTCATTAACTGTATGTCTTCTTTCCTAGTTGCAACAACAATACTAAACAATTGTTCCTGAAACTTTGAGTTCCAAATTCTCCCCATCCCTCCCTCCCCATCCATTCCCTTTGGTACGGCAGGCAATTCATTATAGGCCATATCTGTGTAGCTTTGCAAGTGACCTTCCTGATAGTCGTGTTGTGTAAGACTAACTGAATTGCCATCCCTCTTAACCTGCCCCTCATTGTTTCTCTTCTGTCCTTTGATCCTGTCCCTCCCCAAGTGTTGACTTTCAATTACTCCCTCCTCCCTTTGCCCTCCCTTCCATCATCCCCCCCCCCAATATCTCCTTCTCCCCCGCTTTCTTATACTGTAAGATAGGTTTTCATACCAAAATGAGTGTGCATTTCACTCCTTCGTTTAGTCAAATGTGATGAGGGTAAACTTTTGTTTGTTTGTTTGTTTTTTTTCCCTCAGCTCTCCTCTTTTTCCCTCCACTAAAAACATCTCCTACTTGCCTCTTAAATGACATATAGTTACCCCCTTCCATTTCCCCCTCTTTCCTCTCACTACATTTCTCTCTCACCATTTACCTTAATTTCTTTTAAGGTATGGTCCCATCCTATTCAGTTCAATCTGTGCTCTCTGTCTCTGCATGTGAATGCATGTGTGTATGTGTGTGCATGCGTGTACATGTGTATGTGTGATCCCACCAACCACCCAGATACTGAAAAGTTTTAAGAGTTAGAAATATTGTCCTTCCCTGTATGAATGTAAACAGTTCATTTCTGGTAAGTCCCTTAATACTTCTCCTTGCTGTTTACTTTTGCATGCTTCCTCTCATTCTTGTGTTTGAAAGTCAAATTTTCTTTTCAGCTCTGGTCTTTTCATTAAGAATGATTGAAAGTCCTCTGTTTCATTGAAAGACCATATTTTCCCTTGCAGTATTATACTCAGTTTAGCTGGGTAGGTGATTCTTGGTTTGAGTCCTAGTTCCTTTGCCTTCTGGAATATCCTATTCCACGCCCTTCGATCCCTTAATGTAGAAGCTGCTAGATCTTGGGTTATCCTGATTGTATTTCCACAGTACTGGAATTGTTTGTTTCTGGCTGCTTGCAAGATTTTTTCCTTGAGCTGGGAGTTCTGGAATTTGGCCACAATGTTCCTAGGAGTTTCTCTTTTTGGATCTCTTTCAGGTGGTGATCGATGGATTCTTTCAATACTTATTTTGCCCTCTGGTCCTAGAATGTCAGGGCAGTTTTCCTTGATAATTTCATGCAAGACGATGTCTAGGCTCTTTTTTTGATCATGGCTTTCAGGTAGTCCCATAATTTTTAAGTTGTCTCTCCTTGATCTATTTTCCAGGTCAGTTGTTTTTCCCATGAGATATTTCACATTCTCTTCCATTTTATCGTTCTTTTGGTTTTGTTTGGTGATTTCTTGGTTTCTCATAAAGTCATTAGACTCCATCTGTTCCATTCTAATTTTGAGAGTACTATTAAATTCAGTGAGCTTTTGAGCCTCTTTTTCCATTTGGCTCATTCTGCTTTTGAATGCATTCTTCTCCTCATTGGCTTTTTGAACCTCTTTTGCCAATTGAGTGAGCCTATTTTTCAAGGTGTTAATTTCCTCAGCATTTTTTGGGACTCCTTTACCAAGATATTGACCTTTTTTTCATACTCTTCTTGCATCTTTGTCATTTCTCTTCCCAGTCTTTCCTCCACCTGTCTAACTTGCTTTTCAAAATCCTTTTTAAGCTCTTCCAAGGCCTGAGCCCACCCAACACCCCCCTGGGGTGTCTGGGGTACTGAGGCCCCGCCCTCCACATCTTTCCCTGATGGGAAAAATACGTCCTCGTCCTCCCCATCAGATCCGAAGGTCGGGATCATTTGCATTTGTTGGAAAAAACTCTCTAAAGTCTTATTTTTCTTTCCCTTTCTAGGCATTTTCCCAGCCAGTTACTTGACTTCTGAGATTCCTTTCCACCTCTGCCTGGATCCGCCCAGCTAGTACTTGACCTCTGAGATTCAAATGCGCATTCCCGCGGCAAGCTTTAGTTCTGGCGCAGGGTGGGGGCAGGGCCGCTTCCTAGCTTGGGCCCTCAGGGGCTTTCTGAAGAGACTTTCAGGAACAGAGCCGATGGGGGCGGGGTGGGGGACCCCGCCTGCTGTGCTCAGCTCCCTTGGGGGTTTTATTCAGAGGCATTCAGCAGTAGAGCAGGGTGGGGGCAGGGCCGTCTCCTCTGCTCGGCTCCCTCAGGTTGGAAAGACCTTCAGTATTGAAGATCCTACCTGCTGCTGGGGGATTCCTGAGTCCCGGGCCGTTGCCGCCTCAGCCGCCCGCCCACGCCTCTGCCTCCGCCGCTTCCTCCCGAGGGGGCCCGCTCCCCTCCCCTAGCGCAGGCTTCTTTTTAACTGACCTTTAGCTTCTGTGGGCAGAGGGACTTTCCCGGCTGCCGGAGATTCTCCCGGAGCTTTCCTCTCTGAAGTCTGCTCAGGTCAGCTTCTCTGGGTCGCGGCCAGGGGTGGGGGTGGGGTCCGCTTTCCTGGGTGCGATGGACCCCGGGGACGGCTCTCCAGGGTTCAGTGGAACGGAAATCTCTTCCCCTATGTTTGTGCACCCCCTGCAGAGATTCAGAATTTATGGGGCTCTCCTTTTACCTCAATTCCATGGGTTGTGGGCTCGGAGCTCGTGAATGTGCGTCCTTCTACTCCGCCATCTTGGCTCCGCCCCCTGCAGAGGTTCTTAACCTAGAATCTGTGAACTTTAAAAAATACATATTTTGATAACTTTAAGTATGATTTATTTCCTTTTTAATTATATATATTTGAAAGGAGTCTCTGGGCTTCACCCGATTGACTTTGTTAGTTATAAAATTCAACCAGTATTGATTAAGTGCTTACTATGTGCCAGGCACTGTAATGAAGAACCTCTTCTCTGCCTGGCAAATTGTAGCACCAGAACAATATTCACAGACTATGCCAGCACAATTCTGAATTGCAAAATACAACAGACTCCACATGGAAGATAGAACCAAAACATTTATTCAGAACACCAGAAAGCCAAATCCATCTTAGCAACAAAGAAATCCATATACAGTAATAATGAAGGGGGCACTAGCCTTCCTTCTGTTAGGCTTCCCACAAACCATCTCCCTTAAACAAAATCACAAACAAGCTCTTCCATTCATGCTAGTTGATGCCCCTGCTGCCTGCTTTCTCTGTCCTTCCCAGTTCTTGACTAGTCTGACCAACTTCCTCCCAGCTCTACTTCTTTCTGTACCACCTTTCCTGCTACACCCCTTCCTGCTCTGCCCATTCAGCAAGTTTCTCCCACCACAGGCTTCATGTGACTTAGATTTCCATGTGACTTAAGCAGGTCACATAGGCCAATTAATGGATGGGAAAGAACTTCCCATTCTATTAAAAATACATTACTAATGCACAAATCTGTTGACACTCCTGGTCTGATATTCTCAGAATGTTATATCCTCATTCTTCCCTTCCTTTAGAGTCCTGGCAATTTATACATGGTAATTCCCTGGCTCAGTGGCGAACTGTTCTATTTCATAACCTTCTGCTTATTTACCTTATCCCTTTACCTTTTTCAGAAGAATTTCCAGGTACTACTTGGACATTGATTAACTCTTTAACTCAGTCTTTCAGGCTGTCAGTCCTGTGGTCATCCAAATAAATTTCTCTTTCCTGGTGTATATTTATATTTTCTGGCCTATCAGTTGTTGCCCCAGAAAAGACACTGAACACTGATATAATTAGTTTACTCAAAAACATTTTAGCTCTTTTGTGTTTCTTTGCCTTTTCTGATCATTTCATTTTTTATTTTCTTAGAATTGATAAAAATGATACCTTTTTTCAAATTTATTATTTTGAATAAGTTTATTTGTTCTATTTTATAGGCATCTTCTGCTACTATCTTTAATTTGATTTTCAGTGCCCTTTATCTATGTATATTCCTTCTGACTGCCCTAATTCTGATACAGTTTTTAAGGGTGACAAGTATTATCTTCCCATATAGAAATATAAACAGTTTAACTTTCATTGAATCCCTTATGTTTTCTCTTACTTGTTTACCTTTTAAAAATCTCAAAGATCATTACCATTGTCTACCGAATGAAGCTTTTTATTTCTACTTTTCCTCCATTTTTCCTGTCTTCTCTCCTTTTTTAGCGTTGATGTTTTCCTCTTTTCTATTTTATTACCATATGGTTTTAATAAATAATATTTTTAGAATAAAAGTCTAGGACAGTGAGTATCCATTTATCACTCTGACCCTTTCAAAATAAAACTTGAACAGGCGTTAGTCCATTTTTTTCCTTTTTTAAAACATGTTTTCTTCTTTTTTATTATAAATAGAAGACATTTCCATTTCCATGTATACAAACAGGGTTATATATGAGAAACTGAATCTCTATTACATACAACTTTAAAATACATTTTGTGGGTGTGTGTATAAAATATGATGATATCAACACTGCCTTCCTTGTTTGTTTGAACCTCTTACTTTTTCTATGTGTTTTTAAATGTTTCTTTGGTGTTTTCTTCCTTTTTGCCCATTTAAAAACATTTTTATTCAATTTTGAAAAATAATTCAGATTTTGTTTGGCATTGTATTGAATTGAAAAGTTAATTTTGCAAAGTATTAATATTTTTTACATCAGACTGCTTTATCCATGTGTAAGCAGTATACTTCTAGTTCTTTAATTTGTCAAAGTGGTTTTGTGTTTTTCTTTTGAAAGCAATTATGTACATCTTTGTAAATTAATTTTTTTCAAATTAATAACTTATTTTTGTTGCTGTAACATTTCTTTTAAATCAGTTCTTTTTGGAATGTATTGGAAGTACACTAGTGTGTGGATGTAGACATTTTAAAGTTTATTTTACTATTCCTGCCACCATTATAAAAAATGAAACAAAAATTTTTGTTATGTCCTTTGAATTATCTAGTTATATAACCTTGCCATTTACATACTTGAAATAGTTTGACCTCTTTATTATTTCTCTAATTTTTAAATGCCTTATTTAGATAGTATTTCTAAAACTATTAAATAGTGGTAAGAGTAGGCAGTTGTACTTATTTTGGGGGAGGGTTTCTACTGTTACCTCATTGCATATAATGTGGCCCATTGGTACAAGGAGATGGTCTACCTAACTTCCTTCTTCACCTCCTCTTGTCCTTCCATCCTTTCCCAGTGATTTCATAGATATAGAGAAATCTACTAATAATGATTGACATCTTTTATAGAGAATGAATAGTTGTAAAACATCACCTCATCCTCCCAACCAACCTTCCAATTGAGGAAGTAAAAAACAAAACAGAATGAAAACCCTGTTACAAATGTGTACAGTTCAGTAAAACAAATACTTACATTAGGCATATCTTAAAGAATGTTGCATTCTTAACTCTGAGTCCCTCGTATCTCTGGTAAGTGGTAGGTAGCATATGTAATCATCAGAACTCATTAGAATCATGGTCTATCATTACACTGATCAGAGTTCCTAAGGTTTTCACTTATTTGTCTTTATAATGTTATTGTTGTTGTATAAATTGTTCTCCAGGTTCTGTTCTTTTCACTCGGCATTAGTTCATAGAAATCCTCTTAAGTTTCTGTAAAACCATCCCTTTTATCATTTCTTTTAGCACAAGAGTATTTCATCACATTTATGTGCCATAACTAGTTTAGCTATTTCCTAATTGCTCAGTTTCTAATTCTCTGTTGTCACAGAGCTATAAATATCTTCATACATCCTTAGAGTTTATTGTGCTTAGGACTAATTCCTCCCCGAATTTAATCTTTCTTGTTTTTCCTTTTCTATTCTACCGTCTCCCTTCTATTTCCTTGCAGAGTGGAATGCATTTTTTTTTTCTAAATATAAATTTACTTATTTAACTTTCTACATTCATTTTCACAAAATTTTGGGTTCCAAATTTTCTCCTCATTTATCCCCTCCCCCCACCACAATACACCAAGCATTCTAATTTTTCCCTATCACCAATCTGCCCTCTCTTCTATCATCCCTCCCTTCTCTTGTCCCCATCTTCTCTTTTGTCCTGTAGGGCCAGATGATTTTCTATTCCCCATTAACTGTATTTATTTCCTAGTAGCAACAAGAATACTAAGCAGTTGCTCCTAAAACTTTGAGTTCCAACTTCTCCCCATCCTTCCCTCCCCATCCATTCTCTTTGGGAAGCCAGGCAATTCAATATAGGCCATATCTGTGTAGTTTTGCAAATGACTTTGATAACAGTCGTGTTGTGTAAGACTAACTGTATTTCCCTCCATCCTATTCTGCCCCCCATTGTTTCTATTCTGTCTTTGGATCCTGTCCCGCCCCAAGAGTGTTGACTTCAAATTGCTCCCTTCTCCCATTGCCCTCCCTTCCATCATCCCTCCCTCCCTGCTTATCTCCTCCCCCACTTTCCTGTATTGTAAGATAGGTTTTCATACCAAAATGAGTATGCATTTTACTCCTTCCTTTAGTCGAATGTGATGAGGGTAAACTTCTTGTTTTTTTCTCAGCTCTCCTCTTTTTCCCTCCACTAAAAAGTCTCCTGCTTGCCTCTTAAATGAGAGATAATTTACCCCATTCCATTTCACCCTCTCTCCTCCCACTACATTTCTCTCTCACCATTTACCTTAATTTGTTTTAAGATATGGTCCCATCCTATTCAATTCACTCTGTGCTCTCTGTCTCTGTATGTGTGTGCATGTGTGTGTGCGTGTATATGTGTGTGCGTGCATGCGTGTACATGTGTGTGTGTGGTCCCACCAACTACCCAGATACTGAAAAGTTTTAAGAGTTACAAATATTGTCTTTCCATGTAGGAATGTAAACAGTTCACTTCTGGTAAGTCCCTTAAGACTTCTCTTTGCTGTTTCCTTTTTCATGCTTCTTCTCATTCTTGTGTTTGAAAGTCAGATTTTCTTTTCAGCTCTGGTCTTTTCATCAAGAATGTTTGAAAGTCCTCTGTTTCATTGAAAGACCATATTTTCCCCTGAAGTATTATACTCAGTTTTGCTGGGTAGGTGATTCTTGGTTTGAGTCCTAGTTCCTTTGACTTCTGGAATATCCTATTCCACGCACTTCGATCCCTTAATGTAGAAGCTGCTAGATCTTGTGTTATCCTGATTGTATTTCCACAATACTGGAGTTGTTTCTTTCTAGCTGCTTGCAATATTTTCTCCTTGACCTGGGAACTCTGGAATTTGGCCACAATGTTCCTAGGAGTTTCTCTTTTTGGATCTCTTTCAGGCGGTGATCAATGGATTCCTTCAATACTTATTTTGCCCTCTGGTTGTAGAATCTCAGGGCAGTTTTCCTTGATAATTTCATGAAAGATGATGTCTAGGCTCTTTTTTTGATCATGGCTTTCAGGTAGTCCCATAATTTTTAAATTGTCTGTCCTGGATCTGTTTTCCAGGTCAGTTGTTTTTCCCATGAGATATTTCACATTCTCTTCCATTTTTTCATTGTTTTGGTTTTGTTTTATGATTTCTTGGTTTCTCAGAAAGTCATTAGCCTCCATCTGTTCCATTCTAATCTTGAGCGAACTATTATCTTCAGTGAGCTTTTGAACCTCTTTTTCCATTTGGCTAATTTTGCTTTTGAAAGCATTCTTCTCCTCATTGGCTTTTTGAACCTCTTTTGCCAATTGAGTGAGCCAATTTTTCAAGGTGTTATTTTCTTCAGCATTTTTTTGGGTCTCCTTTACCAAGGAATTGATCCGTTTTCCATGCTTTTCTTGCATCTCTGTCATTTCTCTTCCCAGTTTTTCCTCCACCTGTCTAACTTGCTTTTCAAAATCCTTTTTGAGCTCTTCCATGGCCTGAACCCATCAGACATCCACCTCGGATGTCTGGGATAGAGAGGCCCCAACCTCCACGTCTTTCCCTGATGGCAAGCATTGTACTTTTTCATCAGAAATGAAGGGGGGAAGGAACATCTCTTCCCCAGGAAAGTAGCTCTCTATGGTCTTATTTTGCTTCCTTTTTCTGGGCATTTTCTCAGCCAGTTACTTGACTTTTGAGATTCCTCTCCCCGCCTGCCTAGATCTCCCCAGCTAGTGCTTGGGGTCTGAGATTCAAATGCTGCTTCCCAGCCTCAGGGCTTTCCACAGCAGTAGCGGCTGCTATTCAATGTGAGCTTAAGTTCTAGTGCTGGGGTGGGGGTGGGGCCGCCTCCCAGGCTCAGTTCCCTCGGGGTTTATGCAGAGACCTTTCGTAATTGAGCTCCTGCCTGCTCTGGGAGTCCCCTGCCACCGCTGCCTCTGCCGCTGCCTCCCAAGGGGGCCCGAGCCACGGAGACACCCCGCTCCCCTCTTGGCCAGCCCAGAAGTCTGTCTCACTGACCTGTAGCGCCTGTGGGTGGAGGGACCTTCGCGGCTGCTGGAGATTCCATCCCTGAAGCCTGCTTGGATTTGCTCCTCTGGGACTACGCAGCCAGGGCAGCTCAGGGGTGGGCTCTGCTGTCCGGAGCGCGATGGACCCCTGTGGACAGCTTTCCAGGGCTCTCTGGAACGGAAATCTCTTCCACTGCGTTGGTGTGCGGCTTGCAGTACTCCAGAATTTGTGGGGAGTTCTTTTTACAGGAAATTTATGGGCTATGGATTTGGAGCTAGCATACCTGAGTCTTTCTACTCCGCCATCTTGGCTCCTCCTGGAATGCGTTTTTGAACCAAAGTATTATGTATTCTTCCCTTCTTTGACAAATTTAGATGACAATGAAGTTCGAATGTCAGCCACTCCTCCAACTTCTCCTTGCACATTCCAGATATATGAGATTATTTCCCCTCTCCTCTGCCTTTCCTGTCCTTTTCCCTTTCCCTTTCCATTCTTCTTTGAAGATCATTAAGACATAACTGAACCCATTCACAGAACCCACTCCAATATCTTTGACATGTGATTATTATAAAATTCTGAGGGAAAATATAAATATTTACAATATCTCCATATTTACAATGTAAGCGTTTATTCGTGTTTCCTCCCTAATGATTGTTCATAATTTACCCTTTTTGTGTTTCACTTTGCTCCTGTGTTTGCACTTCAAAGCTTCTGTGTAGCTGTGGTAAAATGTTTTATCTGGAATGTTTGAGAGGCCTCTTTTTCACTGAAGGTTTGTTTTTTGGCCCTATAGGATTACATTCAGTTATGCTGGTTAAATTGTTCTTGGTTATATGTTAAGTTTATATCCTTTGCCTTCTTGACAGTATTCTGAGCTCTGTATCAGAGAAGGAAATAATATACTACTGTAGTATCTTTGTTAAGAAAACACTCCTAAGTGGGGTCACAAAGATTTGGATACAAGTGAAAGACTGAACAACAAAATGCTCTATGAATTCCTTTGTGAAGGTGGCTGCTAAATCACATATGTTCATGGCTCCTTTGATAGTTGAATTCTTTCTGGCTCTTTGTACTTTTTCATTTACCTTTAAGCTATGCAATTTGGGTTTCTTTCCAGAGGTTAATGGTGAGTTCTTTTATTTTCTACTTTTCCCTGTGTTCTAAGAGTTCTGGACAGTTTTCTTTTAAGAGATCTTGAAATAGGATTTTCTAGGTTCTCCTGTTGATCATGGTTTTCAGGTAGTCTATGATTCTTAAATTATCTCTTGTTGATTTTTTTTTCCGGGTTAGTAATCTTTACTAGATACCTCACCTTTTGTTTTCCCAGGCTTTTGACTTGTTTTTAATATTTCTTGTTGTCTTATGGATACATTTCCTTTTCTAATTGTTCCATTCTAAATTTCAGTGAATTTATTACTTGGGCAAGGTTGTGTACCTGTTGTGTCAAGGCGATGATTTCTTGATCAGTTCTTTCTTTCATAGATCCCCACCTCCCATTTTTTCTTCTAGCTCTCATTTTAAAAAAAAATTAATTTTGAATTCTTTCCAAAATTATTACCTTCATTTCTACCAGGAATTATAGTTAAGTTTGTTTCCAAACTGTTCTTCTTTGAAGCTGGCTTTTGTTTTAGAATTACTCTTTTTAGGTTTGTGTCTTGAATATCTGTATCACCACAAAAACTCTTTAGGGTGGGATTCTTTTTCTTTGCTCATTCTCCTAGCTTACTTTCTGGCTTGATACTTTAAATTTTAGGGCCTTGATGAGCACATTTCTGGAGGGCATGTCTGAGCTGGTGCTATTTTGTGCTTGAGGAAATTATTGAGCAATTAAGTTTTGTGTTACTCCAGTATCTTGGGGTCATATCTCAAGCTGGGAACCTGCAGGCTTTCACTGTTTCCAGAGTGGGCTGATCCAGGGCTAGCAAGGTCTAATCACTCCTCTCCTTGGTCTGAGCTCTGACTTGGATTTGGATCAGAGCAGCAGGTCCTGTGGGCTTTCCTTTTGGAGTTTCAATAGACTGCTGCTGAGCACAGCCACTCTCAGCTGTCTAGAAAGCTCTGCTGGTTCAGAGTGACAGAATTATAGACTTCCCTTTGGTCTAGCATTCCTGCTCCAGTTATAGCTTTGCAGACTTCAGAATTAGCTAGAAGCTGAAATTGAAACCCCCCTTCTACTTCTGTGATTAGAACTACAGAGCTATTGCATGCTTCTTATTTGCTCCTTTCTTGGCAAACAGCCTAGGGTCAGCAACTGTTTTTCGCCCTGAAATGCCACCCCTAGGCACAGTTGTGTTCTTCAGTTTGCTCTAGATCTGTGTGACCTTTGAACCGGGTAGTGAGCATAAGAGCTGCTAGTCCTATAGCCTACACACCCTTTATGCTGCATCTGGAATGTTTTCTTGCCCTGGGACACTACCTTTCCCTTGTACTGGAATACTCTGTATGATGCTGTCTTGGCTAGTTATCTTTCCAGTGTCTGAAGACCTCTCTGTCTCTCTCTTCCTACCTGTACTAGAAAAATGCTCATTGTTCTGGTGGTTTTTTTCGAGATTTCTTAGGAGGGAAACATTGCTGTACTTCCTTGCTACTCTATTTGTTTTCAGTGTTCTGCAATCACTTCCATATATCTTAGATTTTTTTCTCCTCCTTCCCTCCATCTCCCTTGCCTCCCTGAGATGGCTCACAATTTTATATAGGGGCAATACCTGCATTCCTATTAAATACATTTTCACCTTAGTCTTATTGCATAGCAGGATTAAAATGAATGGGAGAAATCATAAAACAAACCAAAACGTAATACAAAAGAAAATGATCTGCTGCATTCTGTGATCAAATTCCATAGTTCTTTCTCTGGATATAGAAGGCATTTTGCCATAAGAGACCATTGGGAATTTTTTAAGTCCTTACATTACAATGAAGTTCTAAGTCTACCAGAGAAAACATCCTCCCTTGCTACTCTTTAGCTTGACGATTGTGTTTACTTAGAATATCTTTTTAGGTAAACTAGACTTGTGGTTCTAGACTTCTTTAGGTTCTCATTTTTCTCCAGGATGAACTCTGAACTTTTTTTTCTGCTTTTCAGCTTCTTTTTATACATTGTCTTCCTTCTCTGGAATGTAAAGCTTCTTGGAGACACAAGGACTTTCTACTTGTATTTTTATTTTCAGTGCTTAGCATATTTACATATAATAAATGCTTGTTAAGTGACTGACTTCAATAGCATCATGAACGGATCTTGTGTTTCAGCAACTCTTTTCTGAATTACTGATATCATACCACTTTTGCAATTTTAAAATTTCTTTCCTTATAAACACTTCTCCATTACTCATATCTTATTGAGTTGGGATGAATTTTTCCTCTTCTCTTCAGTTAATCAGTCAGTTCTTTGTTTAATATTTTTTCTGTTCTTGTTGTTTAGTGAGGTAGACCTGTAATTTTAATTTTTATTATTATGTTTTAGAACAAAAAACCTATTTGTTTCATAGAAAGAACTAAGTAGTCTCAGGTGTTAAAAAATTTAACAGAATTTTTTAAAGAAGTTATGACTGAAAGGCACTGTTCTTATTGCTCGTGTTCCAAAGACCTTTGAAGAATCTGACTTATATACAAATAAGAATTAAATGCTTTGTAATAACTAGGTGAGGGGAAAATTCAGGAAAGGCTTTGTGAAGGACATGTATAGTACCTAAAATGAGCCTCAAAGAAAAACTCCACATCTAAATGGGCAGAAGTGAAGGCATTCTCATTATAGGGACCTTCACAGAGCCATGGAGACAGGAATTAGAATGTCAAGTCCAGAGAATTGCTAGTAGGTTAGTTTGCCTTGATCATATAATGCATGAATTGAATAACATGAAATATCTTGAAGTAAGTGGGAGCTGTATCATGCATGACTTGAAGTGTCTGACTGAAGAGTTTATATTTTATCTTCAAAATTTTTGAGTGGGAGAATGATATGATCAGACTGATATCCTACAATACTTGTCAGCTTTGTGAAGGGTGAATTAGAGAGGTAAAAGGTTCTAAGCAGAAGAATCATTTGTTGAAACAGTTTAAGGCAAGATATGATAAGTGGGCAAATGATGGTAGTGCCTTTGTGACTAGAGATGAGGAAAGATGTGGCAAGTTGTAGAAGTAGAGTCAATAAAACTTCTCAGTGTATATATAGAATTTTATATCATATACTTAGATACCCAAAGATAGAAGAGAACCCAAGACAGAGCTTTAGGGGTAACTGATCCTTAGTAGTTGGGACAGATGAATGATGATCCAGCAGCCATATAGTTAAAAGAACGAAGCCTAAGATGAGAATGGGAAATAATGTCAGGGAATCCAAGGGAGAAAAAAAATCTTCCATGGCAGAAGCTTTAGAGGGGTCAGTTAGAATGAGGAGTAAAGAAAATCAAATTTACAGTTGAAATAATTGATAACTGGGGAGAGAATTTTCAGTTCAATAGTGGGTCAGAAACTAGTTTACAAGGAGTTGAGAAATGAGAGAGGGTGAAAAAATAAGGTCATGAATACAGAGTATTATTTCTAGGAATTTTGCCATAAAAAGCAAAAGAGATAGTGGCTTGGCAGAGCCAACTGAAGGTTGGAGAAGGTTTCTTCAGTATGGAGAGAGACAAGGGCATATTTCTAGGTGACTGGGAAGGAACAAATAAATGAGAAATTGAGGGTCAGAGGGAGCAGGGAATATGATTTGATTTTCACTGACAGAGAAGTTTTTATAATACTAGAAGTGATGAACCCTTGGAGAGGGGAGCAGCATTTATCTTGTGACAAGAATCATAAATATTGAGAACAGATTTCACAGGACTTAAAAGTAGTGATAGGGTCCAGTGTCCTAAAATTTTATAGAAGTCAATTTTGGATGGATAAGAAATTCCTAAAACTGAAATTTTGAAGACAGACCATCTCATGAGTAAGGCAAAGGGAAGATGATGAATTTTCTAAGGGGGCCATTTCAATGAATGAATGAACTTATATTTTCTAAAAGACATTTAAAAAATGGAAGCAAGGACAGATAACCTTTTGTAAGAATAGTTTCAAGAGTGCTAAAACTCAGAATGAACTAAGGTTGTTAAAGCCAAAAATTAAAAAAAGAGATAGTTTTATTTTTGTTTTTCTTTTAATCTGTTTTAGGAGAGCATGGAGAATAAAAGAGGGGATAAGTCTGCTTCTTAGGGTGAATAGGGTAGTGACTACAGGGGACAGAAGGAAGACAGAGTTCTCTAGTTCTTATTTTTATTGTCTTTTTCAAGTAGGATGGACTTTGTACTGGAAAGTTAAAAGGCAAAATGAATGTGGCCAATATTCTTCCTATTGGAAGACTATTGAGAAGGTAACCAGGGAGTTCTAAAGTATCTCCAGTCTGTGCCTTCTATGGCTTGTAGAGAAGGTTTGGTGGTAGAGGGAGGGAGGAAAGTGTAGTAGTTTTCTTCCACTATTTCATGGGCTGTTATATGAAAAGAAGGTTTTAACCTTTTCTTAGGTAGAGAGGGCCAAAAGAAGAGCAGTGCATGAAAGTTGAAAGTAAGCAAGTGTTTGCTTCTAGGTTTGATGTAAGGGAAACTTTCTTAAAATTTCAGCTATCCAGAAGTGAGATAAACCACCTTTTTGTAGGTTTTCAAGCAAATGCTGAAATGACCCCTTTTTGGGTATGTTATAGTGGACATTCTTTTAAAATTATGATTGGGCTAATGAAGTGCCTTCAGATTCTGAAATTCAGTGATTCATTGTGATTTCCTTGACTGGAAGGGATGAGTCAAGAAGACAAGTAAGAAGTGCCATCATTTCTCTGTAGACTAAGACAAAAGAGAAAATGAGAACAATGTTAAAAGGGGTGTTTTGAGGTCTGGTGTCTAAAGTAGAACTCCCTTCCCTCTTCCAGATTTCCCCATTACTGTTGAAGACAACTGTCATTCCAGTCTCTCAGTCTTGCAATTTCAGTGTCATCATTCTTCACTCTTTGATTCTTCACTCTCATCCACACTCTTGGTAAACTGCCAAATTCCAAAATGGCAAGGGGATAAGGTGTACTCATAATTCATTCCACATATGAGACAGGTTCTCAGTTTCTGTTCTCTTAAGTCTTGTAACTATAGGCTCTCTAGTAAGTTTAACATGCTGAGATTTAATATCTCTCCAGTTTAGTTGAGACATCTATATAATGTGAATCTTCTTCCTTGTCTGACTTCTGCTACTTCTGTTCATGTGACATAGGGGTTATTTGTTTTTAAAAGGTTTGAAAAAACCAATTTGAGAATTTGTGTGGTTTAGATACCTAATGGTCTGTCTGATTTTGCCCTCCTGCAAAGTTGATTTATTCCTGTTATTTTAATTTTGGCTTTTTATATTTTTATTCATGTTAAACTGTTTTTCAAATCTCCAAATTTATTAGCTATAAGTGTTAATAATCCTTATTATTTCTTTAATTTTTGATTTATTTATAAATTATATATATATTTATATATAAATTTTTATTTATAAATTATATATATATTTATATATAAATTTTGATTTTTACTTTATTTTTATTACCTACTATATGCGAAATACTTTACAAATATTATCTTGTTTAATCCTCACAACCACCCTTGTAAATTATACCAATTTACAATTGAAGCTACTGAGGCAGAAAGATTAAATAAATTTCCCAGAGACACATAGCTAGGAAGTGTTTATGGTAGGATTTGAACTCACTTCTTCCTGACTCCAGACCAAAACTTATTCCACTTAAGCCACCTACTTGCCTCTTAAGAAATCATTAACAACAAAATATTTAAAATAAAGTATGTTACATATAAAATCTAAGAAATCATCACAATATGAAATAGAAAAAAATTGAAAGAATAGCCAAAATCCTAGGCTGGCTTTTGAAAATAAAATTGATAAGCCATTATTAAATTTCTTTTTAAAGAAGATAACACAAATTTGGAATGAAAGTGAAGGAGAAACTATTTATGAGTGGTGTTTCTTAGGAAAGTAGAAGGCTAGGTAGGTCATCTTTCAGCTGGGAAGGGGAAGATTTAAGTTTGATAAGAAATGGTCTTATAGCCTGAAGGGCCCAATCAGCATTAGATATTACTGCAGAATCCCAAACCATCTTCAGTTATGATCAGCACATGACTAGACATGGAGGATGAACTTGGGTGTGGGTGTAATCTGAAGGTGATTGCTACTGACAATATCAGTGGGGAGAGGAACCAAGCTGGTTATGGATTGTGAAAAGTAGGAAGGGTGAAGAGATTACAAGTTATAGGAAGACAGAAAAAAGATTGAGTAGAAAG
Organism: Bettongia penicillata ogilbyi; assembly: GCA_023548195.1. Taxonomy (NCBI): domain Eukaryota; kingdom Metazoa; phylum Chordata; class Mammalia; order Diprotodontia; family Potoroidae; genus Bettongia; species Bettongia penicillata. The sequence continues at coordinate 3,236,043 of JAJHZJ010000857.1, read as the reverse complement.
GAACTGAAAGATCGTGGCAGTTTAGACTTCTAGATCTTGTTGGTAAAAGTTATAAGTAAAGGGCATGTAGTTCTCTTCTCTTATCCCTGTGACTCAAATGAAAACGTGCTGCCTGAAAGATTTGAGAACAGATCAAAGTCTGACCAATGGATAAGAGGTTAACTGACCCTTGTTGTGAATCCTCCATAGGCTTTCATTTAGCCTCATAGATGATGAAGTTACAGGCATTCTCTACTTGTTTTCTTTGTTTTCAAATTAAAACCCCAATAAGAGCAACCTGTAGCCCTCATATAACAGTACCCTTCCAGTTTCTGATTGTGAGTAATTTCAAGACTTTCTAACCTCAGCAACTTTATTTGTTTGGCAAGTACATTAACAAGAACCAGACTTTCGTGTGCAATCTTTTTTGTCCTTTTAGATAAAATTATTCTAAGAAATTACATTAAATACCATGGGAAAGCATAATAATGCTTAACTTGTATACAGATTGTACCTCTTCCTTTCCTTGCTATACAGATATTTGATCTTTAGTATTGGAAGGGTGCAATTTGTCACTTGAAGGGACTGCAAGTTAAATAGCTTTATTGTCATTCAGAACTGACAATGTGAACTTTATCAGTTTGAAAAAGACCTTTTTATTAAGGAATTTCTGAGATTTATGTTCTGTACCTAACTTCATCATTTAATTTCCTGACAGTAGTTGAGAAACTAGAGATGAGGGGACCTTTATACAAGAAGACTCTCTAGGGAATTATGTTTGATGATATTGCCTCATCAACCTGTGGCAAAAGCAGCCTAAAACTTTACCCTATCTTTAGAACCTTGAATTAGCTAAAGATAACTTAAAGATAACTAGCATGTTTATTCTCCTTCGGAAAACTGGAAACGATACAGGTGGATAACTTTTAATTTACTATTAATGATTGTTCTCTAAAATTATCATAGAATTTAATATAGTGCCATATGTAGAAGGCAATGAAAAATTTCTTATTGCTACCGATAAAAGCAAATTAAGCTCTTCAACTATAGCTGCACTTTATAAAAGAAAATCTAAATGAATCATTTACCCTCTAAATTACAGGAAAAAGTGAAAACTAAAGACTATGTTGACCAGGAGAAGGACAGAGTTGCTTTAACTCTGGCTCGTCTAGCTCGCCATGTGGAGGTAGACAAAAAGCAGAAAGAAGAGAAGAATAAAGCTTTCCGGGTAATGTGATTATTATGTTCTTTAATTAAGTCCAGAATCCTTTTGAGTTTTATATTGTCATGAGGGAGAAACTTATGACAGAAAAAAACTAACTGAATTCAAGCACAACTGGATCATTAGTTTATGTTTTTCATTAGCCTTTTACTTTCAGGTTATTCCTGGAAGCTCATGAATATTTGAGCATTTTTATATTTATAGAAAGAGAAAGAAAATAAAGGTTAATTGACCTTGGATTTATTTGTGTTAAGAATTAGGGTTAGAAATTGCTGAGATTTGTCAGTGTAGAAGAAACTAAAGAGGTACTTCCAGTGACTAGAGGCATATTAAACTGGATGTGGGAGTACATGGGAGTCTACATAGCATTAAACTTCTTGGATGTTGTTTTTCATACCAAAGGCCAAAGAATTCTAGAAGTTTCATAAACTTTTCTTTTAGAAGCAGATCCATCATTAGGAAGAAGATACTACACACAAATATTGTAGGAGAAATACTGTAACAAATTTGAAATGCTGTAACATGTCGCTTATTTTGTAAATGAAGTTATTTTATTTAAAAATAGTAAACTGGGTACTGTCACATTTTAATGGTACATATTCCATAATATTTTATATTCTTTGGCTAAGTATCATTTCTATTTTTTTCCTATTTTTATTTTATTTGGTTATCACCGTAGTCTAATGTGTAAACTATTATTTTTACAGTCAAAAATTGGGAAGAAAAGTTACTGGAATTTAACTTTAGTGTATTTAAAACTAGAATACAGTATAAATCTAGTAAAATATCCTCATTTCTTTAAATTAGAAAAGGGATGTTGCTATACTCTTTGCATCAGTTTTTAGATTGATGCTATTCCAAAACTAGATTTTAAGTAGGCCTTTGCCATAGTCATGAAAAAAATCTTTTTTGGGAGGAAGAGTTTTTGAGCTGTCTTCTTTCTCCCTACATTTCCTGACTAATGCTGGCTTCTTTTCCCATGTAAAGTCAGTACCCACATGGATGATGAGGCTGTTGTGATGTCGTTGAGAATCTTGCTGTCACTATGACAACTAGGGTTTGCCCAAGGGTAGTTTCAGCCTCCCCCCAAGGAGAGGATCATATATTGGATCTGAAATCAGGAGTTCACTTGAGTTTTCTGTTCAGGAAACCTTTATTAGTCAAACTATTAAAGAAGATGTTTTTTACTAGAGCAGATCTCACTAAATTCTACAGAAATGCCTCAGTCTATTTGTTTTCTATCACCAATCATGATTTTTCCTCCAGACCTTGACTTCTGTTGTGGACCATTTCTATCTCAGATGTACCAGACCACCAAAAACAAAAGTAAATGGACAGTGAAGCAACAGTGGAACATCAAGAATTTTAGTGTGTCTGTGTGTAATGGCAGTAATAAGATAACCTTGGGAAAATCTTCTGAATTATTCCAAGTTCACTTAGTTTGGTTAACTTTAAAATGAGATTTCCTCTTTCTTATGGGGAGGTTTTATATTCAGAATGGATAAATCATCTTAATGAAGATCAAGTTATGATGAATTTGACCAGCTTTGTTCATTGACGTTCCAACAGATGGACTTATCAGCTTGCAAGTAATACACTGTCAATCTATTATTAATGGAAGTGATTCCTTGATAAAGCAAAAATGGCAACTTAGATTGAGTCAACAACAGTGCCATTTTAAGGCATTACATGCTTTCCTTTTATGAGTCTGAGATTTTATGCTATTGGATTTTGTTTGATACTAGACTATCAGATATGACTTAATAGTCTTTATCATGGATTTATTGTTATAAGACAATGTGACCTATGGTTATACTTTTTACCTTAGAAAATATCTTTTAGCTGTAGCTTACTTGGAGTTTCAGGACTTAAAAAAATGCTTCAGTTCTTTGTGACTGAATATTGTGGAGACAACAATCCAATGTATATATTTTATCCTGACTTAAAAATATATTTTTAAAAAGAATAGAAATTGGTTTGATAATTAAAGTTCATAATTATTGACAATTTTCAGGGGACCTTCTGAAAAAGATCCTATTTAGAAGTATGTCTTTTTTCTCCAGACTTTTTAAACCCACCAATTGGAGGATCAATCCATCAATCAACCAATATCTTTCTGGTGCCCTAAGTTAGGTTTTTTTTTCCCTTCTGAGTTGCTGATGACTTGTTTATAACTGACAATAACTTTAATGTAACTATCTAGTTTTAGAAAGGAATATTTGAGATCAAAGATTACCTTTCTAAAATTGTCTCAAAAAGTACTTAGCATAGTAACAGTAACTAATAAAGAAACTGGTTTTTAAGATTTGTGCACCTAAGGGTATAATAATCATTTATTGATCTGATTTTTTTTTTACTCTTTAGGAAAAAATAGATTTTCAGCATGCTCATGGATTACAAGAACTGGAGTTTATTCGAGACCGTAGTGACACAGAAGCAGCAAGATTGTGTGTGGACCAATGGTTAAAAATGCCAGGTAATTTTTCAGAGTGAGAAAAGCAAGGATTATTAAGATTTTGTGAACCACACTTATTTTTGGTAAACTAATATATTTGTGCTCTCTTATGTTAATGATAATATATGGCACTGAAAGCCAGTTTAAGTAAAACCTCATAATGCCTTCACATACACACACACACACACACACCTCATTATTTTTTTTCCATTTGTAAAATCCCCTTTCAAGTACAAACTACTTGTATATAAAACTAGTTCATATTATTCAATCTCAATGTGTCCCACATATTTGTTACACTATTCAAAGCTATCATTTTTGTCTCTGTCATTAATTGTTAAACTCTACTTGGAAGATAAATTTCATATTAAAAAGTTGTCATTATAATACTTAGGAAGAGTTCTAACAGTTGGGAAGAAGAGACTAGATGCTTATGTGTTGCCCTTTGAATGCTCACATTTTATAATCTTAATTCAAGTTTGATTTGATATTCATTGTGAGGTAAAATCATGTGGTTTTGGAGAAATAAATCTTCCATCCCTTAGTAATAGCAATGGTTTCTTTAGTCATTAAAGTACTGACCCTATCAGTGGTTGATTTAGAAAGATTGCTGATAGTATTTTGTCCACAGTATGTACATAGAATAATTTATTGAAATAGTTTATCTAGATGTTTAATATTTAATAAAGCCACTTGTTAAAACCATCTCAAAAAGACAAAACTGCATTGTTTTTTAAATCCCATAATTGTGATTTATTTTTTAGTTCAGTACTACTGAGATCCCTCCCCCTCATACACACAGATCACACACACACACACACACACACACACACACACACACACACCTTTGTGTGTGTATATGTCTGTCTCTGAATACATATACTTATGTATGTATATGTGTATATTTTACGTATACATATAAAGTCAATATTTGGTAATTTTGATGAGAGGCTGAAAACTTTAAAGAAAGCTAGTGGTTCTGAGAAATGCTGGTAAGGATGTACATTCTAGACATAGGTGAAGGCAGCTTGTGCAAAGACATGGAAACACAAGGTAGAATGTCATCTATGTGAAACAGCAAGGCCAGTTAAATTAAACCATAGATGAGGGAGTTTATGCAGGAGAGTAATGCTTAATAAATTTGGAGGGGGTAGGATTTGAGCCAAATTTCGAAGTTTTGAAATGCCAAACAGAAGTGTCTTTTATATGGCCACCATTGAGATATAATTAGTGTTTGCACCCAGATTTTGTGTGTAATTTTATAGTTAATTTCTTCAGGTAATGTTATATGTAAATAACTATAAAGGAACCAGCTTATGTAATTTTTTTAATCTTAGGAGAAAGCAACACTGTTTCACAGTCATCCCTAAGTGGTTACTTTGGACAGTTAATAGAAATAGGGAGGCTGGCCCAGATACCTTGGCTAGTTTTCAAAGGTCTGACTTGTAGAGCACACTTTATTTTTACATGTAGTACCTATTTCAACCAAGTTGGGCAAGGATATCAAGATCTTCAGGTACCAGAAAGTCATAAGACTTACATGTGGGTTCTGGTTTAAATAATTCAACCAGATGATTGAAAGCAATTATAAAAAATTTCTTTATACAATGCCTTTTTCACTGAACTTTGAGATTGTTTCTGCTATAGATCTAAAGTTTAGAACTAGGGAAATGGTAATAGGGAAGAAGCTCAGCTTTTCACAAATGTCTTTTCAAAAAATCAAATCACATCACTCCAAAGTTATTTGAGGAAATAGAATCCATTGTATTTGTAAAGGTGACTTGCAGAAGAGACAACTTACTGACAGCCTTCCAATGCTACTTGTTATTGCTTAGCTTTATTGGTGGCATTCAGGATTGTGGGTTGTTGACCTTCCTCCTCCTTGGCCTTGTATGTTTTCACTTCTTTGGAAGGCGTATTTGAAGTAGAATTTGAATATTTTGTTGGATAAGCTATCAGGTACTCAAATTCCAAAACTAAACTTATTTTCAGAGAAATTATCATTCATGACAGGCTCTAAAAATTTATTATTTTATATTAGTATTAAATTTTATGGCTTCTTAAGTCTGATTTCACTGAAAAACTTCACATGTAGGTATGCACCCAATTCTTGATGCCTATTTTGATGTCTTGGGTTATGATGATACATACAATAAGTAAATATTCTTTGCATTTAGATTTTTTACAACTTTATTAATGCTTTGGCGTGATTAAGTTACACCTGACTATAATATATCCTTCATTGAGCATACAAGTGGGAGCAAATGTGTCATTTAACTATGCTTTATGATGCATGCAAGACCTGGTGCTTTATATAGGATCAGGTTGTACCTAGCTCATTGATGGCTGATTGGGTACTGAGAAGCATGAGCTTGGGGGTTAAGGTTGGTATTTTGCCTTTTTTTTTCTTTCTTTAATTTCCAGGCTATCATTTTCACATCAAACGTGTTTCTCGGTCCTTGTCTTCATTGTGAAAATGGGCTTTGGGGGGAGAGGTATTGCTAGATATTATTCATAATGAGCTGCAGACTACCCTGTATTTTTCATTTGCCATTTGCATGATGATATTGTAAGAAATAGTGGACCAAATTGACAGTTGAAACTGTTCTTTGAGAGACTAGAGTTAAATGACCTGTTTTAATTGTTTTAATCCCACTTCTCAGTAGATAAAAGATCTCCTTTTTAAGCAGTCTGTAGCTATTATAAGTAATGCTTATCCTAGTCTTATGGCCTCTTTATGGAAGAATATCATTAATAGGTCAGTTATAGCACTCTCACTTCCTTTGGGCTAGTGTACCTGGAAAATTGGAGTATGTACTAATTAAAATCAAACATCTGAGTTGTAAAGAAGAGGAGCTGTGATGCTGAATTATATGTAATTTGTTACTGTTTCATGGAGAGTGCTCATTTTTTGGTTGGCTTTTCCCCTATTTCTGCAATTTCATCTACAGAGGTGTTGCTACTGGTAGTAATGTAGAGTCTCCTCATGGGAAACGTAGTCAGCATTACCTGAGCAATAATGAAAGTTGTCATAATCTTGAGCCTATTAATACTTAAGAGAAAAACTAAAAATGTAAGGTAAACTGATGAACACGAAATGAACGTGTTAACAGTAAGCTTTTCACAGCTCATTTAGTGTGCAGTAATTTCCTCTGTCTTAAAAAAAATCAGTGGAAAATTATAAAACTTAAGTATTTTAAAGGTTAGTTTTCATTAATAGATTCCTTTTTTTCATAAATGATTAATTGCACACCATCTCAACTTTATATCCATGTCTAAAAGTTCCACTAGGGTTTGTTTGGTTGGAAAGGCAATGTGGAGTAGTGCAGGTCTTGTCATAGTTTCATTGTCCCTAAAATTAAAATCATAGAGACTAAATGAACATGACATTAACAAAATGAACTTTTTTTAAAGCTCATTTTTAGCGTGTCTTGTATTGACTATATTTTCTGTCTTCAAATCAAAATCAGTGGGAAAATTAACAATGTAAGCTTTCTGAAGGTAGGGACTGTTTTTAATCTTTGCTTTGTGCTCTGTACATCGTAGATGCTTAATAAGTTATCATTGAAAGATTCGCACACCGCTGTTTCTGCTTTGTTGGAAATCCAAGGTATAGTTCTAGCTAAAAACTTATGCTGCTTGTTGTTTGCCTGGAGAAGGACACAGTAACAGTAAAGTTAAAGAGGAAGACCTGGCCCTCAGATACTTTGCTAGATGTTGTGCATCAGTGTTTAAGTCACGTAACTTCTTTGAGCTAACAGTTTCCTTATCTGTAAAACAAAGTGGAGGTTAGATTTGATAACTTCTGAGGTCCCTTTGCATCTCTCTGGGAATGAGCACTGTGTAAGTGAAATAAATAAACTTCACCCAAACTATGAAAAACGGGGGGTGACATCACAAGTTTTATTGGAGAGGCAGTGTATTTAGAATCAGAAGGTGACCTGGATTGAAATTCTGCTAAATGCTATTTGCTGACTCATATGAGTTTAGGCAAGTAATTTCATCTTGTTCTGTACCTCAGTATCAGATGGGGGAGTTGATTTAGATAAATTCTTACTGATTCCCCTCTAGCTCTAACAGTCTACAAGATTGTTACTTGTGATCTAAGTTTCTCAGAGGGAATACTGTTCTTATTTATAAAATTATTAGAAGCCTGTCAAATTACTTCCATGTAAGATGTTGAACTGGAATAGGATTTTAGAAGCCATTAAGTTTCAACCTACTGGGATCAGTCCCAGGGAAAGGGGGGGTGGGGTGGGAGGAAGGGAGTAGGTTAAAAAGTGAACTTGCCTAAGCTCACAGTTCAAAGGTGGAGGGGTAGGATTTGAATTCAGGATTTGAAGTGACTCAAAATATCTTCCATTATACCACCTTTTACCCATTAGACATAGTAATTATATAATGTACACATGTAAAAGCACATGTATAATTTATATCATACTTTATAGTTTGCAAAATAATTTACAGCTATCTCATTTTATCCTCATAACAACCCTGGGAGTTATGTGCTGTTATTATTATTATCATCTTAATTTTATAGTTGAGGAAACTGAGGTACAGTGGTTAAAGCTTGCCTAGAGTCACACCGGTAGTGATTTCTGAAGCCATATTTGAACTCAGGTCTTTTCAGACTCCAGCTGCAGCTTTATCCAATGTGCCATGGAGTTTTCTTGTTGTCTTTTAGTTGATAAGTTTCGAAGAGCACAAAAATAGAGATGATAATGTTTAATGAGCTTATAAAGTCATTTTTATTATTTGATACACAGTGATAGGCTGTGTATGTATAGGTCCTTTAATTCAGACATTTCAGAGTTTCACAAGTCTTTATGTTCTGTGATACCTGGAAGCATATCTAAATTTTAATGACACTTAAGTGTTAGAAATTGGGACAATTATGTGTGGAAATTTTGTGTTATGTTCTTATGCTCTTTGGGTAAACGAGAAAACTGCTTAAAAGAATGGGTAGGAAAAGAAAGGTAAAGGAACTAAGAAAGAAGAGAAACAGGAAATAGCCTTTTTTTCCAGTTTGGCTTTCATGAAGTTTAGCCCTGTGATCATAGATTTAGAATTGTAAAGGACACCAGAGGCCATCTACTCCAACCCCTTTCATTTTGCAGATGAGGAAACCTTTGAGACTCAGAGGTTATGTGATTTGTTTGATGGTCAGATGATATGTATTATCTGAGGCTCGTTTTGAACCTCAGTCCTCTTGACCTTTGGGTTAGAGCCAGTGCTTTTTGCCACTGGTGTATCATGCTGAAAATGTAAATTTTGATCTTTAGTGGAAGACTACTGTTTCCTCTGCAACTTAATTTGATAGCTGTGAGATACAGTTTGTTTGACAAGCAGGGCTGGCAGAATTCTCTGGAAGAGTAGCTTTTCTTGTTTGGCTAGAATTGTCTATATTGTGGTAAGGGATTTTGGATAGCTGTACTCTGAAGATTTATTTTTTCCTTCTTCTAAAAGAGCCGAATCTTGTAAACTTAATAAATGCTTGATTTGTTAAGAGGAAATCAGTAGGACAGACAAAACCCACTTTACCCAGCAATTTTTCTTTTTTAAAAGTTATCATAGAGACCAAAGATGTATTTTTGGGTATTTTTGTGCTTAACTCCTTCTATACTTTAAAGGGTCTCATTGAAATTGTAAGCATTTTTCAAAATCCTAACAGTTTTTCATTTTGGATTTTTAAATGTTGAATGAAACATTGAGGTATTATTAAAATTACATTTGTGCAAAAGATCTCAGATAAAAATTTTAAGTAGAAAATGTCAGAGTTTTTCTTTGAAGCTATTAAAAGTTTCATTTCTTTAAATAAGGGAAATATATCTGTCTGCTGTCTAGTACCAGAAAAAACAATTTTTTAAAGTTTTTTTTATTTGTAAGGTTTTATGTACAGTATAGAAATATCAAATGACTATTTTCCTGTAAATCCAGGAAATTGCTGTCACTGATGACGGGCATCTGAACTCCATACACCTATGCCTTTTCTGTTGCAGGACTCAAAACAGGCACAATTAATTCTGGAAGAAGAGGTCCAATTCGAAGAGCAGGCCAAATGCCAATGTCCAGCAAACCTATTTCATGCCCCATAATGTATTGTAACAAAGAGTTTGACAACGGGCACCTTCTCTTAGGTCATTTGAAAAGGTCAGTGTGACGTTTCTAAGCATTCAGAATAAATATACAGGTAATGGTGTTACATTGTGTTTTTTGTTGCCATGTTAGTTATTTTCTAATACACATGTGAGGTAGTGAGTTATTATTCAATGTTTTTATTTTTATGTGTTTGTGGCTTTAAAATAATATATATTTATGTTCAAATATTTAGATAATTGATAAATTCATAGAACTTTTTTTTTTTTACAATGATTATGTTAGAAACTAACCCACACTCTGCATATTTAACTCAGGGATGATTTAAAGAGTTTTAAAATTATTTGATCTTAAAATCCCTTTGGGGTTTGTTTTTATCCTTTTTATGGAGAACCAAATTAAGGATACACAATAAGAAATTCCTGAAAGGAAAGCTTTGAAACTTTGAAACTCCCCATATTTCAAGCTTAGTTTTCTCACTGATTTCAATGTGAGATAACTTTGAGGTACAGAGGGACTTAAATAAGAGAACAGTTAGGGAATAGGGACAGCCTGACCGCTGCCAAAAGATGTGATCATTATAAGAGCCCTTGTAATTTGCTACCAATACACAGGACCTAAGTAGCCTTCTTGTTAGACATTGGCTGGGTGATTGGCCCAAGTTAAGTGCCACATTCTCTACCTCTCCTTTACCTTCCCTCTTGATTTCTCTTATTCAGAAAGGTGTAACAACACATTCCTGATCTTAGTAATGACAGAACCTAGATCCCTTCCTTTCAGGGTGGGGGTTCCAGGTCTGGAGTTTGTTCTGAAGGTGGAAACCAGAAAAAAATGAATCAGTACTACTGTGTTGCCAGGTCCTGGTGCTTTCACCATAAACTCAGGAACTGTTGTGGTGTACATATACTCAGAAAACCTGGAGAGGATTAAGGAACTGCATACTTAAGTGTCTTTGGTCAGTATATACCATGTAGTTCTGTTCGTATCTGTTTTATAGGCATGAGATTCTACATTTGGACCTCCAGATTCCGTATAAAAGCTATGTCATAACAGCCATTAGATGCTACTTCCCTCAGATCTTGGTAAAGAATGGGAAGGCTGGGCTAGCTAGGGGCCCAGTGAATAGAGTATCCACCCTGGAGTCAGGAGGATCTGAATTCAAATCTGGCCTCAGATGCTCAACACTTACTAGCTGTGTGACCTTGGGCAAGTCACTTAACCCCAGTTGCCTTGCCTTCTCCCCTCAAAAAAAAAAAGAATGAGAAGGCTAATGAACTGTTTTGAATGTTAATTTGATATTGAGCTTCTAGTTTAAATAACATTCAGTAAGAAAGTAATTTTATAATGGCAGAAAACTTTTACAAAATTCCCTTTAGATTAGACAACTTAGTTTGGGGAACATCTCAGATATCACTACCTATGAAAAAGCTTTCCTGATTTCCCCCAGCTGCATTTTGGTATGTCTCCTGTGAAATTTCAAAGTTAAACTGTATTTACTTTGCATATGCTTATTTTGACTTATTTTTGTACATGTTGCTTCTCTCCCCCCTCTATACTTAAAAGGTGTAAGATTCTTGAGGGGCAAATACTTTTCATTTTATGTTTATATCCATCCATAGCACAGACATACAGTACAGTAGGTGTTTAATAAATTCTTCTTGAATGATTGAGTGTGAAACTTAAACTTTGATACAAAACTCTGCTACTTTGCAGGTTTGATCATTCTCCATGTGATCCAACAATTACACTGCATGGACCTCTCAACAATTCCTTTGCATGTGTAATATGTTATAAAAAATTTGCTACCCAGCAGCAATATAGTGATCACCTTTTTGCTAAGGTAAGTACCTTTATAAGGTAAGGAAGGGCATGTATTTTGTTTTCTATGAAATATATGGAGTTTTGAGTATATTTCCTCATAACTCTTAATTTTTCATTTTAAAAATCTAAATTATGCCCTGGGCATCAAAAAATTGTGAGCTTTTATGTTAGAGTAGCAATGAGCAGAAATGATAGGTATAGAACATTATCATAGTCACAGAATATTTAAGGTCTTGAGGTCATCTATTCCAGTCCTTTATATTATGTATATGCAGGTGAAGAAACTGCAAGCAGGGGAGGGGTTTAAGCCCATTTCTTCCTTAGGTGAAAGTGAGATTGCCGCAGAAGTGGGACAAGAACTCAGGCCTCCTTACTCTGGAGTGTTGGATTCATTTCACAATGAATCCAGTGTTTTCTCCCCACTATCATATGTCCTTTGCAGTCTCATCGGCGTTATTAAAAGAATGTTCTGTATGTTTTAATTAGGCTCGTCTGAGAAAAGGCTATTTGTATCTTATTTATATGGCATTGGGATATGATTTCACTACCCTGTTCTAGTGTGAAATCTGTATCATAATGAGCAAGATTGTAATATTTTTGCCATACTGAGTTTTGAAATGAAAGAAAATTGTATAATTCATCACATAATAGTACATAGGGTTTTTATTTATACCCAACACTTGGTAATATACATAACTAGTTGTAGAAAGTGATAAATAGTTGACATGGGTTCAGAATATTATGATTGGAGATTTCCTTCTTGAGGAAAGAGGATTGAACTGTATAGTTAGTTATTTGCTACTTCAAAACCTTAAGGCAAATATGAAGTTTTGTGCCTTTCTTTCATCAGATAGATAGCAACAAGAGGGCCCAGCAGATCAAAGGAATTTAGAATTCAGTACATGTTATGTAAACTTCTCTTATGGACGAGATTGACCATACTGGTTCTATTGAATTATTTTTGTGAGTACTAGAAAACATGGTGGGTACCCATGGGATACAAAAGTATAAGCATTTCTGATCAAACATCTCCTGAAAATACCTATCACAGGGAAGCAGTTAGTTCCCTAGCAACTCTATTTACACTTTTCCTTAAACCTTTAAATCCTTCCCCCTTGCACAGAGAAACTTTGTTTCTCATGACACCTCATGTGCTCTTCCCTCATTTTACCTTTAAAAACTTTTTAAACTTGCTATGTCCATGATTCTTAGTCTCTTTCCTCACCTTAGGCCCTCAGTTTTCTCATTTGTAAAATGAAGAGGATTGGAGTCGTTCTCTAGAATTTTTTCCAGCTCTAGATCTGTACTCCATTTGAGTATTTAAGCATGAGAAGATAGCTTTGTGGGAGGGGAGGGGGGGGCCTTAACTTACTGAACTGTAAAATTAATCAAAATTAATATTTTTATACTTTTAAAATTATTTTGGGATAACTGCTTAAAAAAGACTTAGGAAATACATTTCTTCCGTAAAGCCTTAACACATTACAGACAACTGCTATATCCTTTCATGGATTTTACTTTATAAATTTGTAACCTCTCTGACCCTTGTATTATGAAGGCTCTCTTCTTCCAAGCTCTGATAAGATGCTACTGTTTCTCAATAAAGCTCTTTAATAACCACTCCTTAAAAAGTAAGTTCCCATGTTAAATTTTCCTAGAGCACTTTACTCAGTCTTTTCCTAGCTGCCTCTCTGCTTCTTATTAGATTATAATAAACTCCTTGGAAGGAGGAACTTAGCATAGTGCCTTATATAGAGTATGCACTTAACATTTGTTGAAACATCCAAAATGGAAGGCTTTATAAGAATATCAGGAAACAGAAGCAACAATAATTCTGGGGAGCAGGATGATGAGAAGAAAGATAATTTATTATTCTCTTGCCAAAGATACCTATAGCAAGTGGCAACAGCAGAATATGTGCCTCTCATCTTGAGCTAATTAAATGATCTTTATTGTCTTATACACAGTTAAAAAGATTGAAAGGCGGCAAATAAGTAGGTATTCTAACTGAAAGAAGCTGCCCAAATGAGCTAAGGTCCTAAACTTTATAAGGATGCCTGTCTTATCAGTGTTTGGAATAAGCTCACTATTTCAGGTTGAGAAGAGACCATAGATGCAAAATTGATTCTATAATTAGGAAAAGTGAGCTTTCAGAAAACCCTCTAGTGACCTCTTCTGGCTGTAAAGTAACTACAAATAGATGTAGCTTTAGATCTGAATTTTCCCTAGTGTAATGGAGAAAAAAGTTTGATGAATAACTTCCCTTAAAAGTTTAACTAAGCTTATTTCAGTTTACTAAAGAAACAGTATGTGAACATACTATAACTATGATAGCAAAGTGTATATACTTAGAATGTAGGGTCAGGATCCTAATTGATCTTCTTGCATCCAGTCTTTATCCAACCAAGACTGCTGACTCATTAATCTTAAAGTGGCAATTGAACCATGTCATTCTGCTGCTCCAGAAGTTCCGGTGGCTATTGCATGGAAGGATAAAAGCCCAATTATTCTGACTTTTCAGGTGCCCTCTACAATCTGCAGTTACTTCACATTACTCTCCCTTCAAAAATTCCATTCCAGCCAAACTTGCTGTTCCTTGTTCAGTACATTAAATTTCCCATTTCTATGGTGTTTTGTTTTTTGGGTTTTTTTTTGTTTTGTTTTGTTTTTTGGTTTGGGGGTTTTTTGGTTTTGTTTTTTTTTTTTAACACAAGTGGTCTTCTCATACGTAAATACTTGTACAGATCTAGAGCTAGAAAAGATTTTGGAGAACTCCAACTCTCTTCTTTTTACAAGTGAGAAAACAGGCTTGAGCTAGGGATAGAAAGACTAAAATCACACATTGATTAATATAGTAACACTTGTTGGTTTCCTTAATTCTATGAGATATATTTACTTTTTAGGAATCTTTAAAATATAAAATTTCTTTTTGGAAGAAAGTATTGATGTAATTGTTACGTGTGTTAGCATTCACTTACGTGTTGAAAATCTTGAAAAGCAATTGCTTACCTGCAATTTAACTACACATGTGGCATATTTAATGTGTTTAGAATTAAATTGACTTGTAGTTAGTTAATGGAGTAGCTAATGAAAATTCTGCTACAGTGTTAACATAGTGTGATAGTAATATATTGCTAAATTTTGGTTTTTTGTTTCAGATTAATTCAGGTTATGTAAATGAAAATGTATTTGTCTGATATTTATATATACATATAGAATATATATGCAAAGAGCTAATGAAAATAATTTTATGCTGTTATCTTTCAACTAATTAAATCCTTGAACTTGACAATTGGTTGCCTACCTATAAACTCTTTTGTCTTATTTTAGGCAGCTGCAGCTGATGGACATAAAACCAGTCTTCTTCCCCAGCTTATTCAGTGCTTTGCATGTCCAAATTGCTTCCTTCTTTTTAGCAACAAGGATGAATGTTTACAGCATATGTCTGGAAAAAATCACTTCCTTCAGAGTTTTAAACTGGGTGGTATGTTTGTTTAATTGTTTTTATATTTTTTCCAATATTTAATTTAGTTCAGCAAGCTTCTTTTTGAGGACCTAGTATGTACAACAACCATATATGGGCAGTTTGGGGGAGGTAGAGAGCTACACAATCTTTGAACTGGAGGGGATTGTAGATAGAAACTATTCCAACTTCCCTCATTTTACAAATGAGGAATATGAGCCTCAGAAAGGGAAAATGACTTGTTGCTTCTAAGGTCAACACAGAAAAGGTTCCTTTACTTCACTGTATATGTATGTTACTATCTATTATATATTGTATAGAAACATCTTCTTTGGGTGAGAGCCAGACTTCTCTAGGGCAGAATCTATGTGGTCAGGTATATTTTTCTACTATGTTTAGGAAATATATTTAATCCCCATTTTACTAATAATGAACCTGAAACTCCAGTGTTTGGACTTACACCCACTGTTACATGAGCTGTTGTACTGTCTGATATTTGATACTCAACTATTTTTGGTCTTCTTTTAAAATTCTCTTAAAAGACTAATTTGTGCTTTATGAGAGAATTATTGTTTTTTGTATTGTAGTACTTGAATTTAGGTTACTTTCAGTGAAGTGCCTTAAATTCCTGTAAGAATGTGTCTTCCTATATAGGCTGAAAAGTGATTTCCTTAAAGTGTCATTAGTTTATGTTGTGTATGGGTTGAGGATTTGGGGGATATTTGTAATTTATTTTGTCCATTTTCCCTCACCCCCACAGATG
Organism: Bettongia penicillata ogilbyi; assembly: GCA_023548195.1. Taxonomy (NCBI): domain Eukaryota; kingdom Metazoa; phylum Chordata; class Mammalia; order Diprotodontia; family Potoroidae; genus Bettongia; species Bettongia penicillata. Next base: position 3,220,244 of record JAJHZJ010000857.1, on the reverse strand, counting down.
ACAAGGAAATATGTCCCATACCATTTCCATCTTTTGCAAAGAAACTTTTAATATCTCTCTGTAAAGAAGTCCCCTTTCAAGTGAAATGCATGGCCTGCCACAAAACATTACGTTCTCATATGGATCTCACGGCCCATTTCAGGTAAGTATAATATGATATGATATAATAACATAAGTAATAGAAAAAATTTTAATTATGATTTTAACAGCCAAGTAGTATACTGAAGCTATAACCTTACTTGATGCTCATGAAGATGTGCTTTTGAATAGACACTTTTATTGATAGGATAACTGAGCAAATTGAGAGAAGAGTGGTGAAACTTAATATTTTTAAATTCCTGTCTATATAAAGGAGTCAGTTTAATTCCTAAATATCATTTTTTTATTTGCCTTACATATTTATTAGAATATTCTAAAGAAATTGAACTATTAAGTTTTTGCCCAGAGGATAAAAACTCTTTGAATCTGGGCTCTAAGAAGACCTGAGTTTAAATTAAGCCTCCCTTTTTACTAGCTGTGTGACCCTGAGAAAGTTGCTTAACCTCTGCTACCCAAGTTTTCTCTTTAAAATGATAATAAGGGTTGTTGTAACGATAAAATGTGAGAATATTTTTAATAAATGCTGGGTTATTATGTTTTTATCACTCTGCTAGATGTCGTGGGTGATAGGACGAGGTATCAGACAAATTGTTCTCTTTCAGGACCTTTAAAAATATATACATGTAGAAATGAAATAACTATATAATGACATTATTAAGTGGAACAGGCAACAACATTACTGTGAACTAAAGTTTCCAAGGAATCTTATTTTTATTTTTCCCCAGTTACATGTAAAAAACATTTTGAATTCCAAATTCTATACCTTCCTCCCTCTGCAACCCCCTCCCCCTCACTGAGAAGGCAAAAGCAGTTCGATATAGGCTTTATAATATATATGGGGGGGGAGAGGGAGAGGGAGAGGGTCATGCAAAACATGTATAATAGTCATGTTGTGAAAGAAGACACCAAAAAAAAAAAAAAAAAAAAAAAAACCTCAAGAAAAATAAAGTAAGAAAGTATGCTTCAATTTGTATTCAGACATCATCCAGAGGAATCTTTTTGAATGGGTAGGGGGTTTATCATGTTTCTGTGTCTCCATTTTGTATCATGTGAACCTAAGATTACAGTTTTTTAAAAATTTCCATTTCTGTGAACATAGTATAATAAAAAGATGGTTGCACGTGAAACTGCAAATGTATTATATACAACTTGCCATTCCTTTAAAATACATGATAAAATTATCATTCAAATTTCTTTTCATTTCTCCCCCTACTCTAGAAGATGGTTACCTTTAGACAAAAATATGTATGTGTATGTATGTAAAATTCTATGTACATATACATATATATATATATATATATATATATATAAAATCAGTTCTTTGTAACATTCTTTTTTTTATATGAAATTTTGAGTTTCAGATTTTCTCTCTACCTGACCTTCCCCCCTCCCCCTTCCTGAGATGGTGGAAGCAGTTTGATAGAGGTTATATCCCTTTTGAAGAAAACTTTTCTTTCCATAGCTAACAAGATGTTAAATAAAAGTCTGTCTTAACGATTTCAGTATACTTAGAGAAGGAAGCATTAGAGTATACATCTACTCAAAGCACTTATCATGCATTTCTTGAAGTTTATTAGAGTAAAATTTTCATGTAGCCGTTTCTGCAGAGCTCCCCTTACCGTATCATATAAAAGTCATGGAGATATGTTGAAACTAAAAGAAAAGCAGTTGTTTTAAAAGAGCAAAAAGCCTTTCAGAGTGTGTGTATGGTGATGATGGAAAGGGGGTGAAAGTGTGGAGGCGGGGGGCGGGGAGAGGAAGAGAGAGAGAGAAGGAAGGAAGGAAAAAATCATTTAGGTTTCAGCAGAATTCTCCCTTCTGGTCTTGTTTCAGAAACAGGATATTTGACTAGACTAGCCATAATAATATAAGATTAAAAGAAGATAGATTATTCTACCTGGAGAAAAGAAAACTATTGAAACTGAGTCCTTAAAGCATTTGTGATGAATTTTTAAATGTGATTTATTATTATATTATGCGGAGGAGGATAGTGACAAACAGTTGTTATATTTCTTAGAAAAATGGGCCTTAAAACCAAGACCTTAATTAGGTTATTTGTTAAGCAAAAAGAATATTCAAAAGATCATGGTACCTTGGGCAAAGCTTTGCAGAGATATAGTCAATTCTTGGAGACTTAATGATCTGTCCAAAGTTACTCTCAACCGTATTATTATGTACTTGTATTGTGAGAGCCAAGGTTAACATTTTGTAGAAACCATTCCCTGTGAGCAAATGTTAGATTGAGATGTATGAAATAGGAATATATTTTTTCAAAGCTTTCATGAATAACAAATTTTGTGGTATTTTTTCCTTTATCAGTAAAGTTGAAAAGCAAGTTATTTCTCATGTTCTGAATAATATGAGTATCTCTAGATATACTATGTACTGAAAAAAATCAGTGCATATCTTTTTCCTCCATAAATCTTACTATTTACTTTCCCCTATAGCAGTCTATATGGGGATGAAATTCAACTCCTTAAATTTCTGCTAGTTTGTATTCAGATTCTCAGAAATCAAGTCTGCCAGACTTGAAAAACATTAGTTTTTTTTTTCATAATTTCTCCCAGTAATTTTCCTCCTCCCTCTCAGAGAGCTATCTCACTTAATAAATAGTAATTTTGGAGACAAAATGAAGTAGGAATAAATAACTAATCGATATGTTTTAAAAGTTTGAAAATGTGTACCACATTTGTAAACCTTCTACTTCTACGAAGATATGAGGTGGTAGGAGCATGTTCTCATATCTCTCCTTTGAGCCGTACTTTGTAGAAATACTGATTTCATTCAGTTTTGGGAAGTTGATTTTTTTACTTTTTTTTTTGGTTAAAACCCAAATTAGAAAATTTTTAATGATTTTGTACAATCTTGTTTTGCAAGATCAATTATATTTATTTACTATGAAGCATAAATATGTGAAAAGTTTAATAACAGTGCAAGAAATATCAGGAGACAGGGGAATGTGAAGCTATGTCAAACCTAAGGATTGTGAACTTTCTATGTTGTAGGCAATGAAAAATCCATTAAGATTTGTGAGTTGAGAAAAGTTCCCTTGGTGTCTGAGGTCTTTTAGAAAGATTGATTTGAGAATGTGGTAAATTGGAAGTGGGGAGAGCCTAGAACCTGGGAGATCTTTTAGCTGAGTTTTGTAAGTGATCCATGTTTAATAGGGTGTGTTTTAATAGAGCAACCTATCATAAAATGGTTGTGGGGAGAATGAAAAAGGAAAGGAGAGAGATTTGGAGCAAACATTGCAAAACTGGTTTGGGGAGTGTGGGGTTGGGGAACAGGCTCCAAGCTTGAAGTTTGTAGCAAGATATCCAGGTGGAAATGTGTCCCATACAAGAGGATAGGGGTGGAGTGCTATTATGGGGCTTGTAGAGAAAAATCAGTTTTGGAGATGGACATTTGGCAAATATTGGTAAAGGTAAATTAAAACTTAAGGAAAAGGTAGATAAGATTTATAAGAAGAAAAAAGTATTCAAAGAGTTGAAGGCTGTGAACCTTTTGAGTTATTTCTGTTTAGAGAATCAAAACTGGCCAGAGTGTTCTAGGAAGTTCACTTCTCATTAAAATGAAATTTTGTTTGGGAGAAAGGGGTGAGAACAGAACATTATTAAAAAATACTTGGGTAGTGGAAGGGAATGAAAATCATGACAAAAGTCATTGATAATTCATTTTCATTACAATGGAGATAGGGAGAGGTAAAATCCATATTGAGGAAATTAAATAGAAATAATAAGGAAGGAGTAGAAACATAATTATCTGTGTCTATGTATAAGCATACATACATCCATCAATTTGTTTAGCCCTCTCTCCTGAGCAGCTGTAGTCTATTCTTCATTATTTTTATTTTCTTTTCCTTAAGTTTTGAACTTTAAACTTATCACTATTAAGTTTCCTTTTTCTTGATTCACACCATCATTCTAGCCTATATTAATTCTTCAAAATAAGCCATCTTGTTACTCAAGAAAATATTCACATATTAAACAGCTTATTCTTTAAGAATAGTTTATGTTCTGTAGGGGAGATATATATATATACATATATATATAAAATGTTATTTATATTCTATATAGTGTAATATGTAATCTATATATTTTATATGTTATTTAATTTTATATTTTATATTTACATACACACATACTATTTGATGCTATTTACAGTTTTCTAATTTTGTCAGTCATCTCCATTCTTTTTGACTTTTTCCATAGATATTGCAAACAGTCGATATATAAGCAATATAGAAGTATTTTGAAGTGTTTTAATGTCATTGTATATTACCATTATTAAAAAGTATTTGTGTTTATTTGTTGATACATAATTACAGAATATAGAAACATTTAGTGTATAAAGATGTTTTGTCTTTGGTGTCTGATTCAGAGTCCATTGTCGAAATGCTGGTCCTGTGGCAGTTGCTGAGAAGAGTGTCTCCCAGGTTGCAGAGAGATTCAAAGCAAGAGGTTATTGTCTAAATTGCAATGAACTCTTTGTGGATGAGAGCAGTACCAGTAATCACAAACAGTATTCAGGACACAAAGTCCGAGTCATTGCCTCAATGGAAGAATCCATCTTGATGTACTGTCACATCAATGGAGGCAACAAACCACCGTCTGATTTGCGCCTCCTGTTAGAGCATTCAAAGTTTTCATCACTTAAAAGGACGCTATCCAATAAAGATTCAAGGACACAGGCATGCAGTTCTACTCCAAAGAAGAAGAAGAACTTGGAGGATCAAAATAGTGAAGGTGTAGTACCTACGAAACAAAAGAAGTCAGTCTGGTTTTGTGAGTGCCAACAAAAGTTCCTCAGTGAAGATGCAGCAGAGAAGCACGTGTTCTCAGCAAACACAATGTGCCATAAATGTGTGGTCTGTGGCAAGGTGTCCGAAGATGCAGGTGTTATGCGTTTGCACATGAGCCGGTTTCATGGTGGGGCACATTTGAATAACTTTCTGTTTTGGTGTCGTACATGCAAAAAGGAATTACGGAGAAAAGAGACTATTATGGCTCATGTGACCGAGTATCATCGTGGACACACTTATTTTTATGAGCAAGATGCTGGAGAAGAGGAGCCTTTGCCATCCTCTTCTAAGACATTGATGAGCAGCCCTGTTAACAGGAATAGCCTTTCAACTGTTATGCCCATTCTTCAGTCCCCTCCAAAAAGTCCTCCAAAAAGCCCTCCACGAGGGAAATGGCAGTGCCGAATTTGTGAAGACATGTTTGACTCCCAGGAAAGTGTTAAACATCACTGTATGTGCTTAACAAGTCATCAGTTTCATAGGTACAGCTGTGACCATTGCAAAAAGTCCTTTCACAAGATAGAGACGTTATACCGACACTGCCAAGATCAGCATGACAATGACGTAAAAATTAAGTATTTCTGTGGGCTCTGTGATCTAACTTTTGACGTGGAGGAAGCATTTTTGAGTCACTACAAGGATGTCCACAGTGTAGATTATGTGTTTGTATCAGAAAAGCCTGAAACTTCAATTAAAAATGAGGATGATTTCCCAGTGTTGGAGAAAAGCAACTTGTTAACATGTGGCTGCCGAGAGAGTTACATCTGCAAAACTAACAGGAAGGAAGATCACGGTAGATGTCTACAGATCTTGCTTGACAAAGGTAATCTGTGGTTTCGTTGCTGTTGGTGTTCAGCAACAGCACAGAATGTAGCAGACATGAATGCCCATGTTCTTAAACGACACAAGGGAGAGAGAGATCATAAAGAAGAGCAGTACTTTGTGAGATGTGCCGTCTGCAGCAAAAATTTTCACGATGCTGAGAGTGCTCAGCAACATTTTCACACAAAACATTGCTTCTTACAAAAACCCAACATAGCTCACTTTGGACCAGAAAAATTAAGCCCATTCAAGTTTACTGCCAGTGGTGCACGTGTAGACAGAAAACTGAAACATCCCATAAGCTGTCCAAAAATTTCAGAATCTCCTTCAAATAAACTACTAAACCTGGATTCAGAAGCTAAGAATGACATAGGCTGTCAAAAGATAGGTATGACCTTAAAATTACAATTTAATGTCTATGCAAATCTCAAACAGTTGTGTAGAAATTTAACAGTCTGACTCCACACACGGCCCAGATGATGAATTATAAGGTCTGTGATATAGTTAATAATGAAAGCTAAACCATAGCCCATCTGTTTTAAACCTAAAATGTGAGGAAAAAATTAAAAAGCTTTCAGTTAATAGATCATCCAAGTTATAGTAACTGGGCTTCCTTTAATCTCCCATTTACTTTTCCTCTTAGCCAAACTGCAGACTTAAGGGACTTAGATATTGTACATATTGGTTTTTTAAAGGAGAGTATTATATAGCATTTTCTTCTTCCCAGCATTGTCATGATTCTTATAAGGCACAGGAAATTCTTTCGGAAAGGAAGTTAGCTTGGAATTTTTGTCCATGTTCTTAGAGAGTTCGAAATTTCTTTTGCTAGATGTTAACTGCTGTCATTTTTAACAGCATTCAAGCCCCCTTGAGATGAGCCAGTTGACTTTTGAAAGGCCTTCTAGGAACTCTAGTGTTTTGGGTTTCGATATTTAGCTATAAAGAATGCTTTTACAGTCATTTTTAAAAATACAAGCACTCTTCATGCAATCTGGTGGGTATGTTTCCATTATATTTAATGTGGAGGGAAAACTTCTGCATATTAAAAAAATAACTTGGTAGTAGGATTTAAAATGATAACAAGAAAGGAGCATAAATGTTTTGGTCCCATTGATGAAGCATCCAATGTGATATGAGTGTGAAATAGAAAATTAAAATTAGTGGCATGCTGCCTACCTTCAGTTATATATACTATTCTCCCCCCACACCCTATTCATTCTTAAGTACCTTCTTTCAGATTATACCATAGATTTAGATTTAAAACTGGAAGAGACCTTAGAAGTCATCTCATTCAGACCCCTCATTTTACAAATAAAGCTCCAAGATCAAATAAGTGGTAATTGTTGGTAAAAATTTGAACCCAAGTCCTTTAATCTCAAAGTGGTACTATATCTCTCTGTTGTACCTGCTGTTCTTCATTTTAGCTGGTTCACAAGGTTGCTTTACAAAAGGCATTAACCATAAAGCTGCATGACCTCAGACAAGGGAAAGGAAAGGGGGGAATAGGGTTAAAAAAGTATTATACTGCTAAAAAAAATAATACATTATTGTTATAAAATCAGATTCTGACTCAGCATATTAATACATGTTCCTTACCTAAGAATTTAATTGCCATTATTTTGTTGTATTACATACAACAAATACTGTAACTACGTCTCTTTCAGGTAGACATGGGGAAAGTGTGTGTGTCTTATATGTATACATACACTTTTTTTTGGTGTCTTAATTTGCCAAGATTTCATACTAAGAAAAACTTTTAGAGAAATTCTTACTGACAGTGATCATGTTTATGTGTCTTTACCAGATGAAGGAGACGTTGAGCTACCAGATTTGGACTACTTGCGAACCATGACTCATATAGTCTTTGTGGATTTTGATAATTGGTCAAACTTTTTTGGTCATCTACCAGGATTCCTTAATCAGGGAACCTTTGTCTGGGGATTTCAAGGTAAAGTTAACAGTGCAAGTTGATTATATCCGTCTTGCTTTAAATATAATGTGGCCCACCTAAACAGAACTGCTTTTGAACCCTCCTGGAATAGAACTTGGCTACACGATTGAAATATGATGCATTGTGTAATGATTATTTCTCCACATTTCACATTTGAACCCCTCCCCTGCCAATTTATAGCTTTATTTTTGTGTAATGTTAACTCTGAGTTTATTGATTATATTGAAGGGGATAGTGAAATAGTAATGCTTTCCAAAGTTAAGAAGCTTCATTTAAATGATGTAAAAGTAATTCTCTCAAAATCTTATGAACTTTATTTAGAATGTGTACTATGACAATGAGAACTAAATCTTTATTAGCAGTAAAGTTCTTTAAAGAGACACTTGATTTAATTGTTTGCTAATTAGAGAATCTGTCTTTAGTGTATGAACTTCTTATAGAGTTTACAGTTGGTAGGAAGAACTCAAAGGCTGTAGATCAAGGATAAAACATGGAATTAAAACACCATGTGACCTGTAATATTACAGACTGACCAGTGGATTTTCCCAGCAGGAAACCTGAAAGCTCTGAGGAATTTGAGCATAAATGAGGTTCTCTAGGATCGTCTTTCCTCTCCTCACTACCTTACCCCATCCATCATGGTCATCAGCCATTACTGATGCTACTACCAATAATTTGTATCATATATTTAGCATATTAGAGTTCATATTTGATATTTAATAATCTTAGCTGTATTCAGATTTGTTGATCCTAAAGTCTCTTAGAGTCTCGTTAATTTTTCTTTTACCTTACCTTCAGCTCTGTTTGGGAATCTAGAGATCATTTGCTTGGTTCTGAAATAATCATTACTCAGAATTCCATTTTGTGTTTAGTACAAACGCTAAAGTTTGAGTTTTGCTCCTTGGTTAGTAACCTCCCATAAAATCTCATAACAGGTCTCCCCTCATTCTGTTAAATATATCTCTCCATCTACTCCCCTAATGTTCAATGAGAAGATACTTTAATGCCTGATTTCCTCTCCCAAAGAATTTTATGAAATCTATTATTTACTGTTATGTATATATGATATTGATAATATAACAAAGCTCTAAAATAGGATTTTACCGAAGTAATGACAGTTTAGTAATAAACAGATACAGTATAATTTTAGTTTTTGGTATTAGATTTTTTTTCATGTATTAAAATAATTTAAGCAAACTTTTCAATCATTTAGCCAATTGACTATCATTTTTGCATTTTTAACATTGAAATTTTAGGAGGAAATACCAACTGGAAGCCTCCAGTCAATTGCAAGATTTTTAATTACCTTAATAGGATTGGATGCTTCTTCCTTCATCCGCGCTGCAGTAAGAGAAAAGATGCGGCTGACTTTGCCATCTGTATGCATGTGAGTTACATTGGACTAAAAGTGCATTTGGTATCTACAGCTCACTTGATTCGGTGTTGAAATATTGGTTCCATTTAAATTTAAAGGAAAGTAAGGCATTTCTCACGTTATGTAAATTCACATTACATAAATTCTATTTATTTAGAGAATTTTGTTTTCTAAAATAACCCCTAGGCTAATTTTACAGCACGGTACTGGGTATCGTTTCTTTACTCCTGCAAGTCTTACTTCTTAACCTGCTGCTCTGCAGCCTCCCATCACCCCATCAAAGAAACATCCTCCAAGTGAAGCAGAACTTTCTACAAAGAGATTGCTCCCACTGCCGCTGGAAATACCCCCTTTCCTTCCTTGTATTCGTGGGCAAATTAAAATTGCATAAAAATGGTTTTATGTAGAGGCAGGTAGTATGTACATCATTCTTGACAAATTAAAAGGACAAATTAAAAGATTTTTCTCTCATAATAAAAGGAAAATTCCCATTTACATAATTTAAGATTTTTCAGAATGCTTTTCTCACTTAAGCTTTTGATGTAGGTAGCATATGTTTTACAGATAAGAAAATTAATGTTTTGAGAAGTTGTGACCTGCTTCTAACATCACGCAGCTAGTTTTGAGTCGATTTCAAGCCTCCTGCCTTCAAGTTGAGCAAGCCATACTATCACTAATAACTGACATTGATAAGAATGCTTGAAAAACATGAAACGAGTGCAGCTCAGTTCTTTATAACTTACTAGAGTTTAAACAAACAAACAAAAAGAAACATTTGAAATTGTGGATGTGAGTGAATACCATATTGCACACATTTTTTCATTTATAGGAAATATTTTCAACATCAAACTTTACTGATAGCTTTCTAAGGTTAATGCTTTATTTTCATTTGGAGTGGTTAGCAGTTCTTTTATTTATTTCCTTTTGGTTTCCTATCATTTTTCATAGCAAGTTTTAAAATCTTTTCAGTGTAGATCTGAGGTCTCCCTTAATTTCTCTATCCTTTCCGTTTCTTACTTTTCTACTTGAGATATATTTATATTTTTACTTTGTTTCTCCACCACTTTTCCTTTCTAAGACTGACCTACTCCATTATGTGCCTTTGGTCCTGTTCTTTCTTATTTTCTCTGGTATTATATCCCATCCACTCTCTTGTTATGTTAAGGCTCTTTCTTTTATATTAACAACTTACTTGTGGCTTAGAAAATATACTTAAATTTCTCCTACACCATCCTTTCTTTGACTCCACCACCACTATCCTTTTATATTGTCCCATGGCTGTCTTTTATCTCTGTCCATTTTTGGAAAGAATGGTCTACTTTGGGTATTGATATTCTCATTATCTCACTCTTCCATCACTGCTGCACCCTTTACAAAATCTGGCTTTTCCTGTTCTGCTAAAACCTTTTCTTAAAAATTTCCAGTTGTCCAATCTAATCGTTTCAGTATTATTTTTTCTGCTCTTGTGAAATTTTACATTGTTAACCATTTTTACTCTATCTCTGCATCCCCCTCAAATTACAACCTTAACAGTTGTCAACAAAACAAAGTTAATATACAAAACAAGTAGTAAAATCTTACTGTAAAACCCTTAGCTTAAAAAAAATTGATCTTACTAATTAATACATGTTATATTATCTAGATTTTTTTCTGTGTATCCTTTCTTCTCCTGCCCCTCCCATTTAATTTTTTAGAATGCAAAACAAAGCAAATAAAAAAACAAAACAACACAGAAAATATTTTATGTTGTGTCCCTCATAGTTTACCATCTTTGGTCGTATTTGTCTTTTTCTTCTTTGTTTTAATCTAATCTACTTATAGTCAATATGTGCAAAAATTCTAGTTTTCCTGATTTTGCAACGTATTACCTCATATAACTCTTTTCTTATATGCTTCAAATTTTTATTGTTTTTAATGGCACTTTAATACTTTTATTACATCGTGCCATAATTCATCCATTTTCTTAAACATATAAGTTCTACAGGTAAATTTCATAGGGTTGTTTGGTTGGTTTGTTATTATGAGTAGTTTATCTGAATATTTTTGTATAGATAAGTCCTTTTTCTGATATTTTGGGGATGGATGGAGTTGGTCCATTCCTGGGTCAGTACATGCTCTTTCACACACTCTTTCCCTCCCTCTCCCATCTCCCTTCTTGAAACATTCACATTTATGACTGTACTATTCTAGCTTTCATTCCCCTCATAACCATTTTTTTCACCCATTCCTTCATTTGGCTTTTAGCCCTATACTAGGATATAGGCATGTCGCTTTTCTCTCTATACTGTCTATGCTCATCTATTCTCTTATTTTCAATTATACCTTTATGAAGAGGTCTTCAAAATTATTTCCAGCTTCAATTTATCTTTCCAATTTTTGACCATTTCCTTTTATTTTTATTTTTTTTTGTCCTTGCCCTCTAGGAGCTTACATGTTTTTAAATGAATTTGTTTTTAGTTTCCAGCATTCACTTTTATAATACTTTGTGTTCTAAATTTTCCCCATTCCCCAAGACAGCATGCAATCTGATATGGGCTATACATGTACAATCATACTATACATATTTCCACATTAAAATATTGTAAAAGAAGAATCAGAACAAAATGGAAAAACCATGAGAAAAACAAAAACAGAAAAAGAGGAAATGATATGTTTTGATCTGCATTCAGAGTCCCTCATTCTTTCTCTGGATGTGGATTATGAGTCTTTTAAAATTGTCTTAGATCGTCGCATTGCTGAGAAGAGCTATGTCTATCAAAGTTGGTCATTGCATAATATTGCTGTTACTGTGTACAATATTCTCTTGGTTCTGCTTACTTCGATCAGCATCAGTTCATGCAAGTCTTTACAGGATATTCTGAAATCCACCTGCTCATTATTTCTCATGGTACAGTAGTATTTCATTACATTCATATACCACGACCATTTCCTTTTAATTAGAGGCTGAAGAGATCAGTGGGTTATAGTGGAAAAAACACCTGGATTCAGGTTTTAGAGAAGGTGCTAAATCTATATTGGTAGAGTTGTCTCACAGAAATTTCCAGTTCTGTAAATGTCAGATGTCTGGTACCTGATCCTCATTCTGGTCCAGCTGATTTAGATATCCTAAACTCATTATTTTCTCTACAAGACAATCAAATTTGAACTGACTACCCTATTTCTGCTAGGTTCATCCTCCTTCAAAATTCTTGCTCAAGTTCTCAGTTTGTTACATATAGATCCTTTCTTTTTCTCCCTGTATCTCTAATAATCACCCAGCCCCAGTACTCTAGTATGTGAGTTGGATTTCCTTCTCATACTTAAAGCCAAACTATTCTGTTCGAATCTAAATCTTAATAAGCTTTCTCAAATGCCTTGCTACATAATAATGTACTTGTTTGTACCATTTTGTTATTTGCATAAATGTGCCTTATTTCCCTACCAGAAAATGTTTGTGTACAGGGACCTTGTCTTCATACTTTTCTATCCATAAGAAACGGGTTGTGTTTTTACATGTAGTCGATAAGTATTTGCTGAAGGCATGTTGTATAAATTACGGATTGTAACTCAGTATGCCTTTTATTTTTCCTTACTTTTATATTTTGTTCTACAGGCTGGCCGTCTAGATGAACAGCTACCTAAGCAAATTCCTTTCACTATTCTCTCAGGAGATCAAGGTTTTTTGGAGCTACAGAATCAATTTAAGAAGACTCAGAGACCAGCCCACATCCTAAACCCTCATCACTTAGAGGGGGATATGATGTGTGCCTTATTAAATAGTATATCTGATACAACCAAAGGTACGCAGCTGGAGATACCATACAGAATGCCAAAGAGGCGGAGACTTCATTGCTGAAAGAAACCAATAAATGGCTGTCCACAAGGAAACTGTTTCCCCAGTTACTAAACCATCATAATTATATCTGATTTGCCTCTTTTTCCCCCTCTCATTGGTAAACGCATAGAAGGAGAACTGATTTATTGTAATTTTCTTGAGTCTGCCATGTGGTACAACAGTCCATAGTTACTGTGTGAATGATAGGTTGGATCTTATAAATGTAGATAGGAAACTTCAGGTGTATTTCATAGGTCCTTTTGAAAACAATATGGAGAAAAAACACAATTACAATTTTTCCAACAGTAGATAGCAAACAATATAGAAGAATGAGTGGTCTGAGTATATAAGGAATCATTTGTATAGATGTATCTTTAGCTGTCTGCTTTATTATACGCTTGTTGAAGAACAACATGATGATGTCATTACTGTATAGACAGTAAGTGAAGGGATTTGTTAATTACAAATGCTGCCCCTTCTCCACATCATGTTTAAAGAAAAACATCTAAGGCTAAAAGATTACCTTATTAAAGTCACTAATTTTCTTAAAAGAAAGGGGAAAAAATATAGAAGAAAAGGGGGGAAACAATATATTTTGCTACTTGAATCAAGGAGTTAAATCCTAAGGGATTAAATGTGTTCACTGCTCCACTTAATTTTTACTAGACTAACAATGACTTTTTAAATGTGATCATTTCAAAGGTTTTATTGTCCTAAATCAGAGAATAGTCAAACAGATTAATATTTAATTTTTAATCTTTCTAATACGTGTTTCACCCCAGTTTACCTTCCCAATCTTAAGGTTTTTCCTTCTTTGAATTTATTTTGACATTGTTTTCATCCTTGTTACTTATTCTCAACTGTTGCCTGTTTTCTGCCCTGTTAAAGTTGGAAAACTATATGCCTTTATTTTACCTCTGCCACCTCATCCGTGCCTATCTCAGTTTTTCTTTTTTCATTACTATACTGAGCACTTTTAAGGAATGTGAATGGGGATTTGGTCCCATGCATTTCAGTAATGTGCTGCCTGGATTAATTGAGTGCTGTGTGGGATGCTATAGGAAAAGCCAAGTTATGAAGATGAGGGGGCTTAAGGAATTAGGACCATTGATATCTCCTGGTAACTGTCCCTCATACTAGGTGGCCTCTAAAATAGGATTCTCTTGTTATCTGAGTGAGTGTCAATGATCTCAGCCTTCTGTTCATCCTCCCCTACTTAACAGTCTCTTTAGGGATATTCATGTTCCTTTGGCACACAAAGCTGATAATTGTACTTATTTTTCTGGCCTTTGAAAGCAGTGAAGTTATCACATAATGGTAGTATACAGAGTGTATCTCAACATGTTATTAATGATCCTAGCTGAAGAAACCTCACTGTGGGTGGTATATATAAAATGTATGTCCTTTGATAAATTGTTTGAAAAACTCAAAACTGCAAGCAGACCTAAAGGTGTTAACCATTAAGTAATGATTTCCCAGTGTTGCTCTTGAACATTTTAAATGTCGGAATCAGCATCTTTTTGGATCTCAGATGTGGTCAAAATGGATTGTCTTAACAGCAGTTTTAGTCAAAGTAGTCATATTTGTCACAGGTTCGATTCATTTGAGAACTACATTTACTTTTTACTTGAATTCATTAGTACCAAGGTATCTGAGAGGCTCTTCTTCTCTATTCTCTATAACATTAATTCAAAGGGTTACAATTTTAACTGCAGTTTTAGGTAGCTGTGATTCCTGTGTATGGGATATGTACCTTTATTCCAGAGCTATGGACAAAGTTATGGACAGTTTTTTTTTCTTTTAGCATCTTCATTTTATGTTCATTTCAGTCATATTTACAATTTCTTGGAGAGTCCAGATAACTACTTGAACTGAGATCTCTCTCATCACTGTCATTTTTAAGTTTTGTGTGATAGCGAGGTAAGGGTAGGGAAGAGAGTGAAATTTAGAAAGATTCACTGATTCAGACATTTGTCATTCTTCGTTGTGCAACTTTTTCATCCTTTACTTCCATATAGCTTAAAGTTACGTTGTAGCTCTTGTTTCTCCTTCTAGACAGCTCAAATACTTATTGGGGAGATAGAATCTTTCTAGGTTTCTTCCCGGATAAGTTGAAAGAAATCTTCAGTAACATTGTACGTTGATCAATAGGGAATTCATTCTTTGCCAACTTTCAAAGAAGCAGCAAAGCTAAATCTGTTGTTTCAGAATGCACTTACCTCAGGGCAGATAATTAGAGAAGCATGGGGATCTATCAAATTTGTGGCTTGACACCTACAGTACTGATGTATTGAAATCTCAGGGGCCGTTTGGGCAGTTTTGTGAGATGTGGAGGAAGATAGAAAAATGTTCCTAGTTCTGCCAGTATTTTGGCCCTTGACTTTGAGTTAGTTGTTTGATGTCTTCTACTTCCCTTGTTGGTAAAGCGATGGGTTTGTAATTTCAGGTGTGCTTAAAAGTTGTCCCTCGGTCTGTACTGACATCGAAGATTCTCCTCCTATCCCATCTGATCCGAGGGGAGGTTGGGCAGTTTCTCAAAACAGTCGAGCAAAATCACTTAATCCACGTGATTACAACTAAATAGTACATACTAATTTATACTTTTGGACTCTTTAACAGTTGTTCATAGAAAGGATGTATATTTTAACTTTTTTCTGCCTTTATTTTGACTTTGCTTTCTTTGCTCTTCACATTATACACATCATTCTACACTTACATGTTCCATCATATTCATATGCCAGAATTTTTTTAGCCATCCCCAAATACTTGGTGCATGATTTTTGTTTTTGTTTATTGGAGGGGAGAAGGCAAAGCAATTGAGGTTAAATGACTTGCCCAAGGTCACACAGCCAAGCCAGTACGTGTGAGTGTGTCTGAAGCCACATTTGAACTCAGGTCCTTCACTGCACCACTTAGCTGCCCCTACGTGATTTTTTTTTTCTTTTTTAATCACAACTGTTGCTACTATGGATTAATTACTTGTCTACATGTGTTACAAATGGGTATTTTCTTGCTCTCAGTAAACCTTTTTAGAGGCTATGACTACAGAAGTAGGGTAGATTTGATTCTTTATTATCATGAATTCTATAGTATTAGCATAGAGTTGCTTAAAACTATGAAGTTAATTATAAAAAAATTTTAAATTATCAAGATTAGACCACCAGTGTTCAGCTTAACCAGACTACAGGTGAATTATTTTTCAGAATCTATTCTACACTTGTACTTATTTATGTATAGCCTTTTCAGAACTATCCTTAGACTTCATGTCCTCTGTTACTTCTGTTTTCTGTGCTGTTCCTCTTTTCTGCCCATTTTGATGCTAACAAAGTAGAGTAAACCCCTCCAGCAATACTCAAACAATGCTGCAGTACAAAAAGACTTTTGCCTTCCTGGGCCCTTTCTGTTTGCTTCACAAATGTGTCCATGTGGATACACTCCCACTTATTCTAACCTTAAATTTGTGTCACCTTTACTCTTAATCATCTTATGCAGCTTTCTCAAAATATATATTTTTTAAACTCCCAAAGCTAATGTTTTCACTTGTTGCTGTACCTACTTCCTTTTGTATAACTATCTATAGCTACTACTGATTATTCGTCCTTTTACCCATTTTGGGAGGAAGAAGTGGTAATCAGGATGATATGTGAAAAATATTTAACTGGAAAGATTACTTGTGTGGACCAAAAGTGGATACTTACTTAAGACCTAGAGAATGGCATAATTTCCATAAATTTTCAAGAAAAATGGAATAGACATAATCACAAGATAGTAATCTAGCTGAAAAATTATAGATTTTATAGATTTCTCTGTCATTGTTTATGTAGATGTTATATAGCCAATGAAAAGCAAAATTAGTATTTCAACGTTCAAATAAATTCATCTTTTTATTTACAACTGTTAACAGTTACATTCACCAAAATTATGTCACATCTGAAAAACTGCATCAGAAGTTAGAATATGGAATGAGTCCATAACTCTGTTAAGCACTTTTTGCAACAATAATTTCTACTTCACTGTTTTAGAAAGATCCACCTTTCACAAAGACTCTGAGAAAAATTTTAAACCTACTTCATTATAATTGGAAGTTAATACCTTTAAAATTTTCTTCATTTTGTTTCAGCATCTGCTTTGTAGACTTTAGTATTTGATTGCCATTTCCATCTTTAGGGGAGTTATGATATTGAATACAGATGACCACATGATAAACTTCTAGAAGGGAAAAGGCATTTACTGTTTACCAATCTTGATTATTTGGAGATAACAGATAATTCCATTTTCTTCACTTAAACTTTTCAGTGACTTTTTTGAATCCTAGAACTTGAGAGCCAGGAAAAAGACCTTAACAAATCCAAAACCTCTTAAATGAAGAAACTGAAGCTTGCAAGGGCGAAGGGACTTGTCTTAAGCTCAATTTTGGCAGACCCTAATTCCTATGTCAGATAGCCTTTGTGTTGTGCCTTTTCACTCCTTAAAATCTCTCAATATTTTCCCTATATTTAAGTAGTTTCCCTCATTGAAGAGTACAGGAAAAATTGGCATAGGAACAGATCTAGTTTATATTTATAAACTACAACTACATCACCTTATTTATTTATCCATTCAAAAACTTATTTATTTATTTTAAGTTTTCAGCATTCACTTCCACAAAATCCTGAGTTCCAAATTTTCTCCCTTCCCCCAATCCCCAAAAATGCCTTGCATTCTGATTACCTCTTCCACCAATGTGCTCTCCCTTATCCCCATCTTCCCTCTTGTCCTATAGGGCAAGATAAATGTCTGACCTCATTATTTTAGACTAATTTGGGGGGAAGGTTTTTTTGTTATTTTAAGCCTCAGCTATGCACTTTATAAGAAAACAAGTTTACCTTTCAGTTGTAAAGGATTTACCTTGTAGTCTTTTTATACTGTTAATTTTATACTCCTCTTTCATTCCTAGCTGACCAAATGTCAACTTCTATATAAGTTCACAGAAATACTGCCAATATGTGAATTAATACTTGTTCAGAATTAAGGATGCTGAATTTAAAAGGTTTTACTGTAATTTAAAATTCTTTTTCAAAAACTGGTAACTTCAAAATCTCTTGAACTTTGTGGTATTTGTGTGACTGTGGCTTGTGTTTCTGTTTTCTACTCTGATGCTTCATATATTTATATTTATATATATATGTGTGTGTGTATATATATATATATATATACATATATATATATGTATGTATGTATGTATATATATGTATATATATCATGTAGGTGACCCGGGATTCTGAAAGGCTAGGCAAACCAAAACAACCTCTCTAAGAAGTTCTTTCTAATTGGAAAGGTTCTGATTCTGAACAAGACTGCCATCTCAGGACCACACTAGCAAGGCCCATCATGTGATATGTATTTTTTGTGTCCAGTACAACAAGTATGTAAGGCTTGTGATTACTTTGGAGGAAAGAGAATAAGCCATAGGGATACAGTCACAGATCTTAAGTCTTTAGATTACATTCAGCCAGTATCTAACAGTAGATACCAAAGATTTTCACATTGAGTTGTCTTCGTAACTCATAGCAATGAAGGGACATTTATGTGGTAGAAATTTTGTAACACAGCATTTCTAGTATAGATGTTCTTCCTTTATTGCTGTGGGTTACTATTTCCAAGTAATAATATCACAATACTCTATTAAGGATTTCATACACTTAATAACTGTATTAGTTTCTAGAAGTCAGCCCTGATGGTTTATTAATGATATTTTAGTACTGCTGTACTTCACAAAAGTAGTGAAAATATGGTAACATAATACTAATCTAATTCAGTCATGAGCTTTGTGTTGTTTGTGGAACAAGGAACCTTTCAAAGTCGTCACAACTTGGTGTTTTTGCACAGCTCTTTAATTCCATTATAATCTCAACTTGCATGTTTTGGGTTTTTTTTTTTTGGTCCCTATGACAGTGGAGCTTATTTAAGGTGTTCCCGACAGATGGAGGTTTTAAATTCCATTATGTTTTCAGAAGACCTCATTTTGGGTTTTTTAGGCTATATATAGTAATTATTTCCATAAACTTTTGATTTTTTTGAAGTAGATATAGACTGAATATTTTCTACAATAAGTTTTTACAACACTTTTTTAAAAAAGGTAAAAGTAAACTAATATCAGATATATTAGCTTGATTTCTTTAGCTATCATTTATTTGAATATTTAAGCAAATGTTGACATGTTTGCATGTAAGGAGGCATGTTAAAAAAGATACCTTAAATTTGGCCATTTGAGAAGACTTTCATGTGAGAACCATTCTGTTCTCAAATTTGAAAAATTAAATCTTACCTGGACAAGAATTAAATATTAGAATTAAAAAGATTTAAATAAATTTGTTTTTAATAAAGTAATTACAATACATTCTAATAAACTTTGCAACATTCAGTTCTGAGAGAGATATAGTTGTAATAAGATAAAAGTTCTTAGAATTTTTCTATTTTAAACATTTATCTGGGGGAATCCTTTATAAATGGATCTGCATATTAATCAAGATAGGAAGAATGGGTGTCTATTTTTTTAATTAATGAAATCCTCAGATTTTATTGCCTGTGGTCAAATATATATAACTTGTGTTTCTAGCTTTTTCTGAAAGCTATAATTCTCTGTTCTTTATTTAGTGCTTACGTATAACTAAGTGTCTAGTTATATGTTTGTTACCACTTATTTCAATACAAGATTCCATGAATACATCAAGGTAAACCTGTGTTGACACAAAATCACAGCCACTTGGCCACTAATAAATAGTCTTTGTGAGTTGTAACCAAATATCTTAATCGCTTAAAGTACAGATTTTCTGATAATGAGGCTTTTCAAACTTAGGCAGTGTGAACCTTGGCAAATAGGGCTAATCCCATCACTAGGCTTCTGTTCAAAACCTTTCTAGCTTGGCAAGACCTGTCAGAACTTGTTGCTTAGTTAGTATAAATTTTCGGAAAGAAGAATCATGATAGGAATTAGAAAAGGCCGTTAAGTGAAAGACCTTGGTTTAAGTATAGGATATATAGCTTAAAGGAAGTGTGTAAAATTGAATTAATGATTTGGGTAGTATTACTCTGAAGAATCTAGGATTTATAGAGTTAATCTGACATTTCTTAGTGAAAAATGGGATTACTTTCGTATTAGTTTTGAAATATTTGTGTGGGTAGGGCGATGGAGAGGAAAGTACTGATACTAGCAAAATTAGATATCAAGACCATTGAAAACAGCAGTGAAATGGAATAATTAATAAGTTGACTTACATTTATTGACATATTACTGCTTTACAGACAGTGACAGTAATGAAAATGATCGAACGAGAACAAGCAGAAATACTATACAAGAAGAGGAAATCAAGTCCAGAGAAGGTAAAATCGTTCAGTTTTCCCTTTTTTTTAATTCCAGTGAAATGAAGAAACAGCTCTATGGAGCATGTAGTTAATTTAGATAGACTTCTAGAATATTAGCAAATATTTCTAAGGAAAATAAAAGACTTGATAAAAGCCACTTTGTATCACAGACTTAGTCTGAAAACGTCAAAGTCCTCTTGATTGTAATTATTTGTATAACTGATTTGTGATGGTTTACAAATATTACTTTGCTCAAAAAATAGTCTTCCATTTAAAAATACAGGTACTGTAGCAGAAGTATGTAGATTGTGATTTTGACAAAAAATCTTATAATAGATATCAAATTTTTACATCATTTATGTTTGCACTTACATGTAGCTTTACTGTTTATAAAAGTTTCAGAGAGATGTTATCTCTTTTTTGGTTGTGGGGTTTGTTTGGTTTTGGTCACAAAGCATTGTGAAGTATATAGCCAAGGCACTTGCATTATTCCTGTTTTTATAGATAAGAAAACAGGCATAGAGAGAAAAATTGACTTATCCAGAATCCTGCAGCAAACTTGGTGACAAATCTAAGACTCTAAGTTCAGTTTTTTGGTTCTTTGTTTTTGTAATCAAGATCCTAGATCCCTAAAATACCATTTCCTTTTGTACTTAATGTTAAGGTAGAAACTTTTTTACTTACTCAGATTTTCATCTGAAAAATTCAAAGTAATTGAGTCAACTCTTATCCATGGAAGCTTTGTACTACAATTAGACAATTACGTACTTTTATGTGGGTAGTTAATAGACCAATTTTACCAAATAAACTTTGATCTCCTAGAGATGTCTTTTATTTTACCAAATTCCTCATTATGGTGTGGAAAGGACACCCTGGATTCTCACAGAATATGCCAGCAATATCTCAAACTCTGGCAGTCCTATCAAGCTGGAGAAGCTCTGAGTTAAAGTTTGATGACAGATTGTCATCCAACTATCAACTTAGCTAATTTTTGAGAAGTGAGAATCACTAGAAGATTGGCACCAAGTGATTGATTTATTTTGGCTACAGCTAACTACTTTGAACTTCCTACAAACGTGTGGTGTGGTTGCGGTTGGCATTGGTCAAGAAATCACTCATGAAAATGAAGTCTTGGATCCTAACTAGAAAGAACAATAACATAACTCATATTTAGATAAAGCCCTTTAATATTTTCAAAGTGCTTTCCTCACAGTGACCCCACTATGTAGGTAGTACAAAGTATTATCTTTCTCATCATATTAACTTTAAATGTCTTTAGAGAGGTAACACTCCAGTTGGGAAGACTCTTTGTTTTTGACTGATTCTGTCTGTTTGATCTGTAGCAAATCACTTTAACTCTCGATGCCCCCCTGTAGCTTTCTAACATTATAAATTGTAGAACAATTGGCATTAGGCATTCATAGAGGTGTTTTCCCCTTTAGGAGTTCCCTATACCTTGGAAACCTCAGGTCTAAGTCTCTTCTTCCTGCCCTTCCTGCCCTTCCTCTTACCCTCCCCCTTAACTGTTAAGATGATTAATCTTACTTATGCCTCATTTTCCATCATCCACATCTATATCTTATTTATGCTTAGTTTTTAAAAAAAAACATATATTTTAATTTTCATATGTCAAAGTGCTTTGAACTTTCCAGAAGGAAGAACTTGCCATAGTCTGTTATGTCCAGGCAGTTACGTGGTACATAACTGTACAAAAATACAGTTGACATTGACAATACTTGCTTTTGGAGTGAAGAGCCCTGAACCTAACCACACAAGAGAAAGACAACTGTTAGAACTTAGGTAATCTTGTTCTCATATTGTTACAGTTGATGAAGACATACTAAGGCTTTGTGCTGTGAGGAGGTTGATTATAGCAGTAGAATGCATTTAATGAAAGGAGAAAACTTGAACTCATCCTTTATTATTGATGTCTACTAAATTGGCCAGATAATTTACTACTTAGAGACAGTTTTTTGTTCTGTGTTTTTTAAGACTATTCTGTTTCAGCATGATCAGACAACATCCAATTCAGTGCTTAGCAACCACATAATAATTTCATTAAAACAATGGAGACAAATTTTGAATTTAAACAAAAGTAGCCGACAGAATTGTTGCTCGTTAAAGAAACTAATAAGCAATCAAGATGATTAAATACTCCAGAAATTCAGACTTAGCAAGCTCTCATTACACCAATTTGTGACTTATCTCACTGAAAAATGTCTGGGCAACTACCCTACTGCTCTGTTTGATAGAGTTTGAGCACAGGAGGGAACTCAAGGAAATCATTTTCCATATAATACTTAGTATTTCCATATACACATTAGGGTTATAGTTTGAGAATTTAAAATTTTTTTCGCTTTTTTATTACATATTTTGTAGCTTTTTTAGATCTTTTGCTTTTGAAAGTGAGAACATTTATTTTACTTTTTAACCTTTTAACAAACTGTTGCCATTTGAATTACTTATCAAGACAAGGAAACCAAAAAAGACAAACATGTTTCTGTACTGTCTTATTTTTAAAATATAGGAAAAATGCTTGTAATATATAATTTTTTGGAAAAATATAACTTTAAGCTTAAAGAAATGAACCTCTTTTTATGTGTGTACAGAATAACCATTCTATTGTATAAAAAGTGGACACCTGCTCCTCCCCTAAAACTCTAGAAGTAACATGATATAGTGTTTAGAGTGTTAGACTTGGAGTCAGAAAACCTTTGGTTCAGAGCCTACCTTAGACGCTTATTAGCTATGTGACCATGGACAAATCACTTTAAACTTTCTTGCTCTCAGTTTTAGTCCAATGATGAGGGAAGTGTTGGACTAGATGTCCTCTAAGGTTCCTTCCAGTTCTAATGATCTTACATAGTAAAGTAGTGGCCTCAGTTTTTTGGCTGAACGAAAGTATAGAGCTAAGACAATGCAAACCTGGAAACTCCTCCCCAGCAGACTGGAATCCTTTCAGTTACAGCTCACAGCCATGCTGTTGTCTAAAATCAACTCAACAAAAACTAACGTGGCTTCATCAACAACAGATTTTGCCAGATTAATTTTATTATTCCTTTACGTATTATTAGGTAGTGGATCAAAGCAATGCTATAGATATAATTTATCTAGATTTCAATCTGAACATTTCACAGTGTCTCTCATGTAATCCTTGTGGATAAGAGGAGGATAAGAGTAGGCTAAAATGATAGTACGGATAGATGAATTTAGAATTAGTGAAATGACCCAAAGGGGAAGGAATAAACATTTATATTTCTTTGTAGCTCCTAGTTTGTGCCAAACACTGTGTTAAGTGCTTTACAAATACAATCTCACCTGATCCTTCTCAACAACCTTTAAGATAGGAGTCATTATTATTTTCATTTTACAGTTGAAGAAACTGATGTAAACAGATTGTGACTTGACTGGGTTCACACGCCCAGAAAGTGTCTGAGGCTGAGATTTTGAACAAAGGTATTCCTGACTCTGGATCATCCAGTGTTGTATCTGCTGAAGCATTTATCACATTCCTGACACTGCTAAATACTGCAGAGAGAAGTACAAACAAGACCGTCATTCTAAGGGAGTGGGAGGGAAGGACTGGAGAGAGAGAGGTATGTTTTGGAAATGATCAGGAATGGACACACAGACTCATGACACCAGGGATCTCTGGAGCAGAATCCAGGTTCCCGAGAGAGGGAGTGGAGGAACAAGGCTGGAGAGGAGGCAGCATGGTCTGGAAAAAAGCAGTTAACTTTTATAGGGAGGGACCGAGCTATCTTTTCCTTTGTACTTTGTTGGTCAGAAATGAGAGGGAATATATGTAATGTTCTGCTCTTACCATTTACAAAACATCTGTTTGAGGGTAGTGTTGATAGAATATGATTTATTTGAATGATGTGAGACTCTTACTAGGCTACAAGCTCCTTGTTCATAAACTAAGTGGGAAACAGCCCTGAAAAAGCACGTGTGGTTTTAGAGAGCATCGGCAGAGGGAGATGGTAATTTCACTTCGTTCTTCCCTAGCTTACCTCTGATTCAGGTCCGGAAGGATAACTAGTGAAAAGGCATGGAGTGGTCCTGAGGATGATGTCATACAAAAATTGAGTGAATTGCTGTCTAAATATTTGAAGACCTGTCATTTGGAAAAGAGAGAATTAGACTTGTTTTGCTGTGGACCCATGAGACTGAACTAGAAGCAATGAGTAGAAATTGGGGAGAGAATTTCACCTCTAAATATCATGAAAAATTTTCTAAAGATTAGAGCTATCCAAGAATGGAATGGGCTGCCTCATGAAGATAGCAGTTTGACCGCCCGAACTCTTTTCCTTCCCCTACCCTGACTAGAAAGTTTCAAGCAGAGACATGTCAAGATTTTCACAGGAGGTTGTTAGACTGATATAGATTAGATTTGGTGACTTCTTGGTTACCATTTAACTCAGAATTTGTGATTCTGTGGAATACTTAACGAAAACTAGTCCTTATAAGTCTTGATAGTTGGTCCTCAAGGGAAATTTAATTTATCATAATGCCTCAGCTCTCTTGAAATCCTTCAAATTTACAGGTCGTAAGCAGGATTAATTTTTGTCCCTTCAAGGTATGTGGTAAAGTAGAAAGTATCCCTGCAAAAAAGGCTGCAATGTGTAATGGATAAAAAGCAGCCTTGAAAGGAAGTTCTGGGTTCAAGTTTTCCCTCTGACATATACTTTTACTGGCCATGGAGACCCTACTAGAAGGCAAGTCTTCTAACCTCTTGGTGCTCCAGGCAGCTCAGTCTGGAAATTGCATAATAGTTGCTAATCTTCATTGGTAGAGAAAATACCCCACACCAATGTAATCCCAGGTCTAGTTTAAAAAAAAAAAAGTATCTTTGAACTGAAAGTCAAGAGACATGGATTCTAGTCCTAACTCATCAGCTTTCTGACCTTGAGTTAAGATATTTTTCCTCTCTGGGAATCTTTTTTTTTGTTTTTTGAAATTTGAGCCTTCATTTCTGAAGTGGCCTATTTCTACAATGTTCAGTCAAAATACCATGTTCAGTGGACTGGTTATTTGAATAGAAACTTTTCCCAGCCTTATGGTATTATTAAAAAGTTATTGATTCTAATGGAACACTTTATCTGGTCATTCTTATCCTTCCCATCTTCTAATTGCCTCTATGAATATTTCTAAAAAATGCCTAATTACCAGTCAAAGGTAGATAGCATTTCCTTATACCTCTCAGGCTTCCTTCACCCCCACACGTGCCATCTAACCTGCATGTGACCTAGGGGACATTCCGCGTTACCTTTTATTATTCCATTTATTTATAGTAGCATACCAAAAAAAAATTGGGCATATTTTTAACAGGTATCCACTCTAAAATAATACTGTGAAAAAAAGTAAAAGTTGCTTATTTAATTCTTTGAATGCATGAATAGTTGTAGGGTCCCTTTTTTGTTAGGTACTTCAAGCTTCAGACTTAAAGCTTTATTAGACACCACAATTAAGAAAACATATTTTGGGGTGAAGTGTTTGTCAACTTTGAAGTGTTACCACTGTGCCCCAAAACCCTACTCTTGTTTAGTTTTATAATTTTAAATGTTTTCATGTTGTATTTCTTCTTTACTATTAGTCTAATATTGCCTTTGACCAAAACCAATGAAATTGTGAAGAAAGAAGAAATAATAGCAAGAAGTCATGTATGTCTGGAAAGGACTGCTCATCCTTTGTATTGTAATTTAAACAATTCATATGTTGATGTTCCCTCTTCCTAACTTAGCGTGTAAGCTCTTTGAGAGCAGGGACCAAGTCACATGCTACTTTTCCTATAGTATGTATATTCATATATACATATGAATACATACATATACACATATAATATATAACAGGTGCTGATTATGTATTTTTTTAATGGAATTGAAATGAATTGAATTAATATGACCCTAATTTATGAATGTGCTAATTGTTTTTTCTCATTTACTCAAGTTCTCTTTAGCTGTGAAATACAGAATCAAATGGCCAGGTAAAACTTGGGATTTTGATGTGGGTTGGTCATTTAACATATTCCCAGTTATTTAATCTATTTCTTTATATTTTAGACTGTTCTTGATGACTACTAAATTTACAAAAAATTGTAGTGTTGGAATTTGCACGAAACCTTCATAACCTATCCTTGAGTTATGTGGCATTGGAGATTGAAACCCTGTATTCACTTAGTGATAATTGTATAATGCTAATGCTTCCAACCTATAGTAAATTTGTTCCCCCATAGACTAAATAACTTCACTATTTATTAATAATAGATTGCATGGGTAATCCAAGTTAATAGTTTTCAAAATTTGTACCTTAAGTCACAGACAGGACTATAAATACATGAAAAGAAAGACAAGCACAAAAAGTATTCCGTAGTGATGCTAAGTCATCACCATCATCATTAAGTCATCTTTTAATGTGTTAATGTAAAAAATAATTCATACTTAAAACTATAGGGCCAGCTGATAATGGATGGTTCTTTAGATGTACGTAGTACAATTTTTAAAAAACTTTAGTTTAACAAAACTACCCTCTTGCAGTCCTTATCAGATTCATGAAGACCTTGTCCCCAAACGTATCAGTTGTATCTCATTCTCTTCTATTCTGTTTGAATAGGTCATTCAGCATGACTAGGTCATAAAACTACCAAAAGCTAATAGTGATTATACTATGTTTGCCAACACATTATCGTTTTTTAAATTGGTGTTTTTTGTTTGGTAAAAATGGCAGCAGATCACTTGGGTTACTGGCCCTCAGTAATGCTTTATGCTACTGGAAACTAGTGAACCTTTCTCACAGGACCTCCAGGTGTGCTGGTTTAGCTCAGCCAATGGCCACTTCACCCCTCCACCCTGCTTCCCGGAAGGGATTACTGGTAGCAGGAGGAGTGCTAGGCTTCCTGGTACAGCAGTTTCCACCGGCTTTAGCCTGGGCCTAGTGTCACTGGCCCAGCCACTCTGGGACATCACATTGCCGGCATCAGATACAGTTTTATTTACTTTGTCGCAGGGATGCAGCTTGAAAGCATATATATACATGTATATATGTGTTCCTTGTCTGCCATTTCTGCAGTTAATCATGTGCTTTTCTGACTTCAAAGATTTGTGGCTTCTTTGTTGTAGGCATTTTTTTCCACCGACACTGATTGCAACGTTTTCAGGCCTCTGGGTGGTCTTCATGAGTTGCTGTGGCCAATAAAGTTCATCACCTGGTGGTCAACCTCATGGTGATGAACGTTTCTGAACTTAGAATGTTCATTGGCCAACAAATACACAGTCTGTTGCCGGTACTATAAGCCTTTCCAGCTTGGCAGGATATGTGCCATAGCTTGTGCTTAACGGGCAAAGCTTTTGAGAACCCTGAGTCACCTTCATGCCATGATTGAGGCATTGGAGAAGGACTTTAATCATCCAATCAGGAGAAGTTCTTCACCTGTATAGAATTTTTTCACTTTAAAAAAAATTAAAAATGGAGAGACCTTAAAAGATAATAGCCATACCCCCTTATTTACCAGTGAGGGAATCTGACGCTCAGTTGAATGACTTGCCAGAGTTTGTGACAGAGCCTAGGTCTAAGGACTCCTGATGTTCTATCCATTATTCATGTTTTTTCTACTATCAAAAATCAAAATATAAAATCTTCCTTAAAGGCTAGTTCAGCAAATGTCTAGCACCTTGGAAATAATAGACCCTTAGTTCATAAATCTTTGTTGAAATGAGAGTCCCTTATTTTTATCCTATTTCTTTTGTATAGTGTCAAGTATGAAATCTTTAAATGCTGAGGCCCGTATGTAGCTATGAAAACACCACTACAATCCTAGATAATAATTTGCCATGTTGTCTTTACTCATATCACAGTCTAAAGTATCCCTAATGGAAGAAGTGAATAATACTCATATCACAGTCTAAAGTATCCCTAATGGAAGAAGTGAATAATACTCATATCACAGTCTAAAGTATCCCTAATGGAAGAAGTGAATAACTTGTGTGTAAAATGGAGCAGTTTAAATCATTGTGAATTTATAGGTTATGATCCCTAAATTACCATATTTCTTAAATGCTCTATCATTTCTCCTCAGGCTCTTATACCTTTGCCCTCCCTTCACCCATTCTCCCTACCCCACTTATTTTTTCCCTCTTTGCAAGGATGAACAAGATTTTACATACTGTAATATTGAAAACATAACCGTCATCCTGCTGTCTCATGCTCACATAAAATACATGTGTTTGTTTCCACCCCCTAACTTTGCCATTGTAATCTTTTTTGTACAGATGTGGAATTGCAGGAAGTTCTCAAAAGGAGTCTGGAAGAGATGTAATTGAAGAGTCTTCTACACAGTAACAGCTTTCAGTGAAGGTGCTTCCTCCCAGTACTAGAATCTCGGGTCCTACTTGAGTCAGAAACTGTAATCGCAAAGATTGAAAACTTGCTTATGTATTTACTTGTTAGTCTTGAAAGCTGATGTCATCTATTCTGTGTTCTTGTACTAATGTCGATTTATAAAATGTACAGAAGGAAGAGAATAAATGTTTAATATAAATCTGAATTGCCATGTTCTACTGCAGTTGCTATAATCTCTCAGTTAGCCATATGACTGTATATAGTTAAAGAAAAGTAAGGTCTTCTCTATGGTTTTGTATTCTCCTTATTAATCTTTTTTGACTTTTAATCATGGATCTTATTTTGGCCCTTTGTTTTTTTACAGACGTAAGCTATTCTCTTCTGATTTTCCTAAAATTCATGTAGCATTGAGAGTATGATCTCTTACTGTCTTTCTGATGTCTTTTTAAAATGTTCTTTATAGTTGGAGAGATAATAAAATCATGTTACTTGCTTTGTCCCTTGTGTTGCACATGAATTTACATCCATGTCTTCAAGTAATTCATTGTTGATACATCAAACAGGCAACCTTATTTTTTCTAAGGAAATTGTTTAAAGGGTTCTTTTTTTTTTCATTTATTTTACATAAAATGCTATATACATTTATGCTCTTTTGTTTAAAAGGAGTATTATAAAAATATGTGAATAGAGTTAAATTTATTCTAAATAGGTTTGGGTCCTGATTTTTATAAATGTTATTTCCTAGAAATAACCTGTTTTTAAACAAAAGTTCCCATTAAAAGCTTTTTCTGCAATATTCCATATGATCCTGGCTTTAGATTTATATGCAAGTCATTCTCTTTCTAGGATAATTAACAGAGTAAGCTTTCAATGTTCTTTTTGTAATAGTCATTTAATTTTTAAAGTTCTGAGACCCTTCTGTGGGTACTGGAAATACAGTGGAAGAATTTGCTATTGTGTTTTTACATGGCTAACAAAATTTGACTAAAAATGGAGCAAAACCTTGTTGTTAGTATTAGTAGCCTTAAAAAACATAAAATTGTTTCTGTAAATGTAATAATTTAAAACGAGAAAAGACATATACACAAGAAATTAAATGTAAAATAATGCAAGAGATGTTATATGGCCTTCTATAAGTGCTATATGAGTGGTACAAATTTTAAAATGCTATGAATTCAGAGGAGATAGAGATTGTTATGAATGGGCCTTGTCATCAAGAATGGTAACTGAGCTGACCCTTAAGTATGGTTCTGAATTGCCTTGGTAGTAGGAAGGGGGGGAGATTATTGGACTGCAAGTGGAGAGCTGTGCAGCTAAAAGTATAGAGGGAGAGATGAGCATGCCATTGTAGTGAGATCCATCTATCTGCATGTCCTGGGTTCCACGCATAGATAAAAATTTAGGAGGAAGTTAGATTTAGCCTTCTATGTAATGTAATCACTGAACAATTATTTTGATGGAGAAGCAGTTTTCTCAAATCCCTTACTTTAGATATTGTTGATGGAGGTTATTTTTTCTTCTGCATGTTAACAGTTGTCACTTGATTGATCTGCTTACTAAAATTCATGTTTTAAATTATTTCATATGAAGTATCATAAGGCTTGAATTCACCTGGTTGCAAGGATATGATTCTATGGATGACCCTAGGAATTAAGGAGATTCCTCCTGTGATGGAACCCCCAACTCCCTGCCATAACTGAAAGACTTACCATTTGTTAGGTTAGTTAACTGCTTCTTTTCATTCATTCATTCATTCATTCATTGCTTGCTAATTCATGTATATCACCCATTGATTGTTGTATTCAGTGGCACTGAACATGATTTTAAAACTTGGGTATAAATGGCTACTCCAGGATTTAGCTGTAACCCTCAGGACAAAAGGTATATTTTTAACCTTTATTGTGACTTAGTATATAGTGGATATCATTTAGGACTTGATGAAATAGTTCTAGATTTAAGAATAGTTCCATTCATTGATGTATTATAGTTCTAGATTTAAGAATAGTTCCATTCATTGATGTATTATATATAAAACATTTATCTCCTCTGACTAAAGGTATTGTTTACCTGTGATTTATATATCATAAACAGGCTTTACATCTTTGTGAAATAAAGGTTTACTAAATTAAGGACTTAGAGTAATATGTGGAAGTTAAAAAGCAAGGAAACCAGCTCATACTAATATCTTAAGAGTAGAAAAATGCTGAGGAGAGACAAGAGGATGAGGAATTACAGTTTAGAAATATTTAAGACCACAGAAGACGGATGGACCTGTTGCTCCTGTTCCCCAAATTAGCGCCTCCCCTACAGCCAGTGCCCTCAGCCTACTCCAACATTTTGTTCCAACTTAGGCCACTACTAATGCTGCCATCCTTAGACCAAATTATAGCAAATTGGGAGTGGGATTAAAAAATATGGGAGGAGTCTGATGTCTAACTCACTGACCAAGCACATGGGAAAAGCAGCCTTTGCACGTTGAACTGCCCTAGAAATTAAGGGTAGGGTAAGGGATGCAATGGCAAGGGAGGGGTCAGCACACACCTTAAGTATCACCCCCAGAAATTGCTGCAACCTTCTTTGTTCAGAAGTGTCCCTACACTAACGCTCATCTTTGCTTCTACAGAAATGACAGACATCTTAAATTGTGATCTTGGCCTTTCTGGAAAACCTTTTAAATTGGAAAAGAGAATAAAAGTAAGTCCATCAGAACAAGAAAAAATAAAGCATCCAAAGGAAGAACAGAGAAAAACTGATACAGTTTTACTATTTGAAAGAGTAAGAGGAAGAAATACAGATATAAAGACTGAAACTGTGCCAGAAGTGAGGCAATTATGAACAAATTGGGTAATGTCAAATTCAGAGAAGAATATTGTTCGAATGCTTATCAACAGGAAGCAGCAAAATCCCATTATATTGGTAAAAAACCAAAAGAATGGAAATAAAATTGAATAATTTTAGAATACAACTTAAGACTTTTCAAGCTTACAAAAACATCAAGAAATTTAAACCTTTAATCATGATTTTGAATTTTGTTGACAAAATAGAAATATTTAAGGAACTAATTGTGAAGTTTTTTGGCGTGTACAAAAACAGGCAGCAGCTTACAAATGGAAGTAAGTTAAAAAGTCATCACAACAGAGAGATCCAAGACAGAGTTCATATAATTAGCAAACTTCAAAATTGCAAAAGCCATTACCTATTAAAAACAATTAAGTTGGAATTTTTCAGCTCTAACAGGAGACATGACAAACTTGGACAAAAATAGACATCAAATAATGCAAACTTATAAACTTTGAACATAGTATTTATTATTCAGAAAACAAACCCTTAAGGGCTTAATCAACAGAAACCCACAACTGTAAAGAACCTTGATAAACAGTCAGGATTGTCATTCATGGTATACTGATAAGATTTCAACAGTATTAGTATTTATACTCATCACTTAGTTTGTCACAAAATATCTATTTTCAGTTTTAGAATAAAATAACAGTAATGAAATGAAAAAATTCAGCTCGAATAAGAAAAGGTATAGTGTACTATATAATGGTTAAAAGAATACTGGTGAATGAATATTAAAGCAGTTTTGAATTTATATATGCTACACAATTTGGTGCTTAAAACATAATAGGGAATTCCATTATCAGTTTTCAATCAGTTGAAAGGCATTAAGATCCTACTTTATGCCAGGTAATCATTGCAGTCATGGAACTCACTTGGAGACATGACAACAATTATACAAATAAGATACAGGATAAGTGGGAGGTATTTATCCCGTATATTTCTTATTTGTACTTTTTGTTTTTTTACTAAGTTGAAGGTAGTAGAAGGTACTAAGAGGGATACGGAAAGGCTTCTCTTTGAAGGTAGGATTTTAACTGGGGCTTGAAAGAAGCCAGAGATGATGAGGAATAATAATCGGTGCGTGGGAAATAGTGAAAACACCCAGAATCTAAAGGTCATGTGTGAGGAATAATCAGGAGACCTGTGTCACTTGCTCACAAGAGTACTTGGTTTGAAGGGAGAAGGAAGCAAGGTTTATAACGGAAGAGACATGGTAAGTTGTGAAGGGGAGCATGGAATTTTAACAAGACCTTTATTTGTGTGGAACACAAGGGGACAGATGTCAATACCTAAGGTATGTACATCTCAAATTCACCAGTCAGGTGATGTTTTACAAAAATGTTTTTTCAGTATCATGAACCAGTAACAAGTTTTAACTAAACTTGGCATTTTCCTTGGGTGTCCATTGTGATGGTTCAAGGGATCACCATCTATAACTAGATGAATGGTGGCCATTCTAAGCTTTATTTTTTTCAAATTTAATTTTCAGTTCCAAATTCTCTATCTCCTCCCTCCATAGCCCATTGAGAAATCAAGAAATATAACATTAAAAATATGTATAGTCATCCAAAAAAAAATTCTGTATTAGCCATGTCCAAAAAGAAGGGAAAGAAGGAGGGAGAATGCTTCAGTTTGCACTTTGGGTCTCTTCTCTAGCTGGAAATGGATAGCATGTTTCATCATGAATCTGGAATTGTGGTTACTCATTGTGTTGATCATAGCATTTCAGAACTGATTATCTTTACAAAATTACCATTGTATAAATTGTTCTTCTGGTTCTGTTCATGCCATATAACTTCATGTCTTCACAGGTTTTTCTGAAACACCCCCTTCCTAATTTCTTACAGCAATATGATATTCTAACACATTCATATACCATAATTTGATCAACCATTTCACCCATTGATGGGCATATACTCTCACTTTCCAATTCTCTGCCACAACAAAAAGAGCTACTATAAATATTTTTCTTTGTGTGTGTCTTTTTCCTTTCTTGGATCTCTTGGGGTATAGACCTTGTTGCAGTAACACTGAGTCAAAGCGCAGGGTGTGTGGGACAGTTTAATAATTATTTGGACATAGTTCCAAATTGCTTTCCAGAAACTTTGGGTCAGTTCACAGGACACCATGTGAGGTGATACCTCAGAGTTTTTATTTTAATTTCTTTAATAGTGATTTAGAGTATTCTTTTCATATGACTATTGACTGCTTGAGTTTCTTCCTCTAAAACTGCGTTTTCATATTCTCTGACATTTTTTAATTGAATGGCTTTTATTCTTAGAAATTTGATTCTTTTCCCTATCTTAGAAATTATACTTTTATCAGAAACTTGCAGCAAATATTTGTTTTCTCAGTGTTCTATTTCTCTTCTAATTTTGACTGCACTGATGTTTATGCAAAATCGTTTTAAATTTTGTGTAATAAGTTCTAAAAAAGAAGATATTTTATTTTCCTGCATAATTAGAAATAAATACAAATAGCACGAATCAAACATGTTTAGGCTTTTAAATTTTTAAATATTAATTTGTCATCCTTGTAAAAACACTAGAAAAGGAAAAACATATCCAAAAGAGCAGAAGGTAACTAGCTCAAAAATAGAATAGAAAAAAACATTTTTTAAAAACATTTATTTATTTATTTAATTTTTTACATTCATTTTCACAAAATTTTGGGATCCAAATTTTCTCCCCTTTTATCCCCTCCCCCCACCCCAATACCCCAAGCAATCTAATTATCCCTATCTCCAATCTACCCTCTCTTCTGTCATCCCTCCCTTCTCTTGTCTCCATCTTCTCTTTTCTCCTGTAGGGCCAGATGACTTTCTATTCCTCATTAATTGTATATCTTCTTTCCTAGTAGCAACAACAATACTAAGCAGTTGTTCCTAAAACTTTGAGTTCCAAATTCTCCCCATCCCTCCCTCCCCACCCATTCCCTTTGGGAAGGCAGGCAATTCAATACAGGCCATATCTGTGTAGTTTTACAAATGACTTCCCTGATAGTCGTGTTGTGTAAGACTAACTGAATTACCATCCCTCCTAACCTGCCCCTCCTTGTTTCTCTTCTGTCTTTTGATCCTGTCCCTCCCCAAGTGTTGACTTCAAATTGCTCCCTCCTCCCTTTGCCCTCCCTTCCATCATCCCCCCCGCTTGCTTATCTCCTTCTCCCCCACTTTCCTATACTGTAAGATAGGTTTTCATACCAAAATGAGTGTGCATTTTATTCCTTCCTTTAGTCAAATGTGATGAGGGTAAACTTCTTGTTTTTTTTTTTTTTTTTTCTCAGCTCTCCTCTTTATGCCTCCACTAAAAAGTCTCCTACTTGCCTCTTAAATGACATATAATTATCCCATTCCATTTCACCCTCTTTCCTCCCACTACATTTCTCTCTCACCATTTACCTTAATTTCTTTTAAGATATGGTCCCATCCTATTCAATTCAATCTGTGCTCTCTGTCTGTGTGTGTGCATGCATGCGTGTACATGTGTGTGTATGGACCCACCAACTACCCAGATACTGAAAAGTTTTAAGAGTTACAAATATGGTCTTTCCATGTAGGAATGTAAACAGTTCACTTCTGGTAAGTGTCCCTTAAGACTTCTCTTTGCTGTTTACTTTTTCATGCTTCTCATTCTTGTGTTTGAAAGTCAAATTTTCTTTTCAGCTCTGGTCTTTTCATTAAGAATGCTTGAAAGTCCTCTATTTCATTGAAAGACCATATTTTCCCCTGAAGTATTATACTCAGTTTTGCTGGGTAGGTGATTCTTGGTTTCAGTCCTAGTTCCTTTGACTTCAGGAATATCTTATTCCACGCCCTTCGATCCCTTAATGTAGAAGCTGCTAGATCTTGAGTTATCCTGATTGTGTTTCCACAGTACTGGAATTGTTTCTTTCTAGCTGCTTGCAAGATTTTCTCCTTGACCTGGGAATTCTGGAATTTGGCCACAATGTTCCTAGGAGTTTCTCTTTTAGGATCTCTTTCAGGTGGTGATTGATGGATTCTTTCAATACTTATTTTGCCCTCTGGTTGTAGAATGTCAGGGCAGTTTTCCTCGATGATTTCATGGAAGATGATATCTAGGCTCTTTATTTGATCATGACTTTCAGGTAGTCCCATAATTTTTAAATTGTCTCTCCTGGATCTATTTTCCAGGTCAGTTGTTTTTCCCATGAGATATTTGACGTTCTCTTCCATTTTTTCATTCTTTTGGTTTTGTTTGGTGATTTCTTGGTTTCTCATAAAGTCATTAGACTCCATCTGTTCCATTCTAATTTTGAGAGAACTATTATCTTCAGTGAGCTTTTGAACCTCTTTTTTCCATTTGGCTAATTTTGCTTTTGAAAGCATTCTTCTCCTCATTGACTTTTTGAACCTCTTTTGCCAATTGGGTGAGCCTATTTTTCAAGGTGATATTTTCTTCAGCATTTTTTTGGGTCTCCTTTACCAAGGTATTGACCCATTTTTCATACTTTTCTTGCATCTCATTTCTCTTCCCAGTTTTTCCTCCACCTGTCTAACTTGCTTTTCAAAATCTTTTTTGAGCTCTTCCAAGGCCTGAGCCCACCCGACATCCCCCTGGGATGTCTGGGGTACTGAGGCCCTGCCCTCCACGTCTTTCCCTGATGGCAAGAATATGTCCTCGTCATCAGATCCGAAAGTCGGGATCATTTGCATCTGTTCGAAAAAGCTCTCTATAGTCTTATTTTTCTTCCCTTTTCTAGGCATTTTCCCAGCCGGTTACTTGACTTCTGAGATTCCTGTCCACCCCCGCCTAGATCCGCCCAGCTAGTGCTTGGGCTCTGAGATTCAAATGGGCTTTTCGCACTGCTAATCAATGTGAGCTTTAGTTCTGGTGCTGGGGTGGGGGCAGGACCGCCTCCCAGGCTCAGTTCCCTCAGGGGCTTTATGCAGAGACCTTCAGTAATGGAGCGGGGTGGGGCAGGGCCGTCTCCCAGGCTCAGCTCCCTCAGGTTGTTTATGCAGAGACTTTCAGTAATGAAGATCCTGCCTGCTGCTGGGGGAATCCCAGGCCGCCACCGTGCCGCAGCTGCCTCCGCCGCTGCCCCTGCCTCTGCTGAGCCGCTTCCTCCCCGCTTCCTCCCGAAGGGGCCTGAGTCACGGAGACACTCCGCTCCCCTCCTCCAGCCCAGCCTCACTGGCCTGTAGCTTCTGTGGGCGGAGGGACTTTCCCGGCCCCTGGAGCTTCCGTCCCTGAAGCCTGCTCGGATCAGCTTCTCTGGGGCCACGGCCAGGGCAGCGCTGGGGTGGGGTCCGCTTTCCGGCGCATGAGGGACCCTGTGGATGGCTCTCCATGGCTCTCTGGAACAGAAATCTCTTCCACTATGATTATGCACACCTTGCAGTGATCCAGAACTTATGGGGATCTCTTCTTACATTAATTCTATGGGCTGTGGGTTCGGAGTTTGCAAACGTGCGTCTTTCTTCTCCGCCATCTTGACTCCGACGAAAAAACATTTTTAAGCCAAGAATGAAAGAACCTTCTAAAAAACCAATCAAACTGATTTTTAAATTAGCCAGCCTTAAAAAATTATCAAGACCTGGGTAGTAAATACGACAAAAATACAAAGATGAATATTGGTTAACATATATAATGGTGTGCTAATGAAGGAGTGAGATGTGTGATAATTTGCAAAAATAAGAATTGTCAAAGCTATCAATTAGTAACTTGAACAGACCAATAATAGAGAGTAAAATAAGATGACAGTCTAAAAACTACTCCAAATAGACCTCTGGTCTAAACTGGATCACATGTTGCTTTTTCCAAATATAAGAACAAATAACATTACAAATATTATTCATAAATATAGAGCAAGATTTTTAAAAAACTCATATATCATTCCTATTGTGAGACAAATGTGACTTTGGGGTTTAAAACCTGGTAAATTAGTCACTTGGAAATAAAGGTGTAGACCAGTTTCTTCAATCAAAACATGCAAAAATACAAATACAATATTAAATATCAGAATATAACAATACATTTTAAAGTTTTTGTGATCAAACAGAAGGTAGCTTGGTATAGTGGAAAGAACACTAATTTAGATTCAGAAGTCAGGTTCCAATCCTAGCTGAAATAGCTACATAACCTTAGGGAAACTTCTTAAAGCTCCTTTTCTTTAGGATGATGGAATTGGACTAGCTTTCTAAGGTTCTCAGTATTTATATTTTGTAGGATTTGCTTCAATATGAAGAATCATTTTTAAAGATAAGTATGTATAGTATAGTTGAAAGTCAAATTTTCTATTCAGCTCTGGTCTTTTCATCAGGAATGCTTGAAAATCCTCCATTTCATTAAATGACCATTTTTTCCCCCAGAAGGATTATACTCAGTTTTTCTGGATAGGTTATTGATTGTAATCCTAACTTCTTTACCTTCTGGAATGTCATAGTACAAGACTTCTGCTTCTTTAACAGCTTCTGGAAGGTGTTAAATTTTGTGTAATCCTGATTGTGGCTCCACAATATTTAAATTGTTTCTGGCTTCTTGGAATATTTTCTCCTTGACCTGGAAGTTCTGAAATCTGGCTATCATTTTCCTGGGAATTTTTATTTTGGGATCTCTTTCAGGAGGTGATCAATGGATTGTTTCAATTTCTCTTTTACTTTCTGATTCAATGATATAAGAACAGTTTTCCTTTATGATTTATTGAACTATATCTAGGCTCTATTTTTTGCTCATGGCTTTCATATCATCCACTAATTCTTAAATTATCTCTCCTCAACCTATTTTCCAGGTCACTTATGGTTCCAATAACATATTTCACATTTTCTTCTATTTTTTTCATTCTTTTAATTTTGTTTTATTGTATCTTGGTGTCTCATGGAGTCATTAGCTTCCACTTGCTCATTTCTAATTATTAAGGAATTATTTTCTTCAGAGAGCTTTTGTATCTCTTTTTCCATTAGGCCAATTTAATTTTTTGAAGGTACTGTTTTCCATATTATTTTTTAACCTCTTTTTACCACATTGTTGACTCTTTTCTTAATTTTCTTTCATCATCCTCATTTTTTCCTCAATTTTCCCACTACCTCTCTGATTTTTAAAATCCATTTCAAGCTCTGCCAAGAATTCTTGTTGGGCTCATGAACAATTCAAATTTCTCTTTGAGGTTTGGCTTGTAGCTACTTTGGCATTGTTATCTTTTTGGTTTGTGCCTTGATCTTGCCTGTCACCATAATTTGTTATAGTCAGGTTGTTGTTAGCTCACTTTCCCAGCCTATTTCTTGACTTTTAACTTCATGAGTAGAATGGTCACTGCCCCAAATTTTAGGTCTCCTGTGCTGTTGTTTTCAGAGTTAGTCACCAGTGACTAACTGGTAGTCCTCCTCCTGGTACTGGGACTGTGACTAGGTTCCCCCATTCTCTTGCAACTGCAATTGTTAGTGCTTGCCTCTTGTCTTAGAATTAAGATTAGGCTGCCTACTCCTCTGTGAATGACCACTAGCATTCCTTTTCACCCTGGA
The DNA here is from genome assembly GCA_023548195.1 of Bettongia penicillata ogilbyi. NCBI lineage: Eukaryota > Metazoa > Chordata > Mammalia > Diprotodontia > Potoroidae > Bettongia > Bettongia penicillata. The sequence continues at coordinate 3,181,377 of JAJHZJ010000857.1, read as the reverse complement.
ACCCTGTGTCTCTACGGCCACAGGTGAGATTTCCCCTTTTGGACCTGAGACTGTGACCCAGAACCGCGTGTGGGCAGTGCGACAAGATGGTGAACCCAGCACCAACAAAGCAGTCTCCTTCTAACCAGTTACATGATTCCTCCACCCCATCCCATTTAAGGCCCACTGCTGGCTCTTCAGTGTGGCCTGCACTGCTGTTTTGATTAAAATCTGGCATCTTTTCCTGATAACAAAATATTTAAAAGAATCAAGCTAGAGGTTTTCTTCAACTGAAACGTGCATACTTGAAATCATTATTTTATCTGATGAAGCAAGTAAAAACATAGGAAGCAAAGGTGTTCCATTTGAGTATTTCTATTTTACATATCAATAGAAATAATAGCAGTCACTCAGTAAGCATTTATTAAGCACATATTATACTCCAGGCACTTTGCTAAGAGCTGGGAATGCAAAAAGAGGCAACAGACAGTCCCTGCCCTCACAGAGACTGCAAGCAAACTGATGTACAGACAAGCGATACACAGGCTACATAGGAAATAATTCAAATGCTGTTTAAACATGCATCACCTGTATTGCACTTGCGAAATTTTTTTTAACCCAAGTGCAACATTTTACATTTATCCCTCTCAATTTCATCTTATTATATTTAATGCTTACCCTGTCAAGATCCATTTTGATCCTGACTGTTGGACCGTTCATATCCTAACAGTGTTAGCTATCCCTTCCTGCTTTGTGTCACCTGTACATTTGATGTGTACCATCTATTCTTTTATCTAAATCATTGAGAAAAATTGTTAAACATGACAGGGTAAGCACAGATCCCAGGGAGTGTCCATTGAATATCTTCTGCCATGTCAGTATGTAAGCATTAGTAACTAGTGAGTCCAGCTGTTCAACCAGTCAATCAGTTATACAGTAATATGCCATTACATTCATAGGTAATTATTTGCTTAGCCATCCCCCAATATAGGGGTCTCTAATTTGTTTCCAATGTTATACTATTACAAATGTATTGCTGTATTTTAGTGTATATGGAAACTTTCCTTCCTTTTTTAATTTCCTTAGACTCTATATTAGTCAAAAGAACTATAGGTCAAGTGGTAGAGACATTTTAGTCACTCTCAGTGTAATTCCAAATTGTTTTCCATAATGGTTGAGCCAATTCACAACTCTGCAGCAGTGTATTAATGTACCTGTTTTTCTATACCTCTCTAATATCCACTATTCCCATCTTTTGTCATCTTTTTCAGTTTCCTAGATGTGAAGTCTTAATGATATTGCAATATGAATTTTCTTATTATTAGTGATTTGGAGCAATCTTTTCCATGAACAGTCACTTTTCTTGCATAACTCCCAACTGAAATCCAGAGCAGTTGGACCATTTCACAGGTCCACTAATGGTATATCAGTCTATCTACACCCTCTCCAACACTGGCTGCTGCCATCTTTTTTTTTTATCTTTGTCAGTTGGCATGGTGCAAGGTGAAATCTGAGTTGTTTTAATTATATCAGTGTCAGTGATTTGGAGTATCTTTTACATAGTCATTTATAGTTCACAATTCTTTTGAAACTTAAAATCTTTAGACTGCTTTATTGCTTGGAAATGGCTCTTTTTGTGGTGCCAATTCCCTGATCACATTTTTAAGGTACTTTTTGTTTTGTAATTGAGTACATTTATCTGGTCTCCAACAATCTCTTCTGTTTGCTTAATAGATAAAAATGTAGCTACCCTCCACAATTAAGATAAATGTATTATGACATTTTCTTTTGATTTTATGATTTTTAATATTTAAGAAGTCTAAAATCCAGCTGGAACTTCTGGAAAATGGAATGGTAAATTTATACATATGTGTGTGTATGTATACTTCATTTATATACATATATACATATATATGTATATATATGTACTATTGAGTTTTTTAAAAACATTTGTAACTCCTTTTTTCAGTTTTAGAGAAACTTAGAGGATACTAAACTCATGTATATACTTGGTTTTATTTTGGAATCTCTCTTTTTTTGTTGATTTTCCAAAAGTGCAAAGAGTATTACACCAATAAAAGCAGTTCTTTCAAAGATAGAGAATCGTAGTGGACTAAAAAGTGAGCAGTAGACCAAAAAAAGCTAATGTGATATTAAGCTGCACTAAGAGGATCATTATTTACAGGACTAGGGAGATGATAGCTCCATTGCACTATTGCACTGTGCCCTCCATCACCTGGAGTATTGAGTTTATTTCTGCACTACCATTTAGGAACGACTGTTTTAAGCTAAAGAGTGTCTAGAAGGAGGCACCAGTGTGGTAAAGAATTAAAGATACGAGGATTGGGGGAGCTTTTCTTCAAGTATTTGAAGAACTGTCATGTGGGAGAGGGATTAAATTGGTTCTGTTTAGCCCCTGGTAGCCAAAACGGGAGCAATAGGTAGGAAATTTCAAAGGGACAAATTTTCCCTTGGTGTCCAAAAAAAAAAAAAAAAGTTCCTAACAGCAGAGCTTATCTCCCTCTTCCTCAAGAGGTGGACAGATCCCCCTCCTTGGAGGTCTTCAATCAGAGGGTGGATGATCACTTGTCAGGTATATTTTAGTGGAGATTCCTTTTGTATATGACTTGGATTCAAGCATGTGCTGGAGCCAGTTACCTCTTCAAAGTCAATTGTTAAATTTTTAGTGAGAGCGTTTTCACCTCAGAAATGTGCAAGTTCTTCAGATCAGAGCTTGATTTATTATTTTGTTGATTGTCAAGACTTATGAAAGTAATGGAGAAATTGTTAATAATGCAGATAAACTTTAACATGTGATCTCCATATATTTTTTCTTCAGGTAGCCAGTTGTTAAATATTGACCAGGACACTCCTAGTTGGACTAGAAGACATAGTTGCTAACTACATATGACTACAATAAAGTAAACGGAACACAACAAGAAAAAATTAAAACTGAATGTTATGTGATTATAATGATCAAATGGTACAAAAGAAGAGATATGAAAATGACACATACACCCTTCTTTACGAAAATTGAAGGTTAAGATTGTGGAGAAGCACATACAGTTGGACTGAAGTGATCTATTGGTTAATTATGTTGAACTTTTTTTATTCTTTGTTAAAAAGAATGGTTTTCTGGGTGAAAAAAAAGGGAAGGATATAAGAAGATGAAAGGCTTATAAAAAGAAAAGTTATCAATAGTTTTTTTTTTTTTTTTTTTTTTTTTACAGCAAAACAACTAAACTTTCCACACTCTTTGGCCTAACAATTACAGGAATATACTCTCATAGAATTGAAAGGCAGAAATGAAATTTCAATATAACAAAATATTCATAGCAAAATTCTTTGATAACCAAGAACTAGAAACAAAATGAGTTTTCTTTGATTGTTAAGTAGCTAAAACAACAGTTATAAGTCATATGAATACAATAAAAATTATTGTACAGTAAGAAATGATGACTGAGGAATTCAAGAGAAAAGTGGGAAAACTTGTAAGAACTGAAACAGAATAAAATATGCAGAACCTACAAAAATGCAAAGCAACCAATAATTAAAAAGAAGTTGAACTCTGAGCAACAGAAAAGCCATTGAAGGTACCAGAGAAGATATAATGAATTATACATCCTTACTGTAGAGAAATAGGGGACCACTAGGAAAGAACAGGACATGCGATGCCAGAAAGAAGTCTCTATAAGAGGTTTTTGATTATTTTTCTTTTACACAAGGGAAGATTCAATATAGAAGGAGTATGAGAAATGGCTAATGTAATGACAAAAGGCATAAGTAAAATGTATATTAAAATATAAGAAAAAATCATAGATTGGGGAAAATGATCATGGTCAACATAACAGATTTAAAAAAAACCTAAATTTTATAACATGGATAAAACTATTAAAATTCAATATCTAGTGAATAATCAATGGGAATAAGATGATTTTTAAGAGGAAATACAAACGGTAAGTAATCACTTAATGTTTAACCTCACTAATAAAAAAATACACTCCAACAATTTTGAGGTACCACTCCAATCTCAAACTGACAAAGTAGCAATAGAACACTGGTTCAACTGTGTAGAGAAGTATATTCATACATTACTGATGGAATTCCAAATGTTGATACTTCAGCCTCTTGAAGAGTAATCTAGCATTACGCCATGGGAGTTATTTAAAAAATCACATTCTGATTTAATATTCTCTTTATTGGGAAAACAGAATATTATCAAAAAGTGAGCTATTAGTTCAAATATATTTATTGCAGTATTATTTATAATTGTGAAAACTGACAAAAATCTAAATGTCAAACAGGAAATGATTTAGTAGATCGGTATGTCAATGTAATATAATACCATCATGCAATTAAAAATTAGTAAGTCTGAAGAAAACAAATATGGAAAGATGAAGTAATGTGGAAGTTAAGAACATTATATACTTAGATTATATATAACCAAAAAATGTATAAAGAGAAATAATAAAGAATAGGTGTAAGGGGAAATAAGAAGGAAAAGGAATTGGCATTTATATGGTGCCTATGTTGTCTCAAGTGTCGTGCTAAGCACTTTGACAAATATTTCATTTGATGCTCACAACAATCCTCCAAGGCAGGTACTATTATTATCCCCATTTTACAGTAGAGAAAACTGAGGCACACAGTGATTAAGTGACTTGCTCAGGGTCATATAGTTAGTAATTATCTGAAGTTGGATTTCCATTCAGATCTGTTCTGATTCCAGGCCAGAGTTCTATCCACTCTACCACCAGCTGCCTCCAAAGGGCATACATGGATTCTTAACAAAACCAGAGGGGCCACAGGGAGAAACTTCTACGGACATTTTGTTTGTTGAAAGGCATTTTTTTTTGGCATGGTCATAAAACTACATTTTAACTGATTCTGTTGATATTTGAGGATAAGTTCATAATAAATAATGAAAAAAGGAAAGGGACAATATGCAAAGCTTTTGTTTCATTAAGCAGAGGAACTTCTACAGCTAGTCCATAGGTTATCTGAATTTTGTTGAGATAACATGACACATTGTTGGATATTCAAGACAAGTCCTAAGGCATCTCCATTAAACTATGTTAGCTACTGCACTCATTCGTATTATTTTTCTTATTAGGAAGAATTAGTAATTAAAATTACTTCAGTGAGAATGAATAGAACTGAAGTAGATTCTTGGTATTGAAGTTTACAAAACCAGTGAATGAAAGTAACCTTAGAGAGTTTTTCATATTTCCCCCCTCTTTTCACTCCCACCCTTCTCAGTGGTCCAGCCCAGATATTCTGGCACCATTGTTTACCTCTGGGAATTAGAGAACAGAAAAATTTCCAGTGGCAGGTAAGTTGTAATCAAGTCAGTAGCCTTTATTAAGGGCTTTACACCATTCTAGTCAGGGCAGTTAGGTGGCTCAGTGGAGAGACTTTGTGACATAGAGGAGTCAGATAGACTCTTGTTTCTGAGTTCCAATAAGGCCTCAGACACTTACTAGCTGTATAACCCTGCATAAGTCACTCGATCCTTTTTGCCTCAGTTTCTTATCTTTAAAATGAGCTGGAGAATTCATTTTAATTCTTCTATGCAACATGACTAAGGTGAAAATGTATTTAATAAGAATGTATGTGTAGAACCTATGTAAGATTGTCTCCGGGAGAGAGAAAGGAGGGGGAAGGTGAAAGAGGGAGGGGGAAAAATCTAAGATATATATGGAAGGGATTGTAGAAAACGGAAAACAAATTAATTAATAAAGGATAAACTAAAATGAGCTGGAGAAGGACACGGCAAACCACTCAAGTATCTTTGCTAGAAAACCCTAAATGGGTTCACGAAGTCAGACACGACCGAACAGCAACTTGTTCTGGTCACTGTGCTAAACGTTGGGCATACAAGGAAAACCACAAACACGACTTGTGCTCGCAAGGAGCGCACATTCTAGCCGGGGTGACAACATACAACCTTTTTCATTCCAGGTGGATAATGGAGCCTGAGAAAGGCCTCCTGCGGTAGGCGGGATGGGAGCTGAGTTCTAAAGGAAGCCGGGAAGCACAGGTGAGAAGTGGAGGTTCCGAGTCTGGAGAGAGGGGTGCGGAGAGAAGGGGATGGGGCAGCTAACGAAAATAGACAATTCAGTATTGTTTCGGAAATATTTTTAGCCTCTTACTGCCGTGGCTTCACGCCTTTTTCCCACCCCTAAGCCAAATAATATAAGATGAAATGATCTTTCCTTATTATTGATTTAGGATCATTTAAGGTTCCTCTACGATTATTTAACTCTTTAAACTTCCGATGGGTCTCAGATGGATAGCTTCCCTGTGGGGAGTTAGTTGCATGGGGAACTGTCCGGGATGCTTAAGTTCATGCCACGGCTCTGAGTGGCTTATTGAACAAGCTTGTTACATTTCCCCTTGAACCCCAGACAGCCCCGAAGGTGGTTTCCATGGACTTCTCACGCGAGGAGAGCAGCCCCCTGAACTCAGCCCACTGCCGTCCCCGCTGGAAGGAGACCATCCCAGCCTGGCAGCTGCCACGTCCTCCCCGCTCCTTGGCGGGCCCCTGGGCCGCCCACCCGTGCCCTTCGCAGGGGCAGGCACGCTCCCTCCCCCCGCGCGCGGAACCCCGCGGGCCGGCCGGGGTACGGAGGTGAGCGCCGGCGGGGGCGGGGGCGCCGGCGCGGGCGGGCGGGCCCGGGCGCCGTGTCCTTCTTTGGCCATGCTGCCGCGGCTCCCGCCCGCCCGCCCGCGGCCTCTCATTGTAGGCGTCAGAGGGAGGAGGCGTCCGGGGCTGCCACTAGCGCGCGGCTGCCCGCGGGGGAGGAGGGAGGCGGGCAGCGGGGAGGCGGCACCACCGCAGTCGGCGTAATCCCTTCCTCCTCCTTCCTCCCGCCGCTGTCCCTGCAGCCAGCGCTGCCGAGCTGCCCCATGGCTCAGGCGAAGATCAACGCCAAAGCCAACGAGGGCAGGTTCTGCCGCTCCTCCTCCATGGCCGACCGCTCCAGCCGCCTGCTCGAGAGCCTGGACCAGCTGGAGCTCAGGTGAGCCGCCGGGCCCGCGTGCCCACAGGTCCCGCCCGTGCCCGCGCTCCCCGCTGGCCGCCCCGGAGCCCCCAGGGCCGGAGCTGGAGCCAGCTCGCCGCGCGGCCCGCGGCAGGGACCGCGTGCTGGGGCAGGGGGCGTGGGCCGGGTGGTTTGGGGGGCACTGGCACCTTTAGACAGAGGGCACACTTTGGGGAAGCAGAAAGAGACGGGTGGGGGCCGGAGGAGAAGGAATGGAGCATCTCTGGCACTGTTTTACCCTTTGGGGTCCATCTCTATAACGGGGCGGTGTGGAGTAGTGAATAGAGAGCCGACTTCCAGGGCAGTAAGACTTGGGTTCAAGTCCTGTCTGAAACACAGGCGATTCCTGCAATCTTGGTGCGTGTTGCCTCCTGCGTTAGAATGTGTGTTCCTTTAGGGCAGGAACCAGGCATATTTTAGTCCTTTAGCACAGTGCCTGGCACAAAATAAGTGCCCAGTAAGTAAAAGCTTGCTGACTGACTCACAGAAATCCCCCAGCCTCAGTGCTTTATGCAACTCACTTAGACTATTTCTCCACATTCATGAAATCAGAGATTGGTTAGGAACCGAAACCGAGCTTTTCAACGGTGGGATCTCTTGGTGTGGAAATATTACCCCAGCTGCCCCATTCCCCCAAGAAGATATACAAGAGGGGCACTGAGAAGTTAAATGGTTTTTGTCTATGGATTAAAACCCAGATTTTACGAACTCCAAGGCCAACCCCATATCTTGTATGCCACTGCTGTCTCTCTTGGTGAAATGCTTATGCCAGATAAAATCTGAGTAACTTCATTGTTTGAGCATTCTTTGGGGTGGTTTGGCCACTTTTACAGTCCCATTCCCATGATCCTTTTGGACATCTGAATGTGGTATTTAGAAAAAAAAAAACCAGATGGCACAATCTACTGTGACATCATCTGACTGATTATAGGCTTCAACATCTGATTCTGAAGTGCTCTTTTAATGCCTTTTATATTCACTTGGTTGCTGCTGCTTCTTCTTTAGTGGAGTTTACAGTCACTGACACAGGGCGTCCCAAAAGTTTTAGTACAGTTGTAATCTTTTAAGAGCTTAGAACTGCACGTAACACCCTGTAGATTGTTCTTCTTAACTAAAGGTTTAAGCTAAAGGTTTATTCACTCCGAAGAGAAGGTTATGCAAAAAAACATGTTGAGTAGCTTCCACTGAGACTAGTCAACAATGAGTGGAGAGAAGATGAAAGCTGGAAAACTTTGTAGAATAAACTGATTAATGCTACTTTTCTCATGCTAGTGTAGCACCACTTTGTACTATTTGGGCCTTTTATTCATAATCTGCCATTCTGGCCTGCTACTGTAGAAAGTTTATTCACAAGGGTTTGATGTTTGTGTGTCTGTTTACTTTTCTAGTGACTATGGCCTTCTCTAACACTTAGGAATAGATCTGTATAAAAATTTTAAACTGTTAGCTAGTAACAGTGTTTTCTATAAGAAAATAATGTATATTTATCATAATGTCCTTGGTGATTGTTTTTAAGCGTTTGTGGCATAAACTTTAATCATAAGCAGTTATAGCTTATATAGCTATATATATAGTTATATAGCTAAACTAAAATTCCTTTAATATATATTTACTTTGTATTGATTAAACAAGATAAATATATAAAATGCTGTGCAGATCTTAAAGTACTAAAAATGTATGCTATTTTTAAAGCAACAATAACATTTGCATAGCAGTGTGCAAGGTTTGCAAAACACTTTGCATATATTATCTTATTTGATTCTCATAATTATCCTGTAAAGTAGGTGTTATTATTATTCCCTTTACAGATGTGGAAACTGAGGCAGAGTGTGGCTGACTTGCCCAGGGTCATATAACTAATATCTGAGGCAAGATTTGAAACTAGGTCTTCCTTCTTGCAGCTGAGTGGCACAGCAGATAGAAATGCTGGACCTGGAATCAGGAAGACCTGAATTCAAATTCGTCCTGACACTATCCACTTTTGTAACCCTGGGCAAATCACTATAGTGGCTTCAATTTTATACTGTAAAACCAGAATAATGATAGCACTTATCTTGCTGGGGTACTTAGCATGCAGTAGGTGCTACATAAAAGTTTATCCCCTTCCTGACTCCAAAGTCCAACACAGTCCACTGTGCCATTGAGCTGCCTACTCTGTAGCAAGAGATAAATCCTTCATTTATAAAAAGATGTATAGGATTAATGAACATGTTCTCCTAGAAACTGAGGCTTGTGGCATTGTTAACCTAAGTAGCAATGAGCCAGAAAGGAAGAAGAACTGATTTTCTATTCTCAATTTTAATGGCAATAGCAGAAACTACTATTTTTAGGTCTTTACCTTTCTTCCATCTTTGCTCAGGATGAAACCCATGAGGAATTGAAAATTAAAAGATTAGAGAATGAACACAATAAACATAGGATCAGTTAACAGCTTTCTACTGGAGGTTCTACAAAATGGGCAATCCTGATTTTGATAATTGACCTTTTAAATAAGATTAAAAAACCAGAGTTCTTCTCACTTGGTCTCCTTGTTTTCTATCAGTAGAACTATATGCTGAGCTGTAACTAGACTGAGACCACCATTTCTTGGTATTAAAATTTAGAGGGTACTGTCCATATTTGCAGGCCTTCAGTGCTATAGACCTTAGTACCTAATTAACAAGAATAATTAATTAGTTCAAGTGTGTTTATCCTTTGTTGCCAAAGAAGACCATACCACCAGAGAAATGATGACACGACTTGCATTTGACTTTGTTTTGAGTGAGGGAAGGCTGCGCAGGTCACCAGCCTCACTTCTGCTCCGAAGCCATCTGAATCCAGTGACCAGTGAATTCCAGTGAATTCATCAGGATGACTGGAGATGACCCAGGATGAGGCAAGTGGGGTTAATTGACTTGCCCAAGGTCACACAGATAGTGAGTGTCAAGTGTCTGAGGTGAGATTTGAATTCAGGTCCTCCTGACTCCTGTACTGGTGCTCTATCCACTGTACCACTTAGCTGCCTCTATTTAGTTCAAGTAGGAAGTTACCAGATGGCTGTGTTTCCCATTGGGCATTTCAGGTGTGCTGCTTCCAGTCCTGGCCTCACCATGCTCCCATCCCCTTCAGACAGCCTGCTCTATCAGTGACCTTGCATTATCCTAGGGTCTCTGAACACCTTGGCCCCTGACCACTCAGTTTGCCTCAGCCCCAAAACTGATACTTACTGCTCTGATTATGTATATCCTTATGTATCAAATAACCCTGATAACTTCCCTGTTTGACAAAAATTTGGGATACCCTTTTAACAGTTTTAAGAGCTTGTTATTCTAGACTGAGAAACAAAAGATTTTTTTTAAAAGGTGGTAAGAGTATTTTTAATAGCATTACTGAAAACCCATCCTTTCTATGCCCTTGTTTCTACATACTGAGTCATTCTCTCCAAACTTAGACTTTTAAAAATAAATAGTATTGTTTTAATTAACTCTTAAAATGTGGTGGATACTCCCTACATAATGAAGACCAATTTACACTGTCTGCTCATGAGGTCTTATATGTAATCCTATCCTGTACTAACCTGTACATGCTGTTGCAGCCTTTGGAAATTTCACAGACTAGATTAAAGGGTTTGCTCTTTTTATAAGGTACAAGCCCTAATTAAATATTCACAGCCTCATGTTTGAACTGTTTTTATCTTAATCAGCAACTGGTTTCATCACTAACTAAAATCTTATCCAGCTACTTAAATACTAATAATAACTAAGATTATATGACAGAATTTCAAAAATTGCTTTTCCCTTGGATACTTGCATGGCCTGGATGATTTCAGAAGTCTTTTCCAATGTCTCATGTACATTGCGGTTAAGGAATTTTCAGGAGACATTTCATGACTAACAATAATGTGATGGATACGATCAGAATATTACCTCCACATGCATTACGATAATAACGCATTGTACTTTAAAGTTTAAAGACCTTCCCTCCAAGCAACATTGTGAACTAGGCAGCACAAATGTTATTACCCCCATTTGGCAGAAGAGGAAGGCAAGATCCATAGAAATAAAGTGTTGTGCTCATGGTTACGTAGGCAACGGAGTAAGGCAGCATGCCTCTGTCAAGGTGCCCCGTCTCTAGACCATGTTCTCCTCTCTCTACTCCCACAGACACCATCCTAGTTCAGGCATCATTTGTCTCCCAGATCATTTCAATAGCCTTCCCGCTGGGCCCCTACTTCAGGTCCCTCTCCACTACAACCATCTTCCACCTACGTGGCAAAGTGATTTATTTAATGCAACTAAAGCTGTAATAGTGTAGAATTGCACTAAGTGTAAATTCTTCTGTTTGGCATGTAAAAACCCTTCACAGTCTGGTCCCACTTTACCTCTCCAACCATCTTATATATGTGTATGTGTGTGTGTGTGTGTGTGTGTATTACCCTTCTTCATGAACACTGTAGTCTAGCTAAACAGGCCTTCATGTACAGTGCTCCATCTCACATCACTATGGCCTTTTACATGCTGTCCTCTATATATGTATGTACAAAATAGAGCCCTTATCATTTTTAAAATTAATTTATTTTTGGTTTTCAACACTCACTTTTATAAGATTTTGAGTTCTAGAATTTTCCCCTTTCCCTTACCCAAGAGAGCATGAAATCTGAAATAGACTATACATTTACAATCATCTTAAACATATTTCCACATTACTCATGTTGTGAAAGAAGGGAAAAACTCCGAAAAAAACCCAGTATGCTTTGATCTGCATTCAAACTCCATAGTTTTTTCTCTGGATGTGGATAGTATTTTCTCCATCATGAGTCTTTTTGAATTGTCTTAGATCATTGCATTGCTGAGAAGAGCTAAATTTATCAAAGTTAGTCATCACACAACGTTGCTTTTACTTTGTACAATGTTCTCCTGGTTTTTCTCACTTCACTCAGCATCAGTTCATGTAAGTCTTTCCAGGTTTTTCTGAAATCTAGCTGCTCATCATTTCTCATGGAACAATAGAATTCCATTATATCCATATACTACAGCTTGTTGAGCCATTCCCTAATCGATGGACAGTCTCTCAATTTGCACTTCTTTGCCACTACAAAAAGAGCTGCTATAAATATTTCTGTACATGTGGGTCCTTTTCCCCTTTTTTTATGATCTTTGGGATACATACCTAGTAATGGCATGCTAGATTAAAGGGTATAAGCACCATGTTATCACCTTTGGGCATAGTTCCAAATTGTTCTCCAGAATGGTCGGATCAGTTCACAACTCTACCAATAATGCGTTAGTGTTCCAATTTTCCCACATCTTCTCCAATATTTATCATTTTCCTATTTTGTCATGTTAGCCAATCTTATAGGTGTGATGTGGTACCTCAGAGTTGTTTTAATTTGCATTTCTGTAATCAGTAGTGATTTAGAGCATTATTATATGACTATAGATAGCTTTGATTTCTTCATCTGAAAACTGCCTATTCATATCCTTTAACAATTTATCAATTGGGGAATGACTTGTATTCTTATAAATTTGATTCAGTTCTCTATATATTTTAGAAGTGAGGCCTTTGTCAGACACACTGGCTATGAAAATTGTTTCCCAGCTTTCTGCTTCCCTTCTAATCTTGGTTGCATTTGCTTTGTGCAAAAGCTTTTTAATTTAATGTAACCAAAACCATCCATTTTGCATTTCATAATGTTCTCTCTCTCTTGTTTGGTCATAATCCTTTCCTTTTCCATGGATCTGACAGGTAAATTATTCCCTACTCTCCTAATTTGCTTATAGCATCACCCTTTATGTCTAAATTGTGTACCCATTTTGACCATATCTTGGTATACAGTGCAAGATGTTGGTCTATGTTTCTGCCATACTATTTTCCAGTTTTCCCAGCAGTTTTTGTCAAATATTGAGTGCTTATCCCAGAAGCTGGAGTCTTTGGATTTATCAAACAGTAGGTTACTACAGTCATTGACAACTGTGTCTTGTGTAACTAACCTATTCTACTGATCCACTACTCTGTTTCTTAGCCAGTACCAAGTAGTTTTGATGACTGTTGCTTTGTAATACAGTTTCACATCTGGTACTGCTAGGCCACCTTCCCTTGTATTTATTTTCTAAGAAATGGAAGTGAGGGTGGAGTGCATTGTGGGTTTGGAGGACAGCAGTGTTCATGAAGAGGCTTAATGTATAAGGAGAATGGAAAGGTAGATTGGGAAAGGCTTTAAAGGTGAAACAGAGAGAGGTTTATATTTGATCCTAGAGGTAACAGAGCCACTGGAGTTGTAGAGTAGGGGAAAATTTGGTCAGACCTGCAATTTTGGAAAACTATTTTGCCACCTAGGTAGATAATTTGAGTGGGGAGAGACTTGAGTCAAGAAGAACAGTATGTACATGTGTGCGTGTGCATGCACCTTGGTGTGTGTGTGTGTGTGTGTGTGTATATATATACACACACACATATAAATAGAAATATCTCTACTATATAAATATATATGACATGTGGACATATTTGTCTGTGTATATGTCTCAGGTCAGAGACTGCTTTACTTTTGTTTTTGTGTCCCCAGCATTTAACACCTGGTGGATTATTGATAAATGGTTGTTGATAGATTAATATTGACTGTGACCCTGGGCATATCACAATCTCTCAACAGAAGACTGTTAGTTGCAGAATAGGTGCTCCTATGTATTGATAAAGGGACTTCCTTCAACCAATGAAGTCACAAGTCCTGTCTTAAAAAAAGTATCAGAGCTAGAATTTCAATTCAAGTTTGGAACTCTTTCTAATACATTTAAAATACTTTCTCTTGAACTTGCCACTAAAAGAAGAATTGACTTATTTTAAAATGTCTTCTAGGACATATTATGTTACATATATTTATTACATACATACATAAATTCTCATCTATAACCTGAAAATTTATATAACTTCAAAAAGTAAGCCATTTTAATTCTTTCAAGAGGGATAAGGCCTATTCAAAGTGGAGTTAGCTGTGTGCTATTTGATTACATTATTTTCTAATTAAGAGAATAGGAGTCAACATTTTTTGTAATTCTAAAAATCTTGTTCTTTTTTTAAAAAGTCATTAGTATTAATTATTCATTGTATCCACCTGTTTGATAAATGTAAACCATGGCATGATTATTGAAACATAAAGGATTGGCTTACAAATCATGCCTGATTTAGGCCTTCATTTGAGAAAAACTGCTGATTAGCACTATGCCTAATCAGTTGTTTCAAGGAATTTTCCATTAATTCAGGAATGTGGCAAATTTTACTTTTCTTTCTGAAAACTTACTGGAGAATGAAATTAGAAGAGTTTCACATCTATGGAATAAGTAAGATATAAAAGCAATTTGATGTTTTGACCCTACAAACACTAAATTAAGGTGACTTTAAAAAGTAAATTTAATTCAATTTGAAATAAATAACCAAGCTAAATTGAACATTTAGAAATAGAGTAGTGTAAAAGAGCACTTTCTCTAGAATCAGGAAATTGGGGTTCAATCCTAGCTCTCATATGAGCAGTTCTCTTTGCTCATCTGTAAAATGTGAATAGTAACACTTGTGCTCCTTACTTCATGGTTTCGTTGTGGTGAAAGTGCACGGTAAACTTCGAAGCACTATGAAAATGTGAATGTGAATGTGCCTGATTTTATCCAAGAGAAAGAAAAGAACTGGGAATGAGATTAGCTCTGGGCAAAATCAAGGGGATGGTGTTTTACTATATCTATCTTACCTATCTACAGATACCTCTACCATAGTAGTGTTTTAAATCATATATATTATGTATACATTTATACAATACACACATATGTATATATTCTATACCTCAATAGAATATAAGCTCCCTGAGGACAAAAACTTTCCCCATTGTCTAGCTTAGTGCTTGGCATATACTGTAGCAGTCATTTAATGTATGTGTTCATTAATAGATTGTTCCACTTTTTTTCTACCAAAAAGAATGGGTTAAGAGTTCTTAATCCAGTGGTCTGTAGATAGATTTCAGCGGGTCCATGGGAAAAATGGGGAAAATTCTATCTTTATTTTAATATAATTGGCTTCCTTTGTAATATTCTACATTTAAAAACACTATTCTGAAAATTGGGCCGTAGGCTTTACCAGACTGCCAGAGGGGTCTATGACAGATATTGGGGTGGATTCCCTCCATTGGTACAGATGGCAATCCATTTCTCATCCTGGGATTCTTGCCCATGTGGAATCCATCCAGTATGCTGGACATGTTCCTCGAGGTCAGGGGTTCTTAACCTTTTCTGTGTCAGGGACTCCTTTGAACTAAGTGCTGGGAATACACAATACAGTCTCATTTTTCAATGAAGGGAGACAACAAGCAAACAACTTTGAACAGATTAGATATGTGCAGAACCAATTGGAGATAAGGTCAAAGGGAAGGCACTTGAGGTTAGTAATGGAAAGGCTTCTTGAAGAAGGTGAGACCTGAAGGAAACCAGGAAGAGGGCGGTAAGGAAGTGGAGTATTCCAGGCATATTGTGACAGCCAGTGAAAGAGCTGGGAGATAAAATGCGATATAAGAGGAACAACATTAGGGGGCCAACCAGTGTCACCCATGGGATGGGTGAAGGAGGAGAGTAAGGTGTAAGAAGACTGGAAAGGGAAGAGGGTCTAGGTTATGAGGGGTTTTAAAAGCCAAACAGAGGATTTTACATTTGATCCTGGAAGTTATAGAACACTGGAGTTGAGTGAATAAGGGAGTGACATGGTCAGACCTTTAGGAAGATTAATTATGAAAATTAATTTGACAGTTGAGTGAAGGATGGACTGGAGTGGGGAGAGACTTGGGGCAGGGAGACCAACTAGCAGACTATTGCAATAATGCAGACATGAGGTGATGAAGGCCTAGAGGAGGCTGGTGGCAGTGTCAGTGTCAGAGAAGAGGAGAGGGCATATTTGAGATAGAAACCAGGGGTACGTTAAGAGAGCCAATTGTCAAATTTTCATTGTGATCATTTTATACCTCAACAATTGGAAAGCTACAAGTCAAGGCTTGGTTTATCGTTTTGCTGATTGTCTAGACTTAAGAAAGAATTGAAGAAAATGCTGATATCCCAGAGTGAGCTTAGAAGTATGTCATGTGTACCTTAAGTTGTTAAAACAACAGGACTTGGCAAATTGATATGAAAGAGGAGGTCAGTGAAATCACAGACTCATTGAATAAAGTATAGAAGAGGGAGGCAGTATAGTATAGCAGTGAAGTTGTGTGTTAGGTTTGGAATCAGAGGATCTTACTTTGAATTCTATTTTAGTCACATATTAACAGTGTGCAAACCACTTAATCTCTTTGGGATTCATCCATAAAAAGGGGGTTGGACTTCATGGCCTCCAAGGCCCTTTCCAGTTCTATATCTATAATATTAGGTCTCATATGGACCCTGCAGTAAGTTTAGGAATACTATAGTATTATAATTTATATTCATAAGTACAAAATGTTCTCAAGTGTTCTACAATCAATCTGTTCTACCATCTGTTTTTTATATTCTTTAATGTAAAAAATTCTTCCTTATGTGACATGAAAGCAATATTATGTCAAGTATTTTATGAACTGTAGCTTATATTGTCATAAGCACTGTTTTAAAGTTTATAATGTTCTAAATCGTGATTGTGGCACGCTGAAAAGTTATGATAAATATTTTGATTTGTTTTTTATTAATAGGCTGTCATGATGACAACTTTTCTCTTTAGAGTGACTCTTTAAATGTTTTCTTCAGTAAAGTTTATTCTTTTCTGTTCCAAACTTCAAGAGCAGCATCTTCTAGATGTGAATTTCTATTTTAAATCCAATCAGATGCCGTGTTTTTATTTGAGCAGAAAATTTTCTTGAAGTTATAACCCACAGGTAGGAATTTTGCAGAAATTTTGTACTAATGGAATCCCAGGAATGGTTATGAAGAATCTAAAAATGTGCGTCATGGAGACTGGAGAGGCCTGAGTGTTCCCAAATGGGGCAGTCCATTCAAATTCCCACTGTTACTACAGTCCAGTTCACACACCTCCTGTTTTCTTCAATTCAATAAGCATTTATTAATCACTTACTGTGTTCCAGCCCCCGTACTAATACCTTCATTGAAATGGGAATGCAGTTTCTATTAGCTTTTGAACAATTGTCCATTGCTGTTGAATCATTTCATCTGACATAATAATAATAGTCACCTTAGGTATATGGGAATATAATAGCTAACATTTACAAAGCTCTTATTATATGCCAGGAACTTTAAGGGCTTTACAATTATTATCTTGTTTAACCATTATAACAATTCTGGGAGCTGCTCTTTATTATCCTCATTTTATAGACAAGGAAACTGAGGCAAACAGAAGTTAAGTGCCTATGGTCACACAGCCAATAAATGTCTGATTCTAGGTTTGAGCTCAGATCTTTCCCACTCCACTCCCTGTGCCCTATCCACTGTCCCACCTAGCTAGGCATAAATGTATGTGTATGTGTGTGTATGTATATGGGTGTACACAACATATATGTCTATGTATATGGACATATATGCACACATATATGTATATGTATTATGCACAAATATACACATATAGCTTTAAAGTTTGCAAATCACTCTCTATATATTATCCATTTTTATTTGTTGTGAGGTAGGTGGTATCTCCATTTTAAGAAGGATAAAACTTAGGCCAAGAGCATGTGACTTAGAGTAGCAAAGTAATAGTTATGTTAACATATTTAGTATGTTAACATAACTAGTAGCTAGGAACCGTAGTAGCTGAGACAGTATTTAAACTTAAGTCTTCCTATCTAAGTGAGTCACTTGGATTCCTAGGTCAGTGGTTTTTCACTGTATTTTTTTCCCCAGTATAATACATTTTTTCACAGCAGATTCTTGAATTGTTTACAAAGTTTAGCTCCATAGAACATAGTAAGAAATAGTCATGGAAAAGGTTTGAGCTGAAACACTTGCTGTGTCCAGAGCAGCGTTTCTTACACACACTCCATGTGCCCCTGCGTGTTTGCCTTGAAGAGAAAACTTTTAAATGGTTGGCAAGCACATGCCATCCACTTTTCTGTCTTCACTAGGCTCCCCCTGCCAAGTTCCACTGTTTGCAGCCTTTGGGGGAGGGAAGGAGGAGGCATATGTCATGGCAGGTGGTGCCTGGAACTGGCCATTCTCCTTCTGGCTCTAATTCCTATTTTAGTCAAAGCTGCTGTGGAGCACACAGTCTGGGCTGGAGGCAGGGAAGTTGCTGCCTGGGACTGCCTGGAAGTGCCCAGAACAGTGACAGGAGTTTCACCAACACTAGTACAAAGGCTTGGCCAGTGCCCCTCACCCAGGGCTGTGCTTCACTGGAGGGTTTTTGTGGTGGTGATTGTTTGTGTTTAACGTTTAATGTTTTGATACTTTTTGTTTTTATAGCACCATGATTTTTTCCCCACCTCTTCCCACCCTTGAACTCTCTTCTGTAAGAAAACAAAACCCAAAAACAAACCCCAAAGCAATAGTTCAGCAAAACACCAAAGATAAAGTGACCTGCTCTGACAATGCACGTGGCTCATTGCTAAGAGGAGGGAGGTAAGTTTCATTTTCTGTTCCTGAGACCATGTGTGGCCACCATGGACCTTCAGGTCAGAAACACAAGTTTGAGAAGTTACAGTAATACGTTCCGTCTAGCGTTATATGTAGCGTTACATGGCACTGAAATTGAAAGCAGGAACTTTGGGGATAATTTCTTTTTCTGTGGCTCCAGCAGGTTGGCCGCTACTATCCTGCCTCCCAAGTTCCCCTTTCTGCTAGGCATGTCTCCCCTCTGTCTCTGAATTCTACTTCCTTTTATCACTTCTTCTGCATTAAGTAAGAGCAGATACTTACTTGAAGGATGGGAGTTTAGGAGTTGTCCAGAAGATACTTAAAGTGAGCCTACAGAAATTAATCTTATATCTAAATACTTTTATTTAATTAACCAAAAAACATTTAGTTAGCTGTTCAGAAGTCTGCAGAACATTAAAAATAATGAAGGGATGATATTAGTAGCAGAATTAATGCACATAAGGTCAACAAAAAGCATGAACCGATGACAGGACTTGGTGTCTGGCCGCTCCCTCCACATGGCTGCTTTAAGCTCCTTGGTATAATGAAGGAGAGCAAACTACCTAGAGTCCTGAAGCCTGTTTGCAAGTCCCAGCTTGCCAAGGTCACCTTGAACAACTCACTTGTCTTCGTTTCAGTTTCTTCCCTCAGATTCAGTTTTCTCATCTAAAAACTGAAAGTTGAATCAGGAGATACGTAAGGGTCATTTTGTTTTCTCTGACTCCCATGCCTTTGTCTCTGTTGAGTCAAACTTTTCCATTAAACAAGATTTCAAGATAAATAGGTTATATTTTATAAGTATTGGGGGAGACTGGTGTAGTAGAAAGATCACTGAATTGGAATCAAAGGAGCTGCCAGTTATCTGTGAGGTGGCACAAATCACTCAGCCTCTCAGAGACTCAAGTTTACTGGATTAGATGGCCTCCAAGGCCCCTTCTAGCTCTAAATCTACAAGCCATTGTTGGGGCTGAACTACACACACACACATATACGTACATAGGCAGTACATAGTATATATGTGCATATACACTGGACTTTGAAGAAAAATGCCCCTAATTTTTTTTGTTTTAACGTGTTTTGTTTAGATGTATTTATAATACTCCAACTATTATATACATTCATGGGCATAGAACATAAAACTACATAACTTTTTTGTGTGTTTTTAAAAGTTAATATTTTAATTTTAGCTCATATTCATTTCACAGTACATTCTCCACCCTCCCCTCAACCAGACAGTCATCTCTAATAACAAATTGTTTTAAAGGAGGGAAAAAAGTTTGGAAAAGCTAACACATCTACCAAGTATATCAATACGTACTGTTAGAAGTTTCTAAAAAATATGCACATATATACATCAGAACATAAACATCTGAGTGTTGCCACTTTAAAGGAGTTCACTTAGAAATATGTGTACATACACATACACACACACACACACATTGTAGTAGTGCTGCCATCACTGCAAACAAGTTTGGAGTTCCTCTTTTGGAATTGCCTTCAGAATCAGGGCCACTTTGTTTTGGACAGGCCTTATCCTTTGAGGCTGGATTTGAGTTCTGGAGAGAAACAGAAGTCTTCCAGCCAAGTCTGGTGAATAAAGTAGATGACCAAGCCTGCCTAATGCCATTTTTGGTTTGAAGAAGTTAGAATGGAAAATGATATGTGACCCTAAAATATTGAAACTGATTGTCGTCAGAGACTCAGAAACTGTTCTGTATAAAGAGGACATACCTGTGTATGTGAGTAATCTCATATTGTTTAGTTAATGGAGGCTTTTTGTTAGCCTATGTGACTTCACAAAACCTGCAAGAGTGCTTGAGAGAATCAAAGGAATTCTTACATGTGCTCCAGGGTACAACCCCAGCTTCTACCCCACTATTAAGACTGAACATGTTTCATCCTGCTTTTCAGTCCTATGATTAAAACTTAAAACATATTTCCACAACTTTATAAAGTCAGGTAATAGACTGCGTGTGTTCAGTATTTATTTTTCTTGAAATTGTCAGAAACTTTAAAAATTCACTTTTTTTTCATCCAGATCTATGATTTCATCATTGTAGGGAGCTTCTGGTGAAGAAGTGCCCTCTGTGAATACAGATCAACAACTATGTAGTTTTATAGAGGGTTTATATGGGGGCACTAAGAGCTTAAGTGACTTGTTCAGGGGTTACATGGCAAATATGCTTCAGAAGCAAAACCTGAACTTAGGTCTTCCTGATTTTGAGACTTGGTCTGTATCTACTATGTCAGGCTGCCACACTTAAACGTCCACTTTTAATGCATACTGTATTATTACTTGTCTGTAAATTAAAATTCTTGAATGTGACATTAACAGACTGCCATCTGTCCAGAATTCCTTGGGGGAGATGAGGGTTCAAATGAACCTAGTTCAATTCAGAGCACTAAGTGGGAGACCCAGTATCTATTTGTCTGTACAATCTTGGGTTATTCTATGTGGGTAATGCTGTAACTGTAAATCACAACTGCTTTTCTTAACTTGTTTCTGTTTCTACTTGAACAGCATATTATTGTGAACATCACTTACTGTTTCCTATATGCAAGGCACTGGGCTAGGGACTGAGCACACATAGCTTACATTGTTTAGTGGCCAGTAATCCTCATTATAGACTCTCTCTTGCCTTCCTATTCCTCTTTCCCACTCCCTTTCTTCTTTTTTTTTGAAATCAGGAAAGTCTTTATTAATCTTTACGTCCATTGTCCCTGAATGGACAGGTAACCTCCTCTAGTTAGGTTACAGGAAGACTACTACACATCCAGGAAGATGGGGCTTCTTATACTGTTTTCTGAACTTTGGATCTCCCACCACACCATCCCCTGGCCATGTGACTCCGTGTTCTCCTCTCTGATAGGCCCTTCCGCACACAGCTCCTTGGGCCTGTGCGTTAGTTTCTGACCTCCAACCCATCCATGCTAGGTCACAACCCCCCATCGTCTAGGAATGTGAACAACCGAACTTTTTTACCTCCCACAAAATCCCCCTTCTTTTTCTTTATTAAAATTTCCGTTTCCACACCTAAATCCAATCAATAAATACCTCCTCACATTCTTTCTCCTGTGAAAAGCTCTAGCTTTGACTCAAAGGTGAGCGTCTAGATCACCAGGTATTTGGGACTACAGATTTAAAGGTCAAATGTACAAATACTATTTTACATGAAAAGTGTAGGATTGTAGGAAGCTGGAGCTAAGTTATAAGCACTGTTCTAAATAACAGGTAAACATTTAATTTCTTGATACATATGGATGTAAAGAAAGAAATAAAATGGAAGGAAGGAAGGGAGAGAGAAAGGAAGAAAGAAAAGCAGATTGGTAGATAGGTAGGTAGAAAGATATTTAGGGATATAAGGAGGTTCTGGGACTATGATTTCATTACTGCATTTGAACAGAGAAGAGGTAAGGGAACAAACATTTATCATGTGCCTACTATTTACCAGGCATAGTGCTAAGCACTTTACAAATATTGTCTTATTAGAGTAATTGCACATTGTTTAGTTAAGTGTGGGTTTATTTGGAATTCCTAATGTAGAAACCCCAGCTACTGTTGCAGATTGGCAATACATCTGTAACATCTGGTCTGAGCTTCACGAGCCACTAAGTTAAATTACTTGTACAAGAACACATAACTAGTATATGTCAGAAACAGGACTAGAACTCGTGTTCTTAACGTCAAGGCCAGTTTTCTATCCATTACACCATGTTACTTTCATATTTACTGCATAGCTGCACACACATAATTGTATGTTTTAAAGATTAAAGATATATAATTCACAAACATGAACACAAAAGTAATTACTCTTAATTATTATTGAAGATATATGAGTTATTGCTAGGTTATGTGCCACATCCATGAATCTTCTCTTGTTCCCCACTGTCAGTAACAGCTTTCCTCCATGGACGTCATTTGGCACACCTAATACACTTATGATATATTATTATCTATAATGGTTGTCTATATATGTGTCTTATCCCCTTACTAGACTCTGTCTTCCATGTCTCTTATGTCTCCATGTTCTTATGTCTCCCGTAGTGCCTAGAATAGTGCTCTATACACAATAGGCATTGTCTCGAGGTGGCCCTCTCCTTACCAAGGCAGACTTCTACATTGCACAGCGATTGCCCCTTTTGTCATTCCCAGCTCTTACTTATTTTCAGTCTCTCCTTGTCTATTGACTGCTTCTGTACTGCCTACAAACATGCTCATTTCACCTCCATCCATAAAAAACCAAAACCTCCACAACAGTTACTGGGCCACAAGGACCTGCACTGTGATGCGAAATCCAGGGATCCAGAGTGATTACAGTAAAAATACACATGTTCCCCTTAAACGTGATCAATTAACAGCCTGAATCAGGCAAGTGGAAAGTGACCTCTTCTCCCTTGGCTCTATAGTCCTACTGGACTTATTGAATAATAGTCCTACTGGAGTATCTGGACACAACTGACACAGCTAATATTTTGTTGGCTCAGTCAGACCAGCAAGCAAAATTAGAAAATTTCATTGTGTTGGTATAGGGAACTTTATAGGTCCTACAGATAAAGAAGTTCAACACGCTTATTTACCATATTTGACACAGCATAGTAAACCTACAGGGACAGCTCGCTGACTCAGTGGATAGAGAGTTGGGCCTGGAGTCAGGAATACCTGAGTTTAAATCCACCTTCAGACACTTACTAACATAAAGTCACTTAACTTCTGTTTGGACTTAATTCATTGGAGGAGGAAATGGCAAGTCATATTTGCCAAGAAAATCCCAAGTATGATCCACTGGGTCACAAAGAATTGGACACAACTGAACAACAACAGTAAATATATGTACAGGTATGTTTCATATACACAGGATTAAAGTGGGAGTTTAAAAAAAAACTTTAAAGGCAAACCTATGTCTTATTTACTGTTGTCTAATGATACCTTGTGTACATGTATATATGTACAGATATGTCATTCAAAGCCCTTGCATCTACATTATCTCACTTGATCCTCACAACAATGCTTCGAGATAGGCTGGATTTTAGGATACTGAGGCACAGTGTAGCAAAGTCACTTGCCCATAGTTGCTTATTGGTGGCAGAACTATGACTCCTAGATTCAGTAAAGAGAGAAGTTAATGTTGTTGAGATCAAACACGTAAGTCAACAAAGGGATTTTGAATCTGGAGCCTTTTTCGGAAGAGAAGAGATGGAATTCCTAGTAAGAAAGTCAGCTGGTGAGTTACAAAGGAGACAACTCAATGGTGAATAGGACACCAGAAGTCAACGCATCATTTCGTGACATTCTTTCTACTTGTTTCCTTATTTAAGATATGTATATACTTACGATTTACTTCATGAGTATACTAATACGAGTTTTAACCAGTAAAGTAGAGAATGTTTTAGAAATGTTGAGCATACTATAATTCTTTAATTATAAAAGAAGAGGAATATGATGTAGGGAAAAGGGCATTGAACATGTAGTCACAAGATCTGACTTCAAATCCTTGCTCTGTCACAAGCTATGTGACCTTGGGCAAGTCTTTTAATATCTCAGTTTTTTTCATCTGTAAAATAAGAGGGTTATTAGATTAGTGAACTCTAGGGTTCTTCTCAGTTTTAGATCAATGATCTATTACAATTTAGTAGATAGAGAGAGAGAGATTTGTACCTTAGCACAGTGAAAGGGGACCTTGTCTGATCAGAGTCAGGGAGCTTGGGCTGAATTCCACCTCTGACACTTATTACCTGTGATCTTTGGTAAGTTTAATCTCTAAGGACCTTAATTTCATCATCTGCAAAATGATAGGGTTGCACCGGATGGTCTCTGAGGTCCCTTCTAGCTATAGCTCCATGATATTATGGATCTTACATATTAAAATGTGATATTTGTCCTTTTTTCTTGATTTCATCTGTAATTCTTTAAAAATGCTTTATGCTAACATTTGACATAGGTGGCACAGTAGATGTGCAATCTATGGGCCAGGAATCAGGAAGACAAGTTCAAATCCAACCTCAGACACTTACTGGCTGTATGTCCCTGGGCAAGACACTTAATCTCTGCCTCAGTTTTGTCTTGTGTAAAATGGGGATAAAAAATAGCACCTACTTCCCATAAAAGTTATAAGGAGCAAGTGAGATAATAATTGTAAAGCACTTAGCACAGTACCTGGCACATAGGAAGTGCTACATAAATGTTAGTTAATAATTATTATTGTCATCATCATTTTTTTAGATTTTTTAAAAATTAAATTATTTTGTTTTCAGTGTTCTACAATCCATATATCTCAGATTTTTTCCCTTCTCTCCCCTCCTTCCCCACTCCCTCCCTGAGATGGCATACAATTTTATATGGGTTCTACACATACATTCCTATTCAGTGCATTTCACCTTAGTCATGGTGCACAGAAGAATTAAAATGAATGGGGGAAATCATAAAACAAAACACAATGCAAAAGAAAATGATCTGCTTCCTTCTGCAATCCAATTCCATAGTTCTTTCTTGGGATATGGAAGGCATTTTGCCTCAAGAGTCCTTTGGAAATTTGTTCTTGTCATCATTACCGTTAGTTTAGGTATTGATGAAGGCCACCGTTTCCGTCCTTATTTTGCATGGATTATAATCTGCTGCACAGCACCAAGAGCTCCATGAATAATAGTATTGTCTTCTAGGCAACTGGCCCTGCCTCCACCGGCACTGTCCAAAGGAACAGCCCCAGTGATGTGACTAGGCCACTGGATCCACAAGCGATTCAGCCTCTACCCCTCCTCTGTAGTCACTTTTACTGAAGGCCCAGAAAGCAAAAATTCCCACCACTAAAATCCTTGGTATTATAGGATATGGTTCATTGCCTTTATCAGTTAAAAGGATACTAAAGATATCTTTGTAAAGCAGCCTTATCTCTCTTTACTCCAGTCAAACTGGATTACTTGCCATCCAGAACAACATACCTTCCCATTTGCAATAAGGACTACTGATCCTTTCTATCTGTCCTACTGAAAAAATTTTCCTACATGTGCTCTCTCCCTCTAATAGAATGTGAGCTTTTGAGAACAGGGATTGTTTCAATGTATCTATTTTTATCTCCAGCACTTAGCACAGTGCATTTGCATGCAGTATTTCGTAATTGCTTTTTCATTCATTCATTCACTCATGCACAGAACTATTCAGGCTAGAACATACCAGTTAGTAAGTGTGGGAAAAACTCTTTATCAACAGACGTCAATTACACATAGCAACATCACTCTAAATAACACCTGCGTGAGAAGGGTGGCTGCCAAAGGGATGGTTCTTATGAATTCTGGATGGGTCCGTGACACAAATGACACTAGATGGCCCTTGAGATAAGAATCCAACTTGTTACCAAGGCTACGTGACTTTATATAGTCCTGGGAAGTTCCATTATTTGGGGACTGGGTATGGAAATTAAAATTACATTGCGGGGGGAAGAAAATGAAATTTTACCATCATTAAATCAGTTAAATGGGGCAAAGCAGGAGGGAAAAAAGCACCTGTTTAGAGACCAGATTGCTGCCATGTCAATAAATCTGTAGTACTACTGAACTGTTCCCTGGAATGTTTTATTTTCTTCACTTTTGCATGTGTCTTTTTGGTGATTGGATGTCAGCACTGAAGAAAAGATGTTCACATGCAGAAATGAAAGGGAAAGAGGCACCATAATTTCACTGAATTATATAGGCTTGTTTGCCCAGGTTCAGACAGGTTTGGGTATTTGCTAGAAGTCTCTTGATGATTATGAAGATGGATGTGGCATTTGCTCTAAAGAATAGGGAAAGAAGAATTTCCAGTACTGTGAAATTAGTTTTCTCTAAAATTCCCACTTATGGTTCAGTACTAGACTACACCTGTGTCCTCCTTAACATGGTATCATGGCTTTAGAATCAGAAGTTCTGGGTTTGAATCCCAACATTTCCACTTCACTGTGTGACCTTGGGCAAGTCCCTTCAGCATTGTGGGTTTCAGATTTCCTCTTCTGTAAAATGAGATGGGCTGAGGTGGGGCAGGCTGGGAGAACTGACTCTTTCCATTTCTAAAACCCCATAATTCTATTATTCTACAATCCATTCTTCCTCTCTTCTTTGAAACAGTCACTATTTATAGGACTAAAACACTAATATTCTCTCTTTGTGAAAGTATACATACATACACATATGTATTTATACATGTAAACAGACAATGAGCTGGCCCAGAATTCAACAGAATGGAATGATTTGATTGTGATACTTCAGAGTTCTTCTCTTTGAAATAAAGGCCCATATTTTAATACCAGTATTCTTCCAATGATGTTGTATGACTTAGAGTCATGGAATATCATGACCTGTGGAGAACTGATATTGATAATTCCCCAGTGGGGCAATGAAGAAAGCCCATGGCAGGCACAAGCAGGCCGCAACACACAACACTGCAAAATTTATGAAGAAATCATGTAAGGGTTGTCATCAAAGAAAAGTACAATTGAGCACTCTTTACTGAAGGGAACCCTCTGAAAGATACAGCAAAGACAGTTCATGAAAATATATATTTTTTTTAACAACTCTGCTTTTGGTGAAGTGAGGAAGGAGCCCTCTGAAGCCCTCCCAAATTCCCCTACAAACAACTAGAAAATCACCTGAGAACTGATGAAGGAACAGGGAAGAAGCTTACCAGCCCAGCAGGAAAGGTCTGTCTCACTGGGGCAGGAGGGGATGGAGGTCCAAAAAGCAGCAGCAAGCTTCACAGGAGGGGGTCTGCAACAAATCTCCAAGTCTGGGGCAACCCACCAGTGAGGCCCTACCGTCCTGCAAGCCAGCAGCTCCTAGGCAAGTTAGCAGTCTGTGCTGCACAGCAAGGCTCCACTCCCACAATCCTACCCTAAGCATAAACCATCAGCCAGGCCTTGACCCCTTTGCTGACCAGTAAAGCCCTGCCCCAGCTCAAGCCTACAATGAAACCCACCCTTAGAATCTACCAACAGAGTCCCTGTTTCTGTAGCAACCCAACAGCAAGGCCCCACCTCTGGAATAGGCCAGCACCTAAACCCCACCCAGGGGAGGCCAATAGGGAGACCCCACCCCCCAGTGTAAGCCAGAAGGGAAGCCAGCAGTAAGACCCAGAGCCTCAATGCAAAAAGCCTGGGACAGTGCAAGACTAGAGCCCAACTCTCACTTAAAAACACCAAGTCACAAAAAAGACAGAAAAAATTATCAAAAACAAAAAAACAAAGGAGAACTTGACCTTAGAAGGTTACTATGGTGATAGGGAGATCAAGGCATAAATTTAGAAGAGGACAGTAGAGTCAAAATGGCTACGTGTGAAACCTCAAAGGAAAATGTAATTTGGTCTCAGGCACCCAAAAAATTACTGGAAGAGCTTTAAAAGAATTTTAAAAAGCAAATTAGAGAAGTGGAAGAAAAATTGGGTGAAAAAAATGAAAGCAATGCATGAGAATCATGAAAAAAGTCAACAGCATGGGAAAAGATATACAAAAATTTGCCAATGAAAATAACCCTGTAAAAAATAGATTTGGTCAAATGGAAAAGGAAGTACAAAAGCTCACTGAAGAAAATAATTCCTTAAAATTAGAATTGAACAAGTGGAAAATAATAACCCTATGAGATATCACAATATGAGAAAACAAAGTAAAAGTAAAAAAAAAAAAGTTAAGTTTTTCAGTGGAAAAACAACTGATCTACAAAATAGATCCAGGGGAAATAATATAAGAATTTTTGAACTACCTGTAAGCCATGATGGGGGAAAAAGGCCTGGATATCTTTCAAGAAATTATCAAAGATAACTGACATATTAGAACCAGAAGGCAAAATGGAAGTTAAAAGACTCTACCAATCATTGCTTGAAAGAGATCCCAAAATGAAAGCTCCCAGGAACATCACAGCCAAATTCCAGAGCTTACAGATCAAGGAGAAAGTATTGTAAGCAGCCAAGAAGCTGCTCCACGTTGTGGAGCTACTCAGGATTATACGGTATTTGGCAGCTTCCACATTAAAGAACAGGAGGGCTTGGAATATATTACACCAGAAGGTAAAGGAGTTAGTATTACAACCAAGAATCACCTAACCAGCAAACTGGAATATAATCTTTCAGGGAATAAAAGGATTCAGTTACTTTTTATTATGATTTATGTCTGTTGTGATTTCATGAAGACATACCTTAGAGCAAATTTGCTGGGTAATCTATCCTTTCTTTTGACTAAAAGCAAGGTCTGATGCTTATTAAATGTACATGCCCTTTTGCATTATAGATATGCAGTTGTCTACAGGATCAAATATGAGAATAATCCATTAAAAATGTTCTGACAATTCTTATCACTTGCAAGCAATTTTCAGATTACACAAGGGAGTTAACAAGTTAGATATTAGTAGAAACCTAATTTACAAGTATTTTTTCCTTAGGGAAAAATAGCATGAAAATATTTTTAAAATTTGAATAAAATGGAATCCACTTTCAACTCCATGCCAAGCATATACGACATGCAGATATATTTTTTATTTTTGCATTTTGCAAAATTCGCATTTTATTTATGGCTTAAACAAACTAGTAAGAGAAAATGTTTTTGACCAGACTTAAATTTGCAAGACTTCAGAGTTTGGACATAATTCACTTATTGTCAGCATCAAACAAATAGAAATAGTATAGTACTCACTAGGAAATTATTTGAGAATTAAGGGAATGTACAAATACAATGATTTGAATATTTTAAATTGAGGCATATTATTCAAATGTCAAAACTTAGTACTCTCACTAAAGATTTTATTAGAATTTGGGAAATTGGTACTTGATGGGGATGAGAAACCTAAAAGTATCAGATTTATTCAGATTTTAAAGACAATGAATGTAGAAAAGTTCCATACAAATATTTTACCAAGTGGGAAATATTGTGGTTGCCTGCAGTCACAATAATATTCATAGCTGGCACTTGAGAATTTGAGAGCTTTTTATATGCTATCTGCTATCTCATTTGATCATCACTTTGTATTTTGAATTCACTGAAGCATGGGAAAGTTTATAAAACTCTTTACACCTATACACCTGTAACTCTTTGATCCAGTGACAGTGGCCTCCTGGCTATTCTAGGAACATGACACTACATTTCTCAGCTCCAGGTATTTTCGGGCTTTCTCCCATGCCTGGAATACCCGCTCTCCTCAGCTTGGTCTATTAACTTCGTTGGCTTTCTTTGGGTCTCAATTAAAATCCATCTTTTACTGGAAACCTTCCCAAATGTGTTAGTTACCCTGTAGATAATTTGCTTTGTGTATGTATTTGTCTATACATTGTCTCCCCTTTAGACTGTAAGCCCCTTGGGGCTATGTTTGGCATCTTTGTATCCCCAGCACTTAGCACAGTGCCTGCCCGGCACTAAATAAATATTTATCAATTGCTCCATTACAAAGAGAAGTAAGCCGACCTAGTAAAGTGATATACACAATGAATGGAAGGAACAACAAATGAAAACAAAATGAAACTGAACGCTGTAAAGTAATCAAGCTTAACCCTAAAGAAAACACACTTCCTCTTGTGTTTGGCAGGGAACAGAGTAATGGGACATTAAATATACTGTTATATTTGATTAATGTGTTCGTAATTTTCACTGAACTGCTTTTCCCCTTGTTAATACTTCTTTTAAGGGGATAGATTGCTTGGTGGAGTTAAGGGATAGGGAGGTATATATTTAGGCATTAAAATACTATAAAAATGATATCAGTAGAAAAATTAAAAGAAAATGGACTTCGCAAAATTGAAATGAAAAAATGAAAATACAAAATTTTCGGTAGCCAAAAAAAAAAAAAAAAATCTTGAGGGGCAGGGCAGGAATCAGAAGCCACCTGCTATGATGTCAGTTTGATAATATCTGAGAGATTAAAATAAAGGACAGATTGCCATCACAAATTTAAAGTTTTACACCTCAGATACAAGTTTTTCCTTTACTTAGAATATTCATTCTTTCCTAAATTTGATTGATAAGATTAGAAATTTGTCAGTAATCTAGATTCAATAAACATATGAAAAGGTAACAAATTAGATGACTGTGGCATAAAATAAAATGAACTAGATTTGGGAAACTTTTAAGGTGCATGAAGTAATCTATACTTTATGTTTTATTTTTATAATCATATTAAAATTTTAAATAAAAAGCTTAAAGTATAAAATGTCTGGGTTCAAATTCTGTCACAGACCTTTACTGGGTGTGACCCTTTGCAATTCACTTAATCTCTGTCCCTCAATTTTCTCATTTGTAAAATTAAGGTCCTATTTATGATCTTTCATCTTGTGGGAGAGATATCTTTAATCATTCCTTTCTATTCAGAAAATTCTTTTCTCTGTATTTGCTTTTAGTTTCCACGATGACAAAGGATGCATCACATATACCACATGTTCATTCCTGTGTACTTTCTTTCATGTATTTTCTCATTAGTAGCTCCACAGGTTTATACTGATAAATGATATCACCGCTTTTAAGATACAGCATGTTTTCTTCCACCTTCACTGTATTCTGTTTGAACATGAACTCAGAAGATATACTGAAAAATTAATCTTTTCTTTCAGCACCTCCTCATTTACTCATCAGGTATGTGTTTCATCTGTGTCAGTACTAAGGAATTAGATTCAGAAGTTTTTGTTTGTAGCATGAATTTTTCATGGTGAACCACAGTATTTTTCATATGCTTTGGACCTGAATTTTATCTGTTAGTGAATGTAATAATAATATATATAATGCAGTGTCAATACATTTTTATTTTGAAAAATATTATTGAAATATTATTAAAATTATTGAAATATTTTTGTTTTTACATCACTTATATTTCCCAATCCATCCCCTTTCCTATCCTCCCTCTTCTCAGAGAGTAATCCCTTAAGACAAAGAATTTAAAAAGTTGTGTTTGTATGTGTGTGGCAGGAGGAGCAGGGCTCAGCAAAACCTATGTCATGAAAATTTGAGTTTGTATGCAGTGTTTCACCTCAGCAAAGAACTTGGAAAAGGGATATTTTTAGATCTATAATTTGGGGCCAAGCTTTCATTTTTAACATTATAACTTTTAATTTTGATTATTTTGTTGTTTTTTCCATTTCCATTTCCATATACACATATATTGATGTGTATGCTGTTTTCCTGATTCTTCTCATTTTACCCATTTCATATATCTTCCCGTGTTTCTCCGTATTCATCATAGTCACTGTTTCTTATAACACAGAAATATGCCATTTCTTGTATACCAAAACTTCCTTTAGTCATTCCCAACTTCAGTGGGCGATTACTTTGTTTTTAGTTCTTTGCTACTACAAAGAGTACTGCTGTAAATGTTTTAGTCTATACATATAACTTACTTAGATAGCAGCTGAGCCTCTGGGTCAAAGAAGAAGCACATTTTAATCATGTTCCTCACATAATTCTAATGCTTTCCAGAAGGATTAAACCTGATCGCTGTACCAGCAGTGTGTTAGTGTGTCTGTTTTTTTAGAAGCTCTCCAACATTGACTTCCCATCTTTTGTTATCTTGGCTAGTTTGATGGTTGTGATGTGAAACCTCAGAGTTGTTTTGTGCTTCTTTTATTAGTAGTAATATGGAGCATTTTTTAGTTTTCAATAGTTTGCAATTCTTCCTTTGAGAACTGTTTGTTCATATGCTTTAAACACTAAATATTAGGGAACAGCTTCTGTTCTTCTTATTCCTGTTAGTTACATAGGCATCTTGGGTTATCAGGTAGGCCGTTATAAGAGATATTTGATACGAAGATCTTTATTTTCACAGTCAACTGATTCCCTTCCTATCGTGGCTCCATTAATTTCATCTAAGCGAGAAAGTCTTTCAATTTCATATAATTAGGCAGCGAGGTTGGACTTGGAGTTGGGAAGACCTAAGTTCAAATAACACCTCAGACAATTTCTATTTCTGTGACCCTGGGCAAGTCATTTGTTTGTCCTAGTTTTTCAACTGTAAAATAATGATAATAAGAGCACCTACCCTCACAAGGTTGTTTTGAAGCTCAAATGAGAGACTTGTAAAAAGTGCTTAGCCCAGTGTCTGGTTCATACTAAGCATTATATATACAAGCTATTATTATATTAACAATTGGTGATAATAATTATTCACCTTATGTTTTGTAATTCCCTGTGTGCCTTGTTTGGTTAAGAACTCGCCCCCTGGACATAGCTATGACATATTTAATTTTTCTTATTCTTTAAAGATGAATTTTTGATATATTTTGTTTTTATATTGTCTAGATTTCTTGCCACATTCCTACTCTCCACTCACTTCTAGGGAACTATCATTTGTAACAAAGATTTTTTTTACATCAGCAAAAACAATATTTAAAAAATCTAATATCATATGTAATGTTTCATACCTAGATTGTTATTATATTCCTACTTCTGCTTATTTCACTTTGCATCAGTTCATATGAATCTTCTCATGTGCCTCTGTGTTCTTCCAGTTTATCCAGTCTTACAGAACATTATTCTATTTTATGTACCTTAATATGGTTAGCCATTCCTCAGTTGCTGGGCAATCTGCTTTTTGTTTCCAGTTCTTTGCTATCACAAAAAAATGCTACTATAAATATTTTGGTGTGTGTGGAGGCTTGCCTGCCCTTTTTTTGATCAGTTGCCTCCTTTGCATATATGGGAGTGAAATCTTTGGGTGAAAAAATATGGCCATTTTAGCAATTTACTTTGCATAATTCCAAACTGCTTTCTGTAATGTCATGTATGT
Organism: Bettongia penicillata ogilbyi; assembly: GCA_023548195.1. Taxonomy (NCBI): domain Eukaryota; kingdom Metazoa; phylum Chordata; class Mammalia; order Diprotodontia; family Potoroidae; genus Bettongia; species Bettongia penicillata. The sequence goes on along the minus strand of JAJHZJ010000857.1, from coordinate 3,148,085 downwards.
TAAAGGCGTGTCCGCTACTCTATGGGAGAAGCATGGCACAAGGAGAAGGCATGAACTTGGAGGTGCAGAACTTAAATTTAAATATTGCCTTTGCTGTCTACTATGTGACTTTGGGCAAATTACTTAATCTTAGTTTTTACCTCCCAAAAGTGAGGATGTTGGACTACATGACCTCTAAAGGCCCTTCTAGCTTCATTTTGGTGGTCATAACTGGTTAAAGTTTGAAAATTTTGGTGGCTGCCATCATATCATACGAGAGCCAAGAAGGAATGGGAAGTGAACAGACTGTTGGGACTGGAATATAATATGATAATATGGGTTTGAATCCCACCTCCGATAAAGCTGAATAACCCTGAGCAGATCTCTTTGCCTCAGAACCTCAATTTACTTCATTTCCAAGATGAGAATACTACTTCTACTCCTTGCTTCACAGGATTGTTGCGAGAAATGCACATGGAAACCCTTAAGTTGACTTATTACCTAAGGCCTGTTTTCCTGCCTGTCTAGGCTACCGAGGACTTTTCTTTTTTAAACTCAGTCGTTGTGGTCTACTGGTCTTGAAGAAGACTAGATTAGAATCACGTTTGGAGTTAACAGGGAATGTGTAAGGGACACTGGGACTATACATGACCAGTTTGTGGCTTATAACAAGTAGGCAAGTGGGTGGCTGGAGAGAGTGAAAAGAATGTGACTTAAAAAAAAGATGAGAAATGCGACCAAGGGAGAGAGTGCAAAGTTATAGTGAACTTGTGTGCATATTTATGGTAGATAATGAGCAAGAGATGAAAGCTGCTCACGCAATTCCTGCTCCTATTACCTGATAGCTATGGGAAGGTGCTGGTTTTACCCCGTGATAACAGAGGGGTAATCCTAGAAGTGTCAATGTGATTAGGAGATAAAAGACATTTTTCCTCTTTCTCACATTTGTAACTCCATAACCTAGAGCGGGTCTTCCTTCACACTGACCTTCAGCTGTCCCCTAAGGAATGGGAAGAATTGTGAGTCTGTGAAGAAGGCAGTAGGTTATGTGTAAGCCTGACTAGGGGAAAAGAACTGATTTTTTTACTATTCATACTTGCTGTACTATATACAGCACTTTTCAACAAGATGAAATGATAAACGACACAGAGAAGTTAAAGACTAGCTTTCCTCATTACTTTCAATTCTGAATTAGATTTAATGATTCACACATGAAGAATAAAATAACAAAAGGAGTATTTTTCATATGGTAACAGATTTTCTTCTCCAATTTACATAGGGTTGAAGCTTTGAGAGAAGCAGCATCTGCTGTAGAACAAGAAAAAGAAATTCTCCTCGAGATGATCCATTCTATACAAAACAGCCAAGAAATGAGACAAATCAGTGAAGGTAAGAATTCTTCCCAAAGCTACATCATCAGTATGTATTAAACACTTGTACTGTGTAAGTGGTTCCTTTTATGTGTGTCTGAAATTAAAAAAAAAAAAACCAAACCATTTATCTTTCACATGGAGTTCTGATCTAACTAAGGAACTTAAGTCAAATGTGGCTATTTGTATTTTTAGCCTAAATTTCTTTTCCTGCCAGTTGATTTGCTGTAGAAATGTAAGTCAATACAATAGTTAAAACAAGTGAGGGAATTATCAAACTGGGAAGAGGGCCACACCAGCAAAACATTGCTTGACCTTTGGTGGAAGCATATTAGGTTTTGGTAGAACATGTGAGCTCAAACTTTTTATTATATTAAGGCCTTCATTTATGTGATCATTAGTCTTCAATCAAAGTCAAACTTTAAGACTTTGAATTGGAATTAACTGAAAAAAGTCTGAGGATCCCCCGATCTCCACTGACACAAAAAGCCCTGTCTCACACTAAATCGGTACCCTTTCCTCTTAAGACTCTCCCATACAGCTTTGCTAATTTAAAATACAAACCTTAACATAAAATTGGAGGGTGTTCATCTGTTTTAGTTGACTATACATATTTATTATAAAAGAGGGTTTCTGTTTTGGGGAAGAGAGAGATGCTCCAAAAGAACATCAATAAAAAAATAACAAAAAATTAGAAATTCTAAAGGGGGTCACAAACGGGGCAATATTGTTACTACCATGTTAAATTATGTAAGCACTTTTAAACAACGAACTATACATAAGAGAAGTTTCATTTCATATACAATCTTTTTAGTTTTTACATATTAAAATTTTGTGGTAATATTTGTGAAGTTCACAATAACATAAAGAAAAGAAAAAAAATAAAATTTAGAGATTAGAAGCTCAGGAAAGGAAAGAGGAAAAAAACCAAAAGGAAATTAGATCCATTATGAGGTGGGAAAGAAAAAGAGCAATTGATGTAATATGTGCCCTTAGTATAAAAAACAAGATGTAACAAAGAGAACTGGGTAACCTGACTCAATCCCTCTTACAGCCAATGGTAAATTCACATTTGTGAGCTTCAAAATGAGGGTGAGGTATGCAGACCAAGTTAACTGAATCATACACACGCTGAATATATGGCTTTGGTCTCAAATGTATTTTACATACTAATCAACTAGCTTATTACTCCCAACAGGCAGTTAATAAGAGAATACTGACATAAAGTTGTGGAATACAGTCATGTGCTAGATTATTTCCTCACCATTACTCCTGCCACTCACCTAGCCTAGAATCCATCTACTAGATTGGCTAAATTGTTTGTTTCCATCTTTGATCTTCTACCTGGAAATAATAGGGTAACCTTCTGGACAGTATGGTTTCTCCTTTATCCACATGCTATAATCTTTCCAGCAAATTCTGAACTCTTCAGTTGCACACGATGGTCCTTGCTTATCTCCTGCAATATTAAGATCCCTTTGGTTATAATTAGCCTTTTCCTCCCCTCTCCCATTTATCGTTTATTTATTTACATCATGTTTTTTTATACTTAACCCTGTTTGCCTCAGTTTCCTCATCTATAAAAAGAGCTGGAGAAGGAAATGGCAAATCACTCTAATCTCTTTGCCAAGAAAACTCCCAAGTGAGATCACGAAGACTTGGACATGACTGAAATGACTAAACAACAAATCCTAAATTTAGAGCTGGAAAAGTCATCAAGTTGAATCCCCTCATTTTACACATGTGGAAATAACTTCTAAATAAGATTGTGACTTACCCCAGGATCATAGTAGCAGAGCTAGGATAGGCTCATTTATCTTGGCTGCAAATTCAATGTCTTGGATATCTGAAGTGTCTAATCACAATTATATCTCATCTCACCCAGTTTTATTACTCAGGTCATGAACTCATCATCTAATCCTTTTAGTTAGCTAAACTACTTGTAATAGACTTTTGTCTTTACAGTATGTTTCTCAATCCTTTGATCCATACCAAAATGTTCTTTACTATGCCTCCCTCATCTCAGATGCAGATTTCCACATAGATGAATAATCTTGATTACATTATGTTATGTTATGTTATATTATACTTTCCCCCCTTCTACCTATTTTGGTGCTCTTGAATAAGGTATACTGTCCCATTTTCATATTCCATTTATGAGTTGCAACTCATAAAGGCTCAATAGGACCTAGTGATACACATACTTCTGACTGCTAAGATTTGTAGGTCACACTGTATAAACTCCATGCACAGTTATATTGCTAAACCTAGTGACATTTTTTCCACCATTATTATTGTATCCCAGTGATTTTATATCTACTGCTATTCTTTTTATTTCTTTTTGAGACTGACTACCTATCTCAGGCTGGAAATGCAGAGGCCTTGCACAGTTTCAGTCTTTCCTTCTCTTTTTAGTTTCAAGTCAGTCTCCAAGAAAATAGATTCTTTCCCACCAACGTTAGTTGTATTAAATCTGAAGAATTCACCATTTCTGGATTTCACGCTGTGGCTAAATTCCTTGTACTTCATTTTAGTCCCATTTCCTCTTACTCTTTGGTGAAGATAGAGTACATAAAGGAAACCAACAGAGTTCTCCATACATAACAGCATGTTAATGCAATCCAAGTGTTGACACAAACATGTTTCTTGCTGGTATCAGCTAACTATACAAAATATTTTCTTTCTATTCAGGAGAAAGAGAAGAATTAAGTCTAACAGCAAATCGTTTGATGGGAAGAACCCTCACTGTTGAAGTGTCCGTAGAAACAATTAGAAATCCCCAGCAACAAGAATCACTTAGGCATGCCACAATGATTATTGATGAAGTGGTCAATAAGTTTCTTGATGATTTGGGAAATGCCAAGAGTCAGTTAATGTCACTGTATGGGGCTTGTTCATCTGAGGTACCACCCGGACCAATCGATCAGAAATTTCAATCCATAGTCATTGGATGTGCTCTTGAAGATCAGAAGAAGATTAAGAGGAGATTAGAGACTTTGCTAAGAAATATTGAAAACTCTGATAAAGCCATCAAGTTATTGGAGCATTCAAAAGGAGCTGGTTCAAAAGCTTTGAAGCCAACTAGCTTAAAGCAAGTTTAAGTAGCCTGGGCAACTTAAAGGTGCAAATGGGTTTCCATGTAAAGATAAGTACTATTTTAAGTGATAGATGTATGTATTTCCTTGTAAATGCTGGGCAGGCAGACCCATTCATTCTGTTTCAGCTGATAAAAATATTCCAAGTGTTATTGCTCTCACCCTAGAGACATTTATAACTAGAAAATATTAACTATAGCTCTATTTTTAAGTGAATGTTTGTCTTATTATCTGGTACACCATTACTTTTGACTATATTTTGGGTAAAAACACTCAACTAAGTGAAAACAAAAAGTGTGCAAATGGTAGCATTGTTCCTTAGTACTGTTTTCCCCTTGGACCATCTATCTTGCAGTACAAGTTAACTTGGTAAATACATCAACTGAAATTCTTTTCATCTAAAATTTGTCATATGGTTGTATGTAACAGTTGGCTGGTACACTTCTGATTCCTCCTGCTATAACAAAGACCAGTCCTAGGTCCTCTTTGGTGTACAATGGCATGGAAGCAAATCCATTCATTCAACACTTACTTATTAAATACCTATTAAGTTGACCATAAGACCCTAAGTCAATCAACACTGAGTGCCTTAAGAGAAATACAAAATATGGTTCTTGCCTATAAGGAGCTTCTATAACATATCTGGCCATAGAAAAGTGACTTTAATTCATTTTACAAATATTTGGGGAGCATCTTCTAAGCTTAAGACATGATGGTACATACTGTTATGTAGACAAAAATGGGCAAAGCATGATCCGTTCTCAAGGATCTTTATCTTAAAGGTTGACTTATGCCTGGAGATATATGGTTCTCCTTAATTTGCTATGTTGAGTTCTGAGCATTTTGATTTCTTTCTCAAGATATGTTTGGGGAAATTCCAAAGAATGAAATTTCCTAAACTAGAATCATGTGTTAGGCAGGAAAAAACCACCAATGTGATTTTATTCCAATTTATATTAATTATCTTCAGTAGAGAATTGTAGCCAAACACAAATTACTAATGCTAGTTTGGCAACTTCCTGATGTTCAGCAAATCCTTAGCTTTTGCCCCTCTACCCCTAAATTCAGAAAATGTGCCCTTAAAAATCTAATTTTATTTAGTTGGGAATTTATAAAACATTCTGAAGATAAATATGATTTGGGGTATAGTTTGGGTTGTTATCCATACTTCAGGTCCTCATCACAGGTATAAATGTTATTGATTAGACCTTGTTTCCTCTGTTCTTAAAATCCAGCTCTGGTGATGTTTTCCATGAAGTCTTTCCTGATAGCCCAAGCTAGAAGTGATCCCACTCACCTAGAATTTCTTATGATTGTTTGACCTTTCCTATGTACTCAGCATATTCTAACTTTTACACATTTTGGCATACTTTTTATATTCTTACTAGATTGTAAGCTCCTTGAGGGAAGAGACTTACTTTTTTCCCTTTAATCTTTGTGTCCTTAGCATCTAGCACATAATATACAATAAATATTTACTGGATAGTAACAGTGGACATTTATGTGGTGCTTATAAGGCTAATCATATGCTTCAATCATTCATTTGTTCTTTTCAACCACCCCAGGAGGTAGAGTAGCACAGTTATCATTTTTATTTCACATATTAAAAGACTGAAGCTCAGACTGATGAAAGTGTTTAAATGACTTGCCTAATGCTGTGTAGGGGTGAATTGTGAGACAATGGGAGATAATGGTACAGGACCACTCAGCATGGTGTGACTGCTTCAAAAAAGGCTCTGTGGAAAGCAGAACTGTAGGAAGGAAATGTAAGATGCACAGATTTAGAGGTATCTTCACTCCAAAGGTTCACATGGGCTAATTGTGCCTGACCTGGGATAGAGTCTTCTGAGTTCATACTGATCTGATCAACCAGAGTCAGATATACACTGTACCTTGACCCCAACACAGTGATGTTGTTTTGGTACTCTGAGAACAGACAACCACCACCACCACACCGTAAGTCTACTACCTTTACACATTTCACAATATTTTGCTTTATGGGCTCTTGAGCACCATCTCAATATCTTTGTCTCCCTATTTACCTTAGTTCGTGTCTAATCTTATCTCTTCCACTTTTCTCCTTTGCTCTCCAGCTTGAAACTGGTGAGTTAACACTGGTATAAACAGACCCAACAGTATGACAATCTGAAATAGTATTCAGTTTGTATATTTTTTCAAAGAAGCTTTCATGAAGACTGAAAATAGTACAAGGTACTTAGTTGAAAGTTCAACAAGACAAATGTTTGGCTTTATTACAAAAGCTAAGGGACCCCTTAACTTTTGTGGGGGGGAACGACTTCATTTCTTTAAAAGACTGGGGAGTGAGGGAGAAGAGAGGATGACATGGTAAAATCACAAGAGGCTCAGTGTATTCTGGCCATAGAGAAGCCTAAGAATAGTTTACAAGCATTCATCCCCTCCCAGCTTGAAAAGGTAATAAATATATAAGACTTGTTTGAGAGGAAAGGGATGAGTAAGCATAGGTGCATCTTGTTTCACAAGGGCCAGATCAAGCTTTGTAATCAAGGATTTAGGATCCTCCATTTTACTAGTGTGTTGAACACATTTTATCAAACCTATGACCATATGGAATAAATATTGACAATAAACGTGCAACTCTTTGGCAAACTATAAATTATGCCAATTAATGTGGGGAAAGAAGACCCCTAAAAGCCCTCATATTTTGGTATTTTTTCCCAAGTATTTATTGAGGTCATAATTGTAATCCAAAAAGTTATATGGTTTTTCCATTTGAATTCACAAAAGTTTAATAGCAGTTATTAAAGATGCTAAACTTCATTTTTAGTGCTGACAGTACTATTTTTAAAATTACGATTAACAAACATAATACTACACATTTCTCAAGGTGATGGGACCTGACCTGACTCAGGTAATCAAACACATCTGTGATCTCATCAGTTCAGAAATTCTCTCCAACAATGCAAAATAACCCATCCATGCCTGCCCATCCCGTGTGACTATTGTCCATGTCCTCCCTTAAATTTGTCGTGTATGTCTTTGAATGTGCTAGAGACTTACCTCACTTTCCCCTGACATTCTGAGAGTCCCAGTGAAGCACTTGGGCTGCCCACATGCCATCTCACACTGTCACTATGTGTCCAGTCCGTATTCTTTTCCTATTACGCAATTCTTTGATGTCTTTTAATCCTTTCTGCTCTCCTTTAGAATTTCTCATTGATTCTATATTGCAGCCTTATCATGAACATTTCAGATACTTGTTTTTAATTCTGCAGAGAGTGATAAATTCAATGCCTTACTTCCATGCAGCAATATTAGGAGAATACTGGCAATAAAAAGATGGGCCTTTGCTTTTATGGGGATCACAGAGTCAGTAAAGGGGTGGTGCTGTCAGTAAAGGGGTGGTGCAATTTACTGCTCTACTCTCCTCCTCCTGTCGGCTCTGGGTCCTACTCAGAGGTATACATACTGACAGACGTTCTCACAGAACACACAAAGGGATGTAAAAATCTAGACAACAGACAGTCTTCATTCACTTGTTCTTTTCTCTGGGGATAACGGGTATAAAATTAATACTAATGATAGTAATAGCTTGTATTTAAATAGTGCCTATTATGTGCTAGGCACTCTGCCAAATGCTTTACAGATGAGACAGAGATTAAGGGATTTGCCCAGGGTCACACAGCTAGTATCTGAGGCCAGATGGGAACTCAGTTCTTCCTGACTCCAAACCCAATGCTCTATCCACTGAACTACCTACATGGCTCTAAAATTCCCATGAGTTAGTATTATTTAGCATCCTAGCCAAATTACTTAAGTCACATAACTTAAATTGTCTGGTGACTAGATATTAAAGAGTTACAGTATGATTTCACAACTTTATTGGATACATTGGATACTGGACAGTGGGCTGGGCTCAGAAATGAGTAGAACAGGCTCAGTTTAATAATATAAACATTAAGTGCCTACTAGTTGCAAGGTGAGAGGCAACAAGGTATTGTGGATGGAGAGAGATTTGGAAGACAAGACAAGTCCTCGTAATCTGATCTACACCGGTTGTGTGATCATGGCTAAAGACATTAGCCTTTCAGTCCCCCTGACACGTCTCTAAGACTATTAATTTGCAGGACCACACTGGAAAAGGGAGTTTCCTCAATGGGTGTTCTTTACACTAATAAATTCATAGGTGGGGGCAAAAAAATTCATAATGATCTCATTAGAGACCAATAAAAATGTGTTTACAAGTCAACATGTGTACTAAGAGTCTTAATGCTGGGTAAGATTAACTTAACTCGTAGAATATAAATGAAATTAAAATGGTAATTATAAATTAGGTCTTTATCATAAAGTAGTTTTTTCCATATACAACTTAAGACAAATATCGAAATAATTTGAAAGGAAAAGTATGTTAAAGATGAACTTTGGCTTAGTATAGCTTCTTTTGGAGATCTATTCCAATAACTCTACATAAGTGAAAAAGTAAATGATTTCACTATATAGACGAGGAACAGAACCTCCAGCCCCATTGAGTAAGGAAAGAGGAACACTATTCCAGGGACTAAGGCCCAATTCAAGGCCAGACAGAAAAAGGGAAATAAGGTAACTAGAACTAGATTCAAACTCTGTCTCTGATATTGGTTATGTTTTACTGAACATAATAGCTCAGTGCCCCAGTCAACTGTATTAAGACTAATATGAAGAATGCCTGCTAATTTATATTGGTGGAGTTTTCCATCACAGATCAAGTCCTCCCAAAATACCAACTTAACAATTATCTACAAAATCTGGGAAGATGGTGGAGTAGGTCTGACCTACTCTCTCCAAATTTCCTTCACAAAAAAAGACAGAACATCCCTCAGAGCAGCAGAAATAAACATGGTAAGGCAGTGGTTCACTTAAGACCACCTGAGAAGACCCTAGGAAAAATCTGACCCTCAGGAGCAGAGGCTCTGCCAGAGCGAAGTACAAATATGTCCAGGCCGACTCTATGGAATCAACAACTACAAGCCCTGGGGGCAGCTGGGTTGGGAGGCAGCTTCAGCCTTAGACATATTTATCTCACAGACGGTGTGGGGATCTGACTGCTGAGGAAGAAATTGAAGGAGGGACACCAAGTGCAGCCGTGCTGACCAGATGAGTGCCGGGTTATGCAACTGCTGCCAGACAGGAGACAGCGTACACCTGGCAAGTGCAGGAGCAGAGGGGCAAGGATCCTCTGACTGTGGGTATTTACAGGTTCCAGGGAAGAGAGGATGCCTGTAACTGGCAGGCACTAGAGGGACCATGACGATTGTGATCAGGAGTTCTAGTGGTGGCTTAGAAGTGGAGAAGAGGGCCTAAGGTAAGCCTTGGGAGAGACCTCTGAAAATAATGGTAAGAAGAATCTGAGGCTTGGGGTGTTACTCTCCATACTTGGAGACTAGAACTTGATGATGCTAATAGCTGCTAAGAAATAATAATTTAAAAAAAATGAGCAAAGGAGCAAAAACCAAGCCATGGGTAGTTACTATGAGGATAGAGAAGATCTGGGTTCATATTCAGAGGAAGATAATGGAGCTAAAAAAGGTACTCCATTTTCAATGAGAAAAGTCAAATGGTCTGAAGCACAAAAAGATTTTCTGGAAGAACTTAAAGAGGCCTTTAAAAATCAAATAAGAGGGATCGAGGAAAAATGAGAAGAAAAAATAAGAGCAATCCAAGAAAATTATGTAAAGAAAGTCAACCAACTTCAAACAGACAAGAGAATCAAAAACTTAAGGAACAAAATAATTCCCTGAAAATTACACTTGGGCAAAGGGAAGCTAATGACATTCCTCCTAATGCACAAAGAAATCATAAAACAAAAGAATGAAATAGTAAAAAAAGAATGTGAAACTTCATTAGAAAGACCAGATGATCTGGACAACAGAGCATGGAGAAATAATATAAGAAAAGTCAGACTGCCTGAAAATCATGATTAAAAAAAGAATCTTGATACAGTATTACAAGAAATTATTAAGGAAAATTGTCCTGAAGTTTTAAAACAAGATGACAAAGCACAAACAGGAAAACGATCCACCAATTATAGGAACATCATAGCCAAGTATCACAGCTCCCAGGTCAAGAAGAAAATACTGGAAGCAACAAGAAAAAAACTATTTAAACACCATGGAGCTACAACAGAGATTACAGAGACCTAACAGCTGCTATGTGGAAGGACTGCAAGTTTTGGAATACTGTATTTTGTAGAGCAAAGGAGCTGGGGTTATGATCAAGGGTAACTTATCCAGCAAAGTTAAATATAATCCTGAGTGAAAAGAAAATTGGACATTTAATGAACTGAAAGACTTTCAGGTATTTGTGACAAAAACAGCAAAGCTTAAGGGAAAATTTAACATACAACATTCAAGGGAAATATAAAGTAACATTAAGGACCAATTATAAGAGACACAATAAGGTCAAATTGTTTACTTTTTACATGAGAAAATATTGTAAGTTCTTTTATGAGTATTTTTTATTTTGGTAGTCTGAAAGAAAGGCTTGGGCTGAACTGAGTACGATGGGGTGGGATGAGTCTAAAACAAATGGTGTAGGGTGAGATAAAAAGGACCAATTATACAAACAGCAAAAAAGGGAAAAGATATAGAAGAAATTAGTAGGGAGGAGTTACTACTCAAACTCTCATCAGGAATAGGTTAAAGAAGGAACAATATATATATTCAGAAGGGTAGAAAAGTCTTCTAAAAATTCAGGAAGAAACTAGAGGGTAAGTAGACAGGGTGGGCAGAGAGGATAAAGGAGTGATTCTTGGAGGGGCGGGTAAGTAAAGGAATAGGAGGGTAGGAGTAGAAAAATAGGGTGAGAAGGATAGTGAGGAAAAAATAGGACAGCGGAAAATATATAACAAATATGGTTTAGAATGTGGATAGGATGAATTTACCTATAGGGTGGAAACTTAGATTAAAAATTCAAATTTAACAATGCTTTTTCAAGAAATGCTATAAAAATGAGAGATATGCACACAAAAAAGTCAGGAGTAGAATTTATAATGTAAAAAACAAGGGTAGTAATAATCATGATCTCAAGACAAAGTTAAAACTCAAATAGATTTAATCACTACACTATATGTCAGCCATTCTATTCAATATTTTTTAGACCATTTAGAATAACTAGACAGTATAAAATACCTGAGAGTATACCTGCCAAAAGAGACACAGGAACTATATGAACACAAACGTACACTTTTTATACAAATAAAAGTAACAACTAAATAACTGAAAGAGTATTTACTATTCATGTGTACGTAAAGTCAATATAAAAAAAGACAAGTTTACCTAACCTGTTTATGTAATGCCATCCCAATTAAATTACTAAAAAAAAATCTTACTGAGTTAAAAAAATAATAAAGTTTATTTGGAAGAACAAAAGGTCAAAAACCTCAAAGAGACCAGGGGAAGATGTAAAGGAAACAGATTCAGACCTTAAACCATATTATAAGGTAAGAGCATTGTTGAAACAATCTCTCAGACAGAATGTGATTTGGGTTGGAATATTGCCGTGGTGTAGGAAATGATGAGCTGGTTGAATTAGAAAAGCATGGAAAGATTTGGATATATGAAGGAGGATGCTCCCTTCAGAGAAACAGATGACAGGCAAACATGGCACAGACTAACATGTGTTTTGTGTCTGAGTGTAAACACATGTGTATGATTATGCATGTGTGCATACGCACACACATATACATACACAAATATATGTTTGTATATTTTTGTTTAATTATAGCCTTTCAGGGGTTGAGGGTAAAAAATAAGAAGTGCACAACAGAGAACAAAAGAAAACTTACAAGGAAGCAAAGAAAAGATGGACAGTTTTGAATAGTACGAGTAGTATTTACTACTATACAGTAAATATAGTCATTTAGCTATGTAGCTTTCTTGAAATGGAAATTATTGTTTTATATTGAATCCTCTCCTACATTCTGCTGTGTAAAACACAATGCTATTTTTTTCTTTTATTTTGTATTTGTTAAAAATTTAAAATAATTTAGGAAGAGCAAGATTCAAACTCTGTTTCTGACAGTGGTCATGTTTTACTGAACAAGTCACATAATAGCTCAGTGCCCCAGTCAACTATACTAAGACTAACATGAAGAATGCCTGCTAACTGCATTGGTGGAGGAATTCTCAATCACAAATCCAATTCTCCCAAAATGCCAACTTAAATTTATCTACAAAAGCTCATATTATTTACTTAGACCCAACTGTAAACTTATGTAACTTCATTTTTCTGTAATATAGTCAATTTAAGTTGAAAAAAAAAACCCACACCTTTCTCCACTATATTACAGATCTTCGTACTTTAAGAATGAAATACATTCTAAAGCATTTAGGACTGAGCTCAGTCCAGAGTAGCTGCTCAATGATGTCTTACTGAATAAAGTAGTACAGCTTCCATCCAATTTACACCTATAATGATCTAGGACTAAACTACCACAAAATCATCAGGGCCAAAGTAAAAAGTATTAGAGGAAGGGACTGGCAAAGGGTGTTAGAGGTAATAACCAGATTTGGTCTTAGGAATGGACTCAGAACTACAGCTCAATGTTATATGATTTTATCTTCTTGGATATCCCTACAGCTGTCACTTACCTACGTATTTATAAAGATGCAAGTATTTTTAAAAAAAAAAAAAAGTGAGCCTAAAACTGGCCCAACATTGTACAGAATACAATTTTAACTTACTAAAATTATTTTATAAGGCCATTTATAAAGTCATTATTATAGAATAGTAGCTTCAGCCTTTTCAAAGCACCATTCTCCTAAAAAAATAAGATGAATATTGACAAATGAGGTAAGTGATTATACTGCTGCAAATAAAACTATTTCAATCAAGTGACATTAAATTTTATGTTAATATTGATTAGGTTAAGCAGTCATTGTATGGCAAGTGTGAATATTCTTGGGTTCTTTTAAACTTTTCAAAATGTTATGTTACTCTTTTTAACACTTTGGGGAAAAGTTTCAATTTAACCTTAGTGAAATAATGGACTAACAAAAAGTCAGTTTTTAAATTAATTTATTTTTTACTTCAGATTTGTCATGAAATTATTTCATGTGATACATTTCAAATTAATTTTGAGGTCATAACTGTAATCCACCAGTTACATACAGTGGTTTTTCAATTCAAACACACAAGAGTCATGTTCAAAAAATAAAATTATTAAAGGAGCTCGATCTTTCTTTTAGTCCTGATACTACTAAATTTTAATTACCATTAATCAACATCCCACTACACATCTCTCAAGATGAAAAGGGATGGCCGTATTATTTCAGTAGTGGTGACTGGAGTTAAATAATATTTAAAAATTTTGTTGATGGAAATTACTCAAATGTATGATAGATGTTAAGTGTTTTGAAAATAAAAACCTAAATGTTGACATATTCTCCAGTGCAAATGGTATTCAGTTCAATCAACAATTAATAGTATTTGATCTCTATATTCATTAGACCATTACGCAGTGTATCACAATATTTTGAATGTTTCAATCCAGTTCATTTTATTTTTGGAGAAAATGGATATCCTAATATTATATCAATGGCAGCATTTTCAGCAAGTAAACAATAACTATTTCAGAGGTTCAGAAACTGTGAGGCCAACAATCAGTGGTATTATTGTTATACACTGAAATGTTCACTTAAGTAGTACAACACTTTTAAGTGGGAGAATTAACTCCTAAGGCCAATTTACTATTTTAAGATCTAAAAAGATCATGATTCCTAAAATTCAGAGGCACAACGGAGTACATCAATGAGAAATTTCTCTGAGCACTAAAATTGCCCAGTTTCTAAAAGACAACCAAATTTTTTTCATCCCATAAATATGGAATATATCACTCACCCTCTTTTTGTTAGTGTTAACTTGTATTTTCATTTTCCAAAATACAAGTGTGCTATAAATTTGGAGTAGATAAAAAGTAGCCCATTTGAATGAGGCTTCACTTAAATTATACGTCCTATACAGACCATTCTGTATGCTATTTAAACCAGCAGACTATTCCTGACAAGGAAAATGAGTACCTGAGGAACTCTCAAATATGGCAATTTTTCTTCAGCATGTCAACATGCTAAGAATTATTAGTTTATTTTAATTTAAAAATTAGATTAGCAGCACAAATGTACAATAACCTGGAACCTGAAAAGGGCTGTTTTATTTATTATCTGTGCTTTAATTTGAAGTTTTAAAATAAACTTAAAGAAAATAAAATATATGTTAAAGATTAAAGCTCAATTAAATTGGGAAATGTTTTCATAATCTGATTTAAGCAGTTTTTATCCTACCTAAAAAACTGAAGCCAAGATTTCATTTTAAAGTAACGACTGATATCGTAGGACAAAAGTACAGTAGTACAAATGAATGTTCTTCTGTTTTTGTAAAAAGAAAAAAAATACATAATATCTCATTACAAAAAGACAATGGATAAACTGGAAACCCTCATCAGCATGTGCATTTAATATATGGAAGAGTTAAAAAGAACATATATAATCAATTGCTGCTACCTGAAACAAATTCAATGTTTTCAGATATATGTGTGTATATATATATATATACATATATGTGAATGATTTTCTTAAACTGAGATAACTTCCCACAAAAAAAATAAAAGACTGATCTAAGAAATTATATAAGGAAAGACAAAACACTGTAGCAAATATGAAATGTTTAATGCTGGGGACTGAGGTTTTCTTCAAAGCATGTCCCACTGCCAGCAATGGGCTATATATTATTGACAACTGCCGTTACAAGAATTATTTTATTACTGTGTTAATCAATATAACTCCAGATTATTTTAGTGTTTGTAGAGCAAATAATCACTTGGCGTAAGGATACTCCTGAAAATTTCAAACTGTCAGTTTAGGATTCCAATGGTTTTAGGGAAGAGGTGTCAAACTCTAATAGAACAGGATCCCTGCTGGTTGCATACTGACTTAGAAAACCACAAATTAACATCTTCTGTTTTACTATATTTTTATTTGTTAAATATTCCAATTACATTTTGATCTGATTGGAGGTTGAAGAGGAGGGAGCCCATCCTGGAATGTTGCAGGCAGAATATGACACTTCCAGTTTAGGGAACTCCCAGCTAGCAAATACCTTCTATCACAGCAGGTCTATCATTTTTTCTGTAATTTATGATTTTAGAGAACTGTCTAGGGTATTGAGAGATTAAATAATTTGCTGAGGGTCACAGAATCAACTTGTGGCAGAGACAGGACTTGAACTGAGACCTTCTAGACTCCAAGGCTAGTCCTCTATTCCAACATACTATGCTGCCTTAAAATATCAAACATATCATGTGAAAGCCTGGGATAGTGAGTTCTCTTAAAAAAAAATCATACAAAGGACAAGTAAATGTAAAATGATTTCAGAACATTTATATTTTTCAAGAAACCTTTCCTAGTACCACTGTAGCATCCTATAACATTTGACTGTTAAAATGGTATACAGGGAGAGTAAACAGGCCTGTTAATATTTATCATTATCTTATAATGACAAATATTAATAGGATATATACATTACCTAAGTAAATAGTCTCTACTCACAATTTTTATAACTCTGGCACTTACTGTTTACAATATTAAAATATTTCTTAAAGGAAATTATTTTTGCATTTTCTGCCAATGAAGCTTTCCAGAAGAAAAGTGTTATATAAATTTGAGATTTTATTATATAAATTCTTAAGGGATAAACTTAAAACATCTTATAAATTGTATAAATAAAGGGATGTTTCTGAGATGTTGGCCATTAAAAAAGAATTGGTAAAAAAAAAAAGACACCTTTTGCGGAATTAAAAAATTTTAAGCTTAGGCTTATTTTTGAATTATGATCATAAATTCAAAGTTTTTAATTTGGATTTCAACCAGCAGTTAAATACTCTAGACATAGCATATCACTTTGCAGAATCTTATGGATAACTACGGATATGCATGAATCTTAATAGATACTCTGCCAAGCTGTGATAGTTCAAATGCATTACTATTACAGATGACTGTGAAAAATTGAGTTATTACATGTAAAAGCAATTATTAGCCTGAAATAAGCTCAATATTACTGAAGAATATGTTCCTTTTTTATACAACTTTTTAGACAGGAAAACTTTTTAAAAGACATCATTAGTCAATAAAAAGTAAGATAGTATGAAGCATTCCCCTCAAGAAAATATTTTTTTTTTTGGCACAATGAATTTTTTTAAACTTAAGTACAGGAAAAAGGGTTTTCATTTTGCAAAGTATAGGCCTGGAATTTCTCACTTCAAATGAACAGTTTAAAGTGTGTGTGTAGCAGTAGTAGTTGTGTTTTATGCATGTTGGTCAGAAACTTAGTGTTCTTAAGTGAAATACTGTACTTACATTCAGCATAGGTTTAGTACCAGATATCTACATGCATACCTCTGATAACATTCACATATTATACAGATATTGCACAAGTAAAGTTGCCAATATACTAATGCTCTCTGGGCAAGATTTAAAATTTGCCCCTCAGTATTATTTTAACCGTAGGTGTTCAAGATCCAATACTACTTTTCCCTAAAGCCTGACCGATCAATTACATTAAAAGAATGTTGCTTCATTTGGTCCCTATTTAATATGAAGATCAGTACCAATGTTTATTATACATTGTGTTTTTAATATGCTTTGAAATTCAGCAAAACCTGTTTTTCATATTTTCAAAACGTCCCTTCAAAACAGGAGAAGCATCGTCTAATTTTATATATATATATATATATAGTGTATATGTATATGTATATATATATATAAAAAATTAAAATGAGTGCACAGGGGTAGCAATGATTCCAATTTTGCCACCAGAGGTCTCCCTGTACATACTAAAGAATATTGCCACAGCAAATATTTAAGTTCACCATCTATCAGAGATCCAGTAGGTACAAAGTCCGCCAGAAAACATATCAACATACCATTACAGCTGGGTGCATTCCTTCATTGCACAGCCTAATCCAATTTCTGTCAATTCTTCACTTCCTTTCCCCCACTGCTCCCTAAAATGGCTTTAGGGTATACTGCAGCTGCTAAAGGGGCTTCTGTTTTTCTTGGTTCTCTGTTTGTTAGGTCTAAGATTGATGACATCTCCACCATTAAGTGTACTAGAATTCTGGCCAGAGTGACTTCCACCAGCTGTATTAAAGACACCTATGTAAATTGAGGGGAAAATGCACAGATTATTGAACTGGGTCAACTAGGCAGCATAATGATCATCTGACTAAAAGAAAGCTAAGATTATTATTAGTAGTAAATGCATTTTCAAAAATGCTAATTCTAACGAATTATCTGTTCTATCTCAAATTTCAGGTGCTACTTTTGAAGGGCAATTGATTAAATTAAAATATATTTGGAGAGTTTAATAAAGCATTATTGACAATTTTTGTTTTTAAATTTCAATTTAACATTAATAAAGGTATTATGGATTTCAAACTTGGTTTTAATATAAATTATTCCCACAGAAACTAAAAAGGGGATACAAAATTGCTTACATAGTATATACATGATAGGAAATTGAGGGGGATAGATTGAAAAAAAATCAGGTGGCCTAACTTCTACTGCTTAGATAAAATAATTTTAAAATGGGTTATTAGTAGAGTTCTTTCAAAAAAGCAATTACGATTATATGAAGGTTCTTTAAAAAAGTTAAGCTTATCTCACAAACCTCTACTCTTCACATTTCATATGTGCTAAGAAATCAGAAGAAATAAAATATATCTAATTGCTCAGGGAATCTATGTCTTTATCTTACATTTAAATACCATTAAGTCTGTACTTTTCTATTTACGGTTTACAAAGGGAAAATGAACATATTTTTTAAAAAGGTAAATGGTCACTTAAATGATGAAATGAGAAGATGAAAAATAAGGTTATCAACTCTATTTTATGTTTAGCACTTACCAATTTTGTTACTACTTGTATGCATTAATTCTGGGTCTTCAGCTATTTGTTGTTTGAGTTTATGAAGATATTTTTCTGCTAAATATTTAAAAACTAAAATGCAAAAACAGTTCAGTCAATAAGATTGTGTGAATAAAATATTTCACATATACACCAACGATATTACTATCAGCACAGGAGTAGTTGTAGAAAAAGGGGCACACCAATTCACTTTTGGCAAAGCTGTGAATAGGTCCAACCATTGTGAGAAGCAATTTGGAATTACACAAAGGGAATAAAATGGCCATACAATTTTGACCAAGTGGTTCCACTCTTAGGTAGATATGTATTTGTTGTTCAGTCGTGTCTGATGCTTCATGACTCTGGGGATCATATTGCCCATGGGGTTTTCTGGGCAAAGACAGTGGAGCGGTTTGCCATTTCCTTCTCTGGTAGATTAAGTCAAATGGAAATTAAGTGACTTCCCAGTGTCACATAGCTAGTAAGTGTCTGAGGTCATATTTGAACTCAGGTCTTTCTGACTCTAAGCCCAATATTCTATCAACTGAGCCACCCAGCTATGTATACTATGTATATATGTATACTATGTCATTAATGACAAAAAGAAAGACCCCATACATGCCAAAATATCTGTAGTGGCACTATTTGGGTCAGTAAAGAAGTAGAAATAAAGTAAATGGCCACTTGATTAAATTAGAAAATGGCCACAAAAATTGAGGTCCATGAATGTAATGGAATATTATGCTATAAGAAATTATAAAGGTAATGAGTGCAGAGAAGCATGGAAAGACAATGTTATATTATATGCAAAATAATGACAAATCAACGCTGAAAAATTAAAATGACCAAACTTGGTCTCAGAGAAGAGAGTTAAGAAGACATCTACCTACTCCCACCCGTACTTCTTTGCAGAAGCAGGGTACCTGAGTATGAAATACTATATATCAATTGTGTGACCTTGAGAAAATTACTTAACCTTGTACTGCTCTGGGCAACAAAGGCTGTAAATCATAGACAAGGTGTCAACCTTCAATGATAGTTCATCATGAGACATCCTCAGATCGCTGAAATCCCAGGTCCTTACAGGTAATCTGGTGGCACAGTGGACACAATGCTGGGTCTAGAGTTTGGGAGACCCGAGTTCAAATTTGACCCTTGGTAAGTCACCTGTCTGCTTAAGTTTCTTCAGCTGTAAAATGAGGATAATAATAGCACCTTCTTCCTAAGATGGTGGTAAGAATCAAGCAAATGTAAAGCACTAGCACAATGCCTGTCACATGACATTTGCTTCCTTCTTAGCTCTATTTCTGGATATATATTTCAGAGAGTCAATGTAGTATAGTGGATAGAACACTGAACTTGCAGTTAAGAAAATTTTTATTTTTAAATCCTCACTTTGACACTGAACAAGTTACTTCAATTCCGTGGGCCTTAGTTTCTTCATATGTAAAATGAAGGGCTTGGATATGATAACTTTTGAGGTACCTTCCAGGTCTAAACATAGGATTCCATGATAATTTACTAAACTAGGGTTCTGTCAATGAGTGCAAGCTTAATATAAGTGAGTACTGTACTATGCCTGGGTCAAACAACTTCTGATGATTTTAGAAGTGAACGAGTCCAGAAGAAAATAACTATGGTCACCATGATCAAGCGAAGCATTCTCTTATTATGTAATTATTCCATATCATTAAGCAAGAGTGCATAACAAATACACTATGAGAGTTCTTAATTATTTCTTTATGTGTCTAAATATTTCCACTTCTTTAAAAACAAAAGATCCTAATCATGCCCATATATGTATGGAGTAACAGAATGTGGAGAGTAAAAAAAGAGAGTAAATAAATAGTATCAAAGACTATAGAGAGTTCAAGAAGGATGAGGATTGAGAAAAGGTCTTTAGATTTGGCAATTAAAAGATCACTGGTAAATCTGGAGACAGCAATTTTAGTTGAATGATGAGGTTACAACCCAGATTATAGATAAGAGTATGGGAAGAAAGGAAGTAGAGGGACTTATTGTAGATGGCCTGCTTAAGGAGTTTAGCCATAAAAGGGAGAAGAGATACGAGACACAAGTTAGAGAGGGTGGATGGATCAAGTTTTTGAGGGTAAAGGTGACATGGGCATATTTGCAGGCAGTAGAGAAGCAGCCAGGAAACAAGCACAGATTGAAGAAAGTGAGAATGGGGATGACAGAGAGGATGATCTGCTGGTGAAGATGGGCTGGAACAGAATCACTTGTTAATGTAGAAGAGTATGCCTTGGCAAGGAGATAACTTTTCATGTGAGATAAGGTGAAAGAAGAAAGAAATGTAGAAGGCATCTAGGTGATATGAGATAAGGGGGAGGGAAGAAGAGGGAGCTCTTGGAGAATGGTATTATATTTTCTCCAAAAACACAAGGCAAGATTCTGAGCTTAGGGAGAACTATGGTAGATTTGAGGAGAGATGAAAAGGTTTGGAAGATTTGCTATGGTGAATGGGATAGTGAGTGAATTAGGGAGGTAAAAAATAATTGCCTTGAAAAAAAATGAGGGCTCAATAGTGACCTAGTCAGCATGGTTTCATGATTTTCTCCAGTTTTATTCAGCAGCATGTGTGTAGATGCAAA
The DNA here is from genome assembly GCA_023548195.1 of Bettongia penicillata ogilbyi. NCBI lineage: Eukaryota > Metazoa > Chordata > Mammalia > Diprotodontia > Potoroidae > Bettongia > Bettongia penicillata. The sequence goes on along the minus strand of JAJHZJ010000857.1, from coordinate 3,127,116 downwards.
GGAAGTAGATGGTGGGAGTAATGCACGGCTGAGGTTTGGCAGGGGAAGATTCGGAATAAGGGGGCAAAAGCCACAAGAGAAGAGGACAGTCTAGACAGTCAAGGGCTCAAGATGGGGAAGGGAGGAAAAGTGTGTCTACTGAAGGGGTTATAACCTAGGGAAGAATTGAGAGGGTGCAGGTATGGAGATAATAGTAAAGATGAACAATTTGGGATTTTAAGGCAGAGGAAGAAGCAGAATAACAATAGACTGTGACCAGGGAATTTCTGATTTCATAAACATGGAAGCAGTGCACTTGTGAATGATGGCAAGATTAAGAGCATGACCACCTTTGTGTGTGACTGAGGAGGGGGGGAGTAGGTCATATGAAACGAGTAAACTGGGAAATGTGTGAGGCGAGGGCAGGGGTGGGGAACCTTCAGCCTCAAGAACACATGTGGCCTTCTGGGTACATGGGCGTGGCTTTTTGACTTCAAGTTTTACAGAACAAACCCTTTTATTGAGGGAATTTGTTCTGTGAAGTTTGGATTCAGTCAAAGGAATGCCCTTGAGTGCTTAGAGGACCACATGTGGCTTTGAGGCTGCAGGTTCCTCATCCTGGAGTTATAGTTTTTAAGGAAGTATCAATATATGTGTTGAAGTCTCTTAGTGTGAGGGCAGGAACTGAGGAAGAAAGAAAGATCATGAGCCAGGTACTGAACTCTGAGGAAAGAGGAAAAGGGTCCTGGAGGTCAGTAGACAACAGCTATCAAATTTTGTCTGGGTGGTAGATACAGACTGAGTGAACCTTAAACAGGGGTAGCTTACTGAGTAATGCTGGTAGAGGGAGCAGCTGAAAGTAGCACAGCTAGGGCTGGTCCAACTCTCCCACCCTCAACCAGCGAGTCAGAAGAAATGAATAAAAGTGTAGATTGTGCTGGGGACACTGTAATCAGGAAGTGGCCAAGTCTTTATGAGACTCAGAAGATGGAAGGAGTAGGAAAGGAAAACTTTTAAGATGAAAGCAAATTTGTTGCCTATAGAGAAGTCATTATAGAGAAGATAGCAGAAGGGGAGGGGAGTTTTGGAGTGGGATGTTGTGGGAGTTGGGAGGAGAGGAACAGGAATAAAGGACTAGGTGAGCAGGTGATAGAGGACAGGGTTTGAATGATGACAAGCCAGGGGTACAGAATCACAGAGATGAGAATGGTAGGCCCTGGGGGAGGCTGTGTAAATTACTGAGGAATGAGTTCAGGTAGGTTTTCATTATCTAAAGAGGTTTCAGGGAGAACTTCTCTTAGGGGCTTAGGCAGTTCAACCAGGGGACGAGTGCTAGGAGTTGATGGAGTACCAGGCGTTTAAAGCTCTCTACAATGCAGCTCCAACTTGCAACTACTCACTATCTCATTTTATAAACTTAATATAGTCCAGACAAACTGACGTTGTTTCTTATTACTTATACAGGTCCCTTGCCACCATGCTTTTAGAGGATTCCTCATCTTAGAATTTCTCAATTCTGTGAAAGCTCCACCTTGTACAGAGGACCTTTTCTCATCTCCACAGTTTTAAGAACCTATGCCCTCAGCTCCACATTCAGAAATAATCTAGTTTAGGAAGGAATAGAGCCAACCTCTGAGTTAGGAAGATCTGGGTTCAAAATCCCATCTGTGATACATACTCAACAAGTCACTTAACCTTTTGGTGCCTCAGGCAACTCAGTGAAAATATTAATTGCAGGGAAGGTGCCGATAAATATTACCAGAGGGATTTTTCTCATTAGAAATTCCTTATACTGATCCAATCACAGATCTGATGTAAAAAAATCCTACTATTTTATATATACTTATATATACTACAAGTGTTCCCCAAATAGAATATAATTTCCTTGAGGGGCAGGGAATATTTCATTTCTGGTTTTGTATTCCTAGTGCCTAGCATTATAGAGAAGCTTAATAGATGCTTGCTGATTAAGCACTTAAATCCAACTTAAATACTTCCACCTCCAGGAAGCCTTCCTTAATTTTCCCTTGTTGAAAATGATCTTTTCCAGCTTCAGTCTTCTTGTAGAAATTTATTTCGTACCTTTCTAAATGTATTCATCATTTTATATCGTGTATTATAGCTACAGATATAGTTATATCTATTTATGGCCAATCCTCCTACTAGACTAAGCTCACTGAACGCAGGAACCAGTCCTATCTAAATGGTTTGCCATTTTCTTCTCCATGTCTCATCATCTAATAGAGTCATGTCTCTCCATAGGTCCTTTAATAAATGCTTATTACTTCTTATTTACTTGCACAACAAACCCCTACCTGGAGTTTAGGATATAAATATAATTTCAATGTAGACTACAAATCTTTTCTAATCTCCCCGCCGCAGCCCCCCGCCCCCACCAACCATAATCTGCAGTTGAGCTGAATATAAATTAGGATAGTTAACCAAGAGAAATAAAGTGTTGGAGCTGAGGTGGGGTGGAACAGGACATGCAGGGTCGGAGAGATTGTTAACTGTCTTGAAATATTTACAACTAAGGTACACAAAATACCTGGATAGGACCGCAAATCTTTTTATAATTGCATTGGTTAGAGTAGAAAGTGGCATACATTTAACCCTTTTCCTCAAGTATTTACACAACTGATATCTAGGATCTCAAAATGGATTCACTCATAAGTATTTGCTTTAATTATGTTGAAACTGTGCAGAATGAAGACTGAATCTAGCCTAGAGAGCTATCAAAGTGAAGGCCAAGTTCAGGAACACATAATGAAGCCAATATCCTAAGTCAATTACTTTTCTTGAATGCCATTTACTTATAAAAAATTGATGGGGCACTCAATGACCAGGTGGGAATTTAAAGCAATTCTGTAATCTTTAGTATAAAAGTCTAAGAAAGGCACATGTTTGGAAGAAATTATGCATTATATACACTGCAATATGTATTTATATTATTAATCCACCATCAACTAAAAGAACCAACATTACTGATAAATAAACACCTAAATAAATTTAGGCCAAGAGATTATCTTACTGAACTATTTCATATTTAACAATGATACTATAGTTCAGGTTGGAGGGGTTGTGAAAAGAGAGGTACATTAATGAATAGTGGATAGCAAGGATAAAACAGAACATCAACACTCTATAATTAATTTTTTAAAAAGCAATTTACCTTCAGTTACATTTAGGTCCTCTTTCACTGAAGCTCTGTAGAATCTTAACTTTAATTTTTTTGCCAATGCCTCAGCTTCTTCACTGCACATAAATTCAGAAAAGAAAATGCTTATAAAGACATAATTTTAAAACATGACAATTATTATTAAATTTATTTTTGTTGTTTAGTTATGTCCAACCCTTTATGATGTCATTTTGGGGATTTTCTTGGCAAAGATACTGGAGTAGCTTGCCATTTCCTTTTCTAGTTCATTTTACAGATGAGGAAAGTGAGGCAAATAGGGTTAAGTGACTTGCCTGGGGTCACACAGCTAGTAAGAGTATGAGGACAGATTTGAACTCAGGTCATCTTGACTCCAGTACCGATATTCTATCCACTATGCCACCTAGTTGCTCTATCAAATTTATATACTGCTGAATATAACTTGGGGAAAATGACCAGATCAAGATTTTATTTTACTTGTTAGACTTTAGAAGAGTTTGATTTTTGAAACCCAATTAAATGAAATATATTGAGTAACTACACTTTTTGTGGTGGGGGTCAGCATTTTTAATAGTAACACCTTTCATTACTCTTTCCAAGCCCTAAACAAGAGTTTACGTATAACCCACCAATCTCCATCCTAAGCAGCAACAACAATTCTACAAAGCCATCACTCTGTATGTCTGCAACTCTAAAGTCATTATAGCTGGCATGATTTTACTTCATTTTATGTGAGACTCTACTCTTTCCACTCTGTAAAACAGGCAACAAACTGAACTGAAAGTTTCAGGCACAAATACTTCTTATACTCACTCTGGCCACAAAGACACTGTTGGGCAAAAGGCAAAGTTGGCATCTTCACTGCAATGCACACAAAGATACCAACAGATACCAAAGACTTCCAATTTTTATTTTACTTGGAATTGGAATCGTTTTAAAAAGAAAACTAAGCCAAGATTTTTCGAAGTATCCATAGCTATAATTAAGTTAAATTCTGTAAATCTATTTAACAGTAGGATCAAGGTGATTGCTGAGTTCCATATGAAGATTTCAGTTCTACAGTTCTAAATGCCTAGAAAGCTTTCTTTAAAAAAATCCTGCTAGTGAGACAGTGCTTGAAGGTCTGCCAAGTGACAGACACGTATTACTTTATCTGATCCCCAAAGGCACTCTATGAAGCTAAGTACTGAAGGCATACATACTTCTCTTTGGTCACATACTTACTAAGTGTTAGAGCAGGAGAATTTTTTCCATACTGCTTCTCGTTTACTTACCAAACACCATAAACAATGAGGTGACTATTTTGAGAATTAAAAACATTTAATTTATATATAATACGTACTAATTTAATACTTCAATGTTCAGTGACAGTATTACAGGATCTGTGATACCTAAAGTGTCTTCAATCCTAAAAGTTGTATAATCATACTGAAAAAGGCTTGGCCCAGAAGAACTGAGAAAATACGTTGGCTTTCTTTGTAGAAGTTTGAGTACAACGGATGTTAAATTTGTAATATAGTCTCAGACTGGTGATGGGCTGATTAATTTGGCTGAACTGCTTCCCTACCCCCGCCTTTGCTATTTGTTGTTACAGGGTAGCTCACTGGGTAGAGAAGGTTCATATTCAGACATTAAGGTGGTATAAAAACAAAAGATATCAATACAGTTTTTAAATATCTTCAACTTAAGGATATTAACCATATTATCCTTGCCTACGGCAAACAGGGCTTTGCAAACCTTAAAATACTATAGAAATACTTCCTTCCAAACCTTTCCTTTATTTAAGGCTCACAACCTTCCTGGTAACTCCATTTTCCATCAGCTGCATAGCTTGGCTTTGACTCTACAGAACAACATGCCCATGTGCTGGATACCCCCTGGTGATCCGTCCCCGCTTCCTTTGGCATGTTATGTTCTTCCATTAGACTGTAAGTTCCTTGTAGGTAGGGCCTATCCTTTTCTTATTTGTATTCCCACTACTTAGCATAATGGTACCTGGCAGAGAGTAGGTGCTTAATAAACGTTAATGAATTAAAACTGAATTGAATATAAATTTGAGCTACCACTACTTGAATTCCACAAATAAAAAGGATTAAAAAAATGGATCTAGCATCCAAATGCAAAAGAATCCCTTAAAATATACTTAATTTCCCCTCCCCCTCATTTTAAATTCAGCATTAACACAACTATGCAAACCATTCACAGAGAATAATTCATGTTGATTTCTGGTGTAATATAGTCTTTAAAAGCAGCTTTGCTAAATTTTATAAGCGTAAGTAATGCCAAATTTAATTAATGCTTGAATTCTGTAAAATTAAAAGAGAATGGCCATCTTACTTCTTTATACAAGAATCATCCAAGAGGTCAATCTTGTTCTGTACAAGTACTGTTGGGATATCTCCAACTTCAGTTACTACCTTCTCTCTCCAACTGGAAATGGCTTCAAAAGATTCCCTGTCTATAGTGGAAAACACAAGTACACAAGCTTGGGCTCCTATAAATGCCAAAAACAGAAATTATTATTAAAACTAATGAATCATCATGGAAAAGGAGATTTTATTTCACTTGTACTTAAGTATGCTTATTTGAAATGTTAAGTGGGTTACATGTTTAAGAGAATAATTGAAAGAGTCGTTCTGCCCCTACTCCCCAATCTAACAAAAGTCCTGAATTCCATTTCAAGAATTATATTATGGGAAAAAATTCCAATGATCTAATTAGTCTAGATCATGTTTACTTGTACAAACTTAACTCACTCCTCCTCCAAAGAGAGCAACCCAAAACTGGGCAATCCACCTCCAGGGAAAAGAGGGCTTTACAACTGAAGCTGAAAATAGGAAGGACAGCTGCAGCTATTCAAGAGAGAAAAGCTCCTTTGGTGAAAGCAAAATACTGTTTCTAAGAATCAAGACATCTTAGATTCATTCCAAGCTTCCTATTAATAGTCAAAATTTTAATCTGACAACTTAACATGCTATAGGAAGAGGAGCTTGTGTTTCACTAAGAGAAAAGTGTAGAGAGCAAAGGGATAGATAATGATAATAACAGTAATACTAAGAGGAGTAAATCTATTACCTACTACAGTGGAAGGCTGAATGGCTGTCAAGGAAAGACCAGGATATTATGCAAAGTAAAAGTATTCCCACAAAATTAAGACAAATACATGTGCCAAATAAGCATAAACAGATATATACACTTATTTTTAACAGCTATTCATAATTTATTTTAAGGCTAACCATGATTTAAATTCAATAAATGAACTGCTTATTTTTAGGACAAAGTTGTGTTTATACATTAACAGTTACTATAATTAAAATTCAAATAAATTATGTAGGGAAAAATAAATAACTGTGTCAGTATATTACTCCTTGGAAGGCCATAACAGGTCAGCTTGTTTCCACAGAGGTATGCACATATTTCATGACTGTAGAAAGATACTATTTCAAATAACATTAAAATCTCTAGGTAGGTTTCTTCAATCTTCTTAAAAGTATAATGTAGTGTAGAGAATACAAATGACTTTCAAGAATTCCAAACACTGTTAGATTTCTTAATATGACCTTTTAGTTACCTAGATAGAAATGTAAAATAACTAAAGCTCAACAAACAGTAAATATATCTGCAAAAACAAACAAAAAGTACTAATCCCTGACAAGCACATAAATTCTTGAGAAGCTCAAGGTGTATATGTAATAACTATGGACAAAAACAAGGAACAGGGGATAGGAACAGGAGGAATTGAAATTTTATGGTTACCTCCCTCTACCAATGCAAGTCACTATTTTCTCTGCAACTTAGAAAGTTGGGGGAGGTGGAGCCAACATGGCAGAGAGAAGAGAGCCTGAGTTCTCCTTCAAACTCCTACAAAAACTTTAAAAAATAACTCTTAAACAAATTCTAGAGCAGCAGAATCCACAAACAAAAAGAGTGAAACAAACTTCTAGCCCAAGACAACTTGGAAGGTCAGCAGAAAAGGTCTGTTGCACCAGGGTGACAGAAGTGCCCAGTCAATTGAGGGCTGTACCAATGCAGACTGGGACCCAGCAAACCTCGAGTAGGCCTCAAAGCAATTGAATCCCTGATGGCAACAGCCATTTCCAGACCTCTGAGTCCACAGATGCCAAAGACCAGCATAGTCCTGGCCCCAGCAAACCAGAAGCAGACCTTGGAAGGCATTCAGTCAGCAGTGACAAGTGGCAGTGGCTGCTTCTGGAGCTATCAGCTTACGGAGGGTAAGGAGGTCAAATAACTGGTTAAGAGGAAATTACAGAGGTCTTCTTGCTATCACTGAGGCAAGACTCTCTTGCTTTTGCCCAAATTCAGATCTAGATTGCAGTCCCGGGTGGTAGTCGCAGGGCAAAGAGGAGCACCAACATAGCAGAATGTGGCAGCAGTGGAGCAGGGACTCTCCTCACAGTTCCAGGTCATGGAAGAGCTCAAAAAAGACTGAAAAGCAAGTAAGAGAGGTGGAGGAAATTTGGGAAAAGAAATGAGAGTGAAGCAAGAAAATCATGAAAAATGAGTCAACAGCTTGCTAAAGGAGACAAAAAATATTGAAGAAAATAACACCTTAAAAAACAGACTAGGAAAAAGGGCAAAAGAGATCCAAAAACCCAATAAGGAGAAGAATGTCTTAAAAAGCAGGATTGGCCAAATGGCAAAGGAGGTTCAAAAGCTCATCGAAGAAAATAATTCTTTAAAAATTAGAATGGAGCACATGGAAGTTAATGACTTTATGAGAAATCAATAAAACAAAAGTAAAAGAATGAAAAACTAGAAGACTGTGAAATATCTCACTGGAAAAACAAATAACCTAGAAAATAGATCCAAGAGAGATAACTTAAAAACTATTGGACTACCTGAAATCCATGATAAAAAAAAAGCCTAGATATCATCTTTCAAGAACTTATCAAGAAAACTGCCCTGATATCCTAGAACCAGAGAGCAAAAGAGAAATTGAAAGAATCCACTGATTACTTCCTGAAAGACATCCCAAAATGAAAGCTCCCAGGAATATCATAGCCAAATTCCAGAGTTCCCAGGTCAAGGAGAAAAATATTGTAAGCAGTCAGACAGAAACTATTAAAGTACCATGGAGCCACAGTCAGGATAACACAAGATTTAATGGCTTCTACATTAAAGGACTGAAGAGCTTGGAATGTGATATTCTAGAAGGCAAAGAAGCTAGGATTACAACCAAGAATTACCTACACAGAAAAACTGAATATAATCCTTCAGGGGAAAAAATGGATATTCAATGAAATAAGATGAGTTTCAAGCATTCTAGATGAAAAGACTAGAGCTGAATAAAAAAATCTGACTTTCAAATACAAGACTCAAGAGAAGCATAAAAAGTAAATAGGAAAGGGAAATCACAAGGGACTTAATAAGATTAAGCTGTTTATATTTTTACACAGCAAGATGATATTTGTAACTCATAAGACATTTCTCATTAGGGTAGTTAGAAAGAATATATATATATATACACATATATGTGTGTATATATGTATACACACACACATATATATAATATACATATATATATATATATATATATACATACAGAGGGCACAGGTGTGAGTTGAGTATGAAGGGATGGTTATCTAAAAAAAGAAAGGGAGAGGCAGAATGGGATAAATTATCTTACATCAAAGAGGCAAGAAAAAGCTTTTCCAAAAGAACAGAAGTGAAGGGGAGTGAGTGAACCTTTATCTCATCAGAATTGTTTCAAAGAGGGAATAACATACATAATCAATTCAGTATAGAAATCTATCTTACTTACCCTACAGGAAAGTAGGAGGAGAAGGGGATAAAAGAAAGTGGGGGAAGGAGGTGATAGAAGGAGGGCAGACTGGGGGAGGAGGTGGTTCAAAGCAAAACACCTGAGAAAGGTCAGGATGAAAGGAGAGAGAGAATAGAATAAATGGAGAGGGGATAGCATGGAGCAATAGTACTGTGAAAAAAAATTTTTGAGGCTATTTTCTCTGATAAAGTCCTCATTTCTCAAATACGTAGAGAACTCAGTCATATTTATACAATTAAAATTTAAAATAAAAACTATTTCACAACTGATAAATGATCAAATGATATGATCAGTTCTCAGATGAACTAACAAAAGCTATATAAAAGTCAAAACCATATAAAAATACTTTTACTATTGATTGGAGATGTGCTAATTAAAACAATTCTGACATACTACTTCATACCTATTAGATTGGCTAATAGGACAGAAAAGGTAAAGGTCAAAGGGGAAGCAGGATAAATGAGACTTTAACGTGCTACTGGTGGAGTTGTGAACTGATTCAATCATTCTGTAGAGCAATTTGGAACTATACCCAAAAGACGACAAAGCCAGGCATACCCTCTGACCTAGCAATTATTATTACTAGGTCAGTATCACAAAAGAGATAAAAAAACAAAAAGGAAAAGGATGTATATGTACAAAAATATTTATAGCAGCTCTTCTCTGAGGGTAAAGAATTACAAGTTGAGGGGAAGCCCATCAGTTGGGGAATGGCCTGAACAAGTTGTGGTATGTGATTATGATGGAATACTATTGTACCATAAGAAACCATGAGCAGGATGCTCTCAAAATAAACCTGGAAAGACTTGCATGGGCTGATGCAAAGGGAAATGTATTGTGTACAAAGAAACAACAATATTATAAGATGATCAGCTGTGAATAACTTAGCTATTCTCAGCAATACAACAACCCAAGACAATTTTGAAGGATTTTGATGAAAAATGCTATCCATCCCCAGAGAAAGAACTGAAAGTGTTTGAATACAGATTGAAGAACACTTTTTTTACTTTATTTTTCTTGAAGTTTTTTTCTTGCCTATGTGTTCTTTCACAACATGACTATTATGGATATATTTGGCATAACTACACATGTATGACCTATACTGAACTGCTTGCCTGCTCAATATGGGAATGGAGGAGTGGGAAGAAGGGAGAGAATCTGGAATTCAAAGTTTTAAAAAGGAATGTTAAAAATTGTTTTTACATATAACTGGGGAAAAATAAAATACTAAAAAAATTTTCTTTGAAGTTGGTTCAGTCATTGAAAGGCTAAGTGCCTTGCTCTAGGTTACATAGCTAGTGTATGTCAGAGGCAGGACTTTGCTAACTTAAAATCAATATATAAATGTTAGCCACTATTATGAAATGTATACAATTTAAATTATTACACAGCATTAAAAACACTTCAAAAACACACCAAACACTAGAACATCACCATAATACAATCTCAAATTACACAGAATTCAATAATAAAAAAAAAGATTCATCTTATACACCCAACAAGGTGATTTGATTTCCAAAAATATCAGAAAAAAATTTAGTTTTAATGTTTGTCTAGGAAGAAGTATAAGGGAAAAACTGTTGACTCAGGAGTAAGATCTAATCTCTGTCCCAATTTGAGCTGGGTTGAGTCACAAAAATTAGGTACTTACACATAATTTTTCTTTTCTCCATACTACTTATATGAGTTTAATTATGGTAGCTGTTAATGTATAAAAACAAGCTTTTCCCTGAAAGTAAGCAATTGGTTTATTGAGCTTAAATTCATGGTTACTCTTAAAATGAATTACGAATGCCTATTGCAAATAACTAGCTGTACAGTCTTGAATAAGTTACTGAACCTCCATCTTCCTTTTCTCATCAGCAAAATGAAGTCTGGCTTTCATAGTTACCAAGATCGATTACAGCTTTAAGGTTCTATACATACCTAAAACAATTAATTTGGTATAACTCAGAAAAGTACAAGATGAGGGAGAATAAAGCTCACCCTCTTATGAAAAGAAAATCATAGCAGACCAATACCTTTTTTCTAGAATAAAATGAAGAAAATAAGAGATGTGATACTCTGAATTTATTTTCATATAATTTTTTCCCTTCTGTATGAACTCATTGAAAAAATGGTAAATTTGATATCAATATTTTTATAAAAAGCTATCTTCATCAATGACATGTAGATTATTTTTCTTAAAAACTGTTACTTATTTTATTGATGTCTTTTGTTTTTATATAACATTCATTTCTGAGAATAAATTATTCCTGAAAAGGCTGACCTCCACAAATGATATTGTTACCAGACCACAAGGTACGAATGGAAAAGGGATTTCCTAAAGTTGGAGGAGCATCCCTGCAGAAGCTCCTGTTTACAGATGATACTGCACTGACTACATCAAGTCCCACAACATTATAAAGCTTCCAAAGTAAGATTTATAACAACTCAAAGAAGAATTGACCCTAATGATCCACACAGAAAAAGAATGAAGAATGACTTTTGTTCAAGTTTTGTAATGAGCTGGATATGAACAGCTTGTTTCTTTTCCATGTTGTTTTGATATGCAATGTAGGTGAACAATAAGCTTAGGACAGAATTGAACAATAAGATGATAGTCCAGATTGGATTTAGAAAATTATGCATCACTTTCAATGACACCAAGCTTTTCCACGAAACTGAAACCCATCTTTTTAGTATAAATATTCTTACAGAGATGCTTTTTGTTGTTCAGTTGTGTCCTACTCTCCATGACCCCTTTTTGGGAGGGTTTTCAGGGCAGTGATACTGGAGTGATTTGCCATTTCTTCTCTAGCTCATTTTACAGATGAGGAAACTTAGGTAAAAAGGGCTAAGTGACTTGCCCAGGGTCACATAGCTAGTGTCTGAGGCTGGATTTGACCTCATGAATATGAGTTCTCCTGATTCCAAGGCCAGTGCTCTGTCCACTATGCCTTCTATAGCTGCCCTTATAGAGAAAACTGAAGGCCAACGAAAACACAATAAAGAAAAATAGTTAAGTGTACATAGACAGATATCAATGAGAATTTGACAATATTAGTACCTTTAAAAGTATTAATAAAGTCTACAATTTTTTTTTCCAATTTTGATTCTATTTCCAGCTTCTATGGGAGATTATGGGAGAAGGAGAAGAGGAAGAGAATTAAGGCAAATCAAAGTAGACTAGGGAGTAGAAAGAGTAGATTCAAGAAGGAGAAGGTAGTTGGAAAGGCACAGTAAATAAGTAAAGGAAAATTAAGACAATAAAACAAACTGAGTAGAGATTGGTGGGTGGGACAAATTGGTGAGAGATAACAGGCTGAAAGAGAAGTACATGTGAAATTGTTATCTAGATTAAGTAAAGGAAGATAAGTGAGCCTGTCAAATTGAGAGGGGTATTAATCAGCTATAAAAGTTTTAACTAGGTTCTTAGGATTGAGGTGTAAACACTAACAAATAATTTTTTTTAAAAAAGTCTGAAAATCTCAATTATCTTGGAGAAAAGGGAAAATTGTGCAGTGCCTTGAATCAAATGTGCAATATTTATATTTCTGCCACAGTCAAGTGACTGTTATATGTGTTCCAAGTATAGGATGATCTCCTGGAGAATACGCAGGGACTAAAAATGCTTCTCCATACTTTAGGTTGTCAGAGAGAATGAAGGGTTTCCAAAGTTAAGACAAATAAGCAAAGAAGAGAATCTGAGAACGAGTGGAGGAAATAGCACAAAGGAGAAAAGAAAGGATAGTTATATAATTAGAGCTTACTGAAAGATTTGAGGCTCTACATGAAGAAGAAGGAGCTATATGCTCTGAGTAGGAAGCATCTGTTTGTCCTGCAAGGAACAATTATTAAAGATGGCTGGCCAACATTTAGAAAGAGAAACAGTGATTATAAAGAGCCAGCACAACTTCATCAAGAATGGACCATGCCAGTCTAAACTAATTTTCTTTTTTTCTTTTTACAAGATTAGTAAACTGGCAGACAAGAATGCAGTGAATATAGTTTGCCTAGATGTTAACTAAGCTTTTGCTAAACATAGCACACTACCATTGTGGACAAAATGGGGATATATGGATTAGAGATGGATTATGAGAGCATTAGAGGGCAAGACCCAAACAAAGATTGTTAATGGTTAAAGGTAGGAAGGAGGCCTGTAAAGGAGCGCCCTCAAATATCCATGCTTGTCCTATGCTGTATTAAACAGTATTAACAGTACCTGTTAGCAGTACATGTACTGTACTAAACAGTACATTAAATACTCATACATGACTTGAATAAAGACATAGATAGCATGCTCAGATAATTTTTAGATATGACAAAGCTAACAAATTGATCATACTCAGTATTCAAAAGGATTTTGACAGACTAGTGAATTGGGCTGAATCCATAAAATGAAATTCAATAAGGTAGGGGACCTCCTTTTAAGAGTGTAACATGAAAGCTCTTAGAAGACTCCAGCTCTCTCACATACATGCCAGCACAGATCTAAAAGGGCATCAATTTAACAAACACCAGATGGAACAAGGGAAACAGTAGGAACTCCACTATTCAGTACAGGACTTCGTACACAGATAACTAGAACTTTGAAGGCACTAAGAGAAGGACAATAATGTGGGAATCAGAAGCCAGTGCAAGTTCTGGTAAAAAAGAGTCTGAAGCCAGACGGAACTCTTCACAGGAAAATCTATAAAGAGAGGTCTGAAGCCAGCCCAACATATAGGACATTAGCCCTGTACTCTCAGGGCAACAGCAAGAAACAGAGCCATGTCTCAGAGCACTTTAAGAGTAATAGCAGAAGGCAAAGCAGATTTAACAATAAAGTATACAATGGGGAGCCTTCCAAGAGGTCCAAGATCATCACACTCTCTCACCTCGGATCAAGGCTGACAAGGCCAAAGCAAGGGATAAAGTAAATATGAATTGTATATTGTGGAAGAAATAGACAGAGGCTGAACTTGCATTGGGCCAATGGAAAACAGAGGCAGAAGACAGGCAAAGAAGTAGAGGATGGAATCAAATAAAGGTGACAACATCCAGAACTATAGCAATATCCAGACTTTAGAAGAGATAGATTAAACAGAACCTATCTGCCCCATCCAAGAGTATAAAAGGGGATATTTACGACAAAGGCCCAATCCAAAAACTGAGGTTGGACAGAAGAAGTAATAGAAAAAAAATACAAGAAACTTCAAAAGGTAAAGGCATTTGAGCAAGAGGAGGTGATTAAATGAAGAAGTGCTTAGATTGTATTAGAGAGAGAAAAGATAGGTATCCTTTTGTAATGGCCCTGTCTTCAGAGACCACTGAGGAAGAAAGAAAAACACAAGATCTGAGGATTAGTTTTGTTTCTTCTTATTGGTTTTAAGAGAGAAAAGAAAAAGAAAATAAAAAAGAATACAGCATGGAAGAAATGAAAAAAGGAAAACATATCTCATAACTAGGGTGCTCAAGAAAAGTATAAACATGGAGGGTGCTCAAGAAAAGTATAAACATGGAGGAATGAACTTCCATTCTCATCTGAGCTAGGCAAAACAATTTGGTGTAGAAAAACATGTGAAGGGTAGACAAGAGGTTTAAGAAAGAGAGTTGATTAGAGAAGGAATGGTCACAAACTTACAAACTTCAACTCTGGAGGGTGGATCAAGATCATCATAAAAGAGAAATTAAGAGTACAGAAAAAGTATAAGAACCAATATGTGTAGTCCAGATAATTTGATGAGAACAAGAATGAATAATGGGCTAAGTCTTTTACCATCTTCTCTTCAAAGAGGAAGGTGAAGATTAAAAAGTGGAAGAGGATATGATGGAGTGGAAAATACAATTAATAATGTAACCATGAATGGGGATGGGATGAATTCACCTATAAAACAGAGTAAGGATGAATTATAAACAAGAAGCCAACAACAAAATGGTTATAAGAAACATACTTGAAATATTAAAAGATCAAATAGTTAAAATCAAGGACTTGATTTTACCACAGGCAAATTCTAAAAAGCAAAGGTAACAAGGCAAGAGTAAAAAACAGACAAGGGCTAAAAGACAAACCTGGAAACTACGTTACACCTAAAGATACCACGAATAATTCAACAACATCAATACCAAATGACATGGCATCTAAGTGTCTGATGAAAAAGTTAATTGACTATAAGGGGGAAAAGACTACAAAACTTCAGTTGAAGACCTCAATATACCCTTGTCATAACTAGATAAATCTAACAAAAAGATAAACAACAAAAAAGTTAAGGATATAAAGAGAATTTTATTAAAGTTAGATCAGATGGCTCTCTGGGAATTGCTGAATGGGAATCAAAAAGAGTATACACACTTTTTCGGTATGCATATTTACAAAAATGACTGCGCAGAAGAGCATAAAAATCTCATAAAAATGGAATAGGAGAAATATTAAAAAGACTCATTTATGACCATAATGTAATAAAAAGCAGTCAATAAAGAGTACTTGAAAAAATTGTTCAAATAAAAATAGAGATTAAATAGCATCTTCAAAGATGTGTGGGTCAAAGAACAAATCAGAAACAACAGATAATTTCATCATCAAAGAAAATTACAATGATGAGACAGTCTACCAAAACATTTAGCATGTAGCCAAAGCAACCCTTTTTGTCCTACTGTATTCTACCATGCGCTCTGCATACTCTACCTTCCCAGAAAACTGAACTACTAGTAACATTTTCATCGAAGAAGGAAAAAATAGGTCATTAAATGGGCACAGAATTGTTGTTCTTGTGTTATTCCCTCATTCTTGAAGTGGACCATGACATCAAGATGATGACATGACTTGCAGATGACTTTGCTTTGAGTGAGGGGGGCTATGCAAGGCCACCAACCTTACTTCCTCCTCCAGGGACACCTGGGTCCAGGGGCCTGATAGTCATCAGGACTGAGGAAGATTGTCTAGGATACAATATGAGACTCTGGCCTCTTTCGGGATATGTCTTATCACATTCTCACTTTGAATAAGATACACCCATTCAATGAACAGGCTTCTTTATGGCAACAAATCAAAAAACCCAACCAAACACAAAAAGAGAATTTGTGAAACCAAAATAGAGATAAGATTAAAACAACAAATAAAAAAACCTCAACTGAACTGATAAATAAAACTAAGAGCTAAAAAAACTAACAATATACAAACTATTAGCTAATATGATCAGAAAAGTAGAGGAAAATGAAATTGCCAGAAGCAAAAATGAAATAAAGGAAAATTCAGAACAAATAAAGAGGAAGTAACGGAAATTATTTAAAACAATTTTTCCCAATTATAAGCCAATAAAACTGATCATTGAGATGAAATGGACTGAATATCTACAGAAATAAAGACTACTTCTACTATACAGGAACAAGAAATAGAGAAGAAAGCTATGGAGCAAGTCATAAATAGGTGGAGGGTTCCCACTCCTTGGGGTCTTCAAGCAGAGACTGAATGAACATGTCTGGTATGTTACAGCAAGTGTTCCTTTTGTAGATGTTTTGGACTTGATGACCATTGAGGTGCCTTCCAACTCTGAGTTTTTTTAAGTCTGCTCCACCAAGAAGTGGTATAAGAAATGTAAGCCAAGAATTGTCTGCCCAGAAAAGGAGATGGGTCAGTCGTATAGCTAGGATAACAGATGTAACAGATAAGAAAGACAATTTGATGGTACACTGTACCCAAACATTATTAAAAGACCAAGCAGTATGTGTTTAGCATGCTGAAAGGACATGAATAAGACCTGTGAGGGATGAGAGAATAACTATGGGTTGAAATCTGAAAAGTTGGAAGGAATATCCAAACAGATAAGATGAGATCACAGATCCACTAAAGAATTGACTTAGTGTTAATAGGCTGCATTACACTACACTAAATACATACTATACTAAATAAATTTATTTAGTGCCATGTTATTACAAATACATTATAGTCACTGCTGAGTCATACTAATCCAAGAAAATAGTATTTTAAAATTCTGACAGTAAAAGAGGTATTTTTACAGGAAATTATCATTTACCTCAGCCTCATTAGAGACCTGAAGCTTTTACTAGTTCCTGACTCTCCATTTTGAAGCTCTAATCTTGTAATTATTGCTCTTTCCACCCTCATTTATCTTCCTATACTCTGAATTTATTATTTAGTCTATATTATATAATTTGCTAAATTCTCTCTTTTTGCAACTATTTCAAGAATACTAGGCTTATTTTTTCAACTAGGAAGGGAACATCTTATACTTTTATTGTACTTGAGTAACGTTAAATACACAGTAGGCACTCACTAAGTATTTGTTGGTAAGGACAGTACAGAAACTTCTTGCCCTCAGAAGACTCACCTTGACAACAACTAGACTAGGTCTTATAAGGGATCACATATTTTCAAGGCAGAGGAGAAAGATGAATGGTATCCTTATAATTAGGTATTACTTTTACTAAGTAAGAACCAATATGTTAGGATAAGACAAATTTTGTTCTGATTTCACATAAAAGTTCACAGCTTTTCTATGATTTAAAAAATTTAAAAATGATAAAATTACTTCACTATGTTCATATGATTTTTTTTACTATAAAATGAAGCACCACTTATCACCTACTTAGGTATAAAGAATATTAGGAGTTTGGGTGTCTAGAATACTTTGAAATTATAATGATTTCTAAAGAGAAAATATTAGGCAACAAAACTGAATTGTCTTATTTATCCATAAGAACAGGAGAAAACAAGAACAAAACCAAAATTTACCTCGGTAGTAAGCCTTTGTTATTGCATCAAACTCTTCTTGACCTGCTGTATCCCATAACATTAGCCTGACATCTTCATCATTAACCCTGAAATAAAAAACATGCTAATTAAAAATTTTAAGCGGAAAAATTCAATGACAGTTCAATATTTTGTTTTTTGAAAAACGTTAAGTTCTTAAAAATATATAATAAATGAACTTTTTAGATAGGTTTTGGCAATGTTGCTTTAACATTAAGTCTCTCATAAGAATCTTTCCTTTTCTTGTCTTTATTTTTCCTCTTCCCCTTGCCTTGAACAGACTCATCTTCTTCTCCACTCCCATCCCTCCCAAAGCTTGTCCTTCCCCTCTTAGCTTATTTATGAGTTCATAGTACCTTATCCATCACACAAGCTTGAAATCTCAGAATTCGTTTTAAAATATTGCTCTTTTTTTTGTTTCATTTAACTTTCCCCCTTACCAGAACTTCTCTCTTCCTCCTAGAGTCATAGCAAAGAATTTTTCCTTTTCCTCAGAGCCTTCTTTAATTCTTTCCTCACTTCCTACCCACAAGTTAATTGCCATGTCTTACTACATCCTACTAGCACAACCTCTTTCAAATCCTTCCTCCCTTTTCTACTTCACATTGCTACCACCTATTGAAGTCCTCATTTCACCTTGCCTAAACCACTGTTAACAGCCTATTAATTATAATCCCCTGCATCTACTTTCTAACCCCCTCCAAGATAGATATCTACCACACATTTCTCTTGTCACTCTCCTCTTCACTGCCTATAGGATAAAGCAAAAACTACATGGTCTGAACTATAAGGCTCCCCCATACTCTGGCTCTGACTCAGCTTTTTATCCTACTGTATTCTACCATTCACCCCGCACACTCTACCTTCCCAGAAAACTGAACTACTAGTAATAACCTGATTTTACACTGCATTCTTTTATATCTATAGGCCTGAAAATACTCCTTCCACAGCTCTACTTACATATTTTTCTTACTTTAAGGCCCAATTAACGTGCTGTCTTCCTCCATGAAGGTTACTCTGATCTCCCTAACTACAAGTGACTTTTCCCTTCTTGAAATTCTTATAGAACTTTGTTCATATCTCTCCTGTATACTTATCACACCCTTCCTTGAGGACAGATTATTATAATACATATTTTGTTTCTACATGATTAGTTATAATTAGTTAGTTGCTATAAGATCTTGGGGACGTCCAAGAAGGGAAACAGGCTCCTCTATTCATATAGGATCTCAACCCTTGTCCTTGATGCCCTACTCAAAACCGGGTGTGTGTGTTCATCCTTCAGTGCTGAAGAAGATCATGTCATCAAAGAAATAATGACATGACTTGCACTTGACTTTGTTCTGAGGGAGGGAGGGCTATGCAGGTCACCAGCCTCACTTCTCCTCCAGAGCCATCTGAATCTAGTGACCAGATATTCATCGGGATGACTGGAGATGACCCAGGATGAGGCAATTGGGATCAAATGACTTGCCCAAGGTCACACAACTAATGAGTGTCAAGTGTCTGAGGTGAGATTTGAACTCAGGTCCTCCTGACTTCTGCACTAGTGCTCTATCCACTGCACCAAGTAGGACCAACAAAAACTACTATTTTTGTCTTTTCTTTAAATTCAGTTCTTAATTGTGAGTAAGCCTGTCCTTCTAAGACTCAATTAAATGAACTATTCTCTTACCAACAAGTCTTTAATCCTCTCCAAATCTGTTTTCTGCTACCAAATCCTTAATATCAATGAGTTCTCTGCCAACAAAAGGACATCCTGTGTTGGTTCAGATAAAACTTCGTAATACAAGTTAAAAATTTTTTCTGAGAGCCAAAAATTAACTAGAGGAGGTTACGTGTCACCAATGAGTGTGTTGCTGGTAGAGGAAAAAAAAGGAAAGGAAGAAAAGTGAGGGAGGGGAAAAAAGGAAAGAGAAAAAAAGAATAAAGAAAGAAGTAATAGGAATAGAAAAGACAGAGGCACAAAGAGATAATAAATAATACAGCATCAACAACTGCCTCATGTGCCATTAACTCAGACCATTGCCATAGGAAACCTACCCCTGCACAAATTTGTGTTACAGTAATAGTTGACCTACATACACAGTACTTTAAAGTTATAAAACACCTAACATAAATTATCTCATTTTATTCTTATCACCACCTCACAAGGTAAGTATCATAGACATTATCTTTATTTTACAGATAAAGAAATTTTTGTCTCAGAGGGGTTGTTATTTGCACATGCACACACAGCTATTAAGGGTCTGAGGTTCCAATTCAGACATATTCCAACTTCAGGTTCAATGCTCCAGTATCGCACTGCTTTTTCATAATGACATTTCTATAGGTCTCCCAGACTTAGATCACATAGTAAAGCCAGTAAGAAAAAAAATCATGTACATACTGGACTTGTCTCTCCAAAAAATCAACTCCAATTGTTTTCTTGTAGTCTTTTGTAAAAATGCCTTTGCAATATCGTTGAATCATACTTGATTTCCCAACAGCTCCATTCCCAACAACCACCACCTTGATGGCCACTTCCACATCCTCTTCCAACATTCTGAGCTGAAGATAAATTTTTGTATCAATTTCAGATACTTAGACTTTTTCTCTCAAATCTGTAATAAAAAAATTATGTTCATCATGAAGTTAGAGAAAGCTACTAAAAAGTCCACAAAGGAAGATAATTCCAATTTGTTAATCAAGATTTACTGGCACAAAAAATATTACTTGGCTTTATCATGCAATACCATAACGTAGATCCTGCTCAGTTTTTCTATTCCACATTTTGAGATATGGCAACAAGAACAGGCAATTCGAGTAATTTTTTAAAATCCTAAAATCAACACTGCTGAAATTACATTAGAATGAATATTACTACCAAAAAAAGTTCTGTAAAATAAAATCATATCCATCTGCTGGTGATTAGCTGTTAATAATACTTCTTTGTTAATTTAGTTTCAATGAAATGAATTTTCCACAAAGAATATATTATCTCCTCAAAGTGTTTTTTCCAGTCCTAGGCCAAGCAAGTAATGGTCACTCTGTATAACCTGATTTTGTACTATTTGCATAACTGGAAGGAAAAGAAGAAATATAAACTCTTTAGTTTCTTCTGTCTTCTACAAAGTTAAAGTGACTTTTTAATTCCCTCTCCCCTAATCAAATATTCGAGTAACCACCACTGGAAAAACTACCAAATTACAAAACCACTCAATAAAACTCGCTACTACATAAATTATTCCAGAACTTAAAAGGAATGGAGATAAAAAGCAGATGACAACCTCCTAATTCTCACTATAAATTCAAAGCACTTTTCTCCCCACTTTGCTAATTCAATGTAAAAACTATTATTTCATCTTAAGGTCCTGGAGCTACTTGAGACAATAAATGCATTTACTATAACAAAAAGTCCACTTCAGTAATACAGTCACCAAGCAAACTCTATATAATTATTTTTACCCACATCATGCAATTTTAAAAATAACTTATAAAATGTTTCTATAGACACCCAAAACCTCATATATGCTCAAAACAGTATTCATATGTATGCATAAGAGAATAGTTTTTATCACAAGTATAGAGAAAAAATATATAAAATATATAGAGGACAGAAGAATTTATATAACATCTCAACTTTATGTACTACTATAACTATTACGCACAAGAAATAATTAAGGAGATGGTTTCAGAGAATCTCCGGAGACCTGCATGAACTGATATGGAGTTAAGGGAGCAGAACCAAGAGAACAATTCATACTGTTAAAAAAAAAAATCAACTATGAAACACTTAAGAACTTTGATCAATCAGTGATTGCAGAATTCCAGAGAATGTAGGATAAGGCACGTTATAATCCTTCTTACAGAGAGGTGATGAACTAAATGTGCAAAATGAGACATATTTTTAGACATGGTAAATATGAGAATTTGTTTTGCTTGACTATGTGTATTTTTATAAGAGTTTTTTTTTGTGGAGGAGATGTGAGGGAGAAAAATAAATATTTAAAGAATAAAATTTTATTTTAAAAAGGCATAAGGTAAAATCCACTATATCAATGTGTAGATATATGAATACACACACACACTCCCCATATATGTAGATAATAGATAATATATGTAAAACCCTAAATAACGAGTTAACTTTAGCAACAAACGAAAGACAATAGAATACAGAGAGAAGAGAGTTCACAATGCTGTATGAATTCAATAAGTATTTATTAAGTGCCAATTCCATTCAACACGCTGGAGATTCAGATAATGCAAGGAACAAAATACCCCATGCTCTCTAGGAATTACAACTCATAACAGATTAGTATATAACCTAAATATCAAGTAAGTGGGTTAGGGATGGAGAGGAGAAGAGTTAACAATTAGGGGATAAGTAAAGGATCTCTTGTAGGAAGTATCCCTGAGCCTTCAAGGGAGCTAAGGATTCTAAGAGAGGAGGGAAGAACATTCCAGTCATGGATGAGGAGTGCATATGCACAGCCTGTGCAAGAAAGGTAAGGACATAGAAGGCCAAGTTCAGGGAATGATAAGTAGCATAGTTTGGCTAAAATATAAAATACACAAAATGGAGTAGCATGAAATAAATCTGGGAAAATAGGTTAAAGATTTTAAGAAATTTTAAATACCAAGAATTAATATTTCATCCTAAAAGCAATCAGCTTCTAAGGAAAGTAACATGGCCAAAGCTATGCTTTAGGACTCTCGCTTTAGTAGCTACGTGGATGAAAGATTGGACAGGACAGATAGTTGAAGGCAGGGATACATATCTGGAGACTGTTACAATCCAAAAGAGAGGCACGAAGGCCTGAACTAAAGTTATTACTGCTTATGTAGAGAAGAGGGGATGTATGAAGAGATGTTGGAGAGGAGATTCAAAAAGACTTGGCACTGTGTAGATTATAAGGAGCTAAGGAAGAAAGAGTTGAAGATGACTTTAGGATTGCAAACCTGGGTGACTGGAAGGATGGTAGTGCCTTTAAAAGAAAATGGAAATTCAGAATAGGGGTAGGAATAGAGGAAAATAAAACAGGTCCATTTTGTACATGTCTAGTATAAAAACCTTGGGATATCCAGATATAAATATCCAACAAGGAGTTTACAATATAGAACTGAATCCCAGAGAAGAGAGAGCTGAATTGGTAGATTCATCTACGAATACTACTATATCATCTACAAAGAGATGATAAATGAACTCAGCTGACAAGACCTCTCTTTATATTTTCTGTTAGTGAATAGGATTCAGGACATTTTCTTATAGTATAACCAAGTACTGTGGGTAGGACCGCAGATGATGAGCCAACAAAGAGGACCAAGGAGCAGTTGGACAGGTAGGAAGAAAACCAGGAGAAAGTATCAGAAAAACTGGGGAAGCAAAAGCATACTGAAGGATGGGGTGATTAAGAGTATAAAAGGATGAATAAATGCTAAAAAGAGGTATAAAAAAGGCTATCTGATTTAGAAATTAAGAAGTCAATTGGTAATGTTAGAGAAGTCAAATGGTGAAGTCATAAGCCAGACTGCAAAGGGACGAAAAGTGAATGGGAAGGAAGGAAATGGCGTTTTTTTTCCTAAGAGAATGCTACGGAGGAGAAAAGAGATACAGGTATTTGATGATAGTTTGAGGTTATGACAGGATCAAGTGAAAGTTTCTTAAAGATAAGGGAGCTATGGTTATGTGTGTAGGCTAATAGGAAAGTAAAATATGAAAACCACTCATTTGCATGTCATCCTTGTTCAAATAGTGTTTAATAATGCTTAACAGAACCAAAAATTGATCATGGAGAAGAAATGGTGGGTAAAAGGATTTTGAAAATACAGAAAATGAATAAATATATATATTCTCTCTCTCTCGAGAGAGAGAGAGAGAGAGACAGACAGAAAAGGGATTGTATCATAAAATAAAACCCAACAAAAACAAGAATAAAACAGCTATTAGTACATGATTTAATAGTTAAGTCAATAGCCTCGCTCCTTCTTTAATTTTAATTTTGGGACAAAAATAATCTTAAATTCTCCAAGGTCAAGCTCTGTCTTGACTTACTGTTCTCTCTGTTTGTCCTTCATTTCTGAAGAGGACCGATGACATCACAGTGATATCCTGGATCTAAGCCTCACAAAGTCACCAGTGTCACTCTCTCTCCCTACATCATTTTAGTCTTGGGAGCAGGACTACTGGCAAAGGCCTGGGATGAAGTAAATTGACAATGGTGTCTTCAGTGCCTGACCAAGCTCTAAGTGCTCCATAGCACCTGCTTCAGTCACCTTCATGGCGCTTGGAACATATTGTTCTCATACACCCACACCACCAAGAGAAGACTTAAAATGCTTGGGGTAGATGCTTCCTTAATTCACCAACTGGTTTATGGTCTGTCCGTTAACTCTCACCTGGTTTAGTCTCTCTGCCAAGAAGGTTTACCAAGGTGTGGTTTCAAGGAACCACAAATGAGAGTTAAATGCCAGGTGGACATCAAAGGTGAATGAGCAGCCCTGAAAAGTCCTTGGCAAGCCATCATACCAGAGATGCTGTTCCTTCCTCAATACCCCACACCCTGAAATGCCTCATATTAAGCTGCAAAAGCTTCACAAATGGCCCAGGTGCTAGACCGTATACTGGTCATTCTGGAACAGCCTAAATAGAGAAACTGATTACCAGAATAGCCACAACATAATGAATTTTTCAGTCACAAAAACCCTCAAAAAACAATTATATGGAGTTACAGCAGGGGTATGATTTGTGTTAGTGGAAGGAATTCATATAAAAACAAAATCACCAATACTTCAAGTATTTAAGAAATATTCTCCACAATTCTCCACCTATCAAGCCTGTGGCAACTTTTCAAAAAAGCTGATGAGTATATGAAGCGGCTTAAGTTCTGGGTAGCAGAAACACAGGATGGATGCCTCAAGTAGCTCAGTTCACCATATTGAGGATTAGTAATTTCACTAACGTGAATACTCCTGCCACCCAAATAGAACATAATCCTTCCACAACTTAACAGATCTGTAGGAGTGAGGGATGCTGTTTCTGAAAAATTTTTCACCATAGGTCAAAATGAACATGGAACCTCTTGAAATTTAACTAGGATATTCCTTAGATAAGACATATAGTCTTTCTAGCCTGTCCTTGAATCTTTTCCAGCTTGGTCTACCCTGAGCATTAACACTTTATACCTCAGTATTTTCATTTGTGATATAAAAGGATGAGACTAGAAGACCTGTAATATCCTTTCTAGCTCAACACCTATGATGCTATCATTGTTCAGAACTTTCACTCTACTGAAATAGCTAGCATGAACCAATATAGCAGTAAGACATTAGTAGAACTTTTTAGCAAACAGTAAAACATTCCATTTTATGGAAACAGATGGATTCCTGAAGTCTTGTAGGCACAGATATTCTGCGATAATAATAATATTTAAAAATCCACTGTTTCAATTTAGATATGCTTTAAACATAGAAATTATGCTAGAGAGTAACTTAATCTTACATTTAATACACTCCATATATCTATAATGAGCTTCCATATTTACAACCTTTACAGCAGTTAGGCAAATTAGAAGTTTTCCCACTGAAATGGGAAACCTCATTCTTAGAGTGTACTTTTTTACTGCAACCTCCTATAATCCTTAGCTTTTTTAAAGCACAGCTCAAGATCTACTTTCTATATAAATTTTTCCTCACTCCTGGCCCCAAGTTACAAACCCTATTCCTCTTGAAATAACTTTACACTATTTTGTATATACTTTGCATTTACTTACTTGTGCAAATGTTGTATCCCCCCAGTAGAATGAAGGTTCTTTGAGGACAGGGGCTGTTTCATTGTTTGTCTTTGTCTCCCCAGCACTTAGTACAGTGCCTTGCAAATACTTGGTGCTTAATAAATGTCTGTTGAATTGAACTGAAATACCACTGTTCCAAGCCTGAGACACAGGGGAAAAAAGCCATACAAGTGGGTCAGAAAACTAAGACTTAAGATTTGACTTCTAACAGAAGTTGAGCACTTACACTTTAAATGGAAACTTTAGCACATTAAATTGCCAAGTAACTTCAATTCTAACTCAGTATTTCCCACATGTGTCCCCTTTTCTCCACTCATCCTGAACTATGCTATTTCAAGTCCTCTTCAACTCTATACTATATTTTACTTGGTAATTTCATCAGCTCCCATGATTTCAACTAGTGTCTCTATGCAGATAATTCTCAGATCTACTTGCGCAGCCCTAACCTCTGTCCCAGTCTCTAATCTTATAACTCCAACTGCCTATTAGACATCTTGAACTGGATGTCCTACAGACATTTTAAACTTAACATGCTGAAAACTGAACTCATTGTCTTTCCCCTCCAAACTCCCTTTCCCCAAACTTGTCTATTACTGCTGAGGGTACCACCATCCTTTCAGTCACCCAGGCTCATAACCTAGATGTCATTCTACATTCCCCACTCTCACCTCATATTACCAATCACTTGTCAACTCCTGTCATTTCTCCCTTTGCCCCCTACCTTTACAACACATCTCAAAAACATTCTCTTGGTTCTATTCTAACACAAACACCCTCAGCAATACTTACCTTTGGTTCTAGTCACAGCCCTCCCCCCCAGCCCCTACGCCCCACCCCCCAGATAAACCTCCTAAATTCAAGAACAATTTTTTAAATCATTGTATTTTTAGTGCCTAGTACAGTATTTTGTACATAAGACACTGAATCCATACTGAATGAATATATTAGGAACATTTTAGTTTCTGAGATCTTACACTAAATTTGGTGTCAAAGGATCTGGGTTGAATCTGGGCCTTCCTACTTAACATCTGTGTAAACCTTTGATAAATTATCTCTGAGTCACAATTTCATTATCTATAAAATGAAGAGGTGAGAGTAAATGATCTCTAAGGTCCTTTCTAGCTCTCATCCAATCCTACCCTACCTTATTCCCAGTCTCTATTGTCTTCTGCCTTCTCTCTTCCATTGAGCCTCAGGAAACTACTTCCTCTCTAACCTCTACCCATCATTAACAGATTTCTCTTCAAACAAGGTCTTTGTCTCTCACAATTTTTCCCTGGTCACCCTCTACAAAGCTATTTGTTCCTTTTATGTCCTTAGAACACTAAGCCAGGGCCAAGAAGTCAGGAGAAAAAATATTCCTTGTTCCTTATGGGCCCCTTTCAGATCCTCCCTCTGCTTTTATCACTAAGCAGTCTCCTCCTTTCAGGCTCTTTCTATTCAGCTACTTGGCCCCGATCCTTGTTGCTGTTAACATAGATTTTTTCCAGTTGTTCTTCCTCCTTTCTTAAGCATTTCAGTACCTATTTTCACAGTCTTCTCCACCCTCACTAATGTCTGCATATTTATGGGCTTCACTAAACATTCTAATAATCTCTTGAACTACTTGGGTTCCCAGTTCATTAACCTCTTCAACTCACATTGCTTATATCGTCACTCCACCTCAGATAACAAGAGGGTTGAGCATCTCACCAACATCCCAGTGCCACCATATCTTGAACTATAAAATCTCCTTTGCGATCACTATCCCATGACTGCTTTAAATAGAGGTATCCACTATATCTTTGTCTTAGAGATCTTTTCCATTTTACTGGTATCGTCTCCTCTTCTGGGTTTAATTATTATCCCTGAGATGATTCCTAAAACTAGTCTTAATCTGTCTTCTGGATTCCAGTTCTGCATCTTCAACTTCTCAATGGCTATCTCCCTCAACCTGGATTTCATACTGGCAAATCAGCCTTAAACAATAAACTGATTTTATCAACTTCCTTTCAAAAAAATCTGCCCTATTTCCTATGCTTTCCCATTTGCCATATTCTAAAGACTCTACCTTCACAAACTTTCTCACATCCTTTCTCTCTCTCTCTCTCTCTCTCTCTCTCTCTCTCTCTCTCTCTCTCTCTCTCTCTTTTTCTCTCTCTCTCACACACACACACACACATACACACACACTGCCACCACCCTCATCTTGGATCATTACAGCTTCCCTGATTCTTTACTTTTTCTCTGTCTCTGGGTTTCTCCCTTCTCCAAGTCGTCTTCCTACAGTTCCCACTCTACCTTCCTAACTCACTAACAATAATAGCTAGCACTTATATAGTACCATCAAGTTCAAAGCACCATACTAAGCTCTTTATAAATACAAATATCATCTCATTTGTTCTTCACAACAACCCTAGGAGATAAATGCTATTGTTATCTCCATTTTACATTTATGACTTGTTCAAGTTTATACAACTAGAAAGCATCTGAGATGGGATTTGGATTTAGGTCTTCCTGATCCTCGTCCAGCTATCCATCCACTGCACCACCCAGCTGTCTTTCACTGTCTAGACTAGAGGACAAAGTACATAGCTTATGACTTTAGGTCCCCCACAATCTAGCTATGACCTACTTTTCCTTTCATTCAGTCCCCTTTTCACATATATTATCTTCCAGTCACATGGACTACTAAATTGTTCCCTAATTTCATATTGTATTCTCCTGCCCCAATATTTTCACAAAGGGAGTCCCACATCAAGAAAATATTTTCTCCACATCCCTACTTGTTGACAGTCCTAAAAAAAACTGCTTTATTAAAAACAATTCCATCAATGTGATCAACTAAACTTTAATTTAAATTATAAAAATAATAGGAATTGTACTCACTTCTAAATCTTTATTGGTATTCTTTTGTTCAAACATTCTCAGGCATTTTTTTCTCTTACTGTATATGATCTTCGTTATTATAGCCTCTTTTTCTTGTTTTGCTTTTTTTTCACTTTGCACTGACCTACAGAGAATTTGCTTCCTTAAAAGTCCGACTTAGATGCTACTTGCTCCATTAATCCTTCCCGGATCCCCTAATCGAAGGAAATGTCTCCTTTTTTGCAATACAGTATCTCACCTCTATCCTTTCTTAGTTGCTATTACATTCTACTTTTTGTATGTGTCCTATTGCTTATATAAGATTGTAAAATAGAGACTGTTTTTATCTTTGCATCCCTAACATTACTACCATGCTTTCCAAATGGTGGGCACTTACAATTCTAAATTAAGTAGCAATGAATCAACAAACATTTCTAAAAGCACCTAGGTGCAAGAAACTATGCTGGAACAAACACCAAAAGGAAGCCGTTCCTGCTCTCAAGGAGCTTACATTCTATAAGTGGAGAAAATACGTACATGTGTAAGTACATACAAGATAAATACAAGGTAATTTCTTTTTTTGAGAGAGGAAAGGCTAGTAGGTAGGGGTGTGTGTGTGTGTGTGTGAGAGAGAGACAGAGAGAGGGAGAAACAGAGAGAGAGAGAGAGAGAGAGAGAGAGAGAGAGAGAGAGAGAGAGAGAGAGAGAGAGAGAGAGCAAGCAAAATCAGGAAAGGATTCAAGTAAGAGGTGGTGTTTGAGTTGAGCTGAGTAAATAGGATCCTAACAGGGAGGGGTGAGAGCAGCACTGGAAATACCAGAAAGTAAAGGTCAGTTTAGCTGGACCACAGAAATTACTATATAGCATAGCTAGAAAGATCGGTTGGAGTCATGTTGCCAGAGAAGGGTATATTTGATGCTGGAGGTAACAGTCCCTGAAGTCTGAGTAAAGGACTATCATGGTCAGACCTCTGCTTTAGGAAAATTACTTTCCTACCTGTGTGGGGTAACAATATTTGTTGTCTTCTGTGTTGAATACTGTATATAAAATGGTACGTCAAAACAACCGGATATGGAATAACTAGGTAATCACAGTTCTAGGATGACAAGTGACAATTATTTACATAATCGACTTTATTAATCTTTACAAAGGAAGTTCAGGATATTCCCATTTTTTAGGGCCCAGTGAATCAGTAAAGGAAGGCAGATCACCTGCCTGAGGTGCCAGAGACTGCCTGATTTCTAGCGCTACACTTAGTATTAGCAAAGGCTGCCCCAAATCAGGTAGTGTCCTAACCAATGCAGATTTATAGTTGGGAAAGGTATCCAAATACTTCTTCAGGATTACATGTCAGCATCCATAAAACCACATGCCTCTTGTTGAAGAGAATGAGCTTAAAACCATCCCGCACATCCACATTTACAGACCGCCCAGAGGTGGGAGATACAGTAAACAGAAAAGCCCCAGTCTAAGTCTGGGTGGTACACAGAAATAACACTAACGAAACTTTGCTAAGCAGTTACATTTAATCTGTTCACCCTCCGCTCCCCAACATGGGGAAGAAGGTAGTCCCGCTGGCCCGAGGGCACTGCGGGCAGCTGCCAGCTGGCGGTCCCTCTACCGAGCCGGGGCAGCAATTTTCACACCCAGGGTCCAGAGGGAGAGCCGGCCTCAGGTTCTCATTCACATTCTCCAGACTGCAGGGAGCCCCAGGAGGGTGAGCGAGTCAGGGAGAGGCCCAGCCCGGGCTGGGGAACCTTGAGGGATGCGGGGGGGGGGGGGGGGGGGGGGGGTAGGACCG
Organism: Bettongia penicillata ogilbyi; assembly: GCA_023548195.1. Taxonomy (NCBI): domain Eukaryota; kingdom Metazoa; phylum Chordata; class Mammalia; order Diprotodontia; family Potoroidae; genus Bettongia; species Bettongia penicillata. The sequence continues at coordinate 3,097,026 of JAJHZJ010000857.1, read as the reverse complement.
ACATCCGCGGCCTGCAGCCCCCGCCCCGAGGGCACTTTAAGTGAATGCCGGGAGCGGCCGCAGGGGGGGACCAGGCAGGCGCCGGAGACGCGAGAAGCCCGGCTGCTAGGCAGCGCAGGGCGCGGGGCTGAGGGGAGGGGAGCGGGACCGCGGCTGCCTCCAAGCCCCGGCGCCCCGGGGGGGGGGGGGGGGGGCGGGCCGTGGTTGACACCCTGCCGCCGCCGCCTCCCTCCCCTTGAAGGTTAGTGCCTTCCTCCGAGCCCCACGACAGCGGCCAAGCCCGGGGGAAGCGGGAAAGCCCGTCAGGAGCGGAGGCCCAAGTGGACGAAGCAGCAGCCCCCGCTCCCTCACCCATCAGCCGCGGACTCACCCGCCCGGCGAGACCCACTCCTTTCAGGCTCGGTGGCGGCGCCACCCCCGCCGCCGCCTCCTCGCGCACCCGCCTAAATCGGCTGGCTTACTTGGAAAAAAAAGGTTTAACGATAACTTTATTAATACCTCGGTAACGCGAACAGAGAGGTTCAGGGGCCGCCTCAGCTGCGGCGGCGGGAGCGGGAGAACGTACTCCTCGCCATCAGCGAACCTGCCCGTCCTGCCTGCCGAGCATGCGCGAATCATCACTCGCACATGCTCAGAACGAGGTTGCTCATTCTCCCCCCTTCCCCCATGCCCTACGAGGCGTTGTTGGGGAGGATCCCGGGAAGCTAGGATTCCTCTTCCCTCTTTGGGGTGTGGAGAGAGAGGAAAAAGAAAGCGAGACCTGGCGGCCGGAGCAGACTGGGAAGGGCCGCCCAAGTCCCCGCAGCGCTCGCTTGCGCTCTGGAGAAAAGCATGACCAGACCCGAGAGGAGCTCTGACCAGCACCACCCTGGAAAGGAACCACGAGAAAGGGGAGAGTCTGGCCCTGCCAGCACACAGAGGGAACTGGGGGGAGGCCAGAGCGTGGGCTTGTTTACTTTGGGGTTTTACTTGTCAGAGTTCCTTTGCTGTGGATACATACAAAAGATACATTGTATTCCTTGCGTAGTTACGGTGTATCCCTGAAGGATGCTACCCTAATGACGGACAGTGACGAGGTGTCCGTGCGGGCTTAGCAAAGTTTAAATCCGTTAATGTCCGCATTTCTGTTCTTGGACACTGTGGATATTTGACTTTGGGGAGGAAAAATCTCCCTTCTCACCCTCCTCCGACTTTTTTTCTTCTTTTCCATGGTGATGTTAATCACTTTACTGTCCTTAAGATCCAATTGAAATTGCCTCCGTTATGTTTCCCTGCAGAAATGCTCTTTGTATACTTTGAAATACTCTAGTAAGACCAAGACAGTCTACAAAGAGAATGGGTCATCCGAGTCCTATTACACTGCAACTCAAATGTCCAAAGAATCTGGATCAGAGCTCTTGGAAGAATGCTGTGTCTAATAATGAGATATTCCAGATTACTTCTGGAAAAAATGTGTGGGGAAAGATCAATTTGAGATAACTAAGCTAATTATTCAAAATTACTATGCTGCCTTCTAGGCTGGCCCAACAGAGATTTCTGTTAATTCTTTCTGTTCCATACAATTATTTACAGTCACAGGAAGTAGCTAAAGGAGAGGGAATAGTAGGAAAAAAATTCACCATTATTTTAGCATTTTAAGGGAACGTTGTTTAAGTTGTGTGGGTACTTCTTTCACCTATGTGGCAGAAAAATGTCATCATGGTACAAATCTGTTCCCTAGCCTTCTGAATTTAGCCAGGATGGTCCTCAGAGGAATGATTCATCATGCAGCCATCTTCTCCATTGGGATGGAAGTACAAAACTATTCACTCTGCTAGTATAGTCTGGAAAAACCCAAGGTCCCTCACTTCTCAAATGAAGCCTTCAAGTAGGATTTTTATGGTGGAAGAAGCAGCTTTAAGGACAAACTAACCATATGTTTTAAACAAAAATTTTTAAATTTTTTTTCATATATCAATAGAATTTCTCTCAATATGTTTCTCTCCTTTCCCCTCCCAGAGCCATCCCATATAACAGTATTTTTAAAAGGAAAAGAGGATGGGGTACTAATTCATTGTTGCTGGAATTGTGAACTGATCTAGCCATTTTAAGAGCAATCTGGAATTATGCCCGAAGTGTTATTAAACTGCCTACACCTTTTGACCCAATGATGCCACTGCTAGGCCTATTTCTAAGAATGATTAGGGAAAAAGGAAAAAAACCTGTATGTTTTAAACGTTTATAGCAGCTCTCTTTGTGGTGGTAAAGAACTAGAAATTGCAGGGATGTCCATCATTTGCAGAATGGTTGAACAAGTTATGTATGTGATTGTGATGGAATACGACTGTGGTAGAAGAAACGATGAGCTCACTTATCTTGGAAAAACATGGAAAGACTTGCACAAAATAATAAAGAGCGAAATGAGAACCAAGAGAACATTGTATATGGTAACAGTAATGTTGTTTTAAGAAGTACATTGAGTGAATAAGTAATGTTGTCTATTATAAATATCCAAATTAACTATAAAGGATTATGTAGACAGATGCTATCTACATCCAGAAAAAGAACTGATAAATAGGAAGCATGTATAGAATAATTTTACAAGTATGTACATAATTATATGTTTATATACATACATGCATACACACATATATATATATATATACACATTCATGCACACCTATTTGTGTCTAATGGTAGCCATTTCTAGGGTAGGGGGAGAGGGGAAAGGGAAGAAAAAATCTACATGATTACTGTTATATATTTAAAGAGAATAGCAAGTTGTACATAATAGATTTACAGTTTCATGTGCAATCTTTTTAATTGTACTATGTTATGGAAATGCTTTATATATTCCATAAATTAAAAATGTGGAAAAAAAAGAAAAAGTTAAAGACAAAATCAGTAAAACTGAACAATATGTTGACAAAAGTCTCAAATGTACATCATCTTTGGACTTCCCACTTCTGCAAAGCAATGGAATGAGGGTGTCTTCTTATATTTCTTCTTTGGAGCTATGCTTGTTCTTTATAATAACTATTTGGTTGAAAATATAATGGCTTTATCAAATATACAGATGATGTACGACTTGCTGGATTTTCAATTTAGAATCCATATGATTTTTCAGGAGAAGCAGTATAACAGAGAGGATAAAAGTTTAGATTCAAAGTCAGGAAAACTTGAATTCATCTCCTACTTCTGACACCTGATCATGGACAAGGGATTCAATTTCTCTGGGCCTCATTTTCTTCACTGGCAAAATAGAGATAATAATACTGGTTAATATCTCTCTTACAGGGTTGCTGCGAGTTGTTAAATTAGACAATATACATAAAATAAACAGCAAACTTAAAAGTGATACATAAATAAATGGTAATTACTATTATTCTAGCAGTGCTAACTAGCTGATGAGTAGTCAGAGCTGTCTTACTCAATCCCACTTTTTTTGTGAGCCAGGCTATTCCTTACCTTGGGCATGATTTTCTCCTCTAGCCACTCCCTTGGAGTGTCTTTCCTCTCAAACAAAACCTAGGGGAAAAAATTGGCAGATGTCAAAGTTCTGGGAAAGTGCTCAGGTCATAATGGTAATGACATATATATATATATATATATATATATATATATATATATATATATATATATATATTAGGTTCAGGAATTTACATTTATCTGTTGACTTTTGTCTTGTTAGAATCAGCTCATTATTTTTGCCTTAGCCATGCTAAGCAATGCTTTTAAGAAACAAACTTTCCTTAAACCTAGGGGAAAGATTTCAGGCTTTCATCCCCTTCAGAAAGGAGGAGGTGGATGAAAAGGGAAGAAGAAAATAATCTCCATCTTGGGTCAAACACCCTGCGCGTAGAAGAGGGTGTCATTGCCACAAAGATCAGGAGGCTTCAAATCAAATGCTTAATTGGGGAAGGGAGGTTCAGGAGATGGCAGGGGAGAGCAGGGAGAGAGAAGATGTTTAAGTCCTAGAAAGTTTTGCTGTGACTTTGGATTTGAAGGAGAGGCTGATATAAGTCTTAGATCTGTTTCTAAGGGGAGTTGTGTTCCCTCCTAAGGGGTTGTGGGGAAAAGAGAAGTCCTCCAGAGCCCAGGAGGGGAACTAAAGAGACATGTGCAACCACCATGAAAGTTGCAAAGGGGCTGTAGACATGAAGTCATGGGTGTCAGATTCCAAATCCAAGGTACCTGAGAGCTCATCAGGTGTCAAGGTGGCTCCTGCATCACTGGAAAACAATACCCCCATGCCCTTACACACAGAGTGTTGACCCAAGAGAATTGTTGGGAAAACTTGAGAATTGCTCATTCCTTTCTCCCCTTTTCCTCCCCTCTCCCCCTTTCTGGAGAGTATGAGAGCCTGAGATCTTTCCTCTAGGTTTACAAAAAGTCTGCTTCTTAAAAGCATTGCTGAACTGTGTATCACTGTTTGAGTGTATCAGAGAGAAGCAAGTGGAGAACAGCAGGAGAAGAAGAGAAATTTAACATTGTAGTATTTTGCCCAAACATTATCTCTGACTAGGGGCTCAGAGCTTGGAAAGTGAATTACTTATTCATTTTTACAGTATCTTAGGTCAGAGAGAATATTTCATATGAATCCAACAATGAAAGAAATTTTATGTAATTCAAAAATGGGAACTTTAAAAACAAAATTTTTAAGTCAAAAATTTCTTGTCCAAATGAGAGAAACCAACCACCATAATACATACAAGGTTCATTCTTACAAATTTGTCATTTTAAGGAGAAGCAATAATCAGGTTGGGTGACCAGATAGTTTATATTGTCTTTTTTCTACCATTCTTCAACAATCCTTTTGATCCTAATTAAATTGCTCTTCAGGTAGCATTTTAAAATAAGAATAAGATTAACTAAGAAGTGAGAAATATTTTAGTTTTTTGAACTGAGGTCTTTGGGACATCATAGCAAAATAATTTAATTCAAACATACCTTAAAATTAAAAAAAAACTGTAGAATGATAACTTTCTTCCAAATTTAAATTTCCAAATATATGCTTTAAAAATAGGATAAGCATAATTTTTAAATGCTTAAAAGTTATCTTGCCAAGACTAGTTAAATCTAGACTTTTACTCTGAATTAGTATGAATACTTCATATTTTTATGTTCACTGAATACTTCCACTTCTTGTGAATAGATATGATATACTGCTATAAAATATGCTCAGTTGATTTTGTTTTTCTGTGTTCTCTATTTTGCAGCACAAATTTTGGTTCAATATGGTTTCCCTTTTTAAAAAATGAATGATATTATCAAAAAATAGTATTTTTAAATTTCTTTGGAAATGAGTGGTCACTACAAGTAACATTTCATCTAATTAACTCAATACATAGAAAAATATTGAAGGCCATGAGATATAGCTATAAGGAATTGGACTCCAAGTCAGGAAGTTCTTAGTTTGAATCTGTGTTAGATATCTATAAATTATATGACAATGTGCAAGTCACTTAACCTGGTTGGGCCTCAGTTTCTTCATCTATAAAAGGTGGGAGGTTGATTTAATAATCTGTAAGGTATCTTCCAACTCTAAATTTATGCTTCTGTGTTCTACATCGGCCCTAGATTATTTTTTAACTTTTAAACTGAGCCCCAAAACTTTGTAACCTGAGTCCCAAAGTCCATTGGTATGAGACTCTCTTCTCAGTGCCCTGAGAATCTCAAATCAGTGTCCTGTGACTGCATGAGGGGAGGGGCAGAGTTGGAAAGAGCCAGAGAGAGGCAAGCTCCTGACTTTTGCTCTCTACAAGTCTTCTTTGAGTTCTGCTGTCTCATCCAGAGCTGCTAGCTTCCACCTTCAAGAGGGGAGATGGAAGATATGAGTCTCATTTAAGGATACTAAAGGAAAAGACTGGGAAGAAGTCAACAAGAGAGGAGCTTCATCATGAACCTATCCCCAACTCCTTTGCTCTGTGTTATCTGGTGTAGATTCTACTACATATACTTGCTTTTATTTCTGTTCTGCTGTCAGCGTGGATAAATAAGGGGTTTTTTGGGGGGGAGGAGGCAGTTTTTGTTTATTTCATTTTTGTTTGTTGGCTACTTTTTATATGTATCTTCATTGTAGAATTGGTATTTGGTAGGAAAGGAGTCAAACTTCAGATACAGAGCTTGGGGTCTTGCTTCCCCCTTGATGAATACTGATTAGAAATTTAATGAACCTGAAAAATCACATGCCCTACACAGTGTTTCTTAATCTGTCTCAACCCACGTTTAAGAAGTGCAGAAGACATCATGTGAGTGGAAAAGGTTTAAGAAGCCCTGCCCTAGATGAACAACAGTTAAGGAATGAGGTAGAGCCCAATACTCCTTTCTCTGTGAAGAAAACAGAGTGGTCAAGCTTCTGGCTCCAACTCCTACATTTCCTTCTGGGAGGAAATAAAGTTTCCCTTGAAGAAAAATCAATTCTGCCTCCTTAAAGCTACACAGTGAGATTCCAATGCTGCATTTGGGTGGAGAGGAGACATCCCCCATTACACATGGTTCAACGATTTAATAAAAATTATATTCAGTAAACTCCAGTGGCTCCCTATTATTTCCAGGATCGAATATAAAATCCTCAGTTGGTATTTTAAGTCCTTTTAATAATCTGGCTGTCATACTGTCATACTGGCTGTCTCCTATTTCATTCCATATAGTCTGTTGTCCAGTGATACTGACCTCCCTGCCATTCCTTGAACAAGACACTCCATCACCATACCCTGACTTTTTTTTTACTGGTGCTTTCTTTTTCCTAGAATGCTCTCTCTCCTACTTTCCCTGGCTTCATTCAGGTCTTAGCTAAAGTCTCACTTTCTGTAAGAAGTCTTTCTTAATCTTTATATTTTCTGAGACTACCTCCAATTTATATATATCTTTTAAAATATATATATGATATACATATATACATAATATGCATATATAGTTTTTTCCCTAATTACATGTTAAAACAATTTAAAAATTTTTTAAAAATAGTTTTGATTTCCAAATTTTATCCCACCTTTTCTCCCCTCTCCCTGGGATGGTAAGCAATAAAATATAGGTTATACATGTGCAATCTTGTAAAACATTTTCAGTTGTCATTTTGTACAAAAAGATTCCAATAAATGAAAAAGAATGAAAGAAAGTAAAAAGCAGCATGGTTCAGTCTGTATTTAAACTATCAGTTCTTTCTCTCAAGGCTGAGAGTATACTTCATCATTAGTCCTTTGGGATTTTCTTAGATCATTGTATTGCTGAGAATAGCTAAGTCATTCATCATTCTTCATCAAAGAATATTTCTGTTAATGTGTACAATGTTTTCTGTTTACTTCACTTTGCATCAGTTCATGTTTAAGTCCAGGTTTTTCTGAAACCATCCTGCTTGACATTTCTTATAGCACAATAATATTCCATTACAATCATACTGTTTGCTTTTTGTGCATAGTTTGCAGGTCATATCCCCTTTAGACTGTGATCTACCTGAAATCAATTTTGTCTGTCTTTGTATCTTCAGTGCTTAGCACAATATCTGGCACATAGTAGCATTTAATAAATGCTAGCTGACTGAGTAGTTTGGCAAGTGCTGCAACTGTTGTAGGTATAGTTACAGAATCAAGGACATCCTTCCTAAAATGTGGAACCCAGATCTGAACACTACTACATATGTGGTCTGACAAGAACAGAAATACCCCAGAACTATCTCTTCCTTATGCCTGAAAGCTACCTCATTTTTAATGCAGCCTAAAATCTGCTTTCATTGTCTTTGCAGCTATATCCCACAAGTTTGCATTCCACTGAAAGCTTCAGATCTTTTTCAAACAAAATGTTACCTTCTCTCTTCTGTCTGTTTCCAACCAGGTATATTCTCTTGGACTCTTGGATAATGACCTGCATCAACTTGTACAATGAGCCCCCAGTCAGCCCTGAAATGTAATTTCATTGAGCACATACAATTTTGTAAAGCAATTATCTCTACACCCTTCACATATATGTATACATTCTCTCTTACTGCAGATATCTAATCTCGAAAATCTTGGGGAATGGAAAGTAACCTAATATTTTAATTTAGAAATATTTAATGGTTGAATATTTCATAACTATTTGAATGTTCATCCTAATATGACTTTATTTAATCAGTAATGTAATTTTGTTGTTTTAATGAACCAATCTATCTACACACATTTTATAAATAGCCTACTTCATTTTACTAATTCTCATATTTTTTCAATTCAGGCCACAAGCCTGGTTTTTGAAAAAGAGAAGATTTAGATATTGAAGTAAAAACATTCCCATTAGGTTTTATTTCTTTTTAAAAATTATTTTCTACTAATGGTCATTAGATTCTCTTTTGATGATGAACTATCATTCAGTGTATTTGGCAGAAGACTTTTTTTATCAGCATGAGTTTCTAGGAGCTTTGAACAGTTTGAAAAATTGGAAGACTGATTTCTGTCCTTTTGATTTCTGTTTCTTTCTTTAGTTTATATTTGTGTGTGGAATCACAACTATTTATTTCCTACTATTACTAACCCTATCCATGTTTTATTTCATTTCAGGTCATTAGTGCTTTTTGGAGCTTTGAGTCCTTCATCACAAGAACCACTTTGGTTTTTTATTATTTCTAGAAATTTCCTTTGTTTTATATTTCATTCCTAATCTTTCCGATACATGAGAGATTCTGAGATTTGTACTGGAATTATTTCTTTCTAGCTGCTTGCAATATTTTCTCCTTGACCTGGGAATTCTGGAATTTGGCTACAATGTTCCTAGGAGTTTCTCTTTTTGGGTCTCTTTCAGGCAGTGATCGATGGATTCCTTCAATACTTATTTTGCCCTCTGGTTGTAGAATCTCAGGGCAGTTTTCCTTGATAATTTCATGGAAGATGATGTCTAGGCTCTTTTTTTGATCATGGCTTTCAGGTAGTCCCATAATTTTTAAATTGTCTCTCCTGGATCTATTTTCCAGGTCAGTTGTTTTTCTAACGAGACATTTCACATTCTCTTCCATTTTTTCATTCTTTTGGTTTTGTTTTATGATTTCTTGGTTTCTCAGAAAGTCATTAGACTCCATCTGTTCCATTCTAATTTTGAAAGAACTATTTTCTTCAGTGAGCTTTTGAACCTCTTTTTCCATTTGGCTAATTCTGCTTTTGAAAGCATTTTTCTCCTCATTGGCTTTTTGAACCTCTTTTTCCAATTGAGTGAGCCTATTTTTCAAGGTGTTATTTTCTTCAGCATTTTTTTGGGTCTCCTTTAGCAAGGTATTGACCTGTTTTTCATACTTTTCTTGCATCTCTCTCGTGGCTCTTCCCAGTTTTTCCTCCACCCATCTAACTTGATTTTCAAAATCCTTTTTGAGCTCTTTCATGGCCTGAGCCCATTGAATATCTATTTTGGATGTTTGGGATACAGAAGCCTTGGCTTCTATGTCTTTCCCTGATGGTAAGCATTGTTCTTCCTCATCAGAAAGGAAAGGAGGAAATATCTGTTCACCAAGAAAGTAACCTTCTATGGTCTTACTTTTTTTCCCTTTTCTGGGCATTTTCCCAGCCAGTTACTTGACTTTTGAGATTCCTTTCCATACCCACCTCGCCCCCAGATCTGCCCAGCTAGTGCTTGGGGGTCTGAGATTCAAATGCTGCTTCCCAGCCTCAGGGCTTTCAGTGGGGGTGGGGCTGCTATTCAGTGTGAGATTAAGATCTGGTGCTCAGGTTGGGGCAGGGCCACAGCACAGGGCTCAGTTCCCTCAGGGGGTTTACGTAGAGACCTTCAATAATGGCTGCGGGCTCCTGCCTGCTTTGGGAGCTCCTGTCAGCTGCTGCCTCCCGAGGGGGCCGAGTTATGGGGACACCCCGCTCCCCTCCTGGCCAGCCAAACAGGCCCTCTCACTGACCTTTGCACCCGTGGGTGGAGGGAACCATGTGGCCGCTGGAGATTCCGTCCTGGAAGCCCACCCAGATCTGCTCCTCCAGGGGCCACACAGGCAGGGCAGGGCTGGGTTCCATCCCAGTCTGATGCGCAACAGACCCCCGGTGTCAGTTTTTCTGGTCTCTCTGGAACAGAAATCTCCTCCACTCCGTTGTTCTGGGGCTTCCTCTGCTCCAGAACTTGTCAGGAGTTCTTCCTTACAGGTATTTTATAGGCTGTGGGTTCGGGAGCTAGCATTTGTGTGTCTTTCTACTCCACCATCTTGGCTCTTCCCCCTGGATTCTGAGATTTGTAATTAAAAAAGCATGTCTTATAAGAAAGTATAAATTCCTCTCTCTGCTTTTAGCTATAAGGTTCAACCAGAAAGCAAGAAATCACCCCATTGAGTGATGCAAGTTGGCCTCTGTAATAAGATGGAAAGGCCTGGGAAGATAGCAGAGAAGGTCAGAAATCTCCACATACAATCACCATGAAATAAATATAGAGCAGCAAAAATAAAGGGATAAAATAATTGTTCTCCTAGGATAATTTGAGAGAACTTTAGAAAAGACAGGATCTCTGAGGGCTGAGATTTGACCTGAGTGAAAGGTAGACATGTCCAGGTGGACTCCACTGAATTAACAAACAGTGGTAGGTACTGAAGGTAGCACTGTTGGGAAGGTAGCACTGTTGGGAAAAATTCAAGATGTGTCATCTCAGCTTTCACCTCACAAACTTTTATCTAACCAACAGCAAATGGCTGAGTGGGGAAAATATTGAAGGTCTCAAGAAGTTTCTTAAGTAGATATGGTACAATCAAAATCATGTTTAATTATATTCCTTCAGTATTTGTTGTTTGTAATGGAATCTTGTCTCTTCTACTAGATCTGGGTCTTGAAGAATATCATTTTGCCTAGTTTTCCAATGGATACATCTATTATGAAATTAGACATAGGCAGGTGAATTTCACTAACCTCTAATTTGGTTATAGGAGATACCCTCTAGGGTATAAGAATCCTGGCAAGTCTTCCCTATAGGTTGAGTTCCATGTTTGACTAACATGTGGGAGAATCTTGAGGGGTCGATAGAGAAGATCTTAATCATTGTTAATTCTTGGTCAATGGCCACAGGGGTAAAGTGCATGTAGGAACACACTGGTATGAGAACATACCAGTGTGTAAGGGGGCCTGGAAAAAATACACCTGGACAATCGAAGGCTCTTACTTTTGGGATCAAAACCCATCAAAGAATTTTGTCAATACTTCCCACTATTTGTAAAGTATTGCAGTACCCATCAAAGATAATATGCTTTTCACTGAACTAAATAATAAAGTTGGAACCATTGTAAGAACAGTATAGATTGGAGAGTGGGTCCATTACCAGTCTATACACTGGAATTGGTGATACCATTTTGTTCTGGGTGGGGGGCAGTACACTACCTCTCTAAGGCTGAGGCAGCTATTCCTGCCCAATTGGGTTCCTTGGGCCAGATGGAAGACCAGGTGACGTGACCATCATCCTAGTCCTAACCTGCGAGATGGCACTCAGTCCATCTCAGTGTTGTTGTGGTTAAGCAGTTCTGTTTGTGGGGAGGTAATAAAGACTTATTTCATACCTGATCCATATTTCAACCTTTGTACTTCCCACCATAGGGAGACCATAGACATGAGCCAATATTTAAGCCTTAGGCATTTTTTTCCTTGAGATGCCAGATGGGGAAGGAAAGGAGCCAAAGAGTATGAAAAAAGGAATTTCACCCCCTCTCCTAGGTGGTTAGGTTCTCCTAAGATGATGTATGTGGCTGAAAGGGACTTCTTAGTAGAGAGTGGAGTGAATATAGTACCTTCAGTTCCTGGACCCATTAATTATTATGTATAAAATTATGTTTCATGTTGCCTTTGAACATGTATTGAAAGCAGCTCAATTAAACAATGCTTGTCAAGCACCTATTATATGTGCAAGGCACTATATATATTTGCCACAGGGCATATAAAGACAGAAAAAAGCAGGCCCTAAACTTAAGGAACTTGCATTCCATTGAAGGAAAAACCATGCACATAGACAAGCAATTGCATAGTATATTCAAAGTAATATAAAATAATTTTAGGAAGGAGAGAGTGCCAGCACCTAGGTGTGAAGGGGAGAGATCAAGAGAGGTCTCAGGTGAGCAGGTACTGAGCTGTGCTCTTAAGGAAGCTGGGTGCCCTGGGAGGGAGAGGCAGGAAGGGAGCACCTTTTAGATATGGGACAACTACTTATGCAAAGGCATGGAACAAGAAATGGAATGTTGACTACATTAAAGACTATCAGGCCAAAGTGTGTGAAGAGGAAAAAAATATGAAATAAGACAAGATGGAGAAGAGGGGATTGAATTGTTAAACGCTTCAAAGTTGAAAATTTTGAATTTTCTCTCAGGAGTAAAAGGGAATTAAAAAAGGTTTTTTTAAAAAATAGGCAACATGGTCAGATCTGTGTTTTGGGAATGTCAGTTTAGCATTGCTGTGGAAAGTAAATTGAAGAGGGGAGGGAGTAGAGGCAGGCGCCTAAATTAGAGGGCTATTGTGATGATGACAACTTGAACTAAGGTAGAGGCTGTGTGAGTGGAAAAAAGTAATCAAGTATTTTATCTGCCTTTTGGAAGAGAACATGTGAGTCATTCTTCCATACACTTTATTTCTTCTGGATGCATTTTCAGGGAGAAAATTAATATTGATGTAGTTCTTTTCCTCCGGTATCAGCTCAATATTGGTTGCTGGACAAAGTCATTTTATTTTTTTGTCTGTTTTGTGAATTGCTGTGATGATCAAGTCCATTTTCAAATTGTGCTATAAGGGACCTTGAAGCACCATATTTTTCAAATGAGCCTTGTGATACCAATAGACATTTAATAGACATTAAAAATAATTTTAGAAGATTTTACTATAAGCATTCTGTCAAAATTTTATTTAAACTGAATTTTTACCACCGTGGAAAAACAGGAGAGCCCTTGGTCTAGTCTGTCCCTCTCTTTAAGGATGAGAAAACTGAACCACAGAAAGGTTAACATTGGTTCATTGACATTGTGGTTAACAATGTAATTAATACTATGACTGTATCCCAGCTTTCTCTTTGACCCCCTATGAGAATTTATGATGACTATTTTGGTGATTGTATCCTCAATATGTCTCTGTGGGAACTTGTTTCATTATTTAGATTAGATTCACCTGTCGGAGAGGAGCCCATGATGACAGAGCACTCAGCTGAGCTCTCCCCATCCTTCCCCTCCAAACAACTTTAAAATAATGCCTCAAATTGTTAATTCTGGAGTGGCATAGCCAACAAAAGATCAAGAAGAGATATTCTTCCAGCCCAAGACAATCTAGGAGGTCAGAAAAAGTAATCTGTGAGCCCATATGGATACAGCAACAGTGGTGAGACCAGATGGTGGTGACAAAAGCAGCAGCAGCAGCTTTGGAGCTCTCGAGAGAGATGATAAGAGATTCTGGCAACTAGTTAGAAAAAGCTTACAGGGTACCCCTATGACAGTACTAGACACAGGATCAGATGTGGTTTGGCAACTCCATTGCCTAGACCCTCTTCTGGGCCGTAGTTCAAGGGTGGAGATCACTTTCCTTTAAGATGGAGCCGGGGCCCTGAGGAGCTCTATTCATTTCAATCCCAAGGAATCAGGGGCACTTCTTGGGTAAGGATCAGAATGCAGATCAGGAGAGCAGTGACCACATCTCTCCCCAGATTATATCACCTTGCGAGCACCAAACCTCCAGATTTAACTTTGAAAGCAGCAGTGCAAAAAGGCCTGAAGCTTGAATCAGTGCCTCTCTATTCCCTAACCTCTCCAATACTAGGAACAGAGCCCAATTTTAACATAAAGTTCCAAATCAAGAAATAAGGAAAATCAGCAAACAACAAAAAAAGAACCTGACCACAAAAAATTAACAATGGAAAAAGGGAAGACCAAGACATAAACTCAGAAGACAATGAATTCAAAATATTTACTAGCAAAGCTTCAAAGAAAAATGTGAATTGGACACAAACACAGCATGAATTCCTGAAAGAACTAAAATTTTTTTTTCAAAGTCGGAGTGGTAGAGAGAAAATTAGGTGAGGAAAAGAGAGTAAAGGAAAGAAATTATGAAAATACAACAGCTTGTTAAAAGAGGCACAATAAAATACTAAAGACAACAACTTTTTAAAAAGTAGATTTGGTGAGATGGAAAAATAGGTACAAAAGTTCACTGAAGAAAATTAGGATTGAGCAAGTGGAAGTGAATGATTCCATGAGAAACCAAGAAACAATCAAATAAAGTTAAAAGAATAGGAAAATGGAGAAAATGTGAAATATCTCCCTGGAAAAAAATCTGGAAAATAGATTGAGGAAAGATAATTTGAGAATTATTGGACCACCTAAAATCCATGATTTAAAAGAAACAACAGACATTATAAAGAAATTATAAGGGAAAAAGCTCCAATACTCTAGAACCAGAGGGTAAAAGAGAAACTGAAAGACTCCATTACTTACTACCAAGTGAATCCCCAAGAAAGAAAGAAATCTTCAAATGATAACTCTCAGGAACGTTACTGACAAATTCTAGAGCTAATGGGTCAAAGAGAAAATACTTAAAGAAGCCAAAAAGAAACCATTCAAATACTGTGGAGCCATAGTCAGGATTGCATAAGACTTAGCAGCTACCACATTAAAGGAGCAAAAGGCTTAGAATCTGATATTCTAGAAGGTAAAAGAGGTATGATTACAACCAAGAATTAAAAGAGGAAATGGATGGTAAAACCACATTAGTGGGAACCTCAACTTTTCCCTCTCATAGTTAGATAAATCTAACCGTACAATAAGATGTCCCCAAAGCAGTATTTAGAGGGAAATTTTATATCTCTAAATACTTACATCATTAAAAGAAAGAGTGGACCAACAAATTGGGCATGCAATTAAATCAACCTAAAAAAAGAACAAATTTTAAATTCCCCAAATGGGGATTTAAATGCCAAAATAGAAATCTTGAAAATCAGAGGAGAGATTAATAAAATTAAAAGTTAAAAAGTGATTGAACTAATAAACTAAAAGCTAGATTTTTGAAAGAATAATAAAATAGATAAACAGATTTTTAAGAAAGAAAAAACCCAAATCACTCTTAAAAATGAAAAGGGTGAGTGGACCACCAAAGGAGATAAAATTAAGGCAATTATTAGGAGCTATTTTGTCCAGATAAACGCCAATAAAACTGACAATCCAAGTGAAATTGATGAATATTTACCAAAATATAAATTGCCCAGATTAACAGAAGAAGAAATAGAACACTTAAATAACCCTATCTTAGAAAAGAAATTGAACAAGCCATTTTTCAACCGGACCAAAACATCCTCTAATCTGTGAATGGTCAGAGCCAAACAGAGCAGGCTAGAGACAGGAGAGCCTGGAGTCAAATAGAAGTTTGATTTCAAGGTGAGGGAAATGGCTTGTAATCAAGGAGGCAGATTAGACACATGTGCCAGGGCCCCACTACCTAGCTGGGGGGAACCAAGACAGTGGGGTTGAACTTTGATTTATATACTTTTGCCTACACAAAGAACGAAATAGTGTAGTGTAGCAACAGTAGTGAGGGACAACAGCAACAGTGAAACAAGGTTGCCTAGTGACAAAAAGTGCATTTATAGCAGAGCTTCATGGGCTGAGACTGTTAGTGTTTGCCTTAGCTCAGGGATCATCGGCTGTAGAAGGTGAGCACAAAGAATTGTTGTATCTAGCTCAGGGTACAGCTTGCTTGCTGGATCTTAGCTTTAGAAAACATGGTCCTGACATCATAAATGGACTCCCTAATTAAAAATCCCCAGTACCTGATTTGCAAGTGAATTTTACCAAACATTTAAGGAACAGTCAATACCAATACTATATAAACTATTTGAAAAAATAGATAAAGGAGGAGTCCAACCAAATTCCTTCTACAACACAAATGTTGTGATACCTAAACCAAGGAAAGCAAAAGCAGAAGAAAACTATGGACCGATTTCCTTAGTGAATATTGTGCAAAAATTTTAAATAAAATACTATCAAAGATGTTACAGCCATATATCATAAAAATTATACACTATGATCAGTGGGATTTATACTAGGAATTCAGGGATAGTTCAGTATTAGGAAAACTACTGGTATAATTGAACATTTCAATGACAAAAACAACAAAAATCATGTGGTCATAATTGATTACATGAAACTGGGGCCCTAATTAACATTGGACAGATAGTATTAGAATGGGGACTCAAGCCTATAGCATCAGATAAAGACCACCTCAAACCTTCAAGGGTACCACTAGAACCCAGAGAGGGAGCTGTGGCCTAGCTCAGGGATTCATCTACGAAAGTGGGCGTTGGGATAAAGAGCTTATAAGAGCTGCGTTGTCATTTGTCTTTAAAAGGTGGGATGCTACTCAATATTCACATAGCTGTTCTCTGATTCCTCCTTGTGATATGGAAAGGGCCCTCAATTCTGCCAAAAAAGCACAAATTCTGGAAGGTTCTACCATCCTAGAAAGGGTTTGTTTATGGTCTTAATAATAGACTATCTGCTTTTTGAAGACATGGCCTGTTAAGTATGGAAAGGATCATGATCAAAGATGTGGCAAAAATATAAACTGTCCCTCAGTTCTGTGCAGTCCCCTTCTCCTTGTGCAGTGACAAAGCCAGCACAACAGAGAAGTTTGACAGAGGGCTAGTTTTTATACTATTAATTTTAATTTACCTGTTACTACTACAAATGCAAGATTCTAGTCCAAAGTTCATGACTACTACTGAAGGAACTGAATTGTATAAATCGTGACTTTCTCAATAGAAACATAAGTAGATGGAAGGCAATTAAAGTTAAATGGAAGGGTGGCTCATGGGTTTTCCTTGGAGAAATAAATAAATTGACAAAGTTGGTTTGATCATTTGCCCATAGGCAACAATGAAATATCATTTCGTGGGACATTTGATTGTAGCATATTCCAATGCTTGATAGGTATTATCCAGAAAAAGAACATTCATGGACATGATAGCAGCTTATGATGAAAATGTCCACATCACTAGCCTAGATGTCCCACTGGTAATTATGTATTCCAGGGAGGTAAAAAGTAGAAAGTCCCATATACACCAAAGTACTCATAGCAACACTTTTTGTGGAAGCAATGAACCACCTATTGATTGGAGATAGACTGAACAAAATAAGTAATATTTCTGATCCTAAGAAATGACAAACATAAAGAATTCAGAGGTATATGGAAAAGCTTATATGAACTGATAGAGTAAGCAGAACCACAAAATTATATACAATGGATTACAGCAGTATAAGTAGAGAAAAACAGTAACAGAAACCCTATTACTTAACATTAATTATAACAAGCCAACTTGACCTTGGAGAAGCACTGGGAAAATGCACTTTCCTCCCTTCACTGCAGAGGTGAGAGACTAAGTGGGTAGAATATTACATATGAGGTGTTGGTTCATTTTGCTGATTTTTTTTCCATTTTTTTTTTTTTTGCTACAAGGGTTGGTTCATTGGATAAGTCAGTGGGGAGGAATATATTCAGAAATTCAAATGATAAAAATGATTTAAAAACTTTTAGAAGAAACTAGTTTATGAAGCAACATCTCCTGCAGGAAATGATAAAAGTTAAGTTCTTTTGTAACAGAATGTCAAAGTGAGACATCAGAAAAGCTGAAGGTCAGGAAAGACAAAATGACAGAGAAGCTGAGATGTAAATGCCCCAGGGGCAGAGGGACTGATGAATATGAGTTTCAGGACTGAAGTGATCTTGCAGGATAAAGAGGTTCCTAGGGCATGATGGAAAAGGTCAGAGGAGTATAATTGGATGGGAAGTTTAAAATAAAAAAAAAACTCAGTAAAAGAATGTGATCAAAGAAATGTTCTATTGAAAAAATAAGATGGATAGAGTCACCTAATGAGATTGATGAATAACAGATGAACAGATTATGTTTTCTACTAGTAATCTCACAATGTTGGGAGAAAACAAGGAAGAATACCAGCATATAGAATGGCCCTCCTGTAGTGAATTTATGGGTGGATATGAACAAAAGTTACAAAGGATGGGTAGACAACAATGAGTTATTAATCTGATTCATTGGAGGGAGCATCCACACTAAAGAGAGACATCATGGACTTATTAGAATATTTAAGTTCAGTATTTGAGCTATTTGAACATAGAATATACAGAAAAAGTTTGTGAAGTAGGGAGGGCCTGGTCAGAGAGTAAACACATAGAAGAATTTGAGAATCACTAATATAGAATTCCTTTTGGAGCTTAGTATAAAAATTTAAAAATAAAATAAATATTTTATATCCTAATCTCTTAAATTCTTGAAGTGAGAGACCAAATCTGGTAGAGAAGGATAGCCAGTGATAAAAGGGCAACATTTAAAACAGTTGAAGAGAACATATTGTCATTTTGAAAAGCAATAAAAAAATCTCAGTAAAAATAGAATGTTAAAAAATAAGCAACCTAAAACTCAAGGGAAAAGAAGTTATGGCTTTGTAGTCTTTTTATTCTATTATGCAAAACATCATCTGCTAATTAGAGCAATTATAAATGGTAGTATCATTATTCAAGCTTCTATTTCCAGATGGAATCATCTAAATAACTATATTCTTTCTCTCAGAACTGACTGAATTAGAATGCCTCTCAAAGAAAAGGGAAAAAAAAATCAGAAAAAATTGGATCCTTGCCAACCATATTCCAAAAATAGGACTATATTATTACCATATTTACCATGAAACTTTTCTGACATTCCCTACCATGTTCCCCAACTGCTACCTTCAAAAATTAGCTTTCCTTCTTTGGGCCTAGCCCAACCCCTTGTTAATATCTTTTATTACTCATGTTTAATTTTATATTAAAGGTATCTATGCATCTATCATATCTCATAGTATTTCAGTGTTAAGCATTGTAAGGACAGGGATCCTCTTTCCTCTTGGTGTTGGGAGAAGCTGGGCTCATGTCCCACTTTTGTTACTTGCTGGTTATGTGACCACGATTGGTATACTTGATCCCTTTGTGCATCAATTCCCTTCTGTAAAATGGCTATAATAATATCTATAGTACCTACCTCAAAGGGATGTTGTAAAGCTCAAATAATAAATCATTTGTCAACCTTAAAGCATTACACAGGATGCCCTAAAAGTCTTAACACAGCTTGAGTCATCATTTCCTTCTTCTCCTTCTCCTCCTTCTCCTTTTCCTTTTTCTTCTCCCAAGAGTTCAGCACAGGGTTGTACACAGGATAGGTGCCTTATAAATGTCTTGAATTTTAAAAATTATGTTTTCAGTTGCTCCTATTTTAGAAC
Organism: Bettongia penicillata ogilbyi; assembly: GCA_023548195.1. Lineage (NCBI taxonomy): Eukaryota > Metazoa > Chordata > Mammalia > Diprotodontia > Potoroidae > Bettongia > Bettongia penicillata. The sequence continues at coordinate 3,077,819 of JAJHZJ010000857.1, read as the reverse complement.
TCAGTTTTGTAGGAAATTAACTAATGGAAATAATTTCTGTGTCAAATTATGTAAAGGGTCATTATTACTCTGATTGGGTCATTATAATCAGTTTCTAATCCATTCATGATGACATTTAAATTCTGGTATGAATTACAGAAAATGATTATATTTAGCAAATCAATTTTCCATTGATTAAAAAAAATCCAACCTACCACTCGTTACCCATGTAAGACTTTGATTTAACCTCTTACAGAGTATTGTTTTCGGTGACAATATATAGAGGTTTTTCCAAATTTAAATTAATTTGTGTTTTAATCCTATGAGTTGAACTTCAAGATAAAAATACTTAAGCTAGAAAAAAAATTCCTGCTTGAAAAATGTATTTTTTTTAACTATACAAGCACAGTGAAAAATTGAGAGTATTCTGATATCTTTATTCAACATATAACACAACCTCTTTCTGGGTTGTTGCACAAAAAGACATTTGATATATACATAGGTTGGACTTAATGAATGGAAACAGTTTATTGCCTAGAAGATGAGGGTGATGGATGGGAACAGAGGGAGGGGTTTGTTTTAATGATTTTCTACCTAAATAGAATCTCAAATGTTAGGGTAAGAAGAAACTTTAGGGATGGTCAAGTCTCCATTCTTATAGACCAGGAAAGGGAAAATGATTTGCCTAATCAATCAATAAGTATTTATTAAGTACTTACTGTGTGTCAGGCATCGTGCTAGGTGGTATTAGGGATAAGTATAAAAAAAATAATGATTCCTCGCTCTTGAGGAGCTCACATTTTAACTTGTATACAATACAGCCAGGCCTTGAATGTCATCCCGCTTTTTCCATTTACATTCACATAGTCACATAAATATCGATAAATTATAGCTTAGCTTCTTTTGCTTTATCCATCATAATAAATTACTTCATTTTTTAAAGCTGGACCCAGAAGTAGATTCCCAGCCTTGTTTTTGCTTTATCTTGGTACCCTGTCCTCTTTCTCCCAGGACTGTAGCCATGAAATACTCCCTCCAGTCCTGAGAATGGATCCCTGCTTCAGAATCACAGTCCCTGAAACTGATTGTCCTTATCTCTCTCCTTTTGCTTTGGATCCTACAATCCAAGACTACTTAATCGATCTCCGCTTGTTGCCCTATTCTCTCACTTCACTCACTTGGCCAGACTTAATTTCTATCTCCTATTTCTATGACCTGCCTTTATTACCTACTCATCCCTAGGAGAGGAGGAAGAAGGAAAAGGGAAGTAGCTGTGTTCCTCTCTGATAAATCTCTTAGCACTAGTAGAAAAAAAGTAGGGAGGGCGATTAGCAAAAATGAAGGCATGGAGTGGATATGAAAAGGAATGTTTTTGTACATATTTGCACCTTGCTTACATTGTGGGGTCACACTGTGTTTGTATAGTATATGTTACTTATGTCTGTCCTTTCTGTCTCTGTGACCTGCCTATGGAGGGAATTATGTCTTTAACTTCCTTTGTCTTCATGGTATCAGATGGATTCCATTGCACTTGGTGTATATTTAGAAAATGATGTCAACTAACTGTCTGATACCAAAATTAATATAATCTTAAAAGCCCAAAGAATAATAACCGAGTTTTAAGACAAGGAATAATTTAGAAAAGGATGTTTTTATAACTTTTAAATAGTATCATATCAATATATCAGCTCTATTGCACTCATTTAAATGATGTACTATAATTTTTAAAATGTATAACAAATGATATAGAGTTTTAAAAAAATCTAGTAATCTGTGGTCTCACTAATATAATTACTTCTTCCACAATTTAGATTACAGACCATTCATGCCTTCCCATCTTAAATGAATTTTGTTAACATCCCTCCACAAATCCTCTACATCCAGTCTATACAAATGCCCTGGTGGACTTAACTAAGTCGTTTAATATTTCAATTTCATATTTCAATATGCCACTCTATCTGTCCATATCTTAAACTCAATGTCAATTCATGGCTAGACCACTTTCTTTTTAAGCCATACATATCCTTGATACAGTCATTCACATAATTTCTTGTATCTAAATCATAAGTAATATTTTATTCAAATGAGACAATGGTATTTCGTGATTTGTAACCATAGAATATATATATATATTGAGGAGTAGCTCCCTTTGAGCTACTCCTCAAGTCACACTTGCAATTGTGGTTTGGGTTTATTGAAGGGTAACTGCTACCTAAAACTGTAGAGGTAAACTTTCTATTACCTATTCCTCCTACTGTGGCTCATGAGTCTATTTTTCTTTAACAATTAGTACGCTTAATTAGCTTCTGGAAAAAAAGCATTTATCACAATAGTATAGTAAGAAGAGTTGGTACAAAACCTTTTCAAAATCAAAATCCTGGGGTATATTGTCACAAATGTACATAGCATCCATTGGAAGAGTGTGTTCAAAGTACATTGGTATAGCAGCTTTGACTCTGCTATCCTCCTCTGGTTGTATACCTAGATCTTCCTTGTCACCAAAGTAATATTCTATAGTCTCAGTTCTTTTATGATGTTTACTCATCTTTCTAGCCAAACACTTGACTTTGTAACTCTGTTGTGGTAGAACTCAGCTTGCAGTGGGTGTGGGCTTCAGGGATTTTTTACCAGCTGCTTGATTCCCCATCATCATTTGTGGGCCCAGAGCTCTGGAAGCAGCCAGACGAACACTTCTCTTTCACCCAGGTCCCACAGAGTTTTCCCACTGACCTTTTTGGCGTTTGTGGGTTGAGAAGTCTGAAAACCACCACAACTGCCAATGATTCAGTTCCATGAGGCCTGCTCCAGGCTGTCTGTGCCTGTGCTGCCCCTGCTGGACTATGCCTGTCAACTTTCTATGCTGCCTTGGGCTGGGGATTTGCTTTGTGGGTTCTGTAGCTCTAGAATTTGTTTAGAGTTATTTTCACAAGTATTTGGAGGGCTTTGGGGGAGAGCTCAGGGAATGCCCTGCTCTTACTCTGCCATCTTGGCTCCACTCCCTGCCCCCAAGTACATTGAATTGAAGGATACATGTAACCTATGCAGTTGGCAAAGAGTAACTCACAACTCCTGGTACAGCACTGTCCAGAAGTCCTTTATTTTTTTGTAGAATCCTCCTCATACAATTCCCCTATATATGCAATATCTCTACTGGGCAGACCTCTCAGCTGGGCTGACAGTGTCTGCTTCTTTCTTAAGTCCCTATCTGGCATCTCCTTCGCTATTGGTGGTGTATATGTGTGAATCTCCTTGAAGCTGCCTTCTTTCTCGGGTGACTATATCTTTATATCCTTCTCTGTTTGTAGCTGTGTATCTCTGCTACAGCAGATGGTTATACTTTCTTCTCTTACCCCAGTAGTATTAGTGACATGGTCCATGGTGAAGGAATTGGGGGGAAAAGGGACCACTTGTCTCCAAGTGGTATTCCTTTTCAGAGGCCTGGTCTTCCTTTACTTCTGGCTTCATATCTCAACCCATAATTGATTAAATTCATCCAGTTATTCAAAGTTATTCATAACCCAAAAGTATGGTTAGCCAATCATGCTACTCACCTTTTGACCCAAAGAGGTTTTACATATCTTAAAGGGATCATAAAACATGGACATCTTGTTTTCACACTAAAATATTATCAAATAGGATTATATTGTGGTATTGTTGGAAAATCCCTTAACACTGACTTTATACTGTGATTATATTCTGGGCCTTCTGTGATTACATTAATTGAAACGGGAAGGGAAACTCTCTCTTACATACAGATAATAAAGGGGGAATAAAACTGAAACTCTAAAAATTCACTTCTCAAAATATTTCTAGCACCTGAATATCAGTAGATAATTTTTAGATTCCCTTGCTTTGATTACAAAAAAAGATTCTCTGTGTTAATTTTCTCATTGACATTGTTTATTCCATTTTCATTTCCTATTTGATCTTATTTGCATACATTACCATAAACAAAAATGAAGAAGAAAACCATCTCCATTCAGTTTACGAATGCCATTCATGATTTTTCTTATTCTAATCAACAGATCAAATATGGTTATATGGCAATAATTATGCGTTAGCCAACATTTGATGCTCCAGGGCAAACTAGATGTTATGCAGCAGCAAATTTCAGGTAGATTTGTCATGGATGAGAGGAGAGCTCTGTTTTATGTAGAACTAATTATAGATAACGCCAACTAGAAAATATTTTATCCTTAGGTAATCATTTGGGGTTGTAATAGGTTTATCCTCATTTATTGAATTTAATAATCCTTGTGGGAACTGGAAGACAAAAAGGACTTCTGTATGCTTCTGTACAAAACATAATGAATACAAAATATTTTCACACTGTCAGTTACAGAATTAGTATTACTTTGTAGAACTGAGAGATCCAGATGCTATCATCTCTAAGTCTATGACTGAATTTTCTACAACTAATACTTTCTTATTATTTCCCTTAATAACAAGTAATTTATTTAATTTACAAGTGAAAAAATATAGATTGACCCATTTAAGGACATATAAAATAAGGTCTATTTTAATTTAGCTACCTTATACTTTAGTTTTTACCACACCTATATGTCAATTTTGCCTTATTAATTTTTCTAGTTATTTCTTTCCCTATGTTTTCCTCTGTTGGTCAAGCAGAATGCCCTTTTCTCTCCTCCTTTTCAACTAGTCCTACTAGTTCAACTAGTCTCCTCCACAATGTACCTGTCTCCTTGTGTACATTTCGAAAGAAGTCTATTAATGATCTCTCTGATGTCATTCTATTGCTGTTGTCCTGGACTGCTACACTTATTCACCCCATCCCCTGCATATCTGTTGTCTGGAATGATTGAGAAGCAAATGTCTTCAGGTCTAGATTTCTTTCTTTCTTTTTTTTTTTTAGATCCCTTTGTTTTCATTCTTCGGGGAAGGTCACTGTTAAGGTGGAAGGCCACAGTGTTCGGCAGGAAAGGGGATGGAGAGAGCTCTTGGCATTCATCCTCCTTGTAGGGAGCACTGGCTGAGGTCCTGCAGCTGCAGAATGGCCGCCAGTCACAGACACTTGGGCATCCAGTCTTTGGTCAGGAGGCTGCAAATTGCAGCTTCTTTTCAGGGATGGAATGGGCGGGACCCAAAAAGGGCATCTGTTTCTGAGCTCCACTCAGGGTCCCCATGTTCCAGGGGCCGGAATGGGGGGGGGGCTTCCCACTTCCACTGCAGCAGCTTCAATGCCTGAAGCAGGCACCACAACACCAGGTTCACCTAGGAGGAAGCTTCTGCATCGTACAGGGTGGAATAGAAATGTAGGCTGGTTCCAGGAGGTACCTAGGAAAGTTTCTGAGCATCTGAGCACCAGTCCACAATCTTAAAGTGTATGATGGAGGTGCAGAGAGTCTTGGTGCCAAATCATAGGATGTAAGATGATACTAGGACCAGGAAGATGGCCATGGCCAACAAACCCACAGAGATGAGAAGGCCAAGGGGGCTTCTCTGAGAATCTTCTAGGCAGTTGCTGTACATCCAGTAGAACAACAACAAGAGGCCATAAAGGGCTAGAAAACCTGAGACCCTTGCCACAAAGTAGCAGAGGGATGGGGCAGAGGAGCTGGACAAGGCCAGGGAGGAGTCATTCCACAGGGCAGTACCATAGACGGGGCACTGGCCACTAAAGGAGCCCTGAGTTCAGACGACTGAGGCAGCCACCATGGCCCTGGCCAGGAAGGTGGCGGCGAAGAGCACAAGCTCCCAGGTCTAGATTTCTTTCTAAGAATGTTTCAAATGCCCCTTTATTATTAAACATTCAATTTTTTTTCTTATGGTTAAGTTTAGATTTGCAGGGTAGGTCACTTTACTGCTCTTCAGAACACATTGTTCCAATCCCTCGGCATTTTTTGGTGGATGCAAAATAGCTGAGGTTAGTTGAATTTCCTGTCCTTTGTATTACAGCTTCTTTTTCGGAATCACTCCTAGAATTTGTAGTTTCTCAGTGCAATTATTACATTTAACCACTATGTTTCTTGGAGTTTGTAGCTGTGGGTTTTTTTTGGTGGGGAGAGGGTGACCTGTTGATTCTTTCATTTGGTACTATGTTTTTTGTATTCAGAAGTTCTGAGCAGTTTTCTTGTATTATTTCTTACATTATGGTGTTCAGATTTTTTAACTTGAGTTCATTTGGAAAACTTAAGATCCTTAAGTTGTCAATATGTGTCCTATCTTTGAGATAAATATATTTTGCTTATATGGAGAGCATGTTTTCTTTCAATGTTATTGGTTTTTTTTTCTCTTTTTTCAGATTATCTTTCACTTTTATAGAAGAAGTATTTGTATTCCTAATCAGTTGCCCTTTATTTTTTATTTTTGGTGAGACTTGTTACTATAGAAGCAAGTTCATCTATTTTGCCAATTATTTTTGCTATGTAGCACAAAATTTCTGTTCTCATGATTTCCATGTATCTTTCAAAACACCCAGGAATAGTATGTTGTGATTCTACGCTTTCCTCAGAATTTGCAGGGTCCTCTGCACTTCATCATGTGTTGAATCATTTTCTTTTGTCTTGCAACAATTATTCATAAATGCTTGAACTTGTTTACTAGATCTGAAGGCCATATTTCCTTGTTATATCAGTGTCTTCCCTGTTGGTTTACCTGCTTATTTTGAAGACCTTGGAGTTTTCTTCTTCTGGAGATCTTTGGCAAATTCAGGCTTTTCCCCTATACTTGCCCCTATTTTTCATTTTTTGATTCTCTCCCCTCTGATGGTAGTTTTTCTGAGGACTGTATTTCAAAGCATCTCAACCTCTTCCCACATGGTTCACCAGCTCAGATCTCTGCACCAAGTGATTTTTTTGGAGGTCAGATATTGGACTTTTCCTCTCAAGCTTAGTGTAGTGTCATACAGCACTTTATACATGGTAATGCCTTGGTTCTTCTGTTCCTCATTTCTCAGATCCAAAGGTACAGAGCACAGCCATGTTGCTACTGTAGAAACCTAGGCAAATTTCTTCTATTTGTAGCTTGGATGTCCACAGCCCTGGGAAGAGGTAGAAGTCAGGGTGCTGAGTTTACCTCTGTTAAAAGTCTAGATACTTGTTCTACCCTTTTCTCTCTGTTCCTCTGTTCTCCTGTTGTAACATAGAATGATGCCACTTGGAAATTAAAAAAATTCAACAAATTTGTACAGAGCTAGAAAGAGGGGATGGAATTCAGCATGTAGATTGCATTCTGTTTCCAGTTGAGTTGGCTTGTGAGATCTAGTTCTCAGGGAAATCACCATAAGGAATGTATTAGGTGATGGGGAATAGTGTGTTGAATAAATTCAAGTAAGCTTTAGTTCATGAAATTCTTATCTTCTTTGGTTTCTTGGTGTTCTAGACTATAATGATTTCTGTTTGGGAGAACTTTGAAAGGTCGTGAAGCGCAGGGAAAATATTTAGTCTTATATCTTGTTGGTCATGTGACCTGGAATAGCTAAGATTCATATATGACTTAAAGATTTGAACTTTGCAAATATCACATTTGATCCTCAAAACAATCCTGATAGGCAAGTGCTATTAGTTTTCCCATTTTGCAAATGAAGAAACTGAGACTAAGAGAGGCTAAATGACTTGCCCAGGGTCACAAGGCTGGTAAGTGTCTGAGATGTAAACTTAAGTCTTCTGACTTCAGATGTAGCATTCTATATATTGCACCACTCAGTAAATTGGTGCAGATGTCTTTTTTTTTAGTAGCTCAAGAGAAAGTTTTAGGACAAATAAAAAAAGTACTACTTTCCACAGAGATTAATAAAGATGTATAACCCATTGCTCTAGGAATAGAATAGGCTAAAAAATAGAATTTTAAGAAAGGCTTAGGAAAATTCATAGAGGTAGTTGTTTTATGAATTATAAAGGAACTCTGGGGTTGTACTTACCTACAAAACATCCCTTAATATGTCTGTCAGACATTATATTAACCTACATAAACTGAAAGTCTGACCCAGTTCAATATTTTACATGTACTTTATGTTCTTTGCAAAAGTCTTATTGCCATATTTTATTGTTTACTTTTTCTGCAGGTATTTTTTGCTTAGTTGGGACTGGGTTGGGTAGAAGAAGGGGTGTGTATGTGTGTGTGTGTGTGTGTGTGTGTGTCTATACACATACACATGCATATATATGCATATATATAAAAGTGTGTCTGTGTATATATATGTATATATGTATATATATATATATATGATTCTGTGAGCTGAAATACAACTCTGCAACCTATCCAGCATGCTATATAACTGTTAATCTCCTTTTAAAAATATCCATAGGAAGAGAGGTTACTAAATTGCCCATATTCTTTGACTCAGAGATTATATAATTCAGTACCTAAAGGAGGCAGCAAGAAAGGGGGGAAGGGAAAGGGAGTAAACTTTTATATAGTGCTCACTATATTCTAGACACTGTGCTAAACTTAAACAATTCATTTAAGCCTCATAACATTTTTGTGAGGTAGATGTTAATAGTATCCCCATTTTGCAGCTGAAGAAACTGAAGCAAACAGAGGCTAAATGATTTGCCTAGAGTCACACAGCTAATAAATATCTGAAGCTACGAGTCAGAGTCAAAGAAAGGGCAAGGACTCACCTGAGTTCTTTCAAATTTCCCACCAAGCAACTTTAAATAACGCCTCAAAACAAATTATGAGGCGGCAGAATCCATAAAAGGACAGGGTGAAACAATTCTCCAGCCCAAAAGCTTAGAAGGCTTGTGAGAAAGGTCTGTCACAGTGGGGTGAGCCTGGAGTGCAGTCCAGCACAGGCTGCAGCTTCAGCCACACCGCAGGAAACCAGCTACAGGCCTCGGGGGCAAATGAGTCAGCAGCTGATGCAGCTGTTTCCTGAGCTCTTAGCCCACAGACAGTAAGGGGATTGAACAACTGGACAGATGGAGATTATAGGAGTCCTTTGCTGGCACTAGCTGCAGGGCCCCTGTTGCATTACCCATACTCTGTTGTATTCCTGTGTTGTAGTCACAGGGTAAGGAGGAGCACTAGTACATCAGAACTTGTGGCCACAAGGGAGCAGGGACCTTGGTCACAATTTTAGGGCAAAAAAGAGTGCTTGTGGTTGATCACAGGCTAGAGCACAGGCAAGGAGAATAGTAAAAATGCTTCTTCTTAGATCATACCATCTTAAAAGAACCAAAAGCTTCCAGACCCCTGGAATAGCTCTGAAAATAGCTGCACAAAAATCCTGGACCTTAGGAAAGTGTCCCCTCCACTCTGGGAGCAGAACTCAACTTTAATATAAAGCTAAAAGTCAGGAAATAGGTTGGAGAAATGAGCAAACAACAAAAAAGATCTTGACCATAGAAAGTTACTATGGTGACAGGGAAGACCAAAAGAGAAATGCAAAAGACAACAGTCAAAACTGCTACAAAAGCCTCAAAAGAAAATGTGAATTGATCTCAAGCTCCAAAAGAATTCTTGGAAGAACTCAAAAAGGATTTTAAAAATCAAAAAAGAAGGGTAGAAAAAAAAGTTAGAAACAAAAGGAGAGTGATTCAAGAAAATATTGAAAAAAGAGTTAACAGCTTGGTAAAGGAGACACAGAAAAATACTGAAGAAAATAACAGCTTAAAAAACAAAATAGACCAAATGGTAAAAGATACATGAAATTCACTGAAGAGGAAAATGCCTTAAAAAGCAAAATTGAATAAATGGAAAAAGATATATAAAAATTCACTGAAGAAAAGAACTCTTTAAAATGTAAAATTGGCCAAATGGAAAAGGAGGTACAAAAGATCACTTAAGAAAGTAATTCTTAAAAAATTAGAATTGGGCAAATTGTATCTAATAACTCCATGAGACGTCAAGAAGCAATAAGACAAAAATAACAAAAAATAGAAAAAAATGTGAAATGTCTTATTAAAATTAAAGAGTGAATTAATGGAAAGAGTAATGTACTGGGAGAAGGAGGAAGAGAAAGGTAGGATGGAGTAAATTATCTCACATAAAAGAGGCATGAAAGAGCTTTTCTAGAGGAGGTGGATGTGGGGGAGGTAGGTAGGAGCACTTGAACCTTACTCTCATTGGGATTGGGTATATTCAGTTGGGTGTAGAAATCTATTCTACCCTACAGGAGAAAGGAATAAGAGAAGCAGAGAGCTGATAAAAGGGAGAGCAGATTGGGGGAGTCAGTGGTCAGAAGCAAAATACTTTTGAGGATGGATAAGGTGAAAGAGAGAGTAGGATAACTAGGGGAAAAATAGAATGGAGGGAAATACAGTTAGTAATCATATGAAATATAATAATTTATAATAATAATAAAATCATAACTATGAAAATATTTTATGGCAAGTGTCTTGATTTATATAAATACATAGAGAACTGAGTCAAATTTCTAAATTCCCCCATTGATAAACAGTCAGAGGATATTAACAGACAGTTTTCAGACAAAGTAGTTAAAGCTATCTGTAGTCATATGAAAAGATGCTCTAAATCACTATTGATTAGAGAATTAAAACAACTTTGAGCAACCATACACCTACCAGATTGACTAATATGACAGAAAAAGAAAATGCCAAATGTAAGGGGGTGTGGCAAAATTGAGACACTCTTGGTAGAGTTGTGTAGAGTCTACCACTGGACTATCACATTCCAACTCTACCAGAATTCAGCCATTCTAAAGGGCAATTTGGAGCTATGCCCAAAGGACTGTAAAATCATGCATATCCTTTGACCCAGCAGTATTGCTACTAGTCTGTACCCTAGAGAGATAAAAACAAAGAAGAAAAGGTACCTATATGTACAAAAATATTAGTAGCAGCTCTTTTAGGGATGGCAAAGAATTGAAAATTGAAGAGATGCCCATCAGTTGGGGAAGTGCTGATGAAGTTGTAGCATATGATTGTGATGGAATACTATTGTGCTATAAGCAATGACGAGCAGGATATTCTCAGAAAAACTTGTAAAGACATACATGTACTGATGCAAGGTGAAGTGAGCAGAACCCAGAGGACAGTGTACACAGTAATAGCAATATCATATGATGATCAGCTATGGATGACTTAACTATCCTAAGTAATAAAACAATCAAAGACAATTCTGAAGGACTTAGGAAAAATGCTTCCTAGCTCCAGAGAAAAGCCTGAATGTAGATCAAAGCATACTCTTTTCTAAACTTTATTTTTCCTATTTTATTTTGGTTTTGGTCTGTTTTCCTTCACAACATGATTAATATGGAAATGTGTTTTGCATGACTGCACATGTATATGTCCTATATAAAATTGCTTACCTTCTCAATGAGGGAGGAGAGGAGAGAATTTTGAACTGAAAATTTTAAAAGGCAAATATTAAAAATTGGTTTTACATGTAATATGGGAAAAATAAAATATTAAGAATAAAAAGTTATGTCTGAAGTCAGATTTAAACTCAGGTCTTCCTGACTTCAGACTCAGTGCCCTATCAAAACTTTTATGTACAAAAATATTTGTAGCTGCATTATATGTAATACTAAAAAGCTTAAAGCAAAAAATGTATGCAGAAATAGAAAATAGCAGAGCAAATTATGGCCAATGGATGTAATAATATTAGTGCACCATAAAGAATGGTGATTGTGAAACATTTAAGGAAACATGGGAAGACCTGTATGAACTGATGCAGAATGAAGGAAACAAAGTAAATATATATATATATATATATGTATATATATATATATATACATATATATACACACACAAACACACACACAACATCTACAATAATGTAAATAATGTCAACATTGAGAGACAACAAAACTCTGGTTGTACAGAACAGTCAAACGTTTTGTTAATGTCTCTCTGTGCTCATTGCCTCCACTTCTGCACCTCCATATCACTTCTCTATTCTGACCCTGTGACTTGTGACCCCACTACTCAAATGAAACTTTCTCCAAGGTTATAAGTGGTATTCTAAATTAAGCTAACTCCAATAGCATTTTCTCATTCATCTTGACTTGCTGTCTATCTTTTGACACTACCAACTACTTGCTCCTCTTAGATTCTTCCTCTTCCCTAGATTTTTATGCCACCACACTCCATTGGTTCTTACTCCTGTCCAACCATCCCATCTCCATCATCTTTGTTGGATTATCATTCATGTCCTATACCCTTTGCTGGGGTGTAACTCAGTGTTCTGCCCTGGGCTTTCGTCTCTTCTCTCTTTATTCTACCTTTTTGCTTAGCTACCTTACCAGATTCCATGGGTTCAATTTTCATCTTTATACAGATGACCTCCAAATCTATCCAATCTCCAAGGCTATCACCAGAATTTCAAGGAGCAATGATAACTGTATAAACGTACTATTCCACTTTGTGGTCTCATACAATAAAACTGTATGCTGTGTATTTAGAAATGGCTGTGGCCTATCTTATTCTAGTAGAGTTCATTTCAGTGCAAAATAGTAAAAGAAATAATATAGGATTAGAGTTGAGAGTTATAAGTATTTATTCCTTAAACAACTATGATTTGATTTCTCTGTCTTGTGTGCTCACATGATCTGAGACACGAAAAGAAGCTTTCTCCCTCCAACTTCCTCCATGGGTTGCAATTTAATGCACTTGCTATAAGGAATTTTTTGTATTCCTATGTAAGGGAAGATTAGAGAAGAGACAGCATTGCTGTTCAAGGAGACTAGAACAGTGATGATTGGCAAGAAAGGCAGAGACATTTAACTCTTTCACTCTTTGTTTCTCTGTGAATGGCACCTAAAACCATAAGTGAAGAATTCTGATCACTTTAAAGAATCAGAACCAGTTATAAGAACTGTTCAAAAACTTATTTAGGAAGATTCAGAAGGGGAGCTGGGCAAGCAGAATGATTTGTTATTATCATGTTAAACTTAATTTATACCTTAATATATAATCTCCAAATTCTTTTGTGTATGATGAAATATTCACATTTAGTTTGCCAAGTTCATAATGAAAAAAAGAGTAGAAATGGAAAATCTTGCTTAATGCAGACAGAAGAGTAGAAGTAGGATACTATGGCAGTATTGTGAACCCACGGTCTAATATGGGAGAAAGTTAAATATTAGTTAGGATAGAATTTCCTGAGGTCAGTGTTCATTGTTTCCATTGGATTGATTCTTATAAAAGATAAGATTAATCATGGGAAAAGAATAAAAGAAAAGGAAACAAAGTTTCAGTATAACTAAGTTGTCAACAAGAATTAGTACAGTGCCTAGCATGTAGTAGGTGTTTAATAAAAGCTTGTTGACTAAGCATAAGCAATACAAAGAAAGGCAGAAACAATCCTCAGTGTCAAGGAGCTCACAGTCTAAAGAGGTAGACAATACACAAAAAACTATGTACAAACAAGATATATACAAGACAATTTGAGACAGTCATAAAAAGGAGGCACTATCACATATGGAGGCCATAAAATTATAGAAGGTGAGCTTTTAAATGAGACTGGAAGTCATGGAGGTCAAGAGATGAGGATGGAGATAATTCCAGGGTTGGAGGTCAGTCAGTGAAAATGCAGTCAGAACATTCAAGAAAGAGGAAACCACTGTCATCGGATTTCAATGAAGAGGAATAACGTCTAAGAAGACTGTAAAAATAGGAAGGGACCAGATTATGAAAGGCTTTAAAAGCCAAAGGGAGGATTTTATATTGGATCCTGGAAGTAATATCTCCCTATTCAACCAGCAGAGATTATTTACTAGGAGAATGACATGGTCAGAACAATGATCAATTTGACAGCTGGGTTCATGATGGATTAGAGTAAGGATTAGCCTGGAGGCAAGAAGAATGCTGTTCTAATAGTCTGGCCATGGGATGATAATGGCCTGCATAATGGTATGCAGATGAAAATGGTGGTGACTGTGTTAGAGGTGAAAAGGGGACCAGAGATGTTAAGACTTCCGATAAAACTTGGAACTGATTGAATGGGTGGTGGGGGTGGTTAGAGGGAGTGAGAAGATGAGGATGACACACCTGGGTTATGAGTCTGATGACAAGATGGTAGTGCTTTCAGAATACTTTACAATTTTTCCTCACACCCTCCACCTCCATATGGGGTCACAATCCATAATTTAAGAAGCACTGAAGGGGTCTTGATGGAAAAAGTTGTGCCTCTATCAAGATCAATCACTAAGTCTATTGATATTTTTTAAAATATCTCTGAGCAAAGTGTACTCATTCAACCCTTTCATTTCTGACCTTGACTAAGTAATCTTTTCACTAGCGTAAGCCAACATATTGATGACAGATAAATCTTTCTTTTCCTTTTCTTTTGAAAAGCATAAAGTATGTTTATTAAAGTAAATATCTTGGCATATAGCACTACTTCATAGCGATATAAAGTTAGGCTTGGTTTCTTGAAGCTATGTCAGAAAAGTTCAGTGAGGCTAGAGAGGCTTTGAGTGTCAATGAAGTTTGCGTCTTTTGTCTGGGGACCAACTGAGATGTGCATAGAGAAGCTAATCATCAGTGGTCTTGTCAAATAAGAAATTTTAAAAATCATAATAGTCCACAAAGACTATGGGTGCTGATGTAGAAGGGATTGTTGTTATTCAATCATGGTGACTCTACGGAACTCCATGGACATTGTCCTTGGGGTTTTCTTGGCAAAGATACTAGAGAGATTTGCCATTTCCTTCTCCAGTGGCTCTCCACTGGAGGTTAAGCAACTTGCCCTTGTACATCTGGTAATTATTGAAGTCCAGATTTGTACTCAGATTTTCCTGTCTTTAGGCCCAGTGTTCTGTCTACTGTACCATCTAACTGTCCTTTATAGAAGTTATAGTAAACTGCATTAGTGGAGGGAATGAAACCCTTAGGGATGAAATCATGCATCCTTGAAGTTTATCTAGCATTATTTGATGGTGTGTTTCTTGATCTAAATATGTGACTGTTTTAGGTTTATGGGGCTAATTGCAAGTGTAGTTTATAAGTTGTTCTCCCAGCCCTGGGTTCACTCTCTCTGGTAGCTCACTTTCCCCAACCTGTATTCAAGATGACATGCTGGGGTTTCCAGAGGTAATGGCTACAACTAATTTCAGAGTTGTAAGGGTAATATGGTGTGTATGTGTGTGTGTGTGGGGAGGTGCCACACTCATATTACTGTAGCCTCTGAGCCCTTACCAATCCCATTAACAAATCAACTAGTTGATTCAATTAGCTTTTTATTTTATTCCTTTTTTTTTTATTTTTAAGAAATTGGGTCTCCCTACCTAACCTAGGCTGGAAGTATAGTCACCACCTATGAGGCTAATCCCATTGTTTATAACTAGGAGAGCTTTGCCCTGCTCCATTTCTGACCTATATGGGTATTTCCCTCCTTAGGTAACCTGTTCCCCCCAACCCCTAGGGTCTAATAAGATTGGCTATTGGACTTAATGCCTACACTCAATCTTCTTTTTAACCTACTGCTGCTCAGAACTCCTACACACAAGCAATACACCAGTCTCAGCCTTCTCTAGTAGCCTCAGCTTTCTCCAGGGATTATAGGTATAAGAGAACCATACCTAGCCTTCACCTAATTCTTTTTCTTTTTTCCTTCTTTTTTCTTTATTTTTAATAGTATTTTCCCCGATTCCATGTCAAGACAATTTTTAACATTCATTTTTATAAGATTTTGAAGTCTAAATTTTTCTCCCTCCCTCTTTTCCCCCTTCTGAAAATGGTAGGCAGTTTGATATGGATTTTACATGTGCTATTGTGTAAAACATATTTCCATATTATTCACAATTGTGAAAGAAGAAACAGATGAAAAGGAAAAATATAGTGAAAAAAAGTGGAAAAATATGCTTCGATCTGTCAATTAATTCCTTTTTTTTAACAACACATTTCTCATTTTTATTTCAACATTTAACATATTAACAGATGGAACATTATATTCTCCATGGCAGACAGTACCAAAGAATACAGATATTCCACAATGGTTAACAAACTGATTTTAGTTATCAGAATTATATATTTGTGATTTGTGAATTTTTACCCCCTAGAGATAGCATTCTTATATCATGTTTTAGCCAATTTTTCAGTTCTGAGTGTTTTGTTGGCCTTGTTTTCATTAGAAGAAATAGCTGAAAAGAAGTACATGGTACAGGCATACTGAGTTGTACTTATTTTTCACCCTATTAGCATAGAGATAAAGTATACTGCATACACCAGTGATAAACTATTAGATCAGTGTGAACTATTAACTATATATCATGTAGTATATTCAACCAGTCAATGGACTTAAATACTTTATTCAAAGATTTTATTCTGGATCACCAAATTCCAAATATGGTTTCCGAGCTATCAATCCACCACACTGATCTACTCAACTCTTGATTCTTTTGAACACTGAATTTTATTTATATTGGTTAGCTGTAATTTTTATGGATTATATACTAAGTCTTAAGCCACCAAATACAATGCACAGCTACCAAGGAGCAACATTGCCTAACAACTTGGTAAAACAGACAACATGCATTACTCACATGCAGCATGTTTGTTTTTAGTTTTTTGGAGCTATTCAAACGCTTCTTCCAGACTACAAGGAACACTTCAGAAATCTGCTTACAACTGCATACAACCTCTTACATTTGGGAATAAGGCTACAAAGATATTTCTGTCCTTCCTCATCAGTGAAAAAACTTCTATTTTTTTTCTAAATATCCTTAGAGCTTTTGTATAAATACTCCTTTAAGGCTTACAAAGCACTTTTCCTCACAACCAGAACCAGTTAACCAGAAGTGAACTATTATCATCTCCATTTCACAGACTAGAAAATTGATATACAAAGATGTGACTTGCCCATGGCATCAGCCCAAAATCTGTAAGATTATAGATTTAGATCATAGATTTAGAAGGTTTTTTTCATAGATTTTAGAAGGATTTTATAGGTTATCATCTAGTCAAATCCCCTCATTTTACAGATAAGAAAAGTAACTTTACATCTAGCATTTTCTCCATTACATGCTACTGCTTCTTCTATTTAAAAAAAGGCTGAACATCGTCACAACATCTTTAAGAGCTGACAAAGTAGGTGGATTTTTCTAAAAGATATTTTGTACTTATAAAGCATAAAAGAACAGTGCGTCAGAGAATTTTTTGTTGCATTAATAATAGCTTTGCACACTGGAGTATTAGTGCAATTTACTGAGGCCTAAATATCAATACATCAGTTCTTTAAGTATCATACCTACTTCCAAAGTCAAATTTTACTTGTCAAGAGACTTTAATACGAAGAATGAATAAGGTAATACTTGCCTTTAACTTGTCCCAACACCCTACTATGTCTTGAATACTAAGTGGGCGTATTTCATGTGTCATTTTAACGGATAACAAGTTATGACTAATACTGATGCAACTACTTATACATATAAGTATTTCAACAAGCTGTTCAACACCTAGATTACTGATGGATTTCAGCATCATCTTCACCATGGCAAAGTATATTTATGCGTTAGCTTTATCCATTTAAAGCTTTGAAATACACCTTCTCATTATTCCCTACCAACCAAACTCAAGTCCTTTGCTTTAACTCACTCCTGTTAGTCAGGAAGGAACAATGCTTTTAAATTGTATTTCAGATAAGTTAAAAGGGTAAAATGCTTCTCTCAAAAACTGGGCAAAATTTCAGTCTAGAGGAATACAATTTGAATCTTTTGGTCTACATCATGGGTACTATTATATATCAAGAATTTCCTTATTTCCTCAAAGTATTTACTTAATCAAAATGTAATGCAAGATATAAGAATTAATCTAAAAAGTACAAAATCTCACTTAAAAAGAGAAACTTTCAGTTACGAATCAGTAACTATATTCGTTGGCCAGATAGTCTTAAAATTAAGCTCCTGACTATTCTATTATAAAATGTTTTCTGGATTGCAAATCAAACGAATACATTTAATAGGAAGGGTGGAGTTCTTAGGCATTTGCAGAGAATCAATGAAACACCGTCAAATATCTAAGCTGACTGACAACAGATGCCATTTGGGATTTGCTACCAAATCCAAATCCACTTTGTTAACAAGAATTTATTCTTAAAAGGCTTTCAAGAAACAATATATATGAGTAAATTATAATCACATAGATATATGAATTGATCTTAAAGTGCCACCACAGTAAAAGAATCTCATTTTTCATAGTCCTCCCTCAATGTATATTCTATTCTAAAAATGTGATCAAGTTTGGATCATTCAAAATATAAGTATTCTTATCCCTACCTGCCTTTGATCTAAAACTGTAAGACCATTAGTCTTCCCATCTTTTCTAACTACTCAGTTACATTTCCTTTTAACGCACACAAGATTTTCACAAGTATTGCATGGTTCCACACACACCTCTATCAATGCCTTCTTCAGATCTTATATTATCATGTCTGTTATCAAAGTGTTTGTGCATTTTCTATTTCACCGTTTCTGTGCCTCCCTCTTTAGATACAATATGGTAAAAGAGCTAAAAACTAAGTGTAGGTCAATCAAATCCACTTAGGTGCATGTTGGCATTTAAATGCATAGCCCAAACAGTATCATCCCCAACAGACTAATGTGGGAGAAACTATAGAAAACAAGTACCAGCCCATTCTTATAAAAGTTTGCTCTAATAATATATCAACATGGTTAAGCATAATTACTTCTCTGATGACAAAATTAATATACTATCATACTCTCAGATGGCAAAGTCTATATACTATCCAACTCTCCGTATCTAAAATAAAAAGTTAGGACCAGTAAACTTTCTGGATTTTTATTAAATCCTAATCTGAGGTAATTTAACAGTAATATCTGATTTTACAGACATCATCCTCAAAGCTGTGTGTTCATCCTTTGAAGCTGAAGAAGACCATGCCATCAGAGAAATAATGACGTGACTTGCACTTGACTTTGTTTTGAGTGAGGGAGGGCTGTGCAGGTCACCAGCCTCACTTCTCCTCCAGAGCCATCTGAATCCTGTGACCAGATTTTCATCAGTATGACTGGAGATGACCCAGGATGAGGCAATTGGGGTTAAGTGACTTGCCCAAGGTCACAACATCTAGTGAGTGTCAAGTATCTAAGGTGAGATTTGAACTCAGATCCTCCTGACTGGTGCTCTATCCACTGCACCACTTAGCTGCCTCTCTAAACCCCTTTCAAAAGTAAAGGCAAATTAAGACTTTCATATCATGATCTTCTGCAGACTAAACAAGGTGGCTTGGTAACCACACAGAACTCTGGGGTAATTAACATATGCTTACTTAAAGTAAATACAAGTAATGTTCATTTTTAAGTATAATGCAATATTTATTACAGTAGAATTAATTCTAAGGCTTCCACATACAATATTTAAATTGACAATCAGTACCTTAATGAGTGATACCTTAGTATTTCAATACCACTGAAGTTTCTAAAACTTAACATTACATCATTAAGCAAAAGAAGTGAAATTTAAGTTTCAAAAGGACAAGCCACCCTAGGGGAAAATGAAAGAAATAAAGAGGGAAAGAAGTAAAATTATGACAGTAAAAAAAATTTAAGTCAAATCAGTTTTGGATATTTTGAAGAGAAAAGATGATAAGCTGTAGCTTTCACAAATCAAATGTTTATTGTTAAATTCAATGCTATTCAATGCCTCCTTAACATTAATTGAGCTGAAACTAAAAGATCTACAAATTGTTAACATTGGCCTTACCAGTAACCAACACTTCTGATCAAAAAAGGCCACAACATTTAGATTTTATTACTTGATTTTATTCTGCACTAGGTGGTGAATGCAAAGCATTCCCTTTTAATAAAGTATGGACAATTAACTTCACTCAGAATACACTTTTAATGCACATTTAAAAGAAAGATTCATCTTACAAATTGTTTTGCAGTCCAAATATACAATAGCTTGGAAAACAATTAGTTTAGAAAACAAAAGCCAATGTAAAAAGACTGATTAAAACAATTAAAACAGTTCAGATTTCATATGGCTCTGATTTTACAGTTTTCTTAGTGCATCATCAATATCAGAAATCTGATTCTTCAACTGGCTGCATTGTTCTGGATTTAAAGAAATACCTTTTTTTTTTTTTTTTTTTACCAGACTTCATTTCACCTTCCTGGTCCATCCAGTATTCTCTAACATCAACTAGGACTTTTCCTTTAAAGTCCCGAACACTGACATACCTCATTTTTCCAATCTAGAATACATGATCATCTCGGCTGCTGCTTTTCTTGGAAGAAGCTGGTGCTTTAGAACTTTCCCCTGTCCTTTGCTTCTTTATAGGCTTTTCTGGAAAAGCTTGCTTTTTCTTCTTTGCCATTTTGTCAATTTCACTGTCAGAATCACTCTCAGATGAGCTTGAAGAAACAAGTTCCTTTGATTTGGGCGTGGCTCCGTTCATGGGGCTGCACACTCTACCGTGAGCTTGAGAGTGCCTTTCAATTAATTCTTAACAAAAGTATTTTCTAAGGAAGCAAAAAAGGATTAGATTCTAAGGGAATGCCTTAGATTGCTTCCTAGACAATTGGAGAATGGTTAAACTAATTGTAGTATATGAATGTAATGGGATAATTGCACCATATGCTGTTTCAGGACATGGTTTCAGAGAATCCTGTGCGGTATGAACTGATACAGAGTGAAGTAAGCAAATTTATAAAAGAACAACATTGTAAGGAAAAACAACTTTGAAAACTGTGATAATTCTGATCAGTGCAAAGACTAACCATTATTTCAGAGGATGTAGGATGAAGCATATTACCCATTTCCTAACACAGAGGTGAGGGGCACAAGGTACAGAAGGAAGTACATTTTTAGATAGGCTTATTGTGTGGATTCATTTTGATTAACAATGTTTATATTTTACAAGGGATTTTTTTTTCTTTCTCTTAGTTTTCAAAGTGGGAGTAAAGATTGACAATAATGATGAAAAAAATAAGGTCATTGAAACATTAAAAATATACAGAAGAGAAAAGAAAGAATTTTAGAGGAAAGTGCAGACAAGTAGGAGAGTTTGGAAGGTAATGTATAGAATTTATTTTATATATTTATTATAGTCTTATATAAGGCAGCTATATGATAATATAGATAGAATGCTAGACTTAGTCAGGAAGACAAATTAAAATCCTGCCTCAGAAGTTTATTAGCTGTATAACTTTGGGCAAGTAACTTAGATTCACTTTTTTCATCTGTAAAATGAGGACAATAACAGTACCTACATCATAGTGTTGTTGTGAGTATCAATTAGATAACGTATGTAAAGTTCTCTGGAAATTTTAAAGTGCTATGTAAACACTAGCTATTATTATTATTGCTTTCTTTATTTTTTTATTTTTTATTTTTTTAAAATGTTTATTTATTTAACTTTTTACATTCGTTTTCACAAAATTTTGGGTTCCAAATTTTCTCCCCTTTTATCCCCTTCCCCCACCCCAATACCCCAAGCAATCTAATTTTCCCTCTCTCCAATCTGCCCTCTTCTGTCATCTCTCCCTTCTCTTGTCCCCATCTTCTCTTTTCTCCTGTAGGGCCAGATGACTTCCTATTCCTCATTAACTGGATGTCTTCTTTCCTAGTAGCAACAACAATACTAAACAGTTGTTCCTAAAACTTTGAGTTCCAAATTCTCCCCATCCCTCCCTCCCCACCCATTCCCTTTGGGAAGGCAGGCAATTCAATATAGGCCATTTCTGTGTAGTTTTGCAAATGACTTCCATGATAGTTGTGTTGTGTAAGACTAACTGAATTACCATCCCTCCTAACCTGCCCCTCATTGTTTCTCTTCTGTTTTTTGATCCTGTCCCTCCCCGAGTGTTGACTTCAAATTGCTCCCTCCTCCCTTTGCCTTCCCTTCCATCATCTTCCCCCTTGCTTATCTCCTTCTCCCCCACTTTCCTATACTGTAAGATAGGTTTTCATACCAAAATGAGTGTGCATTTTATTCCTTCCTTTAGTCAAATGTGATGAGGGTAAACTAATTGTTTTTTTTTTTTTCTCAGCTCTCCTCTTTTTCCCTCCACTAAAAAGTCTCCTACTTGCCTCTTAAATGACATATAATTACCCCATTCCATTTCACCCTCTTTCCTCCCACTACATTTCTCTCTCACCATTTACCTTAATTTCTTTTAAGATATGGTCCCATCCTATTCAATTCACTCTGTGCTCTCTGTCTCTGTGTGTGCGTGCATGCATGTACATGTGTGTGTGTGGTCCCACCAACTACCCAGATACTGAAAAGTTTTGAGAGTTACAAATATTGTCTTTCCATGTAGGAATGTAAACAGTTCACTTCTGGTAAGTCCCTTAAGACTTCTCTTTGCTGTTTACTTTTCATGCTTCTTCTCATTCTTGTGTTTGAAAGTCAAATTTTCTTTTCAGCTCTGGTCTTTTCATCAAGAATGTTTGAAAGTCCCCTGTTTCATTGAAAGACCATATTTTCCCCTGAAGTATTATACTCAGTTTTGCTGGGTAGGTGATTCTTGGTTTGAGTCCTAGTTCCTTTGCCTTCTGGAATATCCTATTCCACGCCCTTCGATCCCTTAATGTAGAAGCTGCTAGATCTTGAGTTATCCTGATTGTATTTCCACAATACTGGAATTGTTTCTTTCTAGCTGCTTTTAAGATTTTCTCCTTGACCTGGGAGTTCTGGAATTTGGCCACAATGTTCCTAGGAGTTTCTCTTTTTGGATCTCTTTCAGGTGGTGATCGATGGATTCTTTCAATGCTTATTTTGCCCTCTGGTTCTAGAATGTCAGGGCAGTTTTCCTTGATAATTTCATGAAAGATGCTGTCTAGGCTCTTTTTTTGATCATGACTTTCAGGTAGTCCCATAATTTTTAAATTGTCTCTCCTGGATCTATTTCCCAGGTCAGGTGTTTTTCCCATGAGATATTTCACATTCTCTTCCATTTTTTCATTCTTTTGGTTTTGTTTGGTGATTTCTTGGTTTCTCGTAAAGTCATTAGACTCCATCTGTTCCATTCTAATTTTGAGAGAACTATTCTCTTCAGTGAGCTTTTGAACCTCTTTTTCCATTTGGATAATTCTGCTTTTGAAAGCATTCTTCTCCTCATTGGCTTTTTGAACCTCTTTTGCCAATTGAGTGAGCTTATTTTTCAAGGTGTTATTTTCTTCAGCATTTTTTTGGGTCTCCTTTACCAAGGTATTGACCCATTTTTCATACTTTTCTTGCATCTCTGTCATTTCTCTTCCCAGTTTTTCTTCCACCTGTCTAACTTGCTTTTCAAAATCCTTTTTGAGGTCTTCCAAGGCCTAAGCCCACCCGACATCCCCCTGGGATGTCTGGGGTACTGAGGCCCTGCCCTCCACGTCTTTCCCTGATGGCAAGAATATGTCCTCCTCGTCGTCAGATTTGAAAGTCGGGATCATTTCCATCTGTTCAAAAAAACTCTCTATAGTCTTATTTTTCTTCCCTTTTCTAGGCATTTTCCCAGCCAGTTACTTGACTTCTGAGATTCCTGTCCACCCCCACCTAGATCTGCCCAGCTATTGCTTGGGGTCTGAGATTCAAATGGGCTTTCCATGGCTGCTATTCAATGGGAGCTTTAGTTCTGGTGCTGGGGTGGGGGCAGGGCCATCTCCCAGGCTCAGTTCCCTCAGGGGCTTTATGCAGATTCTTCCCAGGCTTAGCTCCTTCAGGTAGTTTATGCAGAGACTTTCAGTAATGAAGATCCTGCCTGCTGCTGGGGGAGTCCCGGGCTGCCACAGCGGCGCCGCCACTGCCTCCACCTCTGCCTCCACTGCTTCCCGCCCCTGCCTGTGCCTCCACCGCTTCCTCCCGAGGGGACCCGAGCCACGGAGACACCCTGCTCTCCTCTCGGTGAGCCCAGGCGTGTCTCTCACTGACCTGTAGAGTCTGTGGGCGGAGGGACCTTCCAGGCCACCGGAGCTTCCAACCCTGAAGCCTGCTCGGATCAGCTTCTCTGGGGCCGCAGCCAGGGCAGCGCTGGGGTGGGGTCCACTTTCTGGGGCACGATGGACCCTGGGGACGGCTCTCCAGGGCTCTCTGGAACGGAAATCTCTTCCACTATGTTTCTGCACCCCCTGCAGTGATCCAAAATTTCTAAAGAGCTCTTCTCACATTAAATCTATGGGCTGTGGGTTCAGAGCTCGCATACGTGCATCTTTCTACTCAGCCATCTTGACTCTGCCCCCTATTATTGCTTTCTTTAAAAAACAATTGATATGAAATAAAGGTTTAGTTTCTTTTTTTCTCTTACCTTAATTTATTCTTCCTTCCTCCCTCTCTCCCTCTTTCTTTGTTTCTTTCCTTCCCTCTTTCCTTCCTTCCGTCTTTCCTTCCTTCTTTTCTTTCCTTCCTTCTTTTCTTTCTTTCCTTCCTTCTTTTCTTTCTTTCTTTCTTTCTTTCTTTCTTTCTTTCTTTCTTTCTTTCTTTCTTTCTTTCTTCCTTCTTTCCTTCTTTCTTTCTTTCTTTCTTTCTTTCTTTCTTTCTTTCTTTCTTTCTTTCTTTCTTTCTTTCTTCTAACTTTCTCATACATCCTGGACATGCACTGGCCTCTCCTGGACCTAATTCTATTGCTAATGGGCAAGGAAGCTTTAACCTGCTCTGTTTCAGAGCTGACTCTGATTGTTACTCCTTAGGTCACCTGGTGGCTTCCTGCTCCCAGGATTCACCATATTCATGCTATTCTTAGTGTAGATACCTGACAGGCTTTAACTCTGTCAATCCAATAACTTCTGAGCTCAAACAATCCAACCAACCAACTTCAGTTTCCCAGGTGTCAGGGATTATAGGTATGTATCACTATGCCCCGTTAGACTCACAGTTTCATAAAGAACCTTCTGTTTGTGTTCTGCTGTATGTATGGCAATGTTCTTTCTTGGTGTTTAAATTCAGTATTGAAGAAAAAAGGCATTTGCTAAAAAGGCAAAATGAGAATAATTTTATAACATTCGACCTAAGAACATGAGGCATGTGCTGCCACCAACCCACAAAATATACCTGAGGGAGAATGGACACAAACATAAATTACCATGGTAGCGTGTGACATAGAGGGAACACATACTGCCAAGGCAACTCACAATTTTGTAACCACAGACCTTCATGTCCTTTCTCTTTTGCAGTGACTATTCTCAGAAAGCTGTCTGATGAACACAGCATCTGTGCTAGATGTATGGCTCTCTGTTCAGGATGCTTCCAGTTCTTCAAAGTTCCTACTCTGCTGCTAGGCCAGGATAAATGTTCTGTTTCTAGGTTAGGCAGTTTCTCTAAAGATCCTCACCTCTTCACTTCCAGGGTCCCTGATGCCCTCTTTCAGGAAGGGCAATGGTTCTTAGCTTGGGTTTTGTAGATGCTTCTTCAGTCTACTTGGTTTCCATTTCCCAGGTAGCATATGAGCTCCCTTCCACTGAAGATTTTCTTAGACCAACCCTTACTGATACGGGGCTGGATCCTCTCAGTGATAAACTTCACTTTAGCTGAGGATGTGTAACCAAATCCTTCTCTTTCCCACCTAAGATATAACCCAGTTGAATTGATAATTTGTGAAATTATGAAATGGAGGCAGGCACATCTTATTCTTTGGGTACTCACTGGGAAAGTATAATATTAGATGTTTCCCACCTATTAATAGGCCTCAAATACCTTTTGTTAATTTCTATTGAGGCACAGAGGGTCCTGCCCTCCAGCTCTGAAAAGTGTGTAAATACTCTGAGGTGAAGTTTTAGTTTGGTCTTACTCATTGGAAGTATTTGTTTGACCAGATAAGATTCTGGGCAGCTGCTAAGGAGCTGCCCAACTTTGAAACTCCAGATGTTGGTGCTTTTTTCTTTGGTAACTATGTATATATGTAATATGTAATAGTCAGACAGTTGGATCTGTCTGTTAATCTGTGATGTATGTATTATTTACGCTAAGAGAGTTGAAAACCTTGTCTGTTGTCTGTTGATCTTTGTTTCTCCGTTTGCATTTTCTCTGAAGTTCAGGGTGCTGACTTTTGTTCCCTGAACTAAGTGAATGATACATGTGCTTGATTAAAGTGATCATTGACCTCTCAAAAGTTGCTTTCCTTTTAGAAAAACAGAAATAAGAACCTGTACAGCAGGCTCTCCTGTGTATGCCGGGGTCCTTATTGAAACAGAAAGCCCACAATGGCAATGGAGCTGTAATCACGCTTTAATAACCACAAAGGATGTGTGTGTGGGGCAAACAGCACAGAAAGCACAGAGACAAGTGGCATAAGGGGTATAGAGGCAGACAGAGAGGAGGCAGAGGATAAGGTGATGAAGACAAGCAGGCAGCATGATCAAGAGGATGGGGAGGGAGAGTCAAAGAGTATCTCTCATAATCGTGGATTAGAGTTGGGACCACTAGGTAGCATGGACCCCAGGGAGATGGAAGAATACTGGGGTTGAGATCTCATTTTTATAGGATTTTTTGGGGGAACAGATTAATTCTTAATTGTGCCACCTTGGAGTTAGCATATCCAAGTCATTTACAAGTTGTCAGTAACAATTTAAAGTTAACATGTCAATATCTCAAAATTATCAGCACCATTTGGTGATCTGCTGGTTTTTACTATGGAAGTCTGGAATTTGTCTGGGATTTCAAAAGGCCCTGACAGCAAAGCTTAGATGGCTTCTGCTGATTCAGCACATATGAGGACTATAATAGTACCTGCCTCATACTATTGTTATATCAGATAAAATGTACTGGCTATGTACTGGTTTCTGGCTACTTACGAACTTACTATACTGAGTAGAAGTAGGGGTCAGGGTGGTCAGGGGGACCAGAACAAGATAGAACTTTAACACATAGGTAATGGACATTTGTCTAATAATCACAAAATACTTTGTGTGTTTAGAGTTCATTAACTTTAAAGTTCTCTAGTTAGTCATTTGTAAATAAGCAT
This sequence comes from Bettongia penicillata ogilbyi, assembly GCA_023548195.1. Taxonomy (NCBI): domain Eukaryota; kingdom Metazoa; phylum Chordata; class Mammalia; order Diprotodontia; family Potoroidae; genus Bettongia; species Bettongia penicillata. Next base: position 3,051,067 of record JAJHZJ010000857.1, on the reverse strand, counting down.
CTGGGAAACAGGTCACTAAGGCAGACTTTGCCTTGTGGATTACCTTTTTCGTGTTTTTCCTTCACAAGCCTCACATTTTTCTTTGTCTTTATTCCTCTTTCAGTTATTAAACCTGACAAGTCAGAAAGGGTCACACTCATGCAAAGTCCAGAGAGGTCATCAATGTCTCTTTCCCATTCCCTAACAAATGTTAATGTAAAGCTAAATGGATAGTTGTGTTGTAAACTTTACCACAATTCCTCAAATAAAAGTTCTATAGAGGAAAATGGCTGTAGAGGGATAGGATGATCTTAAGAATTGAACTTAACTAAACAAACAAAAATGATTTCAATAGGAAAGAAAAGTTGTACATGTCAGGCAGCTCTGACCTAATTCAATCTTTAAAAAAGATAAATACAGAATATGGAAGTAAGGACAGAGATAACCATAAAAAAAATGGATAAGTACCTTAAGGATAATGTCTTGAGATTTAAAGTTCAATACACGCTAATGTTGAAGATGAATACTAAGAAAATTTTTAAAAAGTGTGAGGGAATCGCTTTTCATTGATACCCACACACCTTGTACTGAGGTAAGAGGAAGATCCGAGAAGGGGTAAGGCTGCTGCTTATAGTGTATGGAATAATAACCAATGATCAAAGGAAGCAGAAATAATTATAGTGAAAATAGTTAATAAAGAATTCAAATATGAACTATATGAGAACATTGTAAGAAATCACCTAGCTGTTCTTAATTATTGAGTTCCCATCACCTCTCTTGGACAAAATATAGCCTATTATATTAGCAGAACTCACAGATGTGATTGCTAAGTTGTTCTGAACTGTCTTTCCTCCCTTCTCACTCTACACTCTTTCCCTTGTTGATTTTATTTGTTTTCATGGGTTTAATTATGAATTTTATGTCTATGACTCTCAAATCTATGCCATAATTAGGGGGTGAAGTAGATAGAATGCCATACTTTTGGTCATAAAGACCTGAGTTCATATCCTATCTCAATCACTTATTAGTGTTCCACCCTGAGCAAGTCACTTGACAACTCTGTCTCAGTTTTCTCTTCTGTAAAATAGGGATAATAATAGTACCTACTACACAGTTATTAGGATCAAATGAGGTAACATAGGTAAAGTGCTTTGTAAACTTTAATGTATAATATAATATGATATGTTGTGATGTGATATGACATGATATAATATAATGTGAATATAATACAAATTATTCTTATTATCGATATCAGTGCCCTAATGATTTTTTCCTTTAGTCCTGCTTCTTCAATGGCCTGCTAGACATGGACACTTGGATGTCTCATTCATATTTCACAACTCAGTCAAAAATAGGACTATCTTCCCTCACTAAACTTCTCCAAAATTCCCTGATTTTTTTTGAGAGTATTACTATCTACTACTTCTAAGGCAAGGTTTATAATCTTGAAGAAATTCAGAATTCTTCCCTCTGATTCACACACAATATCCAAATAATTGGCAAGTACATACATTCACATCATCTCTCAAATTCATACCCTTTTCTTTATTCACAAAGTCACCAACTCCATCACCTTTTGCTTATTCTTATTTTTTTCATCTTTGTATTACTAGTGCTTTGTACCTAGCCTTCCTCAGAGTAAATACTTGACAAGTACTCGCTGAGTGAATTGCCCACATTCCTTTCCTTGTTTTGGCATTTTTCTCTCCCTTGGCATACTTGACATTGTGACCTCCTGGTTTTACCTCTTTTCTCCTTTGCTGATTCCTCTTCCTCCTTTGCATCTCTTCTTCACCCCTATCCTCCAACTATGTTCATGCTCCTCTTCCCTTCTTTCTCTAAACTGACTGCAGTAATGATCTTATAGGATCCCAAGATCATTTATTTGGAGCTGGAAAGAACCTCAAAGGCCATCAAGTCCAAACTCCTAATTTATAAATGAGGTAACTGAGGCCCCAGCTTGCACAAGGTCACATGGGTTGTATTGCCTGCGTTGTTCTAGTAGTCCTTTACTCATCCTCCTCAAAATAATCTTTAGGATGATAAGGTCCTGGATTATAGCTGGAAGCCACCTTTGAAATCATCCAGTTCACCCCTTCTCCTTCAGTTTACAGATAGAGAAACTGAGGTTCAGAGAGATGAATTGATTTTCCTGTGATCACACAGCTATTTTGCTTTGTTTCATCATTGCCATGGCTAAAGAATTTATTGCCTAGTGTCCAGTGGACTGATGATGAGAGTCTAGCATCAGGGGTGAGGAACCTGCAACCTAGAGGCCACATGTGGCATTCTAGGTCCTCCAGTGCAATCATTTGACTGAATCCAAACTTTACAGAATAAATTCCCTTAAATAAAAGGATTTGTTTTGTAAAACTTGGACTCAGTCAAAAGGTTTCATCCAAGGACCTAGAAGGTCACTTGTGACTTCAAGGCTGCAGGTTCCCCACCCTTGTAGGTACTTAGCTAGTCCAATCTTCAGAATGGAGACATAGTCTCCAAGACCACATGGTAGGACCTACACCAAGGGTGGTAGACTTTAAGAACATAGTAAATTCCATGCTGCGGTATGTCTATGTTACCCCAAAACCGAAAATGATCTTAAGAGAGACTCAAAGTCATGAACAAGCTATGCTTGCTTTCGGTTAGGCCACAACTGGACTTTTGTGTTCAGTTAATGGTCTGAATTAATTTTGTGAAGGACATTGACAAGTCAGAGTATGTTCAAGGGGGCATTTATGGTGATGAGGGAATTGGATACAATGCCATGTAAGGATAAGTTGACAGAACAGCATAGATTAAGAAGGAGAAGGGGAGAAGTGATGGCTATCTTCAAGTATTTGAAGGCTGTTCTATTGAAGAGGGATTAGAATGTTTTAGCTCTAAAATAAATGGAAGAAATCATATAACAAATCAAAACATAAAACACTGAGACCCACACACACACAAACATGATCTGCTACATTCTGCGAATGACTTCCATATTTCTTTCTCTGAGTGTGGAAGGCATTTTGCCTTAGAAGACCGACATTAGGATTTTTTTTTCTCAGTAAGTTCTTGTGTTATTACAAAGTTCCAAGTCTACCAGAAAAAAAACTCTCGCACACTGTGGTCGTTGTGCACAAAGTTCTCCTGGTTCTGCTCCTTTCGCTCAGCATCAGATCATATAAGTCCTTCCAGGCCTCCCTGAAGTCTTCTTGTTCATCATTTCTTATGGTGCAATAGTACTCCATTACATTCATATACCATAATTTATTCAGCCATTCCCCAATTGATGGGCATCCCCTTGATTTCCAGTTTTTGGCCACCACAAAGAGTGCTGCTATAGTTCGACTACATAGCATGACTATAGTGAAAATGTGCTCAATAGGAAAGTATATGTAGAACCTATACAAAATTGTATGCTGTCATGGGGAGGGAGGGGGGTATTGGAGGAAGGGTGGGGGGGATAAAATCTTAACTTTAAGGAAATGATTGTAAAACATTAAAAAAAATGAAAAATAAAATTTAAAAAAAAGAATGTTTTAGCTCAGCCCCAAAATTCAGCAACAGGAACAGAATACAAGTGAAAGTCAGGTTCTGGCTCAATATAAAGAAAAATATCTTTACAAGAAGAATTGTCCAAAAGTGGACTGAGCTGCCTTGTGTGACGGAAAGTCTTCAAGCAGAGACTGGATGTCTGCTTGTTGGGATATAACAAAGACTTCCTGTTCAGGATTCTGTTGTATTAGTAGATCATCTCTGATTTCCTTCTAACTTCAAGATTCTATAATTCTGTGGTTCACATGATTACTGCCTTGATGTTGTGGTTTGTTGTTCAGTCATAGTTGAGTCTTTGTGACTCCATTTGAGGTTTTCTTGGCAAAGATATGGGAGTGGTTTTCCATTTTCTTCTCCAGTTCATTTTACAAATAAAAAAATTGAAGCAAACAGCGTTAGTGACTTGCCCAGGGTCACGTAGCTAATAAGTGCCTGAGACTGGATTTGAATTCAGATCTTCCTAACTCTAGGCCTAGCGCTTCATACACTGTGCCAACTAGATGTCCCCTGACTTGATGATGCCTTTGTCATGTTCTATTTGCATAATAACCTCCCCTTATCCCACCAACCTAAGGCCTATGAACTGTTTACCTTTTCTCTGCTCCTGTCTTTTTAGTACTCCAACTCTCATTAATAAATTATTTCCTTTTATGTCCCAATTAGATTGAGGCTAAGGCTATTTTATTTACTCATGATGACAATATTTTCTAAATAAAACAATGCAGAGTCTGAAAAGCCATTTTTTTTCTCTCAATTTAATTAAAATTCTCATTACAATGTACAAGTGATCTGCTCAACCTCACAAAGACCTTGTCAGTGGACTGCAAATTCTGGAAAGTTCTACAAAACCTAGAAAAACCTCAGGTAGAGAGCCAATGTTGTACAGAAAGACTCCTGAATTTGTCATTAGAGGACCTGGATTTAATTCTGGCTTTTCTCATTATCTCTATAACTCGGAGTGTATGATTTCTCAAAATCTCAGTTTCCTCATCTTAAAAATGAAGCAGTTGGACAAGATCACTTCTACTATTCTTTTTGTTATAAATTTATGATGCTGTGAGTATGGACCTTTCAATTATAATCTGAGAATAATGAAATTATTGATATAAGGACATATAGTTTTTTTAAAAGCTCATCATACAATAAAATGAGCAGTTAGAAAAAGAGTCATTGTCTTCCTTATGTCATCACCTTTAGAATATTGGTAGAAGATATCATAATTTACTACTTTTGATGTTTTATATAACTTACACAACATAGAATTTCACCATTTCCTGCAGTGAACTCATGCATGATTTCAATAGGAAAGAAAAGTTGTACATGTCAGGCAGCTCTGACCTAATTCAATCTTTAAAAAAGATAAATACAGAATATGGAAGTAAGGACAGAGATAACCATAAAAAAAATGGATAAGTACCTTAAGGATAATGTCTTGAGATTTAAAGTTCAATACACGCTAATGTTGAAGATGAATACTAAGAAAATTTTTAAAAAGTGTGAGGGAATCGCTTTTCATTGATACCCACACACCTTGTACTGAGGTAAGAGAAGATCCGAGAAGGGGTAAGGCTGCTGCTTATAGTGTATGGAATAATAACCAATGATCAAAGGAAGCAGAAATAATTATAGTGAAAATAGTTAATAAAGAATTCAAATATGAACTATATGAGAACATTGTAAGAAATCACCTAGCTGTTCTTAATTATTGAGTTCCCATCACTCTTTGGACAAAATATAGCCTATTATATTAGCAGAACTCACAGATGTGATTGCTAAGTTGTTCTGAACTGTCTTTCCTCCCTTCTCACTCTACACTCTTTCCCTTGTTGATTTTATTTGTTTTCATGGGTTTAATTATGAATTTTATGTCTATGACTCTCAAATCTATGCCATAATTAGGGGGTGAAGTAGATAGAATGCCATACTTTTGGTCATAAAGACCTGAGTTCATATCCTATCTCAATCACTTATTAGTGTTCCACCCTGAGCAAGTCACTTGACAACTCTGTCTCAGTTTTCTCTTCTGTAAAATAGGGATAATAATAGTACCTACTACACAGTTATTAGGATCAAATGAGGTAACATAGGTAAAGTGCTTTGTAAACTTTAATGTATAATATAATATGATATGTTGTGATGTGATATGACATGATATAATATAATGTGAATATAATACAAATTATTCTTATTATCGATATCAGTGCCCTAATGATTTTTTCCTTTAGTCCTGCTTCTTCAATGGCCTGCTAGACATGGACACTTGGATGTCTCATTCATATTTCACAACTCAGTCAAAAATAAGGACTATCTTCCCTCACTAAACTTCTCCAAAATTCCCTGATTTTTTTTTGAGAGTATTACTATCTACTACTTCTAAGGCAAGGTTTATAATCTTGAAGAAATTCAGAATTCTTCCCTCTGATTCACACACAATATCCAAATAATTGGCAAGTACATACATTCACATCATCTCTCAAATTCATACCCTTTTCTTTATTCACAAAGTCACCAACTCCATCACCTTTTGCTTATTCTTATTTTTTTCATCTTTGTATTACTAGTGCTTTGTACCTAGCCTTCCTCAGAGTAAATACTTGACAAGTACTCGCTGAGTGAATTGCCCACATTCCTTTCCTTGTTTTGGCATTTTTCTCTCTCCTTGGCATACTTGACATTGTGACCTCCTGGTTTTACCTCTTTTCTCCTTTGCTGATTCCTCTTCCTCCTTTGCATCTCTTCTTCACCCCTATCCTCCAACTATGTTCATGCTCCTCTTCCCTTCTTTCTCCTAAACTGACTGCAGTAATGATCTTATAGGATCCCAAGATCATTTATTTGGAGCTGGAAAGAACCTCAAAGGCCATCAAGTCCAAACTCCTAATTTATAAATGAGGTAACTGAGGCCCCAGCTTGCACAAGGTCACATGGGTTGTATTGCCTGCGTTGTTTCTAGTAGTCCTTTACTCATCCTCCCACAAATAATCTTTAGGATGATAAGGTCCTGGATTATAGCTGGAAGCCACCTTTGAAATCATCCAGTTCACCCCTTCTCCTTCAGTTTACAGATGAGAGAGAACTGAGGTTCAGAGAGATGAATTGATTTTCCTGTGATCACACAGCTATTTTGCTTTGTTTCATCATTGCCATGGCTAAAGAATTTATGCCTAGTGTCCAGTGGACTGATGATGAGAGTCTAGCATCAGGGGTGAGGAACCCTGCAACCTAGAGGCCACATGTGGCATTCTAGGTCCTCCAGTGCAATCATTTGACTGAATCCAAACGCTCAAACAATCCAACTAACCAACTTCAGTTTCCCAGGTGTCAGGGATTATAGGTATGGATCACTATGCCCCGTTAGACTCACAGTTTCATAAAGAACCTTCTGTTTGTGTTCTGCTGTATGTATGGCAATGTTCTTTCTTGGTGTTTAAATTCAGTATTGAAGAAAAAAGGCATTTGCTAAAAAGGCAAAATGAGAATAATTTTATAACATTCGACCTAAGAACATGAGGCATGTGCTGCCACCAACCCACAAAATATACTTGAGGGAGAATGGACACAAACATAAATTACCATGGTAGCGTGTGACATAGAGGGAACACATACTGCCAAGGCAACTCACAATTTTGTAACCACAGACCTTCATGTCCTTTCTCTTTTGCAGTGACTATTCTCAGAAAGCTGTCTGATGAACACAGCATCTGTGCTAGATGTATGGCTCTCTGTTCAGGATGCTTCCAGTTCTTCAAAGTTCCTACTCTGCTGCTAGGTCAGGATAAATGTTCTGTTTCTAGGTTAGGCAGTTTCTCTAAAGATCCTCACCTCTTCACTTCCAGGGTCCCTGATGCCCTCTTTCAGGAAGGGCAATGGTTCTTAGCTTGGGTTTTGTAGATGCTTCTTCAATCTACTTGGTTTCCATTTCCCAGGTAGCATATGAGCTCCCTTCCACTGAAGATTTTCTTAGACCAACCCTTACTGATACGGGGCTGGATCCTTTCAGTGATAAACTTCACTTTAGCTGAGGATGTGTAACCAAATCCTTCTCTTTCCCACCTAAGATATAACCCAGTTGAATTGATAATTTGTAAAATTATGAAATGGAGGCAGGCACATCTTATTCTTTGGGTACTCATGGGGAAAGTATAATATTAGATGTTTCCCACCTATTAATAGGCCTCAAATACCTTTTGTTAATTTCTATTGAGGCACTGGGTCAGAGGGTCCTGCCCTCCAGCTCTGAAAAGTGTGTAAATATTCTGAGGTGAAGTTTTAGTTTGGTCTTAGTCATTGGAAGTATTTGTTTGACCAGATAAGATTCTGGGCAGCTGCTAAGGAGCTGCCCAACTTTGAAACTCCAGATGTTGGTGCTTCTTTCTTTGGTAACTATGTATGTATGTAATAGTCAGACAGTTGGATCTGTCTATTAATCTGTGATGTATGTATTATTTACTCTAAGAGAGTTGAAAACCTTGTCTGTTGATCTTTGTTTCTCCGTTTGCATTTTATCTGAAGTTCAGGGTGCTGACTTTTGTTCCCTGAACTAAGTGAATGATACATGTGCTTGATTAAAGTGATCATTGACCTCTCAAAAGTTGCTTTCCTTTTAGAAAAACAGAAATAAGAACCTGTACAGCAGGCTCTCCTGTGTATGTCGGGGTCCTTATTGAAACAGAAAGACCACAATGGCAATGGAGCTGTAATCACGCTTTAATAACCACAAAGGATGTGTGTGTGGGGCAGACAGCACAGAAAGCACAGAGACAAGTGGCATAAGGGGTACAGAGGCAGACGGAGAGGAGGCAAAGGATAAGGTGATGAAGACAGGCAGGCAGCATGATCAGGAGGATGGGGAGGGAGAGTCAAAGAGTATCTCTCATAATCGTGGATTAGAGTTGGGACCACTAGGTAGCATGGACCCCAGGGAGATGGAAGAATACTGGGGGGGGCAGGGGTTTGAGATCTCATTTTTATAGGATTTTTGCGGGGAACAGATTAATTCTTAATTGTGCCACCTTGGAGTTAGCATATCCAAGTCATTTCCAAGTTGTCAGTAACAATTTAAAGTTAACATGTCAATATCTCAAAATTATCAGCACCATTTGGTGATCTGCTGGTTTTTACTATGGAAGTCTGGAATTTGTCTGGGATTTCAAAAGGCCCTGACAGCAAAGCTTAGATGGCTTCTGCTGATTCAGCACATATGAGGACTATAATAGTACCTGCCTCATACTATTGTTATATCAGATAAAATGTACTGGCTATGTACTGGCTTCTGGCTACTTATGAACTTATTTACTATACTGAGTAGAAGTAGGGGTCAGGGTGGTCAGGGGGACCAGAACAAGATAGAACTTTAACACATAGGTAATGGACATTTGTCTAATAATCACAAAATACTTTATGTGTTTAGAGTTCATTAACTTTAAAGTTCTCTAGTTAGTCATTTGTAAATAAGCATCTGGGAAACAGGGCACTAAGGCAGACTTTGCCTTGTGGATTACCTTTTTCGTGTTTTTCCTTCACAAGCCTCACATTTTTCTTTGTCTTTAATTCCTCTTTCAGTTATTAAACCTGACAAGTCAGAAAGGGGTCGCACTCATGCAAAGTCCAGAGAGGTCATCAATGTCTCTTTCCCATTCCCTAACAAATGTTAATGTAAAGCTAAATGGATAGTTGTGTTGTAAACTTTACCACAATTCCTCAAATAAAAGTTCTATAGAGGAAAATGGCTGTAGAGGGATAGGATGATCCTAAGAATTAAACTTAACTAAACAAACAAAAATGATTTCAATAGGAAAGAAAAGTTGTACATGTCAGGCAGCTCTGACCTAATTCAATCTTTAAAAAAGATAAATACAGAATATGGAAGTAAGGACAGAGATAACCATAAAAAAAATGGAAAAGTACCTTAAGGATAATGTCTTGAGATTTAAAGTTCAATACAAGCTAATGTTGAAGATGAATACTAAGAAAAATTTTTAAAAAGTGTGAGGGAATCGCTTTTCATTGATACCCACACACCTTGTACTGAGGTAAGAGGAAGATCCGAGAAGGGGTAAGGCTGCTGCTTATAGTGTATGGAATAATAACCAATGATCAAAGGAAGCAGAAATAATTATAGTGAAAATAGTTAATAAAGAATTCAAATATGAGCTATATGAGGACATTGTAAGAAATCACCTAGCTGTTCTTAATTATTGAGTTCCCATCACCTCTCTTGGACAAAATGTAGCCTATTATATTAGCAGAAATCACAGATGTGATTGCTAAGTTGTTCTGAACTGTCTTTCCTCCCTTCTCACTCTACACTTTTTCCCTTGTTGATTTTATTTGTTTTCATGGGTTTAATTATGAATTTTATGTCTATGACTCTCAAATCTATGCCATAATTAGGGGGTGAAGTAGATAGAATGCCATATTTTTGGTCATAAAGACCTGAGTTCATATCCTATCTCAATCACTTATTAGTGTTCCACCCTGAGCAAGTCACTTGACAACTCTGTCTCAGTTTTCTCTTCTGTAAAATAGGGATAATAATAGTACCTACCACACAGTTATTAGGATCAAATGAGGTAACATAGGTAAAGTACTTTGTAAACTTTAATGTATAATATAATATGATATGTTGTGATGTGATATGACATGATATAATATAATGTGAATATAATACAAATTATTCTTATTATCGATATCAGTGCCCTAATGATTTTTTCCTTTAGTCCTGCTTCTTCAATGGCCTGCTAGACATGGACACTTGGATATCTCATTCATATTTCACAACTCAGTCAAAAATAGGACTATCTTCCCTCACTAAACTTCTCCAAAATTCCCTGATTTTTTTGAGAGTATTACTATCTACTACTTCTAAGGCAAGGTTTATAATCTTGAAGAAATTCAGAATTCTTCCCTCTTATTCACACACCATATCCAAATAATTGGCAAGTATTATTGATTATACATTCACATCATCTCTCAAATTCATACCCTTTTCTTTATTCACAAAGTCACCAACTCCATCACCTTTTGCTTATTCTTATTTTTTTCATCTTTGTATTATTAGTGCTTTGTACCTAGCCTTCCTCAGAGTAAATACTTAACAAGTACTCACTGAGTGAATTGCCCACATTCCTTTCCTTGTTTTGGCATTTTTTTCTCCCTTGGCATACTTGACATTGTGACCTCCTGGTTTTACCTCTTTTCTCCTTTGCTGATTCCTCTTCCTCCTTTGCATCTCTTCTTCACCCCTATCCTCCAACTATGTTCATGCTCCTCTTCCCTTCTTTCTCTAAACTGACTGCAGTAATGATCTTATAGGATCCCAAGATCATTTATTTGGAGCTGGAAAGAACCTCAAAGGCCATCAAGTCCAAACTCCTAATTTATAAATGAGGTAACTGAGGCCCCAGCTTGCACAAGGTCATATGGGTTGTATTGCCTGCGTTGTTCTAGTAGTCCTTTACTCATCCTCCTCAAAATAATCTTTAGGATGATAAGGTCCTGGATTATAGCTGGAAGCAACCTTTGAAATCATCCAGTTCACCCCTTCTCCTTCAGTTTACAGATAGAGAAACTGAGGTTCAGAGAGATGAATTGATTTTCCTGTGATCACACAGCTATTTTGCTTTGTTTCATCATTGCCATGGCTAAAGAATTTATTGCCTAGTGTCCAGTGGACTGATGATGAGAGTCTAGCATCAGGGGTGAGGAACCTGCAACCTAGAGGCCACATGTGGCATTCTAGGTCCTCTAGTGCAATCATTTGACTGAATCCAAACTTTACAGAATAAATTCCCTTAAATAAAAGGATTTGTTTTGTAAAACTTGGACTCAGTCAAAAGGTTTCATCCAAGGACCTAGAAGGTCACATGTGACTTCAAGGCTGCAGGTTCCCCACCCTTGTAGGTACTTAGCTAGTCCAATCTTCAGAATGGAGACATAGTCTCCAAGACCACATGGTAGGACCTGCACCAAGGGTGGTAGACTTTAAGAACATAGTAAATTCCATGCTGCGGTATGTCTATGTTACCCCAAAACCGAAAATGATCTTAAGAGAGACTCAAAGTCATGAACAAGCTATGCTTGCTTTCGGTTAGGCCACAACTGGACTTTTGTGTTCAGTTAATGGTCTGAAGTAATTTTGTGAAGGACACTGACAAATCAGAGTATGTTCAAGGGGGCATTTATGGTGATGAGGGAATTGGATACAATGCCATGTAAGGATAAGTTGACAGAACAGCATAGATTAAGAAGGAGAAGGGGAGAAGTGATGGCCATCTTCAAGTATTTGAAGGCTGCTCTGTTGAAGAGGGATTAGAATGTTTTAGCTCTAAAATAAATGGAAGAAATCATATAACAAATCAAAACATAAAACACTGAAACCCCCCCCCACACAAACATGATCTTCTACATTCTGCGAATGACTTCCATATTTCTTTCTCTGAGTGTGGAAGGCATTTTGCCTTAGAAGACCGACATTAGGATTTTTTTTTCTCAGTAAGTTCTTGTGTTATTACAAAGTTCCAAGTCTACCAGAAAAAACTCTCACACACTGTGGTCGTTGTGCACAAAGTTCTCCTGGTTCTGCTCCTTTCACTCAGCATCAGATCATATAAGTCCTTCCAGGCCTCCCTGAAGTCTTCTTGTTCATCATTTCTTATGGCACAATAGTACTCCATTACATTCATATACCATAATTTATTCAGCCATTCCCCAATTGATGGGCATCCCCTTGACTTCCAGTTTTTGGCTACCACAAAGAGTGCTGCTATAGTTCGACTACATAGCATGACTATAGTGAAAATGTGCTCAATAGGAAAGTATATGTAGAACCTAAACAGAATTGTATGCTGTCATGGGGAGGGAGGGGGGTAGTGGAGGAAGGGTGGGGGGGATAAAATCTTAACTTTAAGGAAATGATTGTAAAACATTAAAAAAAATGAAAAATAAAATTAAAAAAAAAAGAATGTTTTAGCTCAGCCCCAAAATTCAGCAACAGGAACAGAATACGAGTGAAAGTCAGGTTCTGGCTCAATATAAAGAAAAATATCTTTACAAGAAGAATTGTCCAAAAGTGGACTGAGCTGCCTTGTGTGACGGAAAGTCTTCAAGCAGAGACTGGATGTCTGCTTGTTGGGATATAACAAAGACTTCCTGTTCAGGATTCTGTTGTATTAGTAGATCATCTCTGATTTACTTCTAACTTCAAGATTCTATAATTCTGTGGTTCACATGATTACTGCCTTGATGTTGTGGTTTGTTGTTCAGTCATAGTTGAGTCTTTGTGACTCCATTTGAGGTTTTCTTGGCAAAGATACGGGAGTGGTTTTCCATTTTCTTCTCCAGTTCATTTTACAAATAAAAAAATTGAAGCAAACAGCGTTAGTGACTTGCCCAGGGTCACATAGCTAATAAGTGCCTGAGACTGGATTTGAATTCAGATCTTCCTAACTCTAGGCCTAGCGCTTCATACACTCTGCCAACTAGATGTCCCCTGACTTGATGATGCCTTTGTAATGTTCTATTTGCATAATAACCTCCCCTTATCCCACCAACCTAAGGCCTATGAACTGTTTACCTTTTCTCTGCTCCTGTCTTTTTAGTACTCCAACTCTCATTAATAAATTATTTCCTTTTATGTCCCAATTAGATTGAGGCTAAGGCTATTTTATTTACTCATGATGACAATATTTTCTAAATAAAACAATGCAGAGTCTGAAAAGCCACTTTTTTCTTTTAATTTAATTAAAATTCTCATTACAATGTACAAGTGATCTGCTCAACCTCACAAAGACCTTGTCAGTGGACTGCAAATTCTGGAAAGTTCTACAAAACCTAGAAAAACCTCAGGTAGAGAGCCAATGTTGTACAGAAAGACTCCTGAATTTGTCATTAGAGGACCTGGATTTAATTCTGGTTTTTCTCATTATCTGTATAACTCGGAGTGTATGATTTCTCAAAATCTCAGTTTCCTCATCTTAAAAATGAAGCAGTTGGACAAGATCACTTCTACTATTCTTTTTGTTATAAATTTATGATGCTGTGAGTATGGACCTTTCAATTATAATCTGAGAATAATGAAATTATTGATATAAGGACATATAGTTTTTTTAAAAGCTCATCATACAATAAAATGAGCAGTTAGAAAAAGAGTCATTGTCTTATGTCATCACCTTTAGAATATTGGTAGAAGATATCATAATTTACTACTTTTGATGTTTTATATAACTTACACAACATAGAATTTCACCATTTCCTGCAGTGAACTCATGCCTCAGGATGTCAGGTCTCATAGCTCACATGAATTGGGAGTGATTATTTGTGGTTTCACGTTAATAGCAAAATAATGATTGACTCCTCATTTATGATCCAGACCTGGAAACATCTGAACTTGTCTCATGTTTCTCTAAGAATTTTGTTCCCTATTCCAGTTTACCTCTGTAAATGATAGTCATTTAGAGCACTTGAACAAGCACAAATTTCTTAGGAATACAAAGTTGATTTAATATTAGAGAAACTATAAATTTAATTAATTGTATTCATAACAAAAATTATATGATTATGTCACTAGACCCCAAAAAGCTTTCAACAAAATATAACAATTTCTATTAAAACACTAGAAAACATAGGAGTAGACACTTAATATGGCAGCATATATCCAAAACAAAGACCATTATTTGTGTGTGATGGCTATAAACTAGAATCCTTTCCAATAAGATCAGTGGTTAAGACAAGAATGCCCATTGTTACTGCTTTTATTTGACATATTAGAAATGATGACTGTAGGAACAGGACATGAAAAAGAAATTGAGGGGGAAAACCACAGGTAAGTAAGAAACAAAATGATTTTTGGGGGGGCCAGATGATATAGTGTTGTATTCAAAAAACCCCAGAGTATTAATTAAAAATTAATTAAAACAGTAATTTCAACGAAGTTGCAAGATATTAGATAAATCCACACAAATCATTAGCATTTCTATATAATATTAACAAGACCCAAGAGGAATATGCAGAAAGAGAAATTCTTTTTAAAATTACTAGAGATTTGTACCTACCAAGATAATGCACAAAAACTATATAATTATAAGTACAAAACACTGCTCATAGACACTAAAGATGAATCCAAATAATTGGAGAAATATTAATTACTCATGGGCTGACTGAATCTATATAATAAAAATGACAATGCTACCTAAATTGACTTCCTTATTCAGTGCTATTCCAATCAAACTACCAGAAATTACTTTATAGAAATAGAAAATAATAATAAAATTCACATGGAGGCATAAAAGGTCAATAATCTCAAGGAAATTAATGGAAAAAAATGGGGAGGATGGAGGTTTAGCAATACCAGATCTTAAACTATACTTGCAAAGTAACTCTCAAAAAAATTGGTACTAGTTAAAATTATATTGATCAGTGAAACAGAGTAGGCATACAACTGATAGAAGCAAGTTAATCTGCTAGTCTAATATTCAGTAAATACAAAGATCCCACTTATTAGAATAAGGGCTCACTATTTGATAAAAACGGCTGGAAAAATTAGAAAGCAATATAGAAGAAATTAGATTTGAACCAATGTCTCATACCTTGTACCAAGAGATGCTCCAAATGGGTATTTGACCTAGATATAAAAGGCTACATCATAAATAGATTACAGAAGTGAGGAAGAAAGAGTCTTATTGCTCAATCTGACAGTTTCTTGGAAGTTTGATCAATCCTAAAGATACTTATCCTCAGCTAATCCTAATCCTCCATTTTCAAAACTTTCTCTAGAGCTTACTGATCAGATACCCATTTCTTGTAGGTTTTGATTGGGTGCAATTTATCTTATAAGTTTTCCTGACCTACCTCCAGTTACCTTCATGCAATCATCTATATCACTGACACTGTTATGTAAAGAAATGAGCTCAGGAGAAAAAAAAAAGAGTGAAATCCAGACTCTCATGGATGAGGGTGTTTAATATGGAGGAGTGGTTTGCAATGTTATAAGAGAACTCTTGGGAACAAAAGGGCCAACCAGGCATCCTGATGGTATGAGGTACAATAGCAGAGATAGTGCTACAGTATTTGGTTTCTGCAGTACAATGGTTTGAGGGTGATAATGTAGAGATAAACCTTAACCTGGTGAACAGCAAACATGGAAGACCACAACCATCATACAAATTGGGGATCTTGATCCTATGTGAGGCAAGCAGATTTCCTTGAGGAATAACTAAGCAGTCTCAGGTACTATAGGAGAGTGAGTGCATAGGATGAAGTGAGTTATTTTTTTGAGTGCTGTAAACCACCACTGGTGAATCTAGGAGTTCAATCATTAAGTTCATCATTACCTATTGCCCATAAGTATTGAGAGATTAGAAGTGGTTGTAATAATCCTGGTGCTTTCCCCATAGGATTTTGTGCTCAGGTGCATATAACACAAACTGACCAGCTAACATCATACTTGAAGTGAGGACACTAAAATTTTCATCAACAGTGTAAAAGGTTTCAAATAGTCTAGTGTACCTATACTACCCATCAAGTCTCATCAGAAGAGAGGATATGAATTGATGACCACAGATGATACAGTCTATCAAATACTCAAACACTGCTTTACTCCTTAATAGAGGAGTTACTGCTGCTATGTAATGTGGATAGCTGGGCATGAGAATAGAGAGCCTTTGCTTGATGTCATATAATTAGTTCAATCAAATCTAGGCAATATTTCATTGCTTCCATATTTTGTCAAAATATCACTTGCATAGGTGACAGCAGTATTTCATGAATCTTTTTTAGCTTTTGTGGTAGGGCATTTGCTTGATGCTAGTATTAACTGGGGCCATATATGACAGAGAAATGAAAACAGTATCCTCTTCATTTGTCCACTAGGTTGAGTTCTGGGCCTTGAAGGTTGTTTGGATTTCTTTGATGTAACTGTGGGATTATGTCAAATGATGGCTCTTAACCTGAAGTGTTGCTTTCATGACTAACAAGTATTTTTCCAAAACTGTGTAATATTTTTCTTTGGGGGATAGAGTAGGGAGGAGAGGGAGTTTGAGAGAGATTACAAAAAACTTCAGTAGAGAATATGCACAGTGAAGAGGCACAAAAATTCACCTGAAGAAAAGAATTTCTTAGGAAGTAATATAAGTCAAATGGAAAAGAAGGTACAAAATTCACTGAAGAAAATAATTCCTTAAAAATTAGAATTTTGCAAGTGGAAGCTAATGTCTCCATAAGACATCTAAAAACAAATAAAACAAAGTCAAAGAAATGAAATGAATAGATGTGAAATATCTCATTAGAAAAACAACTGACCTGGAAAATAGGTTGAGGAGAGATAATTTAAGAATTATCCAACTACCTAGAAGTCATGATCAAAGAAAGAGCCTAGACATCATCTTTCAAGAAATTATGAAGGAAAAGTGACCTTATGTCTTAGATCCAGAGGATAAAATAGAAAGGGAAAGAATCTACAAATCACCTCCTGAAAGAGATTCTAAATTGAAAACTCCCAGGAATATTATAGCCAAATTTCAAAGTTCCCAGGTTAAAGAGAAAATACTTCAAGCAGTCATAAAGAAACATTCCAAATATCATGGAGCCAAGTTAGTATCACACAAGATTTAGCAGCTTCCACATTAAAGAAATGGAATGCTTAGAATGTGATATCCCAGAGGGCAAAGGAGCTAGGATTACAACCAAGAATCACTTGCCTAGCAAAACTGAGCATAATCCTTCAGAGGATTACATTAATGAATTTGTGTATTAGTGAATGAAGTATTTACACTGATGAAACAGAAGATTTTTCAAGCATTCCTGATGAAAAGACCAGAGCTGAATAGAAAATTTCACATTACAATATAACATTTAAGAAAAGCATTAAAAGGTAAACATGAAAGAGTAATCATAAGAGACTCAATAAAATTAAACTGATTATATTCCTATACGGGAAGGTGAGACATGTAACTCCTTAAAAGGAGTTTACATAGAGGGCATGGCTCTGAGTCAGTTATTTTGGAATGCTTCCCAAAATAAATGAAGTGGTGAGAAAGAAGGATGCACAGGAAGAAGGGGAATGGGAGAAGTAGAATGGGAAAATTTTTCTCACATAGAAGCATGTAAGGAAGAGCTTTTACAATGGAGGGGAAAACAGGGGAGAGGGAAGCAATGACTGAATTTTACTCTCATTTAAATTGGTTTAAATGAGGAAGAATATATATATATATATAATATATATATATGTGTGTGTGTGTGTACACACACACAGAGTTGTATATAGAAATGTAACTTTTTCAATAGTGGAATAGAAGGGGATGGGGACAAGAGAAAGGGGAGAATGATAACAAAGGGGAGGGAAGATTAAGGAAGACAGTGATAAGAAGCAAAATAAATTTTTGAGGAGGGACAAGATAAAAAGAGAGAGAAGGGAAGAAACAGAAAATAATGGGATGGAGTGAAATACATACTATTTCACAATGTTCACAAAGCTGTGAATGTGAATGGGATGAGCTCACTCATAAAATGGAAACAAAGAGCCAAATAGATTAGAAACCAGAATCCAACAATATGTTGTTTACAAGAGATACTCTTAAAACAGAAGGACATGCACTGAGTTAAAATAAAGGGCTGGAGCAGAATCTAATAGCTTTAGCTGAAGTAAAAAAAAATAAGGTAAGAATAGCCATCATGACCTCAGACAAAGAAAAAATACACCTAATTGGAAGAGATCATCAGGGAAACTACATTTTGCTAGACAATGAAATTTCCCCAATTATCTCTCATATGCAGAGTACGTCATGTGAAATGTCAGGCTGGATGAATCAAAAGTCAGAATTAAGGTTGCAGGGAGAAATGGCAACAATATCAGATAAGCAGATGTTAGTCTTCAAGACAGCTTTTACATTCTCCTCTTTTACTCTCATCTAGAGCTTCCTTAATTCCTCTTCACTTTCTGCCATTAGAGCGCTATCAGCTGCATCACGAAGAGTCTGACACTACTGAACAAAAACTATAGATGATGAGGTAATATCAAAAGCTTCTCTGGTGAATGCTTCATTGTTCAAATATATACTGTGCGTGGAACTGAGTCAAATTTATAAAAATTAGATCCATTCCTCAACTGATAAATGGCGAAAGGATATAAACAGGCAGTTTTCAGAAGAAGAAATCAAAGCTATCTATAGTTATATGAAAAAATGCTCTAACTTACTACTGATTACAGAAATGCAAATTAAAACAGTTTTTAGGAATCACCTCACAATTATCAGAAATGACAAATACTGTGGGTATGAAGGAAAAATAATAAACAAATCAACTGCTGGCAGAGTAGTGAACTGGTCCAACTATTCTGGAGAACAATTTGGAAGTGCTCAAAGGTCAATCAAATTGTGCATGCCTACTGGGCCTGTATTCTGAAGAAATCAAAAAAAAAAAGGAAAAGGACCTGTATGTACAAAAATTTCTATAGCAGATTTTTTTTGTGGTGGCAAACAATTAGAGATTGAAGGGAATGTTCATCAGTTGGGAAATGACTAAACAAGAATTGGAATGTGAGTCCCTGAGCAAATAGTGATGGATCTTAGAAAGGAGTTCTTGGAAAAGGGAGTTCCTCCTTTTTTTTAGTTTTATTTCTACACCTCTTCTTTTTTCATATTTTTCAATTTCTCAAGCATTTTTTTGTCCTGCCCGTCTTCCCCCCATTAAGAAGGAAGGAAGGAGGGAAGGAAGGAAGGAAGGAAGGAAGGAAGGAAGGAAGGAAGGAAGGAAGGAAGGAAGGAAGGAAGGAAGGAAATGTGCTATCCAGTTGCTTTTGGTGCATAATTCTGAATTACTTTCTAGGATAATTGGATCCGTTCACAGCTCTGTGCCTGTTTTCCCAAACATTTGTCACTGTTTCCGATCATCTTTGCCAATATGGTGAGTGTGAGGCAGAAGTCAAACTCTATAGCAGTATCTCTGCTATTGTACCTGATACCACCAAGATGGCTGGTTGGCCGTTTTGTTCCCAAGAGTTCTCCTATAACAATGCAAGCCACTCCTCCATATTAAACACCTCCATCCGTGAGAGAATGGATTTCATTCTTTTTTTTTTCTTCTGAGCTTATTTATTTACATAGCAGTGTAAAGTGATATGGATGATTGCATGAAGGTAACTGGAGGTAGATTAGGACAATTTACAAGATAAATTGCATATGGACAAAAAACCCTGCAAGAAATGGGTATTTGATCATTAAGCTCTAGAGGAAGTTTTGGAAGTGGAGGATTAGGATTAGCTGAAGATAAGTATCTTTAG
This sequence comes from Bettongia penicillata ogilbyi, assembly GCA_023548195.1. Taxonomy (NCBI): domain Eukaryota; kingdom Metazoa; phylum Chordata; class Mammalia; order Diprotodontia; family Potoroidae; genus Bettongia; species Bettongia penicillata. The sequence continues at coordinate 3,031,278 of JAJHZJ010000857.1, read as the reverse complement.
AATTGATCAAATTTGGAAGAAACTGGAAGACTGAGCAATAAGACTCTTTCTTTTTGCTTTAATAGTGAGCCCAGCAATCTACTGACAAGGAATTGACTATCCCTTTATCCGTCTCCCCAGTCTGTGTACGTTTACCTGTGTTCTGCTGATCTCTACTATGCAATACATATCCTGACCCATGTTTCCACTCTCTGAATTCATTCCTTTCACCAGTATTGGTTGAAAGATAGAAGGAATACCCAACAAAAGAAATTCTTAACTCCCATAGGGTTGTCTCCATTATTTTGTGGGGATGGAAAAGATATGGATAAGAGGAGAGGCCCTGGAAGTCACTTTTTCCTTTTTATGTTCCAGAATGGTAAAAAAGTTCCATCATTGACATTCTGCCAATCACAGATCTTGGGAAATATCTCTGAGTGAAAGAATAGGATCTGCTGCCCTATGAATTCTGTGGAGGTTGATGAGGGCAGGAATAAACACAGATAGAAACTCAGCGCAATTAAGGATACAGCCAAGTTTGGACTCTGTAGGTTCTCTGAAAGCTAAGGAAACACCAAAGATATGACAAATGATGAAAGTTTGGATAAATTGAGAGAACAAGGCAATCCAATATACAAGCCTTCCAACTTGCATGCACCAATCTAGTCATTGAGCACATCAAATTATCTTTACACATTTTTTTCTTAGCCTGGTCTGTCTCTCAGTATTTGACGTTATACTTTAAATATCTGGACATTGACTCTTATCAACCTTCCCTTAGAGCTTGTGGTTTAAACCCAACCCTGAATTTGTTGCAGCTACTACTTTCTGCTTCTGATCCCTTCCATTAATTGCCAGATTCACCACAGACCCTCTTCAAGCTTGTACCTGAGCTTTGTTTTTCCCAGATGTAATGAAACAATGTGTGTTTTTTGTATACTTTGCTTTTCCATTGTGGATGGTTAGGCCAATTCTTTTAGAATGACTGTGCATATTTCATTGAAGAGGCCTTTCTGTGTTCTGGAGTTTGACGTTTCTCTGAATGGGAACATTTAGAGAAATTTGCCACCATTAAAGAATTTTTCTTATGTTTTGATTCTTCATTTTGGAGGATCATCCATTAAAAGGTCAGTTTCTTGATAGCAAGATTTCTTCTTTCATTTTCCCTTTGTATTCTCAGTGCCTAGAAGCAGGTAGGCACTTAATAAAACAAAAGAAAATATTGAATTCTAACCCGATTATCCTCCATCCTACTAATCATTTCCTATTGCAAGCTTATGGATTCCCTCTTTTATGTGGTGCTTGATATTGTTACTTAGTGGATCATTCAATAAAGTTCTCTCTTGAGGTCACATTTGTCCTACAATCTTTTATCATTTTAATGTTTGCATGAGGAAAGCCTTCAAGGCTGTATTTTTGCTATGCTGAATAAATATTTTATTAAAATCAATCAAACATAAGAAAAATGGACTCATTCTCTGAAATTATTTGTATTTATCTTGTACATAGCTTGTTTTGTAAGTGTTCGTATGTTGTCTCTCTCATTGGACTATAAGTTCCTTGAGGACAGGGACTTTCTTTTCCCTTTTTTTGCATTCTCAGTGCATAACATGGTACCTGACACATAGCAGGTGCTTAATAAGTGTTTAATAATTGGTTGAAGTCACATCTTTGCTCTATTCCTCAATTTCCTCCTCTGTAGAATGGGGAGAGGAGAAGGGAAGGTCTAGATTAGAAAACCTGTAAGGGCCTATTGTTCCATAATTCAGATTCTACGAGTTTTCTTATTCAGTTACCTCATGTTTATTTTGTAATTATTCTGTTTATACTTGTATATGTGCACATTGTCTCTCTGATAGCATGTCAGTTTCTTGAGAATAGAGATTGTCTCACTTATTCTTTGTAATCGTAATGCATTGTAGTGTTTGGCACATTGTAGGAACTTGATAAAATACTGGTTTTTGGATTGTTACTCAGATGCTTTATTATGCTCAGATAAACACTGCAACCTTAGGAGGAAAAAACGAAGGTTAACAAGAACGCATATACCAGGATTTTCTAGTTAGATCCACAAAAACCACCTGACTCAGTGTCCATCTGTCACTGTCATAGTTACACACACACACACACACATACACACACAGTAGAAAGACAAAGGTCAAGTAACTGACAGTATCCCCAGATGCATAAATTTGGACCTACAAGCTTGACACTAAAAGTTTCTTGCCAATGAAGTCTAATAACAAACAGAAATGGGTTAAATAATTTAAAATTGGAGCCATTATAATTATGGAGTAAAATAAAAAGATGCATTATTAAGGTTTCTAATATCAATATTTTAAGTGCATTGTTAAACACAAGTTGTTGTATCCTTAAGAACACAGCAGTATGGCTCTTTTAACAAATATTTATTTAGGGTCTATTAGGAGCAAAGTCTTTGTGCTAGGTACTGTGGGAGATAGACAAATAAAATATAGCCTTTTCTTTTACAAAACTTATGGTCTAGTAGGGGAGATAAGGCATTCAGTTTAATGATCATTTTTTTTAAGGGCCATCTTTGTAAGTATAATACAAGGTATAGTAGACTGAGCAAAGGAAATCAAAGTTACAGATAGATACTCTATAGCAGTCAGAGATATAATTGATTAAAGGAAGATTTTTGGAGGTTTTGCACCCATAGAAACTGTGGAAATTATATGGAAAACTGAAAATACAATTTGTTTTTGTAATCAAAGACAGACCAAATGTTATATAGATAGGATTTTTATCACAACATATATGTAATATTAAGTTCTCCTGTTAAATTTTATAACTTTTTTCATGTTCACTTTCAATATTGAATTAGAAACTAACATGTTACATGTAGTTATTTTATGTATCATATTTAACCACTAGAAATTCTCTTTATCTTTTTAAAAAAAAGAACATGAAATCATATTCTGATTTCCTTTGGGGAAAATAATTATAGCCAATGTGATAGTTACTAAATCAGAATAAAAAAAATTCTAGTTAGTCATAGTTTAAACTTTTCTCCTAATATAGTATAAACAATTCTAAAGTTCTTTTTGTATGACATCTTAGGGTGTGTATTTTCTTAACTCTCAGAGGAAGATTAGTAATATGTCATGTGCCTATTTATTCAGTAAATTGTAATCCAATCTTTATTCAGGGGCAGAAACAATTTAGTATAAAATCCTTTCCATGATAATTAGGTAATAATATAAATTTACCTATTATTATATATAACAATGTATCCTATATAAACATAAGGAAATATTTCAGAGGTGATTTTCTTATGCTTTTGTTTATGGAGCAAATTCTCATGGGGAACAACAAATTCTTAGGGCTTTGTTAAAATTCCCTTTGAGAATCTTGTACCATTTTCACAGAAGGGAAATATTTTCATCAATACTAGGTGGTTTGTTTATTTCAATGTGAGTGTGTATGTGTGTGTGTGTGCATGTGCATGTGTGTTTCTTTTTCTTTTCTTTTGCTGTATGGGACAATTCTCTTGGGAGTGGAAGGAAAGAGAGAGGGAGGGATTTATTTGGAAATGGTGTTGTAAAAACAAAAGATATTAATAAACATTTTAAAAAGAAAAAGACTATTACTTTTTTTAGGTTCTCACTTAACATAATGTTGTCGATATAGTGAGTAGACATTTAATGCATGCTTCTTGAGTTGAATTAGATTATCTACAGAGACTGCCAGGCTAGGATTTGTCACCTATAGTAGTTCAATTTAAGAGATGAGTGGGGTGAAGGTCCCATTCCTAAATACTTCCTACATATTGCCTGAAATTTTCACTTTCTTCAGGGATGTTGCCAACAATTGTAATATTAGAAATCTATTCCTTTGTCTTAGCAAACTTCTTTTAAAATGCAAATACCTCCAGGGAGACATAATTGCATCACCATTTATCAGTCATTCGCATCTTCATATGAATTAATTTATTTTCTCCTCTCCCAATAAATTTAGAGTGTTGGTTACTGCAGTGATACAGATTGCAATGCCTTTGTATGTAAAGAGATGTCCTTCTTGAGATGCGATGCTGTGGTCAAAATAATTGTAATCTAGTGGCTAACCTCTGTTGATGTGTCTCTCTGTATTTCTCTGAGCTGGTTTTCTGATATTAGGTACACAATCTATCTTGATATCATGCTTGAAGCTTGATAGGGCTTTCCATTCTAGCAGTCTATCCAGAGCCCAGTGACTAAGTGAATATTCAGTTGAATGCTAATATCTTTAAAATATCTAATATCTTTAAAAGTTTAGGGGGATGGTATTCAACTCCCACTTACCTACTCCAGAAAGTAAGTTTGCACCAGCCCAAAGAATAATTGGGAAAATACACTTAATGGCATTTTTCACATCAGAAAATTCTGTCTAGAAACCTATAGGTAATAAGGAAAGGAGCTGCTCAAGCAAAGGGATAGTCAATTTGGCCAGAAATGGGAACCATTTAGCTGGCAAGATGTAATGGTTAGGGAATTTGAGGGTCTTCTCTGCCCCTTAATAGACCCATGTGACCTGCTTTGAGCTTTGACCCAACCCACAGCCTGAATTACTTGGAGCTGATGGTGGGAGGAGTTTGTCAAATGGGTGAAGCAGGAAGGGCACAGCTGAGAAAGTGAAGCAGAGCTTGGAGAGTGAGGCAAAGCTGAGGCAGAGCAGCTAGCATGAGTGAGAGAGGGTAGAATTTTGCCTAGGGGAACTTGTTTTTGGGGAGGCCCAAGGGAGGGAAGACTTGGAGATGGCAGTTCGCCCTATTTTGGTAATGTGTACAAACTTCATTGTTACCATGGTTGAATTGGTTTTCTGGTATCTAAATAAATAATTTGGTTTCATCTTTGAGGAAGAGAGTTTATATTTTGCAAATTTAGCCTGGAAACACACATGCATATCTATAGCAGCTGCTGTGGATATTGCATTGGCATTACATAAGACTGTGCCCAGAAGCAGCAGGAGTAGAAAGTTCATCCGAGAACGCCCTCGAGTGGGCATGTAGGGATAGCTGGCACGGTTTTGCAGTGCTTAGATCAGGATAACTAAAGCCCAGAAGTTCTGAGGTCCTTGACATTCTGTCCTGCTATGTACCAGAAGGCCTGGAAATCCAAGCATATGAATTCCAAAGATCTAGGGTGAAGCAAACCTGGAAGGCGGAGGTTCAAGTGAGAATCCAGGAGACCTAGGGTGAGACCAAGCAGGTTTGACCACCACATACAAACATTCAGCAGGGAGAAAAGCCTGGCTCTGGCACAAAACCTCGATTTAGGAAATAGAATTGGAGAAATGAATTAAGTCAAAGAAAACACTAACCAATATAACAAACCAATATATGTATCAGCATCATTTATAATGAATTAATCTCCTAAATATCAATCACAGGACAATGAGGGTATTATTGACAAGTTAGGATTAAAAAAAAGGAATATTTTCTTATTTGACATGAAAAGTAGAAGATACACTTATGTTGGTTTCTAGTTCTTCAAATCTGAAAATGTTCTTTGGAATTAACTGATAATGTCTTCAGGCTTATAAAAGAATAGATTTTATGTGTCGTTTAATGGACATATATGTGTACACATACATATATATGTATTTGTATATAGGGTGTCTATGCAATATATGATTATATATACATTTGTATATAATGTGTATATATGTATATAATATTATCTATCATCTATCTATAATCAAATCTTGAGTCTAATTCGGTACAAAGGGCCCTGGATTTGAGTCAGGGAACATAGGTTTGAACCCAGGCTTTGCCACTTAACTTACTACATGAATGATCTGTAGTAAGTCATGAAAACTCTTTGGATATTTTCTTATTTGCAAAATGATCAATCCAGATCAAGGGTTCCTAACTTTTTCCAGTTCTTTGGTTTTTCTAGTAATATTTGACTTTCAGCAAACTTTCTTCTACCTCCTATTTAATATGAAAGGAAACAAATTCTAAAATTTATTGTGTATGTACATAGTAGGTTAATTTTTCATAAAGAAAACCTTATTAGTTACACAATGTTTAATATAATAAATTTGTTAAATGTTTATCAGAAAATGTTTATCAAATGTATTAGCATGGCTTGCTTCTGCTTCTGTTCAATCAATAATTTTATTCTGATTACTGTTTTTGAAAGAAATACATATTGGATTCACCCACCAGTGTGTTTCTTGTTTTGGATTTGATTGAGAACAAGATTGAATCCTGATTCACAGAGATAAGTTGTTAGAATTAAAAGTTTGGGAGCACATTTAGCAGGAATTGGGTACTCTTCTGCAAAAGCATACTGAAAAAAATTGTAATTTCAGTATTTGGAAATCAATTTGGAGTTTCTGGTTACTGTAGAGATTAATTTTCTCGTCTCATCTTTCACTGGTTTGTTGTTGCTGGATTTTTTCTAGTACAATATAAAAGTTTTCATGTACAAACTTGAGGTTATAAAACAGTCTTGTGTGGGAGAACTGCATTATCAGAAATAAAGCCTTCTTCAAAGGGTGAAATGGAAGAGTCAACTGAGATGACCAGGAGACAGTGAAATGTCTAGTTCGAAAAGGAATATTCAGAAAGAGGATATTACATGCAAGGCTATCTGTCAATGAGGATTGTTTGGTCAGCGTATTTTACACAGATTCAGATATTTTACGGGCTGCAGATGGAGGAGTAGATTCATGCTTTGATAATGAAGAGAAATATGATGTATGCAGAACTGAGCAAATACTGCCCCAGCTGTTTAATATCATCTACTCAGAAAAAAAAAATATGATGGTTTGGAACACATAAAGGAACTAAGCCAGTGAGGCATATACTCTCTAAATCAGTGTTGGAGTTTGCTTGTGTAAAGCAGAATAAAATGCCAAAACAGAAAACCACCTCTGATTTCTTATTTTCAGTTGATTGATAAAAGGATGAAGTAAGAATAAAAATGATGTATTATGGTGCACAGACAGAAAATGGAGGTACTACGATAACATATTTCAATATCTTTTTTCTGTAAGTCTGCCTAAAGTAGGGGGTCTTGCTTGTTAGAATAAGTGCACTAGTTATACTGTTGGTAAAAATAAAAAAAAGACATGGAGAGGTGAAGTATACTACTCTCCAAAAAGAAAACACTAGGTATGTTATAGAAACAGCAAAATTTACAAATCAGAGCTAGGCCATTTCTATTATTCTATGTAGTTTTGGGGTTTTAGAATGTTCTAGATAAACTCCCTTTACTGATACACATGGCTAACTCTTCTGTAACCTGTAATGTTAAGAATCCTCCAGAGAAATTGAGAGGTTTAAGTGAGAGAATATATCTGTGGGAGAACTTGAACCCAGATTTTTCTGCTTCTGAGGCTGACCTTTTATCCACCTCACCAGGCTTTTCCTGAGACTACGCAGTAAAGAAACTTAAACCAGTCAAGTGGTCAGCTCCCTCACTGTGGTTACGTACATAATACATGGTAAATAATGGGTGTTACATGCTCTTCCAAAAGGCTGTTCTTTCAAGTCTAGATGTTAACACCAACTCAATGAGGTGAATTTAATTCTGTTTCCTTGTTCCTAAATGTATACCATTTCTCCAAAAAATTCATTTACTTTCTCCTCTTGGGCCTCTCTAAGAGCCCAGCCTTGGCACAGGGAGAAACAGAAGATTGGGAAGCAGTGGAACAGGACTGGGCCAAGAGAGAAGTGGTCTAGTTGCTTTTGCCCAGCTCCAGCTGTATCTCATTAACAACCTAGGAAACCCAGAATACAAAGTCTAGAGTAGGTTAACATTTTCTTCCAGCAAGTGGAGAAACATTTTTTTGGCCTGTTGGAAAAAAGGAAATAAAAGTATTTCCTTTCTTTTGTATGTCTCTTGAAGGTATATTTCTGGTAATAAGAATAAAAATAGATAATTCCATCAAGCACTATATGACAAAATATTTTCTCAAGAGCCAGTAAACTTTAAAATATATGTATCCAGAACAGATAACAGTCTCCAATAGAACATTTAATTAGCAGGTTAATAAGTTACCAAAAGGAGTCTTAGAGAGAAAGCAATACTTTTGATGTAAAAAATAGGAAATTAAAATTTATTTACAAGGAAATGGTGTTAAAAGGAATGACTTGGGTGTAGTAGCTAAGCAACCACAGAGAATTGTGGAAATATTTTGAAACAATCTAGGAAAAGAATCTTCCAGTGTCTGAATTGAGCAACACATTAAAAAAAGTCTCTCTCTGATTTTAATTACCTTGGTTTAACTTCTGGTTACCAAATTCAATTTCCAGTTGCAATTCTAGGAAATATCAACCACATATCTCATTATATTTAACCATATAAGTCCAAGTGCTTGCTTTAAGGTAAAAGTTCTATTACTGTTTCCTACAAGAAAATATATTGCAGTTGTGTCTATACAAATCAAAACATACATTTAAATCAAGAAAGAAAAAGCAAACAAAATTGTGAGAGCAGTAGTTTGGCACCTGTGGTGAATTGATCATGCCCTCATATTAGAGACATGAACTCCATTGATATTGCAGATATTACTTTATCAACAACACATAACAAAAACGTATACTCATTAGGTATTTAAAGCCTTTTACAGTCTGGCTTCAGCCCTTTTCTAGACTTGTTTCACATTATTCCTTTCATGTACTCTACATTCCTAACAAAATGGTCTATTAGTTGTTTTCAGAATTTATTACTGTATCTCCCTCCTCAGTACCTTTGCACAGGTTGTTCATCATACCCGTGATACACTCCTTTCTCATCTCTTCCTCTTATAATCTTTAGCTTCTTTCAAGGTTCAACTCAAGTACTACCTCCTACAAGAAGCTTTCTCTGTTCCTCTTATTTGTTAGTGGTTTCTGCCAGGTCAAATTATCTTTAACTTAATCATCTGTTTAATATTGCGTTGCTATTAGAATGTAAGCTCCATAAGGTCAGGAACTGTTTTCAGTTTTATCTAGTTCACTGTGGATTGCAGATGGTAGATTCTAAATAAATCCTTGTTGAATGAATGAACGATATAGCAGGAAGTTTTGTCTGAAATTATTCTAAACAGACAAACAAACAAATATAGTCTATCAACTCTCTGTTTGGGAGCATCCCCATCAGGAGTCATGATGCCATTCTAAATTTGGGATATAATTTAAGCTAAAAGCCAGATAGCTATTCAGTGTACAGACTTGCTCTAGGGCAGATTTTTCTTAACCTGGGGGCAGTAATTTTTCTTTAAAAATTGATTAATATTTCATTATAATCCATTTCTTTTGTAATTCTAAGTATTTTATGCATTTAAAAACATTATTGTGAGGAGTCCATAGAATTCATAGACTGAAAGGACAAAAAAAAGGTTGAATTACCTGTCCTAGACTTTCTTTGTCAGTGAGTAAGTTAGGGAGAGTTCTCCAGAGCAGAGAATAAAGAAGATTGAATGGGAATTCAGTTTGTCAGATGAATGATGTGATCATCAAAACATATTAAAGAAATCCAGCAGTAATATAGAGAGTGGACTTGAAAGGGAATTGTTTCCTGGAGTTGATATATGTGGGCCAAGGTTCGGACATAAGGGCCTTTGAGACTTGTAAACTGAACTCATTTTATCTGTTATTGTACTTTTGAATGTTTTCTTTGTAGTTATTCCTCATAAATTAACCAAGAATATGCTATCAGGAATAAGGGGAAAGAGGAAAGCCTGCAGAAGGGAATCTGTATTTTAGGAAATAAAGGGGACGTGGTGACAGCATATAGCCCCATGATGAAGGGAAAGAGTGGTGGCTTTTCTCTTGCTTTGGCCTTGACTTGTAAAATGATATTTCATAGATAAAATATCCAGATTGCTGAATGAATTTTTTCACTTTTGATTTTGATGCTTTGGCCTTTAAGACATAAGCTCTGACTTTGAGGGTCACTAAGGCAATTTTTGACCTTTGTCTTTAATTTCAGCACATTTTCAATCCCAAGTTCAGCATCTTTGACCCTCTTTTGGGGCACACTATCACCACCCTAGTCTCTTCAGGCACTCAGTGCCTTTCTTTTCGCTCTACTTAGCTATAAAATATTTTCCTCTATTAATATGGGGCATATTCTTCCACAAACATACACACCTTCAATTAGAAAAATAGACACATGAAAAGAACACATAGAGAAGCCTATGCCTAATTATGACAAGAGCACAGGTAAGGAGGGCATGAATATAGGGTATACATGTGACCAATGCACATATGTGGAAGCGTAGCTTATGCCTTTAGCACCATAGGGCCATTAATGGCTTCTGATGCTCTCATTATGCTGCTTCCCTTGGACTTTCTCTCTTTTAGTCTTTTGTGATGTACAATCTCTGCCACAAGTGTAATTTCCTTGGTATGTGGGCAAAGTATGTCTTCTCCGATAGATGCTATTTCCTGATAATCTCAGTCCATAAATATTTATTATAAGGGAAGGGAAAAAAACAGTACTAAATGTGTTAAAAATCATGCCTACTTGGTGCTGCATATCATACTAAGTACTTTACAAATATTTCATTTCATTTTCACAACTCCGGGAGGTAGATGCTTTTATTGCCCTCATTTTACAGTGAAGGAAACTGAGGCAGACAGAGATTAAGTGAGTTGCCCAAGGTCACAAAGCTAGTAAGTGTTTGAAGCTGGACTGGACTAAAGTTTTTCTGAGTCAAGGTCCAGTGCTCTATCCATTGTGCCACTTGTGGCAGGATTACACAGTAAATTTGGAATCTCTCAAGCATTCTGTAAAGCACGTTGAGGATTTAAAATGTTTGAGGGCAGAAACTATCTTTTTCTTCTTTTCGTATACCCAGCACTTAGCATAGTGCCTGGTGTGTAGTAAGTTCCTTATAAATATTTATTGACTAATTAACTGAAAACCAATAAGTAATTCAGGGTCTTTGCTATTATTGAGTATAAGAAGATCCATGTTATATATATATATATATATATATATATATATATATATATATATATATATATATATATATATATATATCACTTGTGTGAATTGATTAGGTTGTAATGAACCTGGGATGGGGAGTGGGAAGGGTTAATTTTCATGACTCTGTTTTATACATCTAAATTGTTGGAATTCTAAAATTGTATAGTTTCAGAATAACCTTTTGAAGATGATTGAATTTTTTTAAATAAATCACTGAGTTATGGTTGAGACTTATCTAGACAAAAATAATGTAGACTATTTTGAACACTAGCTATCTGTGAAAAAGCACAGATTAGAAATGAGTACTGCTAAGAAAGCATAAATGGAAATGTATAATTATTGTAGTCCAGATGGAATATTCCCTAAGATCATGATGGGTGGGAGGAAGTATCTCACAGGATAGGATGAGTGTATGGAAACTGAGGTTCAGATATATTAAATGATTTGTCTAGGACCACAAAACCAGTAAGTGGCAGAGCCAAGATTTAATGTCAGTTTCTGACAGCAAGTGTATGCTTTTTATACCATACCATAGTCTGCAAATTTGGAAAATGTGGGGGCCAGCGGTGACTTTGCCCCCAAGGAGAAGTCCTGGTTGTGTTTACTTGGTAGAGGAGCCTAGGGGTAAACATGTTACAGGCAAGGTAATCAGAGTTGTGTATTATTCAATAAGAAAGATAGAATATGGAGAGTACCAGTAAATCTAGAAGAGCTTAACTTTAGTGTGAACCAGGAATAGAAGGCCAAAATGAAAAGTTAGATGGAACATAGGATTTTAGAGAAGGTTGTGTAGAGTGAGGAGGGACCTTATACATTTCGCCTTTGCTTAGGTCAGTTTTATATCCTCAATTCCCTTTCTCTCTGTTCCCTACTTCCCCCCTCCCTCTCTCTTTTTATTTTGAGCTCCTACTAAATTTGAGTACTATATTTATTTAGCATCTAATATCTTATATGTAAGACACATTGCATTTAAAATTCATCTAGAATGTTCTTTTATGGATTCCCTCCATCTACTTTTAACTTGCTCATTTTCCTCCCCTATTTAGATCAGATCCATTGTACATATTGATTCTGGTTTTTGGTGTTTAATATCCAAAAATTATCTAGTCATACCTGTGTTAAATCCTGGTGAAAAAAAAAACTGTCCTGCCAGATAGAGTAAGTAATAATATCATGTTTTTATGCCTTGTATTTTTGGCAAGTTGAGTAGATTGCCCAAACTTGGTGTTTTTTCAGATGCCTTAAAACCTGCCTGCCAAATGTCTCTACCTACCTATAACTCTGACTTTGGCTCTCTGAACTTGCTCTGGTTCTGTTCTTTATCTGTATTATGCCAGGAATGCATTTTTCTTTTAGTTCCAATAACCAAAAGGAAAAGCTGTGTGTAGAGTTGTGGTGGAATAAAGGTTTTCTGTAACTCTCTGTTTCATGTATACTTAAAATTCTGCAGCTCTACTGCAGAATTGTAAGCACCATATCACAGTTAAGATTTTAGTGAAACCAAGAAATTCCAAGGTGCATGCCCTTGGGAACAGTGGCTTCGACTCACTGGACTTGCAGTATGTAATCTGTGGCTGGAACTTTCCTGCTGTAATATGCAGTGTCATCAAGTAATGTCTCATCTGGGAATTATGAGTGAATTTTGTGATGCAGATGTGGTAAAGATCTTGACTTAACTAGTAGTTTTGGCACTTCTTCCTTGTCAGTTTTTGAAAGGGAGAGAAAAAAAGGCGAAACCTCCTGCCAAAATGATGTTGATAGAATTTCAAATGAATGAAAATTAGCTGCCTATCCAGTGGAATGAAGTGGGTATGAGTGTGGGTAATAAAGGCTGTACTTAGGCACCAAGAGTAACATCTTTCAGGATGTTATTAAAGACTACAGAAAACACAGGAGAAAAAGAAAGAAAAGTAATGGGACAGGATTGTATTTGCACTTGTATACTTTCCCCTCTGTTCTCTTTTTCATCTCATGGCCCTGAATGTTCAGGGAATGTTTTTTTTTTGTTGGTTTTTTTTTAAGACAATACTTAGTAAAATAGGAAAAGAGATAATTGATGGTTTATCTCTATGGACCATTTGGGTGATTAAGGCTAAATTTCTGTCACTGTAAGGGTGGAAACACCATTACAGGACATGAGGCCACCCTGTTCATCAGGACCTCTGTGATGAAACTGTTCATCTGCAGAAGGGCCTTTTACTAGGGAATTAGCCAATACTTCAGGACCTATGCCTCCATCATCACTGTTGCCAGCTTTTTGATCAGGATCCCTCACTGGATCTTGATGCTCTTGAATGTTCATAAATAGACCTGTATTTGCTAGAAGTGTGGCTACCAGATTTATAAGTGCTGCAAAGCTGGCACACTCCTCCTTAGTAGAATCTGCATCTAGGTTGGGCCTTTCCTGGGACTGAAAATATCCTTTAACAATAACATTCACTATATCACAGATATGGCAATCCTTCACAAATCCTTGAGAGTTGGACAATGTTTTATCTCCACTCTCTATTATGACACCCATATGTCCATGATAGACTCTTAAAACAGGTAAAACAGACATATGATAAATCACCATAGTATCCATAGTATGGATTGTTCCCTACAACATGAGCTATTACCACATTTTCCCAGTCCTGGGGTTACATTTTTTTTGTGGCAGATGCCATGGAAAATCAGGGTATTCAAATAAAATATGAACTATCACACTGAGGCTGGTGAGCCAGATCCAGCAGCCTAAGTATAATTCTTAACCATATTGCTGGCATTCGTATATGTTCCAACCAGTGATGAATCACAGATGCAATATTCCTATGTTAACTAAATGACCAAAAGTGTTCTATTGAGTGTATTATTTGTATGAAGTAACATTTGGTATTAGCTGTACTAGATCTTGTTGGATACACATTAACTTAGCTTGAGATATCGTCCCTCTAGGAAACACTAGCAGACCCAAAAGAACAAGGTATAATGCTTGTCCTTGGGCATGATCAGATAGATTACACACACAAGTCTAAAACCTCTAATTTCTGAGTCAAGGTAACATTAACTGTCCAAGACCCTTGATCCTGAGTCCATAGATTAAAGGTTTGAATATGATCAATTTGATTTGCTACCCTTAATTTTATCCGTGTTTTGGAGAACTATAGATGATTAAGTATCGTATTGGTGTCATTAAGGATATTCTCAAATGTTTCCCAACTTGTGGTTCTTCTAGAAAGAAAGGCACCAGCATTTTTGTGATTAGTTGCAGTCACTGAGACTCTTGTGACTTAAACCACATGCTGCAAATACATGAAGCTAAGAGAAGTCCATTAATGTTAACTGTATTATTTTTTATGGCCTCCATAGTGAATGGAGCCATATTAACAGTCCTTAATATCATTATAAGTACACTTCTTCCAGTGCTAGCAAGACCTCTAAACACTAAATGGTTGTGTTCATGAGCATGTTCTGTAACACCTCAGCACTGTGTGGAAACTGATCCCTGTTCAATATAGAACTTCCTCCAAGACAAATACATATTGATTGTGACAGATGAATTCCTCACTGTGTAATTACCGAATGTGTTCAGATGGTCAGCTCCCCTAGCATAGAGCCTTCTTTGCTACAACATTCTCTAAACCTGGAGAAGAAGGATGTCATGGTTGCATGACACATATGATTGATTTGTGTCTCCTAGGGAACGTTTAAGGAACAAAAAGAAACAGTTGTTCATCATTGTCATTCAACGTTGCCAGTCTTCTCCTAGATCTTTTCTCTTTGATGTTGTTCAGCCATGTTGTACTCTTCATGAATCCATTTGGGGTTTTCTTGGCAAAGACACTGCAATGATTTGTCATTTCTTTCTCCAGTTCACTTTACAGATGAGGAAACTGAGGCAAACAAGGCTAAGTTACTTGCCAAGGGTCACACAGCTTAGTAAGAATCTGAGGCCACATGTGAACTCAAGATGAGGAGTCTTCTTGACTCCAGGCCTGGCACTCTATCTATTGTACCACCTAGTTCTTTGTAGCTAGGACCTATCTCTCAGGACATCATTCAGTTTGGTAGTCCCATAATTTTTAAATTGTCTCTCCTGGATCTATTTTCCAGGTCAGTTGTTTTTCCCATGAGATATTTCACATTCTCTTCCATTTTTTCATTCTTTTGGTTTTGTTTGGTGATTTCTTAGTTTCTCAGAAAATCATTAGCCTCCATCTGTTCCATTCTAATTTTGAGAGAACTATTAAATTCAGTGAGCTTTTGAACCTCTTTTTCCATTTGGCTAATTCTGCTTTTGAAAGCATTCTTCTCCTCATTGGCTTTTTGAACCTCTTTTGCCAATTGAGTGAGCCTATTCTTCAAGGTGTTATTTTCTTCAGCATTTTTTTGGGTCTCCTTAACTAAGGTATTGACCCGTTTTTCATACTTTTCTTGCATCTCTCTCATTTCTCTTCCCAGTTTTTCTTCCACCTGCCTAACTTGCTTTTCAAAATCCTTTTTGAGCTCTTCCAAGGCCTGAGCCCGCCCGACATCCCCCTGGGATGTCTGGGGTACTGAGGCCCCGCCCTCCACGTCTTTCCCTGATGGCAAGAATACATCCTCCTCCTCATCAGATCCGAAGGTCGGGATCATTTGCATTTGTTGGAAAAAACTCTCTATAGTCTTATTTTTCTTCCCTTTTCTAGGCATTTTCCCAGCTAGTTACTTGACTTCTGAGATTCCTGTCCACCCCCGCCTAGATCCGCCCAGCTAGTGCTTGGAGTCTGAGATTCAAATGGGCTTTCCACGCCGCCCGCCCACCTGCTGATCAATGTGAGCTTTAGTTCTGATGCTGGGGTGGGGGCAGGGCTGCCTCCCAGGCTCAGCTCCCTCAGGGGCTTTATGCAGAGACTTTCAGTAATGAAGATCCTGCCTGCTGCTGGGGGAGTTCCAGGCCGCCGCGGCTGCGCCGCTGCTGCCTCTGCCGCCGCCCCCGCCTCTGCCGCTGCCGCCTCCTCCAGAGGGGGCCCGAGTCACGGAGACACCCCGTTCTCCTTTCAGCCAGCCAGCCGTCTCTCTCACTGACCTGTAGCTTCTGTGGGCGGAGGGACTTTCCCAGCTGCCGGAGCTTCCGTCCCTGAAGCCTGCTCGGGTCAACTTCTCTGGGGCCACGGCCAGGGCAGCGCTGGGGTGGGGTCCGCTTTCTGGGGCACGATGGACCCTGGGGACGGCTCTTCAGGGCTCTCTGGAACAGAAATCTCTTCCACTCTGTTTCTGTACACCTTTCAGTGGTCCAGAAGTTATGGGGGTCTCTTTCTACATTAAATCTATGGGCTGTGGTTTTGGAGCTCGTAAACATGCATCCTTCTACTCCGCCATCTTGGCTCCGCCCCCTGACATCATTCAGTTTGGGAAAAGCAATGAACTTGAGGGCAGGGAAAGAGCTCCTTTGCCTGAATTCCCCTTTCTTCTCCTCCAATCTTAGAGATGTCCAAGGGTAGAAATAGAACAAAAAGTATAAATGAATGGTGAGTCATTCATTCCTGTTACTCCATGTCTACCCTTGTGAGAAAATGACACAAGGCTCAGGGCACCTGTGTAGATTAATTGTTAGAGCTGTATGGAACTGGTTTGAAGCACTGAGTGGTCCCACAGCTTGATAAGACTTGTAAGAAAAGTTGCAGAGTGAAGTGAGGAGAACCAGGAGAACAATTTAAACAATAAGAACAACATTAAAAAAACAAAAAAAAAAAAGCTTTGAAAGACTTAAGAACTGATCAGTCCAATGATCAATCTTGATTCTAGACTATCAATGATGAAGAATGCTATCCCTTGTCTTAATAGGGAAGTGGTGGACTTATAAAAAGTGGGATATACATTTTTGTACATGATCAATATGGGCATTTGTTTTGCTTGATTATGTTTATTTGTGACAAGAATGATACCATTGTAACTAATTTTGCAGACTAGATATGTCCTTTTAAAATATATATATAATTTATTTATTTTCAGTTTTCAACATTCACTTCCAGAAGAATTTGAATTCAAAATTTTATCTGCATCTCTTCCCACCCTTTACTCTAGGACAGCATGCACCCAGCATGCACTTCCTCCACTCTGTCCTCCCTTCTATTATTCCCCCCTTCTTCCATCCCTTTTCCTTCCATTTTCTTGTAGGGCAAAATAGATTTCTATATCCCATTACCTGAACATCTTATTTACCAGTTGCATGCAAAAACAATTTTTAACATTCATTATTAAAGCTTTGAGTTCCATATTCTCTCCATTCCTCCCTCCCCACACATCCTCACTGAGGAAGCAAACAATTCAATATTGGTCATTCATGTGCAGCCATGCAAGATACTTCTATAATAGTTATGTTGCAAGAGACTAACCACATTTCCCTCTGTCCTATCCTGCCCTCTATTTATTCCGTTCTTTCCCTTGACCTGTCCTCCCATAATAGTGTTTGCTTCTGATTATCCCTTTCCCCAATTTGCTGTCCCTTCTATTATCTTCCTTCTCCTATCCCCTTGCTCCCTCTCTTCCTGCAGGGTAAAATAGATTTCCCTATCCAGTTGAGTATGTGTTATTCCCTTCTTAAACCAAATCCCATAAGATTAAGGCTCACTTATTCTCTTTCATCTCCCCACTCTTTCCCTCCATTGTGAGAAACTCTTTCTTGCCTCTTTCATGTGAGATGATTTGCTACATTCTACCTCTCCCTTTCTCTTACTCCTAGTATATTCCACTAAGCAGTAAATTTTATTTTTTAGGTATTCTCCCTTCATATTCACCTCATCCTGTGAGCTCTCTCTCTCTCTCTCTCTCTCTCTGTCTCTCTGTCTCTGTCTCTGTCTCTCTCTCTCTCTCTCTCTCTCTATATATATATATATATATATATATATACATACATACATATACACATACACACATACAGCCATGTACATATACATAGCTACAAAAATATAATATACACATACATATATATTCTTATACACCTCCTACATATATGTGTGTGTGTGTGTGTATGTATATATATATTCCATCTAACTACCCTAATACTGAAAAAGGTCTCGTGAGTTACAAATATCATCTTTCTATGTAGTAATGTAAAAGTTCAACTTTAATCAGTCCCTAATGACTTCTCTTTCCTGTTTACCTTTTCAGATTTCTCTTGATTCTTGCATTTGAAAATCAAGTTTTCTATTCAGCTCTGGTTTTTTCAACAAGAATGCTTGGAAGTCCTCTACTTCATTGAAGTTCCATTTTTTCCCTGTAGTGTTAAACTCAGTTTTGCTGAGTAGGTAATTTTTTGTTTTAATCCTATTTCCTTTGACCTCTGGAATATCATGTTCCAAACCCTTTGATCCCTTAGTGTAGAAGCTGATAAATTCTGTGCTATCCTGTTTATATTTCCACAATACTTGAATTATTTCTTTCTGGCTGCTTGACATATTTTCTCCTTGACCTGGATACTCTGGAATTTGGCTATAATATTCCCTGGAATTTTCCTTTTGGGAACTCTTTCAGGAGGTTACCTATGGATCCTTTCAATATTTATTTTACCCTCTGGCTCTACAATATCAGGGCAGTTTTCCATGATCATTTCTTGAAGGAGGATGTGTAGGCTCTTTTTTTGATTGTGGTTTTCAGGTAGACCAATAATTTTTAAATTATCTCTCCTGGATCTATTTTCCAGGTCAATGAAATATTTCACATTTTCTTCTACTTTTTCATTTTTTTGGTTTTGTTTTATAATTTCTTGATTTCTTATACAGTCATTAGCTTCCATGTGCTCCATTCTAATTTTTAAAGAAGTTTTCTTCAGTGAGCTTTTGGATTTCTTTTTCCATTTGGCCAGTCCTACTTTTTAATGCATTCTTCTCCTCATTGACTTTTTGAACCTCTTTTGCCATTTGGATTAATCTATTTTTAAAGGTGATATTTTCTTCAGCTTTTTTTGGATCTCCTTTAGCAAGCTGTTGACTCGTTTTTCATGATTTTCTTGCATTGCTCTCATTTCTCTTCCCAATTTTTCCTTCACCTCTCTTACTTGATTTTCAAAGTTCTTTGGAGCTCTTCTGTGGCCTGAGACTATTTCATATTTTGGGGGGAGGTTTTGGATGGAGAATCCTTAACATTTCTATCTTCCTCCAGTTGTATGCCGTGGTCTTCCTCTGGTTGTATGCTTTGCTTTTCTTCATCTGAAAGGATGGAAGAAAATACCTTTTCACCAAGAAGGTAACCTATTGTCTTATTTTCCCCCCTTTTTGAGCCAATTACTAGACTTTTGAGTTCTATTTCAAGTGGAGGGCATACTACCTTAGACTTTAGAGGTTTTATGCAGTTGTTTTCTGAAATATCTCTAGAGAACTGTAAGTTCTTAGTTCCTCCAAAGTGGCATAGTCAAGGGAGGTGTTTATGCCTCTTTTGACCTGTACTCTGATCTGTGAGCAACCACAAGCACTTTTTTCTGCCCTGGATCTGTGAGTAGGATTCCCTCTCCACAGTCACCACTGGCTCTGCAATGCCAGCACTCACTCCAGGACTGCCACTCAGGATGGAGACCCAGATCAACTGCTCAATTCCTCCAGGGTCTATAGGATGAGAATTCCAGAAGTGACTGCTGATATAGCAGTGGCTGCCACTGGCCTGGGACCCACTCCCCTTTCACCCAGATGAAAGAGCTTTCTTACTGACCTTTGAAGCTGTCTTTGGCGTTTGTGGATTGAGAAATCTGGAAACTCACAGCAGTTGCCTGTGATTCCATGTCCTGAAGCCTACTCTAGTCCCTTCCCAGACTAGATATGTTCTTGAAGTTTGAGTTAATTAAAATTTTGTAAGTTGAATGTTTTAAATGTATCATATGTGTTTGCAAATTGAATATATTAATTGAATTATAGGAACTTGTGAGTCCTACAGAGAAGCAACAATTCTCAGAGTGGAAAGACACCACCAAGGAAATTGCTTTCATAAAGAAAAGAATGATTTTACAATATAAATGTCACTTACTAACCCTTGTTTTTTGAGACATTATTATGTGCTATGCATCCTACTTTATTTTTTCTTATAAAAATTATTCCATTATATCTAGCCACCTACAATTTTTTCTATACACTTTTTTTGTACATATATGTGTTCTTGTAAACTTCCTTTATATCAATTCAACATTTATATGGATTGAAGCAGACTCAATCATTCCATAGACAAGATTTTGTAGAAATTTGTGTGGGTCACTTTTGGGGATGTGATGTATACTTGAAACATTTTTATGTTGTTCATCTTTTAATATGAACCTCATGTGAAACCTGCAAAACATACCACACTTCATGTATGTATTAGTTACAATTTGTACAGTTAAAACTATTTTGTTGATCCATTTGTAAGTTGTGTAATACTATAGGTAGAGATCTCTGTTGCCATTAAAATTCATCCTCTGTTAAAAAAAGAAAAAGCCTTCACATCACTGGTAGCAGCATGATAGAAAATCTTTTTATTTCATAATTGTTTGATTAGTCATTTTAACTGTCTACCATTTTATAGATGATGCACTAATGAACCCAGAGATTAAATTACTTGTCCCAGTTCACACAACGAGTGAGAGGAAAAACTGAGTCTAAGCATTTCTCCCTGTATTTTGTTCAGTACATTAGACCATGTTGTCTGACTAAATGGTAGATTCATTTGTTACTTCCATCTGTTTTCAGCTCTTTGGTTGACTTTTTTCTTTGGCAGAATATGAATCAAGTGACTGAGCTGGACTAGGTAACAGTTCAAATGATTGGGTATTGCCTGCCTCAGATGGCTAAACACTTACAATTTTTGGACCTTGGCAGTAGATTCCCCTCTCACAGGAGCAACAATCTTGTTTGTCTCCATTTTTATGGCTCTTTTTTTGCCTCTTCACATTTTTCAGCTTCCTGATGATGTCCTTAGTGATAGTTGCTATGAAGGTATTTTAGTATTTTCAGAAGTGCTGGGGTGGTATGGTGCCTGGAGTCCTCCTTAGTGCAAATTGGCTGTGCTAAGTTGGAGCTGCACTGCCTCAGCAGCCACTGTAGGGTTTCTTTTTTTGTGTTAACCTTCTTGCCTAGTAAGCAGGTGTCATCTGGGAAGTGATAGGCATTTATTTTGGCACACCAATTTATCACACTGACTTTATGTCTTTTAATTAGTTTTGATGGGTTTTCTATTCAGCAGGAAGCTGGTTTGTGGAAATTCACTCAGCTAATTGAGTGCCTCTTAAGCACTCAATACATATTTTATAGAGAAAATTAACAAAACCATATTTTTGACACTAAGTAAACAAATTCACTAGCTTTTTTTTAAACAGAGAATGAATTTATTGGAAACAGATATCTCTACCTGCAATAATGCACAACTTACAAATGGTTCAAGAAATTGGTTTTACTGTACAATTTGTTACTAGCATGTACGTAAGTTATTTTTATTTGTTTTATGCAGGTTGCACATCAGGTTCATTTCACTTCTGATCTGACATGGTGAATTTGGACTCTCTAAAGTATTCTGTAAAGCACATTGAGGAATTAAGATGTAAAATTCAAGATATAAACGTTTCTCTCATTGTTTAGCTCCATAACACAAGCACCATATTTTTCTTTAACTTTATTCATTGGTAATTGCTTATCTGTTGTTTTTATTTTTGGCTAGTCTAAAGCAAAGATATTCTGAAGTATGTTATTGCAGAAGTAATAAAATCATAAGATTTAGTGCTGAAAAGGATCTTAGAAACAATCTAGTTCATATTCCCCATTTATTTGCACAAACTATACAAAAAAAGAAATGCTAACTTTACTTAGTTCACAGAATACAGCATTTGTTTATACTCTCTGACTCTTGATTCGAACCACCATTCCCTTTCCCAAGGGGTTTGTCAAGTATGCCATGTATGGAGTCTGTTATCCCTTTGACTAGGGCCCATCCACAATGGGGAGATAGCCCACAGTGACTCCTGATAGATCTATGGCTTGTTGGCTTATAAATGTCTACCAATAGGATGATGGGATCCCATATTGTTTCAGATGATGCATTTAGTTAATATGACTTCATTTAGTTGGTTCTTGCCAACTCTGTGGTATTTTTCTGTGAACTTTATGACTCTCCTTTTATTAAGGGAATGTGAATTATAATTATATATAAATGTAAATTATATATGATATATATTTATCTATATTATTTATATATTTATATTATATATAATTATATAACAATATATTTATATATAAATATGTAAAATAGTTATAATCACATTATAATGTGATGTGAATTGCTGAGTATCCAATAACCTTTTAATTTGGGTATAAGTAGTTTGTTTATGCTGTCTCTCTATATACCTCCTATGTCTGCTATATTTCCCTCTGTCCCCTTTATTTCCAGGTTCCCATCTCCTCCAGATGAATGACAGGATAGAGATCAATGAGGGAGCCTGGAAACAATTGTACCATTTTGGGAGAAAGACTTTCTGTCTGGTGCTGGGAAACAGTATGACAAATTTGACCACCTCATTTGCCTTAGCATTCCCCTGGGAGACCCTTTTGGATAAGCTGGTGTGAGTCTTTCAATAAATAATGGAGATTTTAGCTGGAAGTTATATTTCTTCTAATAGGGTGACTGGGAGTTTCACATGGGCCACGGGAAAGCTAGAGGAAGTGAGGAATCCTCTGCTTTCCCAGATTTGTCCTATAGCATGGCAAACATCAGAAGCATACTTGTTAGCAGTGTAGATATTTATAGTGAAATCTGCTACTCTTTCAGCAGTCTGAGAGAGGATAAGTTTGGCCTTTTGAGTGGAGGAGGGCTAAACCATTCCAGAGTCAATGACTCCCAAGTCATTAACTATAGCACAGAAAGCAACAAGGCCAGTTATCCCTCCTTTGACATGAACCATTCACATAGAGAGTCATGTTGGGGTTGTTTTGAGGGATGTCTTCTAGGTCAGGTCTATGTCTAGTGTCCAAGCACTAGCCTCTTCTAAGCAATTAGCCTCTTCCAGTTCCTGTGGGAGAAGAGTATTGTTCAGTCACGTCCAACTCTTCAAGACTCTGTAGGGGGTTTTCTTGGCAAAAATACTGAAGTGGTTTGCCATTTCCTTCTCTGGTGGATCAAGGCAAACAGAAGTTGTATCTTGCCCAGAATCACACAGCTAGTGAATGCCTGAAGTCGGATTTGAACTCAGGTCTTCCTGACTCCATGACCAGCCCACTATCCACTGAATCATCTAGCTGCCTAAGGAGAAGGGTAGTGGGATTCAAAACAGTACACTTCTTAATATTCAAGATTGGAGTAGTGAGGAGAGCTTGTCCATAAGTGGTTTGCTTTCTGACAGATGTATGTTGAGTCTTATGAATTTGCAACATGCTATCCACTGTGTGGAGAATATTTTTAACAATCTCCTATCCCAATGTGAAGTCTTGAGCCTTTTCAGCCAGTAGAACAATGGATGCAACTGCTCTTTAATAGCCAACCATCCGAGGGACTACAAAGTCCAACTGAGAGGGATAATAATCTGCTGACTGGTAGTCTTCCTTCAATTTTTGATTAAGGACCTCATTAACTGTGCCATTGATCTCATGGCAGAATAGGCAGAAAGGTTTGTGATAGTTGGGTCTGTTGAATGCAGAGAAGAAAGCAATTATTTTAGGGTCTTAAAGCTGTTGATACTCTCCTGAGTCCACTGGATGGGATCTGGGGCCTCATTATGGAACATAAACGTTGAGTACGTTGGCCAGCTCATAAAAAGAGGGCACCCATGGCCTACAGAACCCCAAAAGATCCAATATCTGTCATAAGACTTTCTTGGATTTGGGTCTGAAGAGTTTCCTTTTGTTTCACTTTTGTGGAGTTCGTTTCCTTCCTATAGTAAAAAGCACATGACTGACATACTGGATTTCGTGTTGATAAAACAAAGTTTTTACCTTGAGGCTTTATGGCCTTGTTCTGCAAAGAAGATCAGTAAAGCAGTGAATCCTGAAGATTGAATTCTCTAGTTTCTGAAGCTACAAGTATGTCATCAATGCATTGCTTGATAGTGTCACCGTAGGATAGGGTAAATAGTTCTAGGGTTTTTTTTAAGAATCTGAAAAAAATTTGGGGGGACTCTTGGAACACATGTAATTCCGATCCATGAGTATTGTTTCCTCCCATAGGTAAAGGTAAAAAAAAGACCAAGATTGCTAATCTAAGTGAATGAAAAAGAATGCTGAACATAAATCAACAACAGTAAAACAATGAAAATGATCGATAACAGCAGCTATAGTGGCAGGGTTAGAAATAATAGCTGAATAACAAAGCTGTTAATGGCAGGCAGGTCCTGAAAGTTCTGTACAAAGCAGGAAATGTTTGACTCTTTGTCTTTACTTATTTCCTTATTGGCAAGATAGGGATTTCATGGAGTGAGAGCTTTTTCTTAAAAATGCCTTGGTTTTCTAGGTCTTGAATGACCAGTTTGATACCTTCAATTTGGTCTTTGGAGGGGAGCATTACTTTACATTTGGTCAATTCCCAGTATTCTTATACTTAATTACTGTGGGTTCAACTGCCAATCCTCCCTTGTCATTTGTGTTAAGGGTCCAACCATTCAGGGATTCCACCCCTAACTCCTAGCTTCAAGCAAGGCAAAAAAGCGATCAACTTGTTCTGCCCACACCCATTTTTCTTATAGAGTATAGTTTGCACATCTAGTCATGTCCCAACATGTTTACGTGTCCTGGTTCCAAGATTCCTGGTCCCCACTAATTACAGTTATACTAACTTGGGAACTGAACTGTACCTTGTAATGGTAATTAAATGGGAAGATTTTTCCCATTCAGATAGGCTCCATGCATTCTGCCTGGGTCACATGGAAGTTTGAGTCACATGGAGCCTGTGGTGGGAGGAGTTTGCTGGATGGGTGGAACAGGAAGAGGTAGAGCTAGAGAAGAGCTGAGAGGAAGTTAGTCATGAGAGCAGTCAGAGCTAAGAAGGATGCAGGCAAGTAGGCAGTTGGCTAGCATTAGTGAAAGAGCTTGTTGGTGATTTTTTAAAAAATCTATTCATTTTAAGTTTTCAACATTCATTTTAACAAAATTTTCTCCCCATTTGCCCCCTCTCCCTCCCCCCACTCCAAAACACCAAGCATTCTAATTACCCCTACCACCAATCTGCCCTCCCTTCTAACATCCCTCCCTTCCCTTATCCCCATCTTCTTTTTGTCCTAAAGGACAAGATAAATTTCTATACCCCATTACCTGTATTTTTTATTTCCCAGTTGTATGTAAGAACAATACTCAATAGTTGTTCTTAAAACTCTGTGTTCCAACTTCTCTTCCTTCCTCCCTCCCCACCCATCCCCATTGGGAAGGCAAGCAATTCAATATAGGCTATATGTGTAGTTGTGCAAATGGCTTCCATAATAGTCATGTTGTGTAAGACTAACTATATTTCCCTCCATCCTATCCTGCCCCCCATTTCTTCTATTCTCTCTTTTGACCTTGTCCCTCCCCAAGAGTGTTGACTTCTAATTGCTCCCTCTTCTCATTGCCCTCCCTTCCATCATCCCCCCCACCCTGCTTATCCCCTTCTCCCCCACTTTCCTGTATTGTAAGATAGGTTTCATACCAAAATGAGTGTGCATTTTATTCCTTCCTTGAGTCAAATATGATGAGAGTAAGCTTCACATTTTCCCTCTCATCTCCCCCCTTTTTCCCTCCATTGAAAAGTCTTTTTCTTTCCTCTTTTATGAGAGATAATTTGCCCCATTCCATTTCTCCCTTTCCCCTCCCAATGTATTCCTCTCTCACCCCTTAATTATATATTTTTTAGATATGACCCCTTCCTATTCAACTCACCCTGTGCTCTCTGTCTCTCTCTATATGTGTGTTTGTGGGTGTGGATGTGTATAATCCCACCAACTACTCAGAAAAAAGTTTCAAGAGTTACAAATATTGTCTTTCCATGTAGGAATGTAAACAGTTCTAGCTTAGTGAATCCCCTACAATTTCTCTTTCCTGTTTACCTTTTCATGCTTCTCTTGATTCTTGTGTTTGAAAGTCAAATTTTCTTTTCAGCTCTGGTCTTTTCATCAAGAATGTTTGAAAGTCCTCTATTTCATTGAAAGACCATTTTTTTCCCCTGAAGCATTATACTCAGTTTTTCTGGGTAGGTGATTCTTGGTTTTAGTCCTAGTTCCTTTGACTTCTGGAATATCATATTCCATGTCCTTCAATCCCTTAATGTAAAAGCTGCTAGATCTTGTGTTATCCTGATTGTATTTCCACAATACTAAAATTGTTTCTTTCTAACTGCTTGCAATATTTTCTCCTTGACCTGGGAACTCTGGAATTTGGCCACAATGTTCCTAGGAGTTTCTTTCTTTGGATCTCTTTCAGGAGGTGATTGGTGGATTCTTTCAATAGTTATTTTGTCCCCTGGTTCTAGAATCTCAGGGCAGTTTTCCTTGATAATTTCATGAAAGATGATGTCTAGGCTCTTTTTTTGATCATAGCTTTCAGGTAGTCCCATAATTTTTAAATTGTCTCTCCTCGATCTATTTTCCAGGTCAGTTGTTTTTCCAATGAGATATTTTACATTATGTTCCATTTTTTCATTCTTTTGGTTTTGTTTTGTGATTTTGTGGTTTGTTCTAAAGTCATTAGCCTCCATCTGTTCCATTCTAATTTTGAAAGAACTGTTTTCTTCAGTAAGCTTTTGGACCTCCTTTTCCATTTGGCTAATTCTGCTTTTGAAAGCATTCTTCTCCTCATTGGCTTTTTGAACCTCTTTTTCCAATTGAGTTAGCCTATTTTTCAAGGTGTTATTTTCTTCAGCATTTTTGGAGTCTCCTTTAGCAAAGTGTGGACCCACTTTTCATGCTTTTCTTGCATCTCTCTCATTTCTCTTCCCAGTTTTTCCTCCACCTCTCTAACATGATTTTCAAAATCCTTTTTGAGCTCTTCCATGGTCTGAGCCCATTGGATATTTATTTTGGATGTTTGGGATACAGAAGCCTTGACTTTAATGTCTTTCTCTGATGGTGAGCATTGTTCTTCCTTACCTGAAAGGATGGGAGAAGATATCTGTTCACCAAGGAAGTAACCTTCTATAGTCATATTTTTCCCCTTTTTTTGGGCATTTTCCCAACCATGTACTTGACTTTTGGGTTCTTTGTCAAGAGTAGGGTATACTCTGGAGATCTGTAAGATCTCAGTTCCTCCAAGGTGGCACAATCAAGTGTGTACACTGGTCTGTGAGCAACAAGAAACTTTTGTGCCCAGAATCTGTGAATAGTAGTTTCCTCTCCACAACCACCTGACTACTGCCACTGGGGATTCTGCCCCCAAGGCCTGCTTGTGTCCTCCTTGGCACCATGCTGTGTGGCCAAGGCTGGGCTGGGCCTCGCTCTGAGTCTGGTGCAACAGACCTTTCCCATCAGTCTTTCAGGTCACCCTGAGCTGGAAATCTGCTCCATTCTGTTGTTCTGTGGCTTCCATTGCTCTAGAATTTGTTGAGAGTCTTTCTTTACAGATATTTTATGGGCTGTGGGAAAGAGCTAGTGTATGTGCATCTTTCTCCTCCTCCATATTGGCTCCACCCCTGTGATTTTGTTTAAGGGAGCTTGCTTGTGATTTTTTTAAGGGAGCTGGTTTATGGGAAGCCTAGCATGTGGAAGTCTTGGGGCTGGTATTACACTCTGCATTATTATTTTGTATATTTGGCTTTCTGGTGTCTGAACAAATGTTTTGATTCTGTCTTCAGACAGAACTGTGGACAGTCTGTTGTATTTCACGATTCTGAATTGTACTGGGATATTCATGGCTGCTGTCAATGCTGTGAATATCGCATTGGTGCTACATACTTCCTCACTGCCCAAGTTGTTTTTGTCTCGCTAGCCTCTTTTTGCATCCTGGTTGACCTCCTCTTCCACTAATGGTAGTCTTTAGGGTGGATGACTGGACCAAGGCTTTGTGAGTTTGTAATTGGGTTACACTAAGGAATTCTTAGTCTTCTTCTTGGTTTCCTTCTCCTTTTCCAGGTCTTCCCAAATTTGCCTGACTACAGCCATAATCTGGTTTAATCTTAAATCTTGCCAAGCCACTACCTTACCCTGAATCTGGTTGAGAATGTCCAACAGTACTGAAGACAAAACTGGTGACAGGTAGCAGATGATGCTGATGTGCCTTGGGGTACAAATGACTGTACTGCTTGTTGTTTTACCCCTTTGTTTTCAAAGAATACTGCTCGAAGGGTTGACTCAAACTGCAGCTGAAATTCAGTAGGACTGTTATCCTAATGTTTTACTTCTTCATTGTCTCCCTCAATACTTTCCAGAGGAAGACTTCTAGGATGGTGTTCAGCAGTCGTTAATGATAGGCTGTAAGAGCCACTGTTGCCTGTGATGTTGCAAGGGCTGGTGGATAGCGCCTTTCCTCAGGTCATGAGGCTTTAGGATGTAGAGATCCAAAAAAATCACTTCCTCTTGCCTGGTCCAACAATCTTTTTAGGTCAGCTGGTGAGCAGATGCTTTGGAAGAGCCAGTACACATCAGCATTCATTGGGTTATGCAGTGGTTAAAGCTTCCTCAAATTTCTTGGAATTCTCTCTGATTGAGGGGAATAAAGGTTTGAGATTGACCAAACCACCAGATCAGAGCTGGGCTTAGACTAGCACTATTCCTCCAGAGAAGGTAGGGTATGAGTGGAGAGGAAAATTTCCCTCTGGTTTCCCAAGCCCTGAAGGCCCAGGGGTGGAATAGTCAGGTAGGCTGGAAGGAAAGAAGCAAGTATAGTCAAACAGTAGCTTTCTTGTTTGTTAGTATTCTTAAGTAACACCTCAGTTCAAAAATTACCAATTAACTTTCAGGCATTTTTCTTCATTTGTGGCCCCAGGTCCTCACCTAGTTGATGGAGGCTATTTTTGACCTTCTGTGCTCTATCCGTCTCTCCAGGATTCTAGGAACCAGAATCCTCCAAGTCTTCAAAGAACCCTGGGATAGTTTCCCCTTTCAGGAGTTTCATCCTTATTTACCCTTGAAGAAGGACACCAATCATCTGTGGGGACTCATTCATATAGAAAATCAGGTTCTTGATTCCTGAGGTTCCTGCTCGAGGGAAAGGGGACAAAGAAAGGTAAAGAAAAGGAGAAGAGGAACAAAAGAGTATGCATGAACAGGGCATGTGGGTTGAGATGGTTCTAAATCTTTTACTCTTTCAACTTCCTAATTTTCTGTAAATGACCACCCATCCAATTCTCAATTAGATGGAACTTACAGATTTTCTCCTGTTTCTGTATCTGATATGTAGCAGTATTATCCCAAAGGAAGCAGTATTTCATCTACCCCAAGCAGGGACCCTTTTCCAAGAAATCATTCAAGTAAGGTAATTTGAGATTCAGGAATGAACCATCCTCAGACCATATCTGGGGAGGCATAAGAAAAGCTGTTCCAGATATGACTAAAGGTTATGAGGTGCTTAAGTGATGTACCTGCTGGAAGCATGTTAAGTTTAGCTATTAACTAATGACATTTTGCTGTTTGCCTAAATCACAGAAAATTCCAGGGCTTCCTCACTAAGATCCGTAGTCATTCAAAAGAAAACAGCCTAGCAATGCACATAAAGAATGGATGAAGATTGCATTTTGCAGTTTGATATATTATTGGGGCAGCTAGGTGGCTCAAAAGGTAGAGCATTGCATATGGAGCCAGGAAAAGCTGAGTTCAAATCTGTCCTCAGACACTTACTAGCTGTAGGACCCTGGGCAAGTCACTTAACCCTGTTTGCCTCAGTTTCCTCATTTGTGAAATAAACTGGAGAAGGAAATGTCAACTCTCTCCAATATTTTTGCTAAGAAAACCCCAAAAGGGGTCATGAAGAGCCAGACATGACTGAAATGACTAAGCAATAATATATTATCAGGGAAACAGTTCACTGAGTTAATGCATTGGCATACATTTCTTGGACAGGCATGTCATATGAAAAATAAGTTGGAAGCAGGCCAGATCACTTTGTAAAACTGTTTTGTGCTTTTAGAGATCCCAAAATACTTCTTGCGACAGAAGGCTAGCTTTGTAACATCAGTATTTTTCCTTTGTGTTATATGGCTATAAATAGTGTAACATTGCGCTGATAAGTAAATCAAAATTGCAGATGATATCTCTGATCTATCCAAGAATCAAAGAATCAGTTTGAATTGATGTCTGTACAAAACAGACTGGGAAAAAGCTACTCAGCAGAATCTTCAGAATTAATATGCTACTATCATTTCTTTTCTACCAAATTTAAAATGTAAGGCTAGCACACATATCTAATTGCATTCTTGAGCAATCTGATTCCACTAATAAAGAGAAGTCAGAATGCCTTGAATCTTTTTTCAAGCTAATTAATTAATGTGATGCTCACCCAAAGCAGCCATCACCTATTTGCCATAGAATAATATTCTATGGCTTATACAATATATCATTTTCTAGTATTCATTTTGATTAAGAGCAGGAATTCATCCATGTACTAGATCCAGCTCAAGGATGCATACTTTAACACAACGAAGAGGAATGTGCTGAAGAGGATTAGTTAGGTTAGATAGATATTTTAGGAGAAATATTATCAACTAATAATTCATAGTAGAGTTGCTAGAAGAATTGATAATGTTGCAAAAATAATGGAATTAAAAAGGAATAATTCTTAATTTCAAAAATATCTTTATGATAACAATACATATATTATTAATTTTTTTGTTTCCTCGCATAGTGCTTGCTCAGTTGGGATGAACTTTTTGTCATACACAATTAGATCCCAAACACTGACTCATTCTCCAATTACCACTACATGGCTTTTTTTTCCAATAGATTTGCTTTTGCCAGTAAATCTAGCTATCCTTTCATATGTTGTCAGGCTATGGTCAACTAATAAGTATCATGGGAGCCAGTGTCTTGCCCACACCCATAAAGAGAGGCAGGAATTTGAAGTTTTTTTAGTTTGCTTTTAAAGAAATCGGAATAGTAATTGTAATTTCCAGACATAACTATTACTAAATGAAGTCAAATGAAAACACAGAAACAAAATCAGTCTGCAATTTTTATGTTTGAATAGAATGCTGTAACATTTTATTTTAAATTTCAAATTGTTGTACTATTAATATAGATGAATTTAGAGAATAGATCTTAATTGAATTTATCAGTTTCATAATATAACCAGCATCTTAGAAAGTTTATTAATAACATATAGAAATTTTTACCTTTGTTCGTATCTTTGGGGCAGATTTCATCCTGATAACTAGCAAACAAACCATGTAAGCCTATGGAGCTAAGAAAGAAGACCACAATTTTCTAAACTGCTTCACCATTAAGATTTTCTCTAAGAAGCCAATATTCTTATACTTTCCTTTATGACTTAAGCAACTGATGTACAGCTATCTCCTCCCTCCTAATTCCTGTCATCATCTTAAGTGACTTTAGTCTTCACTCTGGCTTCTCAGGTCATCCTCCTCAACTCATTTGACTTCCATCTTTACTTTAGCCATTCTCACCTAAAACAACCAGTCTCTAAGAATCATGAACTCTAAACTACCCCCCAACTATAATATTCTGGTCTTCTAACTTTCCCATTCACTGTTCTTGAATATGTTTGGCTTTATTATGAACTTCTGTTCCTTCATCTCAGTTTTATTGAACGTTTATACTTATCTGTTTATACACACACATGTGTGTATACATACCTACATATACATATATACACATAAACACACATATACACATATGTATGTATATGTGTATATACATATTACATACATATATTATATGTTTATAATATATGTGTGTATATATGTGTGTATGTGTGTGTGTGTGTGTATATATATATATATGTATATATATGAAGCAAACTGTATGCATGTAGTTCATCTGTTGGCACCTTTGTCTGAACTCTTGCTAATTTCAATTTCACAGAAATTCAGAAAGAGAGCCATTCTCTTTTCTGGTTCTCTCTTCTGATGAACTAACTTAATAAAATTCTTTCTAAGATCTTTTTAGGTCTTAGGGGTTTGTTTTGAATTGACAACTTTAGTGTCAGAAGTGGAGTCCGTGATAACTGACCTGAGTAAACTTGATTACCATGGAAGCTGAGCAAGTGCTCCATGATCTCTGTAACAAGTATGGAGAAGACTCACCAATGGAATCAAATCAAGCAAGTCAAGAAACTGGTGAATCTCCTGGAATTCATGTCAAACACAGTAAAAGTTAAAGGTTAAAACTAGACTGGCTGTCCTGATCCTCAAAGAAGAAGTTCTTTCAGCTTGATCACCCAAAAGCTCTGGGACAACATTACAATCAATTAAAATCTGGCAATAATTTATCATTCAGGAGAAATGCGATATCTGTTAAAGGTGTGTGTCTATACCAAGAAAATTGAAGGAACAACTTCATGTAGGTGAAGGCAGAATCTGCTTTATTCACTTTTCCCATTGCACTTTTTCCTTTTCGAACAGGAAATTTTCCCACTTGGGGAAAATGTTTCTGCTAATTCTGAGCCTGGCTACTATATCCTGTGAATAATGTGGAACTTTACTATATGGTTGGCTGTTCCAGAATAAAGGTTATCTACTTCACTTACCTGAAATCAAACAGAGCTAAGGAAGCTTTATCTTGTTCAGCTTAATCTATGCCCTTGAAGGGACAAACTTCATATTGTTATAACTATATCCCTCCTTTTTCCTTTCATAGAAAATTTCTATAATCGGTCAGCACTGTTGAACTTTAAAAGTTTTTTTTTTTCATGAATCTTGTTGACATATGCAAATATCTCTGAGTTATAATGGGTTGCAGATTTGAAAGATTTTACTCTTTTTAATCTGAATTTGTGATTAGCAAATTAGGTAAATGACTTCTTAGGCTTGCCGTTCATTATCTTGTCAATGATCACGCATTTATGTGTTGCATCAAGTCTGGAAAATATGACCTCTTTTCTAGATGCTATGATCATATATATGTATACATATACATGCATATGTATATTTGTATCTATATATGTACACATACATACATATGTGTGTATATATATTTATCTATTGATCAATATAGATATAGGAGTTAGCCAATGGCCTAGCAGATAGAGTACTGGGTCTGAAGTCTGTATTAACAACCACACTAACACACAGGGTGGGCTGCTAACACAGGTTCTTTGATCTGCTTTTCTAAAGGAAAGACAGTTTCAAAGGTGTCAACAATCTTACTTTAATAAAACAATACAGACAGATAAGTAGAAAGAAGTGAATATCCAAGAAAGAATCCAATAAACAGGGCTCCATCTGTCTAAACAGAGTAATAAATACCTAATCACCTGACCAGGAAGCACCAACATTTAGGTTTGTAAAGCCAGAGGGCTCCTTAACTATGACTACCCAGAGTGTCTTCTGGCTAAGTCACAAAGAAGCATTCTTCTTGTGAGTAGGCCCCAAAGTAAAATAACAACCTCCCAGTATGTATAGTCTTCAACTAATAGGTGCAGAAGGCAGCACAACTCATGTGACTCGGTGTCTAATTGGCTCAGCACCTGCCAGGGTTCTATGTGACTCAGAATGTATCACAGCTGTGGACTGAGTTGAGGTTCAAAGTAGCAAGACATCCAAGATTGAAATACCTGTGTACTTTTAGACCTAGGAACATGGCTCTTGTTCCAAGGGAAAAGGGAAGATATGTGGTCACATAGGCTTGTTAATGGACAGGGAAGATCTTATATTTCATTAACCCTGCAGAGTCAGGAACACCTGAGTTCAAATCTGGCCTCAGATACTTACTAGCTGTGTGACTCTGGGCAAATCACTTAATTTCTATTTGCCTTAATCCACTGGAGAAGAAAATGGCAAAACACTCATATCTTTGCCAAGAGAACCCAATGGACAGTATGGTTCATGGGGTAAGACAAAGAGTCAGACATGACTGAATGACAAAACCACAACAATGTGTGTGTATGTGCATGTATTTTCAGAATTGGACTAAGGATATTCATGTATAAAATAATATATAAAAAGAAATTTTAAAATCATGTTTTCCCTACTTTGAAGTCTTTGTCTGATAATATTAAGAGACAAAGAGACTTATTTTAGAAGTTAGGCCCTCAAGGGCTCTTTTTAAGATTCCTCCTTCAGCCTGTAGATAGCATTGTCCATATCAGGTACACAGTTCAAGTAAAGATAAAAAGGGCAAGTGGCCTGTAAAAACGGAAATTGCTTTCAGGGTAATTATATATATATACATACAGACATATATATCTACATATATATACATACATACACATGCACACACATGATATACACACATACATATATATACACATATATATTGTGTGTGTATACACACATATACAGGAGATTTGAGCTGGTTTTCACCACATAAATTAGTTTACTAGAAAATGAAATTTAAGAGACTGTGTTAGGCCTTTTTAAATGAGGGTAAATCTTTATCACTAGCAGATTTTAGCAGCATTGAGTAGGGAAACTCTGTAGGTAACCTGGCTCCAGGGAGATAGATCTACTAGAAAGAACACCCTTCTAGAGCTGCTCTGACAATAAGACATTCCAGGTTTTCCAAAGGGAAATGTTTCCAGGCATTGGATGGTTATATGGGATAGCTAAGACTTAAGATAAAATAGCAGATTTAATGAATGTTTGGGGTGGATTACCAGAAACAAGGATACTATGCTATTTAATGTTGATGATCATTGTTATATTATTCTTATTTTTATGTTTTTTTTTATTCTTGGTATTTGTTTGCCTGTTAGACGGGTATGTCCAAATTTTATTTATTATTTGGAGAACAAGGCCATTTCTCCTGTAAATTTTGGTTACCTAAAACCCCACTCTTTCAGATTTTGGAGTTTGTTCTCCACCCACAGAAGCATGAGGGATTGGGAGGATGGTAGTACTCTTTACAATAACAGAGAAATTTGAAAGTTTTCAGCTGGTTATGTCCATTTTTTTTTTCATTCAGGACTGTACTCAACTTTGCTGGGTGAGTTATTTTTGGCCCTAAACCCAGCTCTTTTGCTTTTTGAAAATATAATGTTTCAAGACTTGTGATCTTTTAGTACAGAAGCTGCTAGGTCTCTTGAAATCCTGACTGTATCTCAGAAGTATTTAAATTTTTTTGTTGTATTGCTTGCGATATTTTCTCCTTAACCTGGGAACTTTGAAACTTGACTTTGACATTCCTGTAAGTTTTACTCCTGGGATCTCTCTGGTGGTGAACAGTAGATTTTTTTTTCTATTTCTACTTTGCTTTCTTGTTCTAGAATTTCAGGGCATTTTTTCCTTAATAATTTGTTTTAATACTGCATCTAGATTTTTTTTGATCATTACTTTCAAGTAGTCAGTCCTACAATTCTTATGTTGTCTGTCCTTGATCTGTTCTCCAGATTAGTTGTTTTTCTAATGAGATGTTTCAGATACTTTTCTGTTTTTTCTAATTTTAGTATTTCTTGATTTCTTATAACATCATTCAGTTCCCTTTGCCCAATTGTAGTTTTCAAGGATTTTTATGATTTTTAATTTTTCTCCAATTACATGTAAAAACAATTTTTAACATTTTTTTAAAATTGAGATCCAAGATCTCTACCTCCCTCCTTCTCTCCCCACTCCCCCAATGAGGAGTAATTTTCTTCCTTAATATTTTGTATCTCTGCAAATCAAAACAACTTTGAGGTACCACATCACACCTATCAGATTGGCTAACATTACAAAACAGGCAAATGATAAATGTTGGAGAAGATATGGGAGAGTTGAAGCACTGATTCATTATTGGTGGAGCTAAGAACAATTTGAAACTATTCTCAGAGGGCTACAAAAATGTGCATACCCTTTGACCCAGTAATAGTGCTTCTAGGGCTGTATCCCAAAGAGATCATAAAAATAGGAAAAGGACCTACATGTACAAAAATATTTATAGCAGCTCTTTTTGTGGTGACCAAGAACTGGAAATTGAAGGGAGGTCCATTAACTGAAGAATGATTGAACAGGTTGTAGTATATGAATGTAATGGAATACTATTGTGCTATAAGAAATGATGGACAGTCAGACATCAGAAAAACCTGTAAAGATTTATGTGAACTGATGTCGAATGAAGTGAACAGAACCAGGAGAACACTATACATAGTAACAGCCACAGTGTGCAAGGACTATTTTTGATAGACTTAGCCCTTCTCAGCAATGCCAGGATCTAAAACATTTTCAAAGAACTCACGTTGTAAAATGCCATTCACATCCAGAGAAAGAACTGTAGAGTTAGAATGTAGAATGAAGCAGACTATTTTCTCTTTTGTTATGCTTTGTTTTATTTTTCTCATGGTTTCTCCCATTCATTTTAATTCCTATATGCAACATGACTAATGTGAAAATGTGTTTAATAGAAATGTATATGTAGAGCCCATGTAAAATTGGATGTCATTTTGGGGAGGCAGAGGGGAAAGAGGAGGAGAAAATTTGGAACTTATGGAAGTGGTTGTTGAAAACTGAAAACAAATAAATTAATAAATTTTTGGGAAAAAAGATTTTTTATCTTTTTTCAATTGGTTAACTTTCTTTTCATAATTTTCTTATGTTGCTTTTATTTTTCCCTCTAATTTTTCCTTGATCTCTCTCATTTGGTTTTTAAATTCCTTTTTAAGTTCTTCCAAGAACTCTTTTTGGGCTTGTGACCATGTGATGTTACGTTTTCAGGTAGGAGTAGCTTGTTTTTTTACCTCGCTATCTTCTTCTGAATATGAACTCATCTTCTTTTACACCATAGTAGTTATCTATGATCTGGTTCTTTTTTCTTTGTTTACTCATTTTTATTTTGTTTTGTTTTACTTTATTTTTAGTAGTTTATTATTGTAATCAGGTTTTAACCTTGAGTTGTGGATAATGGTGTCTCAGACCTCAGGTCCTCCTTACTATTATTTTCTGAAATTCTGTACAGGAGTCCAACCTTGGGCACTCCTCCCCTCCCCTAAGCCACAGTAGCCCCCAGCTACATTGTGCCACTAACGCTCTTGCTCCCTGAGGTACACACTTACTGGAAGTGAGCTCTATCTTCCTCATCCACAGCCACAGCTAATCATATCAGTCAGCACCACTAGGTAAGGTGAGGGTGGTTGTGTCCTTCAGTCATTCCCCAGTCAACTCTCTGATCCCTACACTGTTTTTTAGATGAAAGTTTGTGATGGGAAAATTCTTGAGGCTTAGTGCGCTTCCCAACAGAGCTGTCCCCAGGGCCTGATGTTTGTTGATTCAGTGGAGTCAGCTTGGAGGTGTTTACATTTTGCTCAGGCCAAACCTCAGCTCCTGGAGGTCTTGTCTTTTCTGAGATCCTCTCAAGTTGTTTCAGGACAATGCTTTACCCCTTTATTTTGCTGCTCTATGTTCATTTTGAGGCAATGTTCTATCTTTTGTGGAAATCTATAGGACATGCAAACCTACAAGTTTCTTGGTATACTCCTATGGATACAAGGAAATGCAAAAAAATGGCCACTATCCTGTAGATGCTCACATTCTAACAGAAAAGATAACATGTAAATAACTAGAGCAATATACAAATACAGCTGCAGAGTCCTAATGCTTGTGCTTTAATCAATCAATCAATGTTGAATCAGTAAGCTTTTATTAATTATTTACTAGATATTGGACTCTGTGGTAAGCACTAGGGAAACTATAAAAAAGCAAAATTTGTCCAT
The DNA here is from genome assembly GCA_023548195.1 of Bettongia penicillata ogilbyi. Lineage (NCBI taxonomy): Eukaryota > Metazoa > Chordata > Mammalia > Diprotodontia > Potoroidae > Bettongia > Bettongia penicillata. The sequence goes on along the minus strand of JAJHZJ010000857.1, from coordinate 2,993,720 downwards.
GCCCGTTGAGTTTATATGTACAGACAAGTTATTTTTTGGTTTTTTGTTTTGTTTTGTTCAGGAGTTCTGACACTTCATGACTCCGGTTGAGGTTTTCTTGGCAAAGATACTGGATGGTTTGCCATTTAACTCTCCAGATCATTTTATAGATCTAAGGCAAGAGGTAAGTAGATTTAAACTATAGTATCTAAGTGGGTGGCACTAGAACTGAGACAGAATAAGACATACCTCTTCTAACTGATTAATAGAGACTCTGATACATTGCAGAGAGCTCTTGAAATTTGAAATGACCTGATTCAAATGCCACCTCTCTGAGTGTTTGCTTCCTCATCTGTAAAAAAGAGATATCAGATTTATAACATCATTCTCAAAGGATCATTGTAAGGAGATGATGTATGTAAAGCACTTTGTAAACTTTTAAGTATTAATGTCCATTATTTTTATTGAGAACATGGGAAAATAAATCTTCAGTAGAAAGACTTAAAAGAATGGTTGAGATTTCACCTAGAGAGGAGGGGTAAGAAAATAATGAGATACTGCTTTTGAAGTTAAAAACCTTAAGATCTGTTGTAATTATTATTACTTTAAGGAAACAGCAAGGTTTTTCACCAGTCAGAATATTACTATGACAGGCTATTGTTGTTGTTGCAGGCAAATATATATAGAAAGAAATGTAGATCTGAGTGTGGAGGACAAAAACTCCTTCCTTGGTTCCTAACTGCTGAGAGTGTAGCCTAGGGACTAGCAACTCTCCCAGACAAGAATAGGTTGACAATTCTTTTAGCCCATAGCTAAGATTATGAACTACTAGGCCTAGCTAAAGGTAGCCAACAAAAACCAGTGAAAATGCCCCAGGCTAGGATTTAGACTCTTGTTTTAATTGCCTCTGGTGCTGTTTCAAAGTCTGTGGTCTCAGGCAATTTTTTGGCAGTGTTAGAAAATACTTTTTAACTTACAGTTAGAGAATAGGATTGTGGTGCTCAGCACTTCGGGGACTTTGATAAAAAATAGTAACTACAGTAATAAACACTGGAGCTGCATGTAGGCTGGGGTACTGGTCCATTTTGTTTCCAAGTTCCTCCTCATTTGGCAGGCAACTAAAGTTATTAGAGACAAAAGCTAGGAGAATAATTTAATATCATTAGACTCCACCTTGCTTATCCATTTTGTTGTGTAATTATGTATATCTGCCAAGGACAAATAGCTAACTCCTGGTGTGGATCCTGTATTCTGGCCAACACAAAACCTTTTTGTCTGCTTATCTTATTATTACTGGAAATATCTAAAACATGAAAATGACAATTTGTAAAAGGCAACTTAAGAAGTGAATATGCACTTACTAAATACCTAATATGTTTTGGTCATGTTGGAAGGCTGCTTCCTAGATATTTAGTGAGGCCAAAGATTGAATGAGTCAATCTTTGTTGCGTTCCAGACTGTTAATTGGGTGCCCAAGAGGGCAAGAACAGTTAGAGAAAATAATTGTATCAGGAGGAGGTTCTAGGACCATGTATTTGGGCTTAAGAAATTCCTGTGATTGCAGTAATCGAATATGGTAAGAAACCTGGAGGTTTCTTTGGATCCTTTGGTCCTCTTGATGGGGTGATGGGATGTGGAGCCTGAATTTTCCCATACATTTCAGCAACCCTGTCCCTGGTGTTTCCTCTGAGGTATTCGGCCCAGCCAAGCACACCTATGCACTCAATAATCCTTTTCACTGCTTTCTGCTGTGGTCCTCTCCAGGCTATTTACCACTCCTTAATTCCATCTAGATCTTCTTACTTCTTACTTCTTGTATACTTACTTCTTTTTTCTTGTATATAAATACCAGTCTTACCCCCTTTACATTGCCCAGATTCACTTAGAATGTAGCCCACTACTTTTGACTGAAAGGAGGCTTGAATGGTCAACTTTAGAGGTAGACCCTGCCCATATCCTTGCATTTTGGGGTTCCTAGCATCCCAAACTGCAGCATTTTTACAACCCAAAGTGCTGATGGCTTATTGACCTGGTTGAAGGGAGAAAAGCAGACCTATTTTGTGCTTGCAGATATTGTGGGTTTTTTTTAAACTGAAGGTTTGTGGCAACCCTGAATTGAGCAAGTTTGTTGGCACCATTTTTCCAACAGTATGTGTGCACACTGTGTTTCTGTGTCACATCTTGGTAATTCTAACAATATTACAAACTTTTTTACTATTATTCTATCTGTTATGATGATCTGTGATCAGTGCTCTTTGAAATTACTATTGTGATGGTTTTGGGGCACCACTAAGTGCACCCATGTAAGAAGGTGAACTTAATAAATGTTGTATGTGTTTTGACTGCTCTACTGATTGACCATTCCCCATCTTTCTCCTTCTTTTCCAGTCTCCCCCTTCCTTGAGATGCAATAATATTGAAGAATATTACATAAACTTAGTTGACAAAGCAGCAGAAGGGTTTGAGAGTATTGACTCCAATTTTAAAAGAAGTTCTACGGAGGGTAGAATGCTATCAAACAGTATTGCAAGCAACAGAGAAATGTTTCATCAAAGGAACCATCAACTAACCTGGCAAACTTCATTGCTGTCTATTTTAAGAAATTGCCCGAGCCACCACAACCTTCAGTAACCAGCACCTCACTAAGTCAGCAGCCATCAGCATCAAGGCAAGATCCTCTCCTAGCAAAAAGATGATGACTTGTTGAAGGCTCAGGTGATTGTTAGCACTTTTTTCTACTCTAAAGTATTTTTTAATTAGGGTATGTGTATTTTCTTAGACAACACTATTTCACACTTAATAGACTACAGTATAGTGCAAACATAACTTTCATGTGCACTGGGAAGCAAAAAAATTCATGTGATTCTCTTTATTGTGGGATATTTGCTTTATTGTGTTGGTCTAGAACCAAAATCACATTATTTCCACAATATCTACAGTATGCGTATACTTTAGAAAGAGGAAAAGGAAATTTTAGGGAAAAAAAAGGAAACACTAGAAAAGAAGAGTATTTAGCACCTAAAAATTATTTAATGGAATTTTATTTTTTCCAATTACATATAAAATAGTTTTCAATATCATTTTTATAAGATTTGGAGTTTCAAATTTTTCTTCCTCCCTCAAGTCTCCTCTTCCCCAAGATAGCAAGCAATTTGATATAGGTTACACAAGTTAGCACCTAAAATTTTTAAAATTCTGTGTTAAAATTCTAGTCTAATGCTGCATTGTGGTATAACAATGGCTCTGGGTTCTTTAACAGGTTCTACTGAATTAAAGAGGCTTTAAGTATGAATTTGGAGAGACATCTTTATTCAAGGTTCAACCGGCTAAATTCAGAAAAGCTCATCACCAAAGTGGTGACCATCACACAATGAATTTTTTGACCAAAGCAACTCATACACATATATAGACAGAAATGTCATCAAAAGTGTGGTCCAGTTAGCATCTCTGTTGATAAAACAATATCTGCATGGAGGAAATCATGGATATTTTGAAGTGATTTAAAGGATGGAAACATATTACATGTTGCTCACTTTCCTTTTTTTTTCTCTTTTTCCTGTAGAATAGTAGAATTTCAGAGCTGAAAGGGGCCCCAGGGATTATGTACAAAAAAACCCCCCTCCCTATGATATTCCTATTAAATGGTCATTTGGCCTCTACTTGAAGACTTCTGGTGATATGGAGGGTCTTCACTATCTCTTGAGGTGACCTATTCCACTTTTGTATAATTCTAAGACATTTTTTTTCCTGATATAAAGGTATAACTTGCCTCATTGCAACTTCTGCCCTCTGCTTTGAGTTCTGTTCTCTGGGGCTGAGCAGAACAACTACAAATATCCCTTCTCCATGTGTCAAAAATTTGAAGACAGATAGCTGCCACTGTGTTTTCTCTAAGAATTGTCTTCTGTAGGCTATCTCCATTATCATCTCACAGCCCCACGGACAGCTCTAAAATGTTTTTTTCAATAGTGGAGGATAGAAGGGCCTGACATGCTGTGGTCACAAGAAGTCAGACATGCCTGAGTGGCAACAGCAATAGCTTGTCTCTTGTTCAATTGCTTCTTTTTGATCTCTCTGTATTCTGCTTTCTTCTCCTCCTCTTGAAGCTTACCTGCAATGTACAGTCCCAGTAGATTCTTCTATCCCCATGTTTCTAAAACTGTGGGAAGTGGCCTAGGGTTAAGGTTCATAAACATTTCCATCTTTAGGTCATAAACAATCTTACAGGATCCAACACGGAGGAAATCATGGATATTTTGAAATAATGTCATATTTAATATGGCCAGAGAAAGGGTAGAAACATATTACATGTTGCCCACTTTCCTTTTTTTTCTTTTTCCTGTAGAGTCATAGAATCTTAGAGCTAAAAGGGACCCCACAGATTATGGATGATACAGTGAACAGCTATTGACTCTATAGTGTAGAGTCAGAGGACCTGGGCTCGAATCTTGGCTCTCTTCCTCCTTGGTCAAATCACTTCACATTTCTGAGTCTCAGTTTCCTCCTCCATAAATAAAGGGATTGGACTATATGGACTCTGAAGTCCCTCTCAGCTCTATAGCTATAATCCTATAATCTTTCAAATCCAGTAGTATTTTTTTTCAGTTCTCATTCTACCTGATTTCTATGCAGCTTTTGGTAGCAGTTAACACCATCTTTTCTTGAATACTCTCTGCTCTTTCCTTTCCTGACACTGTTTTCAATTCTTCTCCTACCTGTTACTTGGGTTCCCTTGCAGGATCATTATTCATTTCCTGGCCACTATACTCCACATCCATGGCCCTCTCTTCATTTGCAAGACCATTATCTTAATTCAGCCCTTCACCATTTCCTAGTTAGTCTTTTTGCTTTGAATTTTTCACTTTTCCAAGGTATCCTCCACACAGCTGCCAAATTTATACTCCTAAAATGACTAAAATCACTTTCCTGCTCAAAAAAACTCAATAGCCCAGCATTGGTGCCAACCAAACTTCGGGAATATATGTGCTATTCTGGACTTTCATAATTGTAGGTGCCATCTTTCCTTTGTGAATGTTAATAAGCAGATATTATTTGCTAGGGAATATTCACCTATATACAGCTATATTGATAAGATGAGGACTTTTCTCCTTAATATTATAATCCTGGAGTTCCACTGATCTCCCCCTTTGCTGCTCTTCCACTATTCAGGTCAGCATTCACTTGCAGAATCTCAAGAGAAAGTTGTTAACCTTTTCTCCTCTATCCTGGAAGAATTTTGCATTCCATCTAGCTAGTTACTGCCCTAGAATCCCTGGGAATTAGAAAACAAGTCATTACTGCCATGCTTCAGAGATGAGACCCTTTCTGGGATACCTGGAGATCTCCCTTTGGCGCTACTTCCCCATCTGGGGAATTGCAATCCTCCACTAACCATTTGGGGATCTATCATACTTTCTGCTCCCCACACTAGCCTGAGACTATAGAACCTCGTAACTTGATGGAGAACAGACTAGAGGCAAACCTGAGAAATGGAGGTTCATGTCCAGTCCTCTAGAGACCTCTGCTGGCTACAAAGAGTATCCTCCAATAAACCTCAGGATACATAAATTCCGCATCAGTGGCCTATATTACTTTCCTCCTGCGGTATGGAGAAGTGATACAGGGATACTCTCAAGGTCTCTCTTCAGAACTTTGTGTGATATGGGAGACAGTGGCACAGGACCACTCAGCATGGCATACCCACATCAGAGAAAGTACTGGCTGTGCTCTATGAACAAAGCAAAACTGAAAAAGCTCAAAGGAAATACATGATGCACAAATTGGGAGCATCCAGCCCAAGTGCTCATTCACATGGACTATTTGTGCCCCACCTGTGGTAGAACATTCTGAGCTCATATTGGTCTGATCAGCCACAGTCAGACACACTGAAATTTGGCTTTATCATGGTGATGTCATTTTGGTCCTCTTTAAGAATGAAGGACAACCAGCTTTGGGCATGGAGGATAGTTTATCACAAAAACACTCATTTATAGAAAGCAATTACCATAAACTAATCAAATAACCAGGATTTATTAAGAAATAGCTGTGTGCCAGTCACTAGCCTAGGCACTGGAGATTTATGTACAAGGAATAAAACAAATTGAAATAATACAGAGAGGAAAATTTTATCAAATTCTCCTTTTGATGATATCCTGTGCATCCCCAAAATAACTCCAATTCATTGTATAAAAGGAATGTACAGTGAATAAGGTTACCTGTGTCCTCTAGGTCAAAATACAAACTTCTTGGACTGACATTTAAACTATCTACAATTTAGCCCCAACCTAATTTATTATTTTCAAGAACAAAAATAACACTAGTAGCTGTCCCCAGAATTGGAAACTCTATTTCTTTCATTGCTCTCCATGCTTTTGTGTAGATTGTCCTTCATGCCCAGAATTCCATCTCTCTTCAGCTCTGCCTCTTCTGTTTCTCTGAAAGTTAACTCAATTACTGTTTCTCTTGTGAAGCCTATTCTGACTCTTTCTATTTTTAGACCTCTCTTTTCTTCACATTATCATACATTTATTTGTCTGCCTGTGTTTGTGTTCCATTTCTCCAGTATCATATAACCTCCTTGGAGGTATGGGCTGTTCATTTTCATCCCCTTATATTCCCACTATCTGACACAGAGCCTTGAACTAATTATTAAAGAATTTTTCTTTGTTGTTGAGTCATTTCTGTCATGTCTGACCCTTTGTGACCCCATTTGGGGTTTTCTTGACAGATACTGGAGTGGTTTGCCATTTCCTTCTCCAGCACATTTACAAATGGTTAAATGACCTGCCTAGAGTCACACAGCTAGTAAGTATCTGAGGCTGGATTTGAACTCATGAAGATGTCTTCCTGATTCTAGTTCTCTATCCACTGTACCACCTAACTGTTCTTATCACAGAATAAAAGTCAATAAATGTTTATTAAATACCTTCTATGTGCCAGGTACTGTGCTAAGAACTGGGGATACAAATATGAAAAAAGGCAGATAGTCCCTGTCTTTATCATTTCTCACTGAGCTGCACTACTTTAGGATTTCTCTGATTGACTAAACAAGTGAAGGATCTTTGATTTCAAGTGTGAGGAAAATTCTGTTTGCAAACTACCTTCTCCACATCAGATCCTAACCCAATGCAGATTGCAATACGGTATAGATAAATTCTAGGGAGTTCCCTGAAGCCATATAGAGGTTAAATAGCTTGCCCATTGCTGAATGGATAATGAAAAAGCATTTACTAAACACTCATCATGTGCTTGGCATGATTATAAGTACTAAGGGATACAAAACTGAAAGCAAGATAATCTTCACTCTCTGGGAGCTTACTCTGTAATAGGATGAAGACAATACATATTGGGAATGGTGGTCAGAGAAGAGCATTCTGTTCTGAAAAGTTACAGAGGTTAGTGAATGAAGCACTAGGCAATTGATTGACTGGCCCTATCCAGGGCCCATTACCAGGGGTGGTAATGTTGATTTGATTACTATTCTCATAGCTAGAGATAGAAAGGAGGTGGGAGTGTTGAAAGAGAAGCTCACGAGAAGTAGTTACACAGCTAGTCAGTATCTTTGGTAAGATCTGAACCTCAGATTTTAATACATGCCCAATACTTTATCCACTATGCCACATTTTCTTTATGCCTTTTCCATAGTAAGTGATAAATGAATGTTTGTTAAATTGAATTGGGTATCTGCTAAAAGAGTCTGTGCTACTGGCAAGTAATACAGTTGACACCAAACACTTCTACAGCCCCTAGTCTGCTTCCTGAAAGCCTTTATAATTTCTCTCCAGTGTAGTCAGATCTACAATTGTCTGACACTAGTGGGCAGAAAGGGCAGGCCTGACAAGCAATAGGCAGTGCAGTTTCTGGGGTCTCTAGGTTTAACTTTGCAAGGTGAAAAGCAGTGGAACTATTATCTAAGAGCTGGTTGTTTTTGTTTGGGTGTGAGGCAAAAAACAGTGGAGTCTACTTCCCCTAGGGAGTGATTTGTGCCATTGGCTATGGGACAATTAACAGGACCCAAGGGAAGGGATCTGGGGGAGGGAGGGAAGGGCCAGGCAGAAGTTATAATCTAAGAGAGTAAGCAGATGCTGTTCCAGGATTCACAGGGGATGAAGTACAAGAGGTAGGAAAAAGATCAGATGATTTAGAGCTGTAATAGACCTTACAAGCTATCTAGGTCCCACACTCTCATTTTACATATAAACAACTGAGGTTCAGAGAGGTTAAGTCACTTGCCCAAGGTCACACAAGTAGGAGGTGATAGGGATGGGCTTCAAACCCTGGGTCGTCTGATTCCAGACCCAGAATTCTTTCTGATATATAATTTGTAAGCCTGAGAAATTAGAGCAGATCTAAAGAAAACAACTTATAGTAGCAGGCTTCTGGGGGCTAGTGACCCATCTCAAGCAACTTCTCCATCCAGTACCTCCATCTATAGAGGAGAAGGTATGACTAGCCTGCCATTTCAATGAATTAGTCATGCTCCTAGGTTAGTGGAGTCAGTCAGGTGGGCCTTATTTGCCTCCTTTCAAAATTGGTTTGTTTGCTTTAGTTTAATATTAAAGAAGGGATAGTGAGTGGCCTTCAGCCAGGACTTTGAACCTGCTCTGTTTTCTGAGCCAACAGGAGTAGACCTAAATTTAAGACTCTAATTCTTCATTACCCACCTGGTCTGCTCATTTTTCTAATGAGCCTGGCCCATTGTCTTTATCTACTCTTTATCTTCTGGATCATCCATTTCAGGGGTGGGGAACCTATGACTTTGAGGCCACATGTGGCCCTCTAGGTCCTCAAGTGCCGCCCTTTAACTGAATCCAAACTTATTTATTAAAGTTCCTCCCCTGATCCAGTTAGTATGGTAGCCATGCCCAAGGCCAGTGATCCATGCCATATTGCACAGCCCTAGGCAGCTAGGTAGCTTAGATAGTGATGGACTTGGGAGTCAGGAAGACTTGAATTTGAATCCTCCCTTGAACACTTACTAGCTGTGTGACCCTTGTCAAGTCACTTACCTTCTTTCAGCCTCAGTTTTCTCATTTGTACAATGGACATAATCATAGGACCCACCTCCTAGGATTATTGTGAAGAACAAATGAGATTACGTTTGAAAAGCATGAAAAGCAAATCTTAAAGCATTACATAAATCCTGGCTATTATTATTATTAAAAAAATAAGTAATATGGTTAGAAAGGTAGAGTGAGGCTTAATTTTGAAGAGGGGATGGGAAAGAAAGAAGGAATAAGCATTTCTATAGGACCTACTACATGGCAGGCACTGCATTGTCTTTATAAATATCTGTAAGTACTTTACAAATATTACCTTGTTTAATGCTCACAACAATATTGGGAGGTAGGTGCTGAAGTTATTCCCATTTTACAGTCAAGGAAACTGACAGGTCTTACATGTCAAGCTGAGGAGTTTATTATTACAAAGCTTTATTCTATAGATAATAGGAAAACTTTAAGCCATTGGAACATGAGAGAAGCAGGAGGAAGGTGTGATTTTGAGATTGTAAAGTTTATAGTATTTTCTTAAGATTAACTTGGCACACTGATGGACCCTGAGTCCTTTAACAACACAGTATTATGTATTGGCAAGATGGGGAAAAAACCTTTCCTCAGAATCAGACTTCAGCCCTATTTATTAGTGCTATGTTCTTGGTGACTGTCTTTCTATACTGGAAACCCTTCTTGATAAGACCTATAAGCCTCCCTGTTCTATCCTTTCTTAGTTGATTTCACTAGTCTTAAAGTCTTAATTATTTAATTTGTGATATCTTCTAGACTGCTCTTAGTTAGCCTGGAAATAAGCATATGGTTGAAAAACTGTGTTGGACAATTAAAAGTGTTTCTGGACTAGATACAAGAATGATTGCCTCTTATTCAAGGACAGAGGTCGTGTAACAGGATTTAGGAAAAAAACATCTCCCTTGAAGATTGCAGATCAAGGAGAATTTAAAATCATTTAAATTAAAATGAAAAGATAATTATTAATCACCATAGAGGGTAATAGGTACAACACAGTAAGAAGAAAAGCAGTAGAGGCCCTGTTCTTCACCAGAGACAATTTCCATAGAGTTAATAATGATACATATGGACTCATGTGTATTTACAGAAGAAGAAAATGTGCATAATAATGTACGCTAAAGAGTTGAACGCAGAGTGGTAAATTCTGCTTCATAAGTATCACTGAGATGTGAAACGTGAGTAGAATGTGGCAAAGGAAGGCTCCACTTAGCGGTGTGCTGGTAAATGTTTAACAACTAATTCTCCCCAAAACTAGGCATGTCATTGGTCCTATTAGGATGAGAAACAACAATAAATGCATGACACAGTGTTAAATTTCATTCACATTAACACTTTCTTAAGTCACGATCAGCAAAGCAAAAAATCAAACTTTGATTTGTGATGTTTGCCAGTTTCTGAGGTGTAAGTAAATGCTCTTATTGAAATTTAGCAATTGGCTCTCAGAAGCTAGTCAGAGCTGGCTCCAGCACATCCTGGCATACATCTTTTTTCAGAATGAATAAACTGGTAAAAAGGGGGGACTGGATGGAAAGGCATTGTACATGAAGGAGACATACTTCTATGAGGAAATCCATAATTTTGGGGAAGGTTCATAGCTGGAAGGGGTCTTAGAGATCTTCTATACCCTGTCATTGTACAGAAAAAGAAATTGAGGGCCAAGGAAGTTAAGTGATTTGCCTGAGGTCATAATGGCAAAAAAAAACCCCAAAACCAAAACAGTTTAGAAATTAAACCTGGGCCCTCTGACTCCAAATTCATTGCTCTTTTCACTATATATCCACATTAATGAAATGTAAAAACAGAAGTGCTATTATGATGGAAGTGCATATTATAGGCCACTTAGAGAGGAGAAAGTGATGAATTCTGGAAGTGCATCATATAATAAGCGTGGAGACATGATAGAATAGTAATGAGGGGTGTCAGCTAGCTAGAGTTGTCACTTTCTTTGGATTCTCTATCTAAGTACAATGCGGAAAGTAAAGAAGATAGGTGTCTTTCCTGAGTCAAAGTTCCTGAAGACCAAGAAGTCCAAGTGTTGAAAGATGTCCACAATGATGAAAAGAAGAAAATATGAATGTCCTTCCCCCTTTGGGTAGCCCAAGACATTTCAGCTCTCTGAGCAAACAAATTACTATGAGCTCCTCCGACTGGTGCTAGCAAATATACTTCTGAATGTAGGTGTCCTATGAATATGCTTTATCCTCCTTATTCTCTGCTTTCCTTTTTGGTGCTCAAATCTACCCTCCTGACTATGCCATTGGCCATGTGATTTGGATGGGCTGCATGACTTCATAAAGCTATGCATTGTCCTTTATGTAGTTGGTCCAGATGAACGCAAATATCAAGAAACTTGAATCAAAAAGAGCACTTTTTTGAGTAATGAATTCCAGATAAGGGATAGTTACAAGACCTTTTGGGTAATTTTCTTTTCTTACTTGTTAAGATTTTAAATATGAGAAAGCAACTCGATTTCATTGTAATACTGCCAACCATTTTCCTTTTGGCCGATTCACTTGAACTATGTATAATACAAAAAAAGCCTTCAATCCTGTAGTTAAAATTTACCATTGTTAAGAGTATAATCTGTAAACTAAAGGTTGGGGGAGAAATTGAAGATGTTTAGAATATTTTATTTAGTCAAAATAATTTTTTAAATAGCAAAAAAATCAACTTCTGTTTTCAACTTGACCACCAGAACCAGTTATCCATTCAATAACATAGATTTCCATTTCCTTACATCATCATGCAGCTGGTGGGAAGAAAAAGTGCCAAAACTTTGATGCCAATAATCACTCCATTTTTACATATTAAAAACAAGACATTATCTTTTGTCAGAAAGAATTGGATTTTGTGGAAACTAGCTGTAAATTTCCTACATGAAATTTTATTTTGCTACCTCCTTGTGTGTTTGCAAAAGTACCACAATGCTTATTTAATATCTGGTTTGTATAACTCTTTCCATGATGGATAAAAGGATATATCAGTTATTAAGGACTTTTAAAATGGAAAATTCTTTCCTAGAGAAATGATTCCACATTGCTTGTTGGAAATGTATCAAGGGAAGCTGTAACTCCTTAAGGCAAAGTCTTAAGACCTCTGTAGAGAAACTTGAGGGGTTTGGAAGAGCCCCTGATCAAGAGTTCCCCTCCTCCAAGGGAGAAGAGTAGCTGGCTTGAGAAGTTAAGTGATATATTGTTCTCAGGTACTGGTCCTTGCATTTGGGTGTTGAAGTTTCAGGAGAGAAGGCCCCTGCTATACAGGATAACATTCTGATAAAGAGGCCTTGAAGCCTCCCTTTCTACTTGTCACCATCTGCTCTGTTTCATGCTTCAATCACTACCTTTATGGTTTTTTACTATTTAAGCATCCCGATTCCCCGAACTATTGGCTCAGTATGTCCAGAATAAACTCAAGTTTGTTCAGACTGCCATGTCCCACCTGTCTTTTCATCCTCACTCTGTGAGCCCCGTAACTGCCCTGGACCTGCTGGACTACACTGGCCGCAGCACACCCCTGACAGGAGCCAGTATTTACTAGGGCCTTTCCATGTAGAACAAGCTTTTCCTGAGGTTAGGCTAGTTCTTTTCCTTAGGAGATATTAAACTCTCCTTAGGACTTGATTGATTCAGGTTGTTGATATAGCCTGTTGACTGAGTATAAAAGACGGTGGAGAGTTCCAGCTCCTTCTCTGAGGCTTCTGATCTTGGGCCAGAAGCATGACTAAATTCTAGGAAGCTGTGCTCAGCTAAATCAATCACCATCATCATTGTCCTCAAAATAAAAGCTAACATTTATATAGTGCTTACTATGTGTCAGGCACTATGCTATTTGCAATTACTCTCTATTTTGATTTTTACAACAGTCCTGGGAGGTAGGTGCTGTTATTATCCACACTTTATGGATGAGAAAACTGAGGCAAACAGATGCTAAGTGACTTTCCCAGCATCATCATTTAGTAATAGTATCTAACATTTATATAGTACTTACTATATGTCAGGCACAGTGCTAAAGGCTTTACAAATATTATTTATCTCATTTGATCCTTACAACAACTATAGATGCTTTTATTATACCCATTTTACAGATGTGAAAACTGAGGCAAACAGAGATTAAGTGATTTGCCCAAGATCACCCAGCAGAATAAGTATCTGAGGCCAGATTTGAACTCAGGTCTCTCTGACTGCAGTTCTGGTACCCTATCCACTGTACCACCTAGCTGCCAACATGGGGTCCTCATTGAATATTCTTCCTCTGCTTCGGCTAAGTGAACCTCCTTTTGTAGACACTTTTATGGACTACAAATTTCTAATTGCATTCCAATATGAGACCTAAACTTCCAGGGGACCAGGGGAAGAGAAAACATAGCTAATAAGTGTCTGAGGCTGGACTTTAACTCAGGTATTCCTGACTCCCAGTACTCTCTTCATTGGTCATTTACTTTCTCTGTTCAGTACAATTCATTTCATAGTAGGGCCATTCTTTTGGGTAGTAGTTGAACTACCTATGGACCATTTGTGCCCAGTTTGTGGTAGAGCCTTCTGAGCTCATACTGGTCTGATTAGCCACAGTCCCACATACTGTAACTTGATTCTAATGTCATTTAGGTCCTCTTTGAGAATGAAGGACAATAAGCAATTTGAAGTAATTTTTAGTGCACCCTAGTTCCTATAGACAAAAGATCATTTCTGCCCCAACAGAGACAAAAAAGATAAATTTGCCTATGTTTCATTAGTCATTCCATTGCCTTAATCACTGCCCTAGAATTCCTGGGAACTAGAGCTGAAATATCTCTGATAAACTTCATAGATCTGGCCTTTTCTGTTTGAAAATGGAAAGCTTGTGAGCATTCTTTGGTACTAGAACTCTAGAGTTCTGCCACCCCAATGAATCATCCAGGGAACTATACCTTTTCCTTAGCTGATCTGAGATCATAAATCTCGACATTGCCCAAATGATTCATGGAGATCCACACTGCAACCCAGAGGAACCTCAACACTTTTGTTTCATCTCTAGCACTCTAGGCTAAACTCCAGCTCTTTTGAGAACTCTTTAAGGAATATTCTTCAAGAAACTTTCTTACTATGATATCTAAGTATTTTTCATGTGAACTATTTCTTTCTTCCTTGGATGTGGTGATTCATGTGTCATGAAATCACTAACCAAAGGATACTGTAACTAAATGCAGAAATTAATGTTGTTAGAAGAATATGGTCAATTCTCCCCTTTGAAAATTTTAAAATTTATTTTATTCTGAACTTAAGAAATAAAACAAGCATTTCCATAATATAGCAGAATAGAAAAAAAGATGATTATACATGAAACTGCAAATCTGTTATGCACGACTTGCTATTCTTTTTAAGTATATAATAAAGTTATCGTGTAACTTCTTTTTTCCTCTTTTTTCTCCCCCTGGTCCTAGAGACGGCTACTATTGTACACAAATATGTGTGTGTGTGTGCTTGCGTGCATGCGTGTGTATGTGTATATGTATGTAAAACCATTCTACATATAACTTCTATTTATCAGTTCTTTCTCTAAATGCAGATGGGACCTTCCTTCATATGTCCTTTGTAGTTAATTTGGGTATTTGTAACAGTCAAAATGACTGTCACTCAAAGTTGTTCTTAAAACAATATTATTGTTACTGTATACAATGTTCTCTTGGTTCTCCTCATTTCACTCTTTATTAATAGACTCTCCAGGTTTCGTAGGCATACAAGAATATAGTCAGTACAATGGCTCTATAGACCTTCAGTTTAGCATGCAGCCTGACACCTCCACCTCTTCCTTTTGTAGCCTCCCAAACACTGAGCTAGCTCTGGCATTGCTTGCGTCAATCTCGTCTTTGTGAATAGCCGTGGAGCATGCACTGCCAAAGTAAGTGAACTTATCCACACCATTCGAAATTTCTCCATTTACTGCTTCCACTGGTTCCATGTATGGATGGTGTGGTGCTGGCTGGCGGAGTACCTTTGCTTTCTTGATGTTGATTGTCAGCTCAAAATTAGCACAAGCAGCAGAGAATTCATTCTACCCTGATGTTTCTTATTTTCAGAGGCTGCATTGAGTGCACAGTCATCTGCAAACAAAAGTCAAAAACCAACTCTCCTTCCACTTTAGTCTTGGTTTATAGCCTTTTCAAGTTAAATAGTTTATCATTAGTGCAGAAGTTGGTCTTGATGGTGTTTTCTTCCTTGCTGAAGGCATGAACCCAACCTTACTTCACTTTACTGGTGATTAGAAAAGCATAAGAGGATCATCCTTCATCTAGGACCCATTAGAATGTGCCATCATAAAACTGGTATACAATACTGACAGACTTCTCTGGGCAACTCAATTTTGCCATGTTCTTCCACAAGTCTCACAACTGACAATATCAAAGGCCTTGCTAGGCCATCTTCAGTCACCCTGAACTACATCCAGTCACTGGATCCAGACTGCAGAAGAAAAAGTGAGGATGGTGACTTTGCACAGATCTCCTTCACTAAAATCCAGTTCACTTGCAAGTCGTGACAATCATCTTCCTGATGTCACGGTCTTCTTCAGGAATGAAAGACAAACCACAAACTACACACAATCAAAGATCTTGGTCAGGTCAACATGTTGATTACAGACTTCTGTTGTGCTCCTGGAATCTTCCAGATGATTAATCATCCAATTAAGGAGGACTCTGGCATTGCCAGCAAAGACTAGGAAAGAAATCCCTCAGTGGTTGTCAAAGGACAGCCTATTTTCTTTTTTCTTTATAGAGATGGGCAATGGAGGCATCCTCAAGCTTGGTGGATGATTTCCTCTTGCTATTTAATCTGGAAGAGTTCACTTATAAGCAATAGACTCTCTGCTTTGTATATCTCTACTGGGATAGAATCAGTACCAGGGGCTTTAACACTCAAAAGAAGCTTTTGGCATTTAGCATTTCTTCTTCAGTTGGAGGTTTGGCTAGAGAGGAAGTGATTACAACTTGAGGCATACAATCCGTGTTAAGAACACCATGGAAATGTTCAGCCCATCTCTCCAGGATCATGTCCTTGTCATTAATCAGTGTGGCTCCATCTTCAACAGAGCAGTTGAAGTACAGAGGACTTTGGCCCTTAAATAGTCTTCAGGGCATTTGGGATTATGGCTGCTCAGTATAGAATTGGTTCTTATCTGTGTTCCTGCTGAGCCAAGAATCCTGCCTCTCTCTAAACTTCACTTGCCCTTTGCTTTTGACGGCAAATCCTGCCTTCTTGCATTCAGACAAGCTATCCTTCTGATAAAACCCATGGTGTTCTCATTTCTCATTTTCTGAAAATCCCCTGGCTGCTTCAAGAAAAAAAACAAACAAAAATCTTCAGATAAAATGATAAGAAATTTTTGTCTTTAGCATAGTAAAGCTAACATACTCAGTCTTTAAGGTGAGAAAACTTTTGTAAAACTGAGAGACAAAAAGTTATTCATAGTTATTCCAGCAAATTTCTGTATCTATCATTCCCACTCTTTCACCAATCTCCAGTCTTCAAGCTGTCCCTATGTATTGGTTATATCCCTGCTGCCTACAAACACATCTGTGTCTCCTTCATTCTTAAAAATGAACAAATAATAACAATGATCATCTCTTAATCCAGTCACCCATCTATCCCCAATAGCTATCATCTCATATCTCTCTTTCCTTTTGTGTCTAAACTCCTTCTCATTCTCCTTTACTGGACCTTCATTCAGGTCTTCCCATTAACTATGAGCATCCTCTAAGTCTCTGTCTTGGACTCTATTTTCTTTTCCCTCTAT
The DNA here is from genome assembly GCA_023548195.1 of Bettongia penicillata ogilbyi. Lineage (NCBI taxonomy): Eukaryota > Metazoa > Chordata > Mammalia > Diprotodontia > Potoroidae > Bettongia > Bettongia penicillata. The sequence goes on along the minus strand of JAJHZJ010000857.1, from coordinate 2,976,951 downwards.
GCTACTGTAACAATCTCTAGCAAGGGGTTGATTTGCCACAAAATTCCTGAAATTTGTAGTTCCTACCAGTTTGAGAAGAAAGGAAACTAGTGAGAGATCAGAAGGATGAAAATTTTTAATATAAGGAGCACTGACAGAGTTTTTGGATTATCAAGGAGAATGAGGACAGAAGAGAGAGCATTTGGCATGACGTATATATACAAAGCAAATTGGAGGTAAACTCCCAGTATGAAGGAAGACCAGTAAAGGCATCTTGCAGAAAGTGAGATTTTAGCTTAAACTTGAGAGAAGTTAGGGAAGCTTGGAGACAGAGTTTAGGAGGGAGAGCTACAGGCAGTAAAAATACAGCCTGTGTCTGCCACATCTTTAATTTACCTTTCTTTAATTCCATGAGAGATGATTTCTAAATGAACAAGTGAAGAATGTGTGACTGTGTTTTTTAAAATTTAGTTAAGATAAAAAAACAACACTAGCCAAAAACACCTGCAAGGAACTTGTGGTTTCTATCATGCCCCTACCTTATGTCTATTTAATTGTGTTTTTAAAAAATTCTGTTGAATAACACATTTTTCAGATTTAATATTATTTCTCATAAATGCCTATGGTTGTTCTTGTTTTTATGTTGTCTGCTGTCCCTTTGATTATAGCATGAGGATGCAATTGAAGCTTCACAGTAGAGTGACCTTTCCTAACACAGGGCTGACTGCCAACTCTACTCAGACCCTTGTTAGAGAGTTTTGCCTTTTAACTAGGGGCATGTGTAGAAGCCATTTCAAAATTACATTTTCAAATGCAGTGTTACTATGAATTCAGGTCATTAAAAATAAAAATCTTCCCCATATTAAAGAGCCTAAGGGTAATTGGATATTACACTCTTTCTCTCAGTGATCTCATTAGCTACCATGGATTCAATTTTCTTCTCTATGCTAGGGATTCTCAAATCTCCTTATCTACATCTAACCTCTCTCCTAACTTCAAGTCTCATATGTCCAACTGCCTATTAGACATCTCAAACTGGATGTGCCACAGATATCTTAAATTCAACATGTTCAAAACTGAACTGATTATATATATGCATGTATATATGTATATATACATATATAAATCCAATATATAAAAGTATTGGCCAAATATAATGGCCAACATATAAATATAAATGGCCAAAATATAAAGTAAATGGGCCCATTACATAATGGGCAAATTTATATATACATACATAATACATATATACATATATACATACATACACATATACATACATATATACATATATACATATATATATATATATATATATATATATATATATATCTTCCCCTTATCTTAACTTTCCTATTACTATGTAGGGCATCACCATCCTCCCACTTTCTCAGACTCAGAACCTAAGTGTGATCCTTGTCTCCTCATTCTCTCTCTTGCCTGCATGTCAGTTTGTTGTTCTCCTTTTGTAGCATCTCTCTTATATGAATCCTTTCCTCCCATCACCACCACTGCCCTGGTACAGGCTCTCACCGCCTCATGCCTGAACTATTGCAATAGCTTTCTGATCAGTCTCCTTCCTTTAGGTTTCTCCCCCCTCCATTCTATCCTCTCTTCAGCTACCAAAGTGATCTTAAAGCACAATTCTGATCAGGTTATCCCCCTATTCAACAAATTCCAATGGCTCCCTCTTATCTCCATGATTAAATATAAAATCCTCTATTTGGCTTTTAATGACCTTCATAATCTAACCCTTCTTCCCTTTCTAGTTTTGTATTTTACTTTCTCTCACATTAAATACTCTGTAATCCAACTACTGTACACTGACCTTGGTATTTGTCTCACAAGATACTATCTCTCAATTCAGTGCATTTTCAGTGACTATCTTCATTGTCTAAAACGTTCTCCTCCCTTACCTCTGCCTCCAAGCTTCCCTAACTTCTTTCAGGTCTCTACTAAAATCCTACCTTCTGCAAGAAGCCTTTCCTGATCTCCCTTAATGCCCATGCCTTCCTTCTGAAATTGCCTCCTGTTTACTCTGTATTTATCTTCTACGTACACACATGTTTCCTCCATTATGAGACTGTGAGTTCTTTGAGAGGAAGGACCAGGTTTTTTGACTATCTTTGTATACTTAGTACTTAACTTGGTGCCTGGCACGTAGTAAGGACTTAATGAATGCTTATCAACTGACTAGTAAGGCTCTGAGGAAAGTTATAGCTAGGTGGTGCAGTGGGTAGGTGGTGCAGTGGGTAGAACATTGGGGTCAGGAAGACTCATTTTCATGAGTTCAAATTCAGCCTCAGACATTTACTGTGTGATCTGGTAACTTAACCCGGTTTGCCCTAGTGCCTCTTTTGCAAAATAATTTGGAGAAGAAAATAGCAAACCACTCTAATATCTTTGCCAAACAAATCCCAAAATGGGGTAATAAAGAATTGTACATGATTGAAATGACTGAACTAAAAAGTTTCTAAGGAAGGATTTTAACTAGGCAGAACTCCTGATTACAACTCTAACACACTTCCAACTAACCCATGTAGCCTTTCCTGATGAACAATACTGGTGAAATTGAACATTTGTAGTACAGAAGGATTTGAAAGATCCCCTTCTCTGCCATACCCTAGACATCCCTTCCTGTCCTTCTGATCACAACCATAACTAAATAAGCCAAATAACGCATAATGTTATGAAATTTCTCTCTTGACCTCTTTTTTCTATCTAACTCTTTTTGGAAAGGACTTAACTAATTAGTCAACTCAGAATTAGATCTTGTTTTAGTGATAGAATTGGATTTACACCTTCTTCAAGTTACAGGAAAGCATTCTATAAAGCAAAATTCTTTGGAGCATTTCAAAGTAAAAAAAAATGTTCTGCAGTGAAAATAAATCTTCTATGATAAATTGCATCATGAAACATAGGAAAGCCGGTCTTCTGGAAGGGAGGAATATAGAACAGGGGATAATTAAAGCCTAATCTGGAGAATAGCTTCAGCTGTAACAGAGAATAGGTCACTATTACCAGGACCAAGTGAAATTTGTGTAGTTAAACCACATTAAAATCCTCTTTTTAGTGGATATTGAAATACTGTTCTTAGTTCTGGGAGCCATGATTTAGGGGGGACGTTGACAAGCAGACGTACATCAAGAGGAAGATAACCAGGTTGAGAAAGGGACTTGAAATCATGCCATAATCATTCCACTTAAAGGAACAGGGGATGTTTAGCCTGGAGAACAAAAGATTTGCGGGATATGACTCCCATCTTAAAAAATTTAAAGAACTGTTTTTTGGAAAACATTTTTTTGACCAACTATTTGTATGATGTTTTGATTAATCCCATGAATCATAGTTTGTATTTACTATACTTCACCCCATCAGGGTGAATCCTGTATGTAAGGATATATGTTTATTAAGATTTTTGTATCCACAAGCACTATCCTTCCTGTGTGAATAAATGAATCATTGACTATGGTATAAATCCAATTGTGGTGGCTCCACCATTCTTGAAGATGAAGATTTTTATGAAAATTTTTGCAGATTTTTTCCACTCAGAGCCATGTAGAATATTTACATCTTATATCTTACTTTTTCTCTTGGTGATCTCAACAGCTCCCATGGCTTTTTATCATAATTTCTATGAAAAGGACTTGCAGATTAATATGTCCATTCCCAGTCCCTTCTCTGGGCTTCAGTCCCACATTATTAGATCATAAATTTGTTGTTTGATCCCTCATAGGTACCTTAGACACCGAACTCAACCTTCTCATTTTATAGATGAGGAAACTGAGGCTGTGCCTCAGTTAAATAATAACAAGTTAAATAATAAAATAAAAAAATAAAAAAAATAAAAAAGTTAAATAATAAAAGTTAAATGATTTACACAGTGTCACAGAGTGTCTGAGGCAGGATTTGAACCCAGATTTTTCTGATTCCATGTCTAGGATAATATTCACTAAAAGCAACTGCTAATTGGACTTGTTGAACTAGGTGATCCAGACCTATGTCATACTCAACATTTTCAAAACTAAACTCATTATCTTTTCCCCAAATCCATACCTTTTCTCAACTTTCTTATTTTTTTTGAACAGCACTGTACTTCTTCCAGTCTACAGGTTCATAATTTTGGCATCATCCTGGACTCTTTACTGTCCCTCATCCCACATATTTAATCAGTTGCCAAAACTTGCCATTTCTAACTCTTTAATATTTCTCATATCTACCCCCTTCTCTCTGTTCTCAAAGCCATCATCTTAGTTCAGGCCTTCAACACTTCTTGCCTAGGGTCTAAGTTTTGAGTCCAAGTTTTACAGAACACATCCTTTTATTAAGGGATTTGTTCTGTGAAGTTTGGATTCAGTCAAAGGATTGTACTTGAGGACCTAGAGGGCCACGTGGCCTCAAGGCTGCAGGTTCTCCACCCCTGGCCTAGATTATTGCAACAGTCTCCTACTTGACTTCCCTCTTTCAAGTCTCTCCTCACTCCAAATCATATGCCAAAGTGATTTTCCTCAAATACAGATTGGATCATGTCATTCCTTACTCCAACTCATGTGACTATTACTTGTAATCATCATTAATGCTTGTGTTTAGTTTTTAAAGCCTTTCACAATACCCCGATCTATTTTTCTGGTCCCACTGCCCCTCCCACCCTCTATGATCCAGCTAAGTTGGCTGTTTCCCATGTCCTGTCTAACCCTTCCTTATGCAGTGGACCTCCCTTCCAACAAAGCATGAAAGAGAGAGAGAGAGAGAGAGAGAGAGAGAGAGAGAGAGAGAGAGAGAGAGAGAGAGAGAAAGAGAGAGAGACAGAGACAGAGAGAGAGTCAGAGAGAGAGACAGAGACAGAGAGAGAGAGACAGAGAGAGAGACAGAGACAGAGACAGAGAGACAGAGAGAGACAGAGACAGAGAGAGACAGAGAGAGACACACACACACACACACACAGAGAGAGAGAGAGAGAGAGAGAGAGAGAGAGAGAGATGTTTATCAAAACAAATTAGCTCGATAACCATGTCGGACAGTATATACAATATTTTATACCATAGTTCCCCATCTTGGTAAACAATCTAAACAAGTTTCAAAACACAAAGATACACTCAACAACACTGTGTCTCAAGAACAGTGTCAGAGGGTCAAACGACAGTCTTAACTGTGAGTGTACCCTCAAGTTTTGGTCCATAGCCATCTTTCTATGCTTTGTTAATCGTGCTTACTGTTAAGAGAAACATAGGCACATACACCCAAACACCCACTCTTCACATGGCTGTACATTGTGCCTTATGCCTTTGTGTAGTATTAGATAAAATCTTTCCCTTACTAGCTCAATCTATCTATGTATCTATCTTTGCTGTGTTAACCACCACCACTGTCAATAATGAAAAGTGTGCTATGTGAAACCCAAAAACTTTGGGGAGTCAGGTTGTGATCCTCCTTTATTGTTTCAATCCACTTTTATCCTGAGGAAAGATACTGATGAGTATTTACTATTAGCTGCCACCTGGATCTCCTTAATGACAATGGTGAACATCTTTTATGAGTATACACCTTTATAGCTTGATTACTATTAATGATCAGAGGGTTTCCAAAGAGGTTCTCCTTTTTATATATTTCACAGAATCTTGTATAATTTTACCACATGGACAGGAAGTATTTTTGTAGGAGGAGAGCATCTTGTCCTGCTGAATCAAATACTTTTTTATGGTCATCAATATAAAAAAATAATCACTGGGATCTTGCATTTTGTTAATTGGGTGATGGTAAAAAAAAATTGTGGTCTACTTTAGAATCCTCTTTGCCAAAGCTAATCTCTTTCCTTCTAATGAATTCCCTCATCAGTGAATTTGTATAGTTTATAAAGGTGAGCACATGTCTGGGAAGTTACTAGTGTTTATTTTTTGTTGTTGTACTATAACGTTTGGGATTTATTTTTTCAATTTTGATATTTTCTCCTCTTTCAGATATCTTCAGAATCAATCCTTAACACCTTCAAAACTGTGTCACTTCTAGCACAGACTTCCTCTTTATACCTTTGGTCTAGTAGAGTTATTTTTTTTTCAGTTTTTGTTTTCTTTAGTGCTCCTTCTATTTCCTCATACAGTACATTCCCAGCTATGATGTTAGAACCAGAATTCATTGTCCTTGATGGGGAAAGAGTTTGTTATAAAAAAAAAAATTCAGATCTTTCTCACAGAGTTGTGTGGCACTCCTTAGATCTTATTCTTTGCTTCTCTGATTCTAATTTTTTAAAAATTTGATTTTTTATTGACATTGTTGGTTTTTATGTCATCTTAATTTATTAATATATTCATTCCCTTTCACTACCTAGTGAGCCATCCTTCCTAACAAAGCATGAGAGGGAAAAAAAATTCATCAGAACAAACCAACTTGTCAAATCTCAATATCTATATGAAACAGATTTCAATTGAAGAAGCAGTAACAGCCAAAAACACAAATGCAAAGCAAACTAAGAATATATTTTCAATCTATGTGGACTTCATAAGGACTGTGTGCCTGAAGTTGCTTTGGTAGGGAGGACACAAAGGATGAAAAGAGATACTCCACCTCCAGAGTTCATGGATCCTGGGAAAAGAAAAGGGTAACAGCAACCTCAAATGAGTTGGAGGATCATTGATTTAGAAGGTGCCCAGGAGGTATCTTCGACGTCAAGCCCAGTCCTCTCATTTTACAGAGGAAGAACTGAAGCCCAAGGTTAAACAGGCAGAAAGTAGCCCCTCATCCAGTCTAGGACTGGGATTTCAACCCTGCTGTTTTGATTCCAAAACCAGTTTTTCCCACTGTATCTGCCATCACAGCCAGGCCCTGAAGAATCTCTTCTTTTGCTGTCTATATTTAGGGTTCTGCAGCAGCCAGTGACCATCCTCACCTTGAAGCCCAAATCTAGAGTCATTTTGATACTCCAAGAGCTGATAAAAACTTTAGGGAATCTTAAAAACAAGTGATACTGATGAATGAACTTTTCCTTCTCTCTGGTTGGACCTAATCAAGCTCATGTGTTCACACTTGGGTCAATTTCTGGCCAGGCCACAAACTCTTATCCCTGCAGGGCTCCATTAGGGCTAGGGTTGCAGTCAACCCTCAACACCTCACTATCTCTTTACCTCGATGCACATCCCAGTTTCCATTATAAAGAACCTATACTTCCCCATCAATCAAGCAATCAGTGTTTATGATCACTTACAATGCTGAGCACTTACAAAGGCAAAAGCTGTCTCTGCTCTCAAAGAGGTCACAGTCTAAGGGGAGAGATAACATGCGAACTGCCATGTATGAATAAGATATATTTAGGCTGAATTGGAGATAATCTCAGGGGAAAGGATGCTGGCCTCCTTAATGCTAGTGCCCCGTCTCTAAGAGGTATCTTGAATTTATCTTGTAACATATCTTATTTGTAAAAGGTTTTTTGCTAAAGGTGGGATTTTATTAATTAATTTATTTTTTTTCAGTTTTCTACAATCATTTCCATAAATCTTAGATTTTCTCCCCCTTTCTCCCTCCTTCTTCCTGACTCCCTCCCCCTCTCTCCCCATTCCCTCCCCAGAGTGCATGCAATCTTATATGGATTCTACACATCCATTCTTACTAAATACATTTTCAACTTAGTCATGCTGCATGGAAGAATTAAAGCGAATGGGAGAAACCATGAGAAAAACCAAACCAAAACAAAACACAAGAGAAAATAGTCTGCTTCATTCTGCAATTCAATTCCATAATTTTCTATGGATGTGGATGACATTTTGCCTCAAGAGTCCACTGAGAATTTTTTAGATCCTTGCATTGCAATGCAGTACTAAGTCTGCCACAAAAATTCCTTGCACATTGTGGTTGCTGCTGTGTACTCCTTTCACTCAGCATCAGTTCATATAAGTCCTTCCAGAACTCTCTGAAGTCTTTCTGTTCATCATTTCTTACAGCGCAATAGTATTCCATTACATTCACATGCCATAATTTATTCAGCCTTTCTCCAATTGATGGACATTCCCTTGATTTCCAGTTCTTGGCCACCACAAAGAGAGCTGCTATAAATATTTTTGTAGGTGTGGGACCCTTTCCCATTTTTATAATCTCTTGGAAATACAGTCCTAGAAGCAATATTGGTGGGTCAAAGGGTATGCATATTTTTGTAGCCCTTTGGGCATAGTTCCAAACCGTTCTCCAGAAGGGTTGGATGATCTCACAGCTCCACCAACAATGAATTAGTGTTCCAACTCTCCCACATCCTCTCCAGCATTTGTCATCTTCCGTTCTGTCATGTCAGCCAATCAGGTGTGATGTGGTACCTCAGAGTTGTTTTGAGTTGCATCTCTCTAATCAATAGTGATTTAGAGCATTTTTTCATAGGACTACAGATAGCTTTAATTTCTTCCTCTGAAAACTGCCTGTTCATATCCTTTGAGTATTCATCACCTGGGGATGAAGGCGGGATTTTAGAGGCGACATGAGGAAACCAGGAAAAAATAAAAACAAAAATCCAAATCAAACCATCTGTCCCTCCCTTCAAAGAGCGGACATCCTGACGGGTACAGATGGCATATACAAATCAGAACACGCTAGATAGAGTGCAGAATAAATGGGAGCGTAATTGGAGTAAGTGAACCCCGCTGCCGGGATGCCACAACAGAAGATCCAGCCTGAGCCTGGGCGACCTTGAACTTCAGGGGCGGGGCGGGGGAAAGGGAGGAAGCAGGACGGGGCGCGGGAGTTAGGGGGCGGGGAGGAGAGAGGTGGGGCCGGGGGGAACGGAGGAAGCAGGGCGGGGCGCGGGAGTTAGGGGGCGGGGCGGAGGGAGCGGGGGGGCGGGGGAACGGAGGAAGCAGGGCGGGGCGCGGGAGTTAGGGGGCGGGGAGGAGAGAGGCGGGGCGGGGGAAAGGGAGGAAGCAGGACGGGGCGCGGGAGTTAGGGGGCGGGGAGGAGAGAGGGGGGGCCGGGGGGAACGGAGGAAGCAGGGCGGGGCGCGGGAGTTAGGGGGCGGGGCCCAGGCGTGGGGGCGGGGCCAGCCCAGAGGTGCGGAGCGGGCGGGGCGGGCAGGGGGCGGGACCGGCGCGAGTGGTGACGACTTCCGCCTCCATCCGAAATCTCCCGCCTTTGAGAAGGGCTGAGTCCTGGTTGTGAAGGGAAGGGACCCCGGCACTTTTGGGGGACTTGGGGCTGCCGCAGGTAACAACTTCGCGGGAGGGTCTTGGGACGCGTTTCCTCTTTGCAGCCTGTAAGTTGGTTTTGTTTCCCCGGGGTCCGTGGAGGCCCGCAGCGTGTGCCGGGTCCCTGTTTTCCCCTGCGAGGACTGGAGTTGGAAGCAGGGCTGGTACTGGAGAGACGGGGCGAGGAGTGCCTGGGGCAGAGGGAGAAGCTTGTGCCCGGCGTGCGGTGCCTGGGGTGCAGCGCGCTCCTCTTCCCCGGGAGCTCCAGGTGGATCGCCGGAGTCTGCACGCTTGCGTCCCTCCCCATTGTTACCCCTCCCCCCCCATCTTTACCCTCTGGGGGCAATTGAGAGTAGCAGGATCTCAGTCCGAGCGGGGAGGGCTTGAAAACCGGGGGTTTGGCGCCCAGAGCCGCAGCGTGACTGTGTTGGGTCACGGGCAGTAAGCGTGGCCGGGAGGGATGCGCTCGAGATCCGGTGAGACAAGGGTGTGAACACCACCTTCTGCACTTCATAGCCCGTACCCCTGGCAGATCACTTAACCTTTCCTAAGTCAGGTTCCTCCTGGGGCTAATGACGCTTGTAGTTTCATCTCTTTGTCAGTCGCTTTGGACCCTCTCTGACCTCATTGGGGTTTTCTTGGCAGAGATACGGGAGTGGTTTGACACGTCCTCCAGCTCGTATGAGAGAGGAGGAAAATGGGGCAAATGGGGTTAAATGACTTGTCTGGGATCACACAGCTAGGAAGTGTCTGAGGCCACACTTGAACTTAGGAAGATAGGGCTTCCTGACCTTAGAGCTGACACTATGCGCTGGGCCGTGGTAGTTCAGACGTAGTGAGAAGTGACTGTGTCTCTTTATCAATTTACATACAGTTGTAGTATGAACCAGGAAGCAATAGTGTCTCCCCATTTATATACCGTTCTTTCGCGATCTATTTAATAATTGGATTTTACAGATGTCGTGTTTAATTGTTTAGATTTGACCTTGCACTTTTAACATGACTAGGTATTTGATTGTGTATCCCTGTCAAATGTAACATATGGTCAAAACTACTTGTAAATCTGTTCCCTTAGTTGAATAAAGTAAAAATATCTGTGATTGTGGCCAAGCCATTTAGCTTTTCAGTGGCCAGCTGTTCTGTGTAGGTGGAACAAGATTTCCAACCCAGAGTTCTCCACACTAATGAAAGCACATTTCTAGACTGAAAAAAAAAGAGAAAAAAAAAGGAAAAAAAGCACCTATTTCATAAAGTTGTATGTAAAGCAATTTGCAAGATGGTATAAATGTTAAATGTCATTGATTGGCACAGATTTTTTAAGTGAAATTGACTGGCCATTGCACTCCTCTTTGTCCTCCTACTCCTCATAACAAACATATATTTCTGTAGTTCTGTAAGGTGTATAGTGTATTTTCCTTAAAACAACTCTGTTAGGCAGATAGTATAAGTATTGATAATAGCCAGCATTTACTTAGTGCCTACCATGTGCCAGGCTCTGTAATAAGTACTTTACAATTATTATCTTATTCGATGCTCGTAACTACTCTGGGAGGTAGCTGCTATTATTATCCTCATTTTATAGTTCAGGAAACTGAGGCAGAAAGAAGTTAAGTGACTTTCTCAGGGTCACACAGTAAGTATCTGATTGGATTTGAATTCAGTCCAAGTGAGAGCTGTTGATCTCCTGAACTAAGGTGACAGCTTGGAGATGGATAAGAAATATGGTGTGGAGGTATCAACAAGCAATCACAATATCATGAGACAAATGTGAAAACCAATCTTATTACAAGACAAATGAATGTGCATGTGGAACCCAAAGAATTCAAGTCTTTACAGAATGTGTAATTGGTAGAATTCCTCACTCTTGAGACCAATACCACATACCTCAACACGTATGTTGGTGAAAATTAGGAATGCTCCTCAAGTGGGCAAAGTTGAAAGCTATCTTGCTATATTTTCAACTAATCTTTATTTATTTATTTTTTGCTTAAGTAACAAAGATGCAGTTTTTTGGATTAAGGAGAAAGAAACTGAGTCTGGCAGGTGACCAGAGGGGTGCTTCCTATCCTCATAGCCTTCAGTTCTACCTACAACCTCCTTCTGAAAACATATCTTTGATGGAGTTTGAGCATCTGGCTATTGAAAGGCTTAAACGTGAGTGGTATTTTACATTGTAACTGTTTAAGCAAGGTAATTTTGTATGTTTAAGGTAATTTTGGATCACTCATTTCTTCGCAATTCAGCTACATGTTAGCCCTGAATTCTAATTTAGCACAACTATTGACTTGAAGTGGGTTCTGAAATGATTAGTACTGTTGGGAAGGATAGATAAGTTGCTTCCTTTCTTTCTTTTTTGAATTTTAAATAATATTTTATTTTTTCCCAATTGCACGTAAAAATGCTTTTTAACATTCTTTTTTAAATTTTTAGTTTCACATTCTCTCCCCCTCTCCCCTTCCTCCTCCTTGAGACGGTAAGCAATTTGATATAGCTTATTCATGTGCAGTCCTACAAAACAAATCCCTATATTAATCATATTGTGAAAGAAATAACACAAAAACAACACCAAAAATAAAGAAAGCAAAAAAAAACCCAGCATGCTTGAATCTGCAGACGCCATCAGTCTTTCTCTGGAGGTGGATAGCGTTTTTAATTTTGAGTTCTTTGGAATTGTCTCGGATTATTCTGTTGCTGAGAATAGTTTAGTAATTCACAGTTGATCATTGTAGGACGTTGCTGTTACTGTGTACCATGTTCTCCTGATTCTGATCACTTCAGGATGTTACTTTCAAAGAGCCATTGATCACTAAGTGTAACAGTCTCTTCATGGCAATTATTTTGATGACTTAGTGTCTATATTTCTGCATTACCATGGTATATCAGTTTATGTAGCTATGGGAAATTCTATTTGCTTCTGACATGTCTAATTTATGCCTCAGAAATGAAGTAGTTTCTCTACCTATTCCAGAATACAATTTGGAACTATATCCCCAAAGCTATTAAACTGTGTTTACTCTTTGACCCAGAGATCTCTACCCCCAAAGAGATAAAAGAAGGAAGAAAAGGACATCATGTATAAAAATTATTGATAGTAGCTCTTTTTATGGTGGCAAAGAACTGGAAACTTAGGGGGTACCCATCAGTTGGGGAATAGCTGTATATGTTATAGTGTGTGAATTTGATAAAATACTATTGTATGAAGGGTATATTTTTAGAGAAACTTGTATGAAGATTGAAGTGAGTAGAACCGGGAGTACAATTTATATAATAACAATAACATTGTAAGGATAAAGAACTTTGAAAGACTTATCATTCATCAATGCAATGACCAATCACAACTCCAGGGGACTCATGATGAAACGTTATCTACTTTCTGACTGAGAAGTGATGGATTCAAGGGGTAGATTAAGATATCTTTTGGGTGTGACCAATGCAGAAAATTATTTTTTCTTGACTGTGCATATTTGTTACAAAGGTTTTGTCTTTCTTTTTCAGTGGGGAGGTGAAAAGAAAAACAGGTAGATTTTCTTTAATAGGGGAAAAAAATTGTATTGCCATGTTTGAGCTTCATGTGCTAAATCTAGGACATGAAATGGAGAGAGATAAATTGAATTTTACTATGAATTTGAGGAGGGAGATGAACTGACCAAAAATGTACTTAATTGTTGCTTTTTCTATTATATATGTGATTAGTTATAATAGGGCGAGGTAAAACAATTAAAGATTTTTTTCTCCTCTTAATATAGTTTTTTAAAAGCCCAAATTACTTGATTATTCTCTCTCTCTTTCTCATTTTTGCTGTAATTTTTATAGTGCTCAAAATAGTTGAAAATCTTGGTGTGACCTACCTGAAAGGGTCTGAGCAATACCAGAGTAAGCTGGAGAATGAGATTCGAAAACTCAAATTTTCTTACAGAGTAAGTACAAACAAAAATTTGTTCATTTGCATCAATTGTTATACAACTAAGTCTTCCCCCATCCTTAGAAACTTTGACTAGATCCTACCATCCCCTCAAACTGTTGACTCTTTTACATTTATCTGCCGAACTTGTAGGGGGAAAACTGGCCATGCTCATTGCCTTCTCTTTCTTTCTTGTTCAGTCCTTTGCAGACTGACTACCTACTCAGGTTACCATTGAACTGAAGCTGCTCTCCACAGCTGATCTGAGTTACAAATTCTGATGGTCTTTTCTCAGTTTGCATCTTTTTTAGTCTATAAGCATTTGAGTCTTTTGATCGTTTTCCCTTCTTAGTACTCTCTTCTCACTGGATTTTCCTTATACTGTTCTATCCTTTTTTACCTTCTCAGTGGATTTTCCTTATACTGTTCTATCCTTTCTTACCTCCTTTCTGTCTGTCCTCTTGATCACCATCTTATTTGTAGTCCTATCATTCTCATCCTTTCGCTTATCTGCATGTGATCCTCAAGGCTCTGTCCTGGTCTCTCTTGTCTTCTTTAGCCATATCCTATCTTGGTGACTTCCTCAGCTCCCATGGCTTTAAAGATCAGCTCTGCAAAGATGCCTCCCCTAACTCTCCACTGAGCTTCAGTCCGATATCACCAGAAGTCTAGTGGACATTTCAAACTAAATGTCCTGGAAATATCTGAAACTTGACGTATCAACCAGTCGCCAAATCTTACCATTTATACTTAGACTATTTCTTGAATCTGACCCCTTCTCTCTACACACACAACTTCCATAATTCAGGCCCTTATCATCCCCTGCTTAGATTATTGCACAGCCCTCCCTCACTCAAAACAAAGTCAAGTGCAAGTCATGTCATCATTTCTCTGATGGTATGGTCTTCTTCAGCAACAAAGGACAAACACAACAATATTGCAACAACTTCCCAATTCTTCTTCCTGCTTTAGTTCTCTCCTTACAAACTAGGACATGGTAATTTTCCTTAAGTGTAGAGCTGAACATATTACTTTCCTACTCATTAAGCTCCAGTGGGGTTCCTGTTGACTCAAGGATAAAATACAAATCTCTCAAGATTTGGAAGCCCCTCTCAGTTTGACCTCAACCTTTCTTTCTAGCCTCATCGGACTGTTTTCCTTCCTGTACTCTTATGATCCAGCCAAACTGTTCTTTTTGTCTGGTCTTCACAAAGAACATTCCTTCTTTGGTCTCTGTACCTTAGTTCTGGCTATCTCCCCTGCTTACAATGGACTTACTTCTTACTTCTGCCTCATAGAATCCCTCTTTTTCTTTGAGATGTAACTCAAGGACCTTCTACTATGTGAAACCTTTCCTTATCCCTCCACAATAACTAGTGCCCTTATTCACAAATTACCTTTTATTTAACTATTTTGTATTTTTCTTTACATGTATTATGTTTATGCAGTATCTATCAACATGCATTTATAGTGCCAAGCTTTTCACTAGGCACTAGTAGGAATAGGGAATATAAAAAAAGAAGCAATCTCTATATTCTAATGGAAGAGAAAAATACATATACAAGTATAAAAATGTATATACTTAAAATACATATGTAAGCATAAAATATATAGCTATAAAGAATAAGTATATAACAGTATATATTTATGCTAAATAGCATTATATTATGCATTATTATATGTATTTTTCTCCCCCGCTAAATTGTATTGTTTCTTTTTTAAATATCCCTATCCCTCCATTATTATATGTACTTTTCCCCTCCATTAGAACATAGAGATTGTTTCTTTTTTTATATTTCTGTACCCACTAGTGCCTAGTGAAAAGCTTGGTACTATACATATATATTGATTGATATGGCAGATTGATACAAATTGTGTTAACTGGATCACTGAATAGCTGTTGGTAATATAAACATCATTAACTGCTTTATTGGCTGGTAAGGTTATTTTGATGCATTTATTTCACTACAACTTTTTTTTTAGTTTTCTTTTCAAAATATCTTACTAAAGATTTCCATTTGGAAAGTTTAGTATTTTTCTTTTGGCTAAGACTATGGGGAAGGTTGGGTTGGATGCATATGCTAAACTCTTCTATTCATGTTCACAAACCTGGGTATTAATTTTGATCTTTACCTCCCATATCCAATTAGTAGTCAGATCCTATTCTACCCTTTTGATATCTTTTACATCTGTTCTCTTCTCCTTATTCTTAGTGCTACCATCCTAGTACCCTTCATTATCTAGTTTTGCAGTAATGCCCTAATGGTTTTTCCATCTCTGCTCTCTTCCTTCCCAGCTCTCACAAGTCATCTTTCATACTTAGGCCAGCTCAGTCTTCATATGCACATCTGTTTGTTATCTCTTTGTTCAAGAGCTTTCAATAGTCCCTATTTCCCCTCAAATAAGGTTCATACTCCTCAGTCTTGCATTCAAGACCTTCTGCTATGACAACATTCCATGCTTCTACACTCCATGTCTTCTTTGCTCTGCCAATTGTACCATTCATTATCCCTCTTTTGCTCTTCGTGTCTTTTCAGTAATTCTCCTTTTCCCTAGATCTGAGGTGTTGTCTGTCATCCATCAGTTCAAAAGTTCTTCCTAACTAAAAATCAGCAGTGATCTCTTTGTTTATGAACATATCCTTATATATTTTTCATGTTATATATATTTTTTAATATGTCAAAAGCCCTTGAAGGCAGAGACTTTATCTTTTTCATTCTTTGTATTTCTCTTAGCTACCAGCTAAGGTCTCAGTAGGTTGTGGTTGTTCAGTAGTTTCAGTTGTATCCAGCTCTTTGTGACTCCATTTGGGGTTTTCTTGGCAAAGATAATGGAGGGGTTTGCTATTTCTTTCTCTGGCTCATTTTACAGATGAGAAAACTGAGGCAAAAAGGGTTAGACAACTTTGCCCAGGGTCACACAGCTAGTAAGTGTCTGAGGGCAGATTTGAACTCAGGAAGATGAGTCTTCCTGACTCTTGGCCTGTCACTCTATCCGCTGTGCTACCTAGCTATGCCTTGTAGGTTGTAGTCACTTAATAAATACGTATTCAAACTTGTTAAAGTTTAACTTTTCCTTTACAATAATAATACTTTTTTATGGTGACATTATGTATTCAGTTTAATTCAAACTATTTTATTTAATTTTACCTTTTTTAGGAGAGTTGGTAGTGGGATCACATCCTGTGATTTCATTGCTATTAAGGTAACTTCCAGTGAGGAAATTTGCCTGTCCAAAGTCAGTTGTCAACTTTCTGTGACTTAAAAATTTTAGATAGTTTCTTGGGGGCATTATGAGGTTAAGTTACAGTGTCACTTGGCTGATATAATTCAGAGGGGGCACTTGGGGAGAAGATAGGTAAAGCAACTGAGACCCAGAGAGGTTTTGATTTTCTCAAGATTAGTAAGCATCAGAGGTGAGATTTGAACCTAAGTTCTTTGACTCCAGGGTGTTATTTGCCCCTTGCTGAACGATTCGCTTTATTTGCTTTGTATATCAGTAAAGGCCAAGATTTCTTGTCCTTCTGGAAAAATGATAAGAGTTTTGTGCTTTAGTTATATTACCCTGGAATCCTTCCATGTTCCTGTTTATGTAAAAGCAAGTCTCTTTAACCCGAACTAGGCTTTTCCAGGTCACAGAATGATAGGAAGATAGATTTAGATTTGGAATAACTCATCTATTTTAGCCACCTCATTTTATGTATGAAGAAACTGAGGCCCAGGAAACTTGTCACACAAGTAATAATAGCACAGCCTAGACTCAAACTTAGTTCCTTTGACTCCAGACTCTAGAGACAGCTGCCAGTGGGGCCGTGGATACAGTGTTGGTCCTGGTGTTGGAAACACTTGAGTTTAATAATACCCTCAGATAAATGTTAGTTCTGTGACTATGGCAAGTCACGCAACTTCTGTCTGCTTCAGTTTCCCCGGCTATAAAATGTGGTTAACAGTAACTTGTATCTCTGAGGATTTCTGTAAGGATCAAATAAAGTAATATTTGACACAGTACCTACATAGTAGGTATAGAAGTAAAGTGAAACAAAGGAAGTAATATTTATAAAGATAGTGTTAGGAGTTTAGGGCAGTGCGTGGCACAGTGTATTAGAATGTTGGGCCTGGAGTCAGGAAAACCTGAGTTCAAATCCAGCCCCTTATTAGCTGTGTGATCTTGGGCAAGTCATTTAACCTAGTTTGCCTCAGTTTCCTCATCTGTTAAGTGAACTGGAGAAGAAAATGGCAAACTACTACAGTATCTTTGCCAAGAAAACCTCAAATGGGGTCAGGAGGAGTCAGATATGACTGAACAATAATACAGAAAGCTTAATAATACTTGTTTCTTTTCCTCCCTTCTTAAATTTAGCATCCTTTCCGTTTTACTACCTTGCCTCTTCAGGTGGTCTTGTGTCCTTGGGGAGTGGAGGAACAATTGAATTGCTCTATAGTTTACTGCCATGAGGAGATAAATATAATATCTATTTAGCATTCACTAAATACTTTTTTCAGTCAGAGCATGTGTGAGTTTTGTGGACTTTTGAAGTTTTAATGTCTTCTTTTGCCTCAGTACTTTCTTTTTCCTTTAAATTTTTTCCCCTGATTAACTTAAATGCTTGTTATTACTTTGTAGGAAAGTTTAGATGATGAATTTGATGCACGAAGAAGGGATCACATATCTCACTTCATCTTGCGTCTTGCTTATTGCCAGTCGTAAGTATACAGGGATTATATTTCTGATTCATGGATTTTTGTGTAGTTCATATTGGGGTTTGAAATCTTGGGGAATAGGTTGGTATAATGAGAGTTGAAATGTTATACTGTGTGTAGAATTTCCTAGATCAGTATTAAATAATCTCTAAGTCCATTCATGCCACAAACTGAACATGGATCAACGTCAATAGCCTGTCTGTCAAGGCCTTTGCTGGCTATGAGAATCCATGGTCAGCTTGTGCTCCCCTCTGTACAAGAGAGCATTGGCAGTCAACATGTGATCAGCTCTCTTCTCTCTCTACTCCAGGGTTTTCATTCCACATTCCAGCATGCTCAAAGGAATAGATTTGGAATGTTGGCATGTTGCTTTAGAAAGGTGCTGCTCTTTTAAAGATATTGTTTGGTATTATAGCAATTTTATAAGTAATATTACACAATTTTAAAATGAATCAGAATTTTGGATTCCTGGTCTCTGTCCTTAATCTGTAGGTTTCTTCTCTTTGAGTTCTGAAATATCAAAATAATAGAATTTGAGTAAAAAGGGATCTAAGGGAGCATCTCAGCCAAGTCCCTCATTTCTTTTTTAATAGCTAAAGAAATTGAGATTCATAAATTTAAATGATTTGTCCAAGGTTACAGAACTAATTAGTAATAGAACTGGATGACACTAGAACCTAAATAATATAGATCTAGTCATAGATCTATAGTTGAAAGGGCCCTCAGTGATTATCTTGATGAAATCTTTCCATTTAGAGATGAAGAAACTCACCTAAGATCTAAGGAAATTATGTGACTTGCCCAAAGTGATGTATGTAATAAGCTTCAGAGGCAGAATTTGAACTTAGGTTCTCTGATTACAAAGTTAGCGTTCTTTGTACTGTAGGAACAGGAACAATGCTCCTGTTCTCTGGGTGGCCTCACCTGGTTATCTGCTTACCCAATTTTAAAACAATAAAATCATGCTAATGTCAGTAATTCCTTATTGCTTATTATTAATGAATTTCTAAAAAAATAGTTTTGGTTTTTTTTGTATCCTCCTGAAACATGAAATGTAGCATATTGGTATTTTTGGGGGGTTTAGTTGAGAGTGGTAGCAGAGTTGAGGGAAGATGAAGGTGTGTCATAGTTAGTTTGAAGTAGGTAAGATAGAGATGAGAATTTGGGACCAGGTAAGTTGAGGGGTAAAACATGATGCTGAGCACAGATATTTAATAAATACTTGTTGGTTGAGAATTTAGCATCACTGCATTGTGATTTAGTACAGTAGATGAGGCTGATTTTATTAGCAAAATTAAATGAATTAAATTACTGTGAGTCCATTCTTGGATTATATTAGTCATGGGTAGAAGAAAATAAAAATTGGAAAGGAGTTTGTAAGGTGTAGGAGAGTTTTGATATTTTCCCTCAGATAATATTCTCTCAGATAATATTTTCCCCCATTTTCCCTAGCATACTTTAGAAAAATACCAAGGAAAGCCCTGTCACTCAAATGTGATATGAACTTTTTCTTAATTTTAAAGCAGATATGTCAGTGTTTAATCTTTTTCTTATAATAGTGCTCAGATAGGCCCAACTATGATTATAAAATATGGTTAAACTTTACAATAAACTCTACAAAAACTCTTGCCTTTTATTAAGTCAGTAGTGCCACCTAGAGGGAGAAAAAGTTAGTCTTGTTTTTACATAATATTTTCAATATTAATGTCGTTCTGTTTCATGTTCTTTTGATTCATAGATTGGCTGGAAGATAATCTAGAAGGGTGTGCAAATGAATGTGAGGGAAATTACTGGGAGAGTCTTCTTACATGGCAATCAGTGGTCTTACTGTTCTGAGCTTGTGTTTAAAAGATACTCTATGGTACCTTGGTTTAAACTGTGGGTTTAAACTGTGGGAAAATTTCTGCGAAAATCATATTTTTATAAATTGATTTCCTTAGAGTAGTTTAATGTTTAAAGTAATTATCTAGTGAATTATTTTTGTAAATGGATCAATTCTTTTGTGGTACAAATACTAATTTATTTGCTATGTGAATTAAGGGGTTGCTTTTTTTGTACATTAGTTTAAAAAAAAAAGTGAGGCACACCTGTACCTACCTAATATTATGACTTTATAAAGTATAATACTACAGATAAAACTTTTGACTTATTAAGAAATCCCTAAAGAAAATATAATTTTATCATATCATTTGTGATATGCTTTAGAATATTATACTAAGTATTTGGAGATGAAGTCTAATTGTTTAATCATACCATATTTAGTTCATTAGTATTTAGTAATTTGTTATACCTTATAATTAGTAAAACCAAATAAAAGAGAATCCTTCTTATGATGTTTAAAATTTTTGTCATATCAGAAACAACATAAAACTGTGGAAATATTAAATTAAAATTCTTTAGTAACTGGTAAGATATCTTTTCTAGAAATTTTTAAAATAATAACTCCTCCATATCCTTCCCATCCTGCCCCATCTTAGTTAAGTCAAATCAACTAGCATTATTTATTGCCTACCATGTGCCACGCACTGTGCTAAGTACACGAGACCAAAAATGGCAGAAAAGAGCCCCTTCTTTCATGGAACTCCAGTCTAATATGTGAGGCAACATGCAAACAACTATATACAAATATGACATGTACAGAATAAATTGGGAGTAGTCTCAGAGGCAGTGGGCTAAGATTAAGGACAGGCTTCTTGCAGAAGGTAGGGCTTTAGCTGAGACTTGAGGGAAGCCAGGAGGTAGAGACAAGGAAGGTGAGTATTTTAGATGGGAGTAAGGATGGACAGTCAATGAAAACAGTTGGAGTCAGCAGGTGACTGTCTTGTTTGAGGAACAATAAAGAGACCATTGCCACTGGATAGCAGAGAATGTGAAAGGGAGTAAAGGTAGGTAGGGATCAGGTTATGAAGGGCTTTAAAAGACGAACAGGATTTTATATTTCATCCTAGAGATAAGAGGAAGCTACTGGTGTTTATTGAAAGGGGGTGGGGCAGGATGGGAATGATATGGTTAGGGGATCTTTAGGAGGATCGGTCTGACAGCTGATTGGAGAATGTAAGGAATACGGAGGAGTACAGAGATACTTTAGGCAAGGAGGCCAACCAATAGGCTATTTTAGTAGTCCAGGTGAGGAGAGTATGCTCAGAATTAGGGTTTAAAGTAGTGTTATTTTTCCCAGGAATGCTTTATTTACTTAATTTAGAACAATTTTTTACGCCTACAACAATCTCAGAATTTTCTATTTTGGAAAACGTTAATTTTAATATTTGGTAAGCTTATTGTCTTTATTTTTAAGAATGCATCTAATTTTCACCGGCTGTCTCCCTGAAAACATCCTATTTTGTGTTTGGTTAATCTTCTTATATTTCTTTCATGAAAATTGCCAGGAGTTGCGATCTTTGGGTTTGTAACCTATACTTCTCTTTTTCCATCTCAGAGAGGATCTCAGGCGCTGGTTCATTCAACAAGAAATGGACTTGTTTCGATTTCGATTCAGCATTCTGCCTCCTGACAAAGTCCAAGGTTTCTTAAAGGATAGCCATCTGCAGTTTCAAACTGTAAGAATGTTTTAATAGTTGCATTTTCTTCGTACTTGCATTTGTGATTTGCTTCTTCTTTCAGTACATCCGGGAGCTTCTCTTTCGCCACTGTGGGTATGTTTTCTGTAGACTCAAATCACAACAGTAACCAGGTCAGTCATCATGATGCTGGGCTGAAAAAATCCATCATTTGGTTACTGTTCTGTCTGACCTTAGGCTTATACTCAGATATAAGAAATTCAGGTTATCTCGAGGCCCACCCTCCAGCTCTTAACTAGGTGGCACAGTGCATAGAATACTAAGCCTGGAGGTCAACAAGAATCATTTCCTGAGTTCAGATCTAGCCTCAGACACTAACTGAGTCACCTTGGGCAAGTTACTTAGCCATGTTTGCCTCAGTTTTCTCATCTGTAAAATGAGATGGACAAGGAAATGGCAAACCTCTTCATTATCTTTGCTAAGAAAACCCCAAATGGAGTCATGAAGAAACAGGCATGACTGAAATGACTAAACAACAAAGATCTAAGAGACCTTACATGGCTTTGAGAGCCCAAGGATACCAAGCCTTGGAACTGAGGCCTTCAATGAAGAGGATTTTTTAATTTAGAGAGAGGCATCTGGGGTTATAACCAAGGATAACTTAACAGCAAAGATAAGTATAATTCTGAATTTAAAAAATTGGACACAACAAATTGAAAGACTTTCAGGTATTTGTGACAAAAACAGCAGAACCTGAGGGAGAATAAGGGACTTGGTAAGGTCAAATTGTTTACTTCTTATATGTAGAAATACTATCAGTACTCTTACGACTGTCATCATTATTTGACTAGTTTGAAAGAAAGCCTTGGGCTTGTGTATGATGGGGTGATTATAAAAAAATAAAACTAGCAAGAGATAAAGAGTTATCTCATATAAATGAGGCATAAGAGGAAAAATTGATACAGAAGAAGCTGGTAGGGGATGGGTGGGTAGTGCTGGAACCTTACTCTCATCAGGAATGGGTTAAAAAGGGAACAACATATATATATCTAGAAGGATATAAAAACCTACATTCAGAAAGAAATAAGAGGGCAAGGTAGAGGATGGGGGGAGAAAATAAGGGAGGGACTCTTGGAAAGTGGGTAGGTTAAGGAATAGGAGGGCAAGGTAATGGGTAGAAGTAAAGCAGGAGAGGGATAGGGTAAATAAGGTGAGAAGGATAGTGAGGAAAAATAGGATGGAAGAAATTCACAAGTAATTATAGCTTAGAATGTGAATGGGATGAGTTTACTCATGAAGCAAAATGAATAGCAGATTCAAAATTTGAATTTAACAATTTGTTATTTTCAGGAAATGCTATAAAAATGAGAGATATGCATAAGAATAAAATAAAAAGTAGGAGTAGTAATTATGATCCCAGACAAAGTTAAAACTGAAATAGATTTACTCAAAAGAGAAAAATAGGGAAACTACACTTACGTGTCAGCAACATTATTCAATATTGTTTTAGACCATTTAAAATAACTAGACAATGTAAAATACCTGAGAGTATACCTGCTAAAACAGACACAGAAATTATATGAATATAAACATAACACACTTTTCATACAAATAAAATCAGATTTAAATAATTGAAATAATATTTGTTGTTCATGGATAGGGAAAGCCAATGTAATTTAAAAATGACTTTTACCTAATTTTTTATTCAATGCTATCCCAATTAAATTACTAAAAATTATCTTGCTGACTTAGAAAAATAATAACAGTTTTTTTGAAAGAACAAAATGTCAGGAATTTCAAAGAAACCTGAGGAAAAAAAGATGCAAAGGAAGTAGCTTTAGCAGTATCAGATCTTAAACTGTATTATAAAGTGAGTGCATTGTTGAAGTATAAAATGGATAATTTCTATTATATTAAATTAGAGTTTCTGTAGCCAAGAATAGAAGGAATGCAGAAAATTCGGAAAAAAGTTTCATAAACAATCTCTCAGATAGGATGTATTTGGGTTGGAATATTGTTGTGGTGTTGGAAATGATGAGCTGGTTGATTTAGAAAAACATGAAGACTTGGACTCATGAAGGAAAATGCTATCCACGTTCAGAGAAACAGATGACACATGGAAATATGCATAATATGGTTTTACATTTATGTATATGAGTGTATGTGTGCATATATATGTATATATATGTATGTATGGATTTATATTTATAGATATACATATATATGTGTGTTTAATTGTAGCCATCTTGAGGGCAGCAATGGCAGGGGGTGAGGGGAGAAGGGGGGTAGGGAAGGAAAAAAATAAAGTAAAAAATGTGTGACAGAACAAAAAAAAAGCCTATGAAGAAGCAGAGAAATGCTAGGTAGCTCTGAAAACAATGTGTAGCATTTATTATATAGGTTTTCTAGAAATGGAAATTTATTGTTTTATATTCAGTCCTCTCTTATCTTCTGCTTTGTATATGGTAATGTCCTTTTTTTCTTTTCTTGCTTTGTATTTAAGTTTAGAATGAGTAAAATTTACAAAAAAATAAGAGAGGCCTAGTGGACAAAGGCTTTGATTTTTTTCAATGTGTGTGTATTAGATTTATTATCTGTTTGCGAGTTGATTGCTGTGAATATGAATTTTAGACTTAGGATAGATATTAATGAAGCAAGGTAATATAATTTTCTTATTTACAAAATATTTTAATTCTGTGTATTTTATAATAGTTGCCAAATCAAGGGAGAAATCAACTGTTTATAATCTACAAAATCTTGGATGTGAATTAGGGGTGATGTTCCTCTAGGTCAGAAGTTCTTGATCTAAGCGTATTTTAGTATTTTGATAATTATATTTTTGTGTAATTGATTTCTTTTGTAATCTAATTTTTTTTTATGCTATAAAAACCCCCAGCTTATTCTGGGAAGGAGTCTATAGGCTTTCTTCCTTGGAAATATATTTTTCTGTTGTCTTAATGGTGAGCACATGCTTACAAGGACAGCTGGTCTAGGCTGCTATAGATTCTTCATTGTTTGGGAATGCTTGCCCTGGCTGGGTCCACGCCTCCCATTATGAGTTTGAGTATTTGCCCTTTGATGTCCCACAGTAGTTACTGCTGCTCAACCCTCGTACCTCTGGACACCTGTATTGGTCTAAAAAAGCCCTCAGGGAGATCTCTTAACTAATCTTATACTAGTCATTTTCTTGTATTCTGATGGGCATAAGAAAAAGAGGTCCCAGATAGTTATTGATGATCAAATGATCTACTCCTGATATGTCCTGAAGTAAACCATCTTAAACATTAAAATCATGGTGGATACTGCAGCCAGGTGAAACCTACTCCTCAAAATACAGAGCAGTCCAAGCTGAGTTGAAAGCAGAAAAGTTTTATTAGGAGGAAAATCTGACGCTACTGCTGAGACTCCCAGTACATACAAGGAACCCACAGCCCAGGAGAGGCAGGGAAGATTTATGCTTGAAAATCACAAAGGGGAGGTTCAGGGAAGTGTTGGGTAAAAGAATGGACAGCCTTTTCCAGGAACAGGTGGACATAAAAGCAGGATGTTTTGCAGGAACAGTTGACTGTTAGGCTGGTTTGGGCCAGTATGTTGGGGCACCACTCAGCAAAGTCAGCCAGTGAACACCAGCAAAAGTGTCTTGGAGTGAGCAAGACTTTGACTCACTGTAGGCTCCTGATTGGCTCCTTTCAGCAAACAAGCTTACTCTGTGGCCAATGCATCTGCCTTGTAAGGTAACCCATAGAAAACAGACATATTAATCTCAAGGATATTTCCACAATACAGCTCCCCGTACACTTCCCCAAGAGGATCATGGGTGTGTTTGTAATAGATAAGCCAGTATGGACTGGTGAAATTTCCAAATGGAAATTTCCAAATGTGTACATGCTGCAAGTGGCAAAATAGTTTACAGCACAGGACGTTCCCTTTTCTGACACCTTTTGTTAAGTGTTGCTGTTATCTGTGGGATTCTCAGGGTGCAGAAGCTTGAGTATTTTTGTAGGTGTCAGGCTTTGGTTTCCTGTTCAGTGATGTTTACCTAGTATCACACAATATTAGGGAATTTAGCTAATATGTCATCGATTTCCTTTATTTGATAGATATGGACAACAATGCTGATTGTTGATTCTATCTCAAAATATTTTCACCTCACCACATCTAACTTTTCACTTCCCAGAAAGATGAGCTAACTTTGTATTTTTTTATTCTCTTGAAAAAATAGAACTTCTGATATGTGTGTGACTTTTAGTAGACTGATTCAAATTATGTTTTATTTACTGTCTTTGAAGAAAGTGTAAAGAAATAATAGAGGATTTAGAGCTTTAGAGATTCTCTTGTTCAGCCTCATTTATTTTTCATTTAAAAATATTTTTGTAGATATATTTTATTTTTCATTCTTTCCTTAATTATCCAAATATATTCTTCTTCCCTCTTTGACTCCAGAGAGCCATTTGTTATAATAAAAATATAAAATAAAGTAGGGGGAGAAACAGTTCATCAAAATTAAACGACTTGTCAACCCATTTTGACAGTATATGTAATGTTTCATTTCCATAGTTGCCTACCTCAGCAAAGAAGGGAGGAAGTGTATTTTTTCTTAACTTCTTTGAGGCCAATCTTTAAGCTATTAACCCAGTTCCAAGTCTATTGATTTTCTCACAATTCTGTACCTCTCATTTCTTCCACTTAGCTTTTTCTTTAATTGTTTTAGATTCTCAAATCTGGCAGAATTTCGTTCGGTGGTTGTCCCTGTGACCCAGTTATTAGGGCTGATATTCTTCTGAGTTTTATTCTTGACTCTAACTACTTTAATGTAATTATCCTGTGTTAAAATTTCATTTCCTGACATGCTTGATTGCATCTGTATACAGTGATAGTTGAATCTGAACTTGAAAAATCTTAGTCTGAAACATGAAGGAACAGAAAACTGCATTTTTCATAAGATGGTTGTGTTTGTCCTTTGTTTCCAAAGAGGACCATGACATCAGAGAAATGATGGTATGACTTGCAGTTGACTTTGAATTGAGTGAGGGAGGGCTGTGCAAGGTCACCAGCCTCACTTTCTCCTCCAGAGCCATCTGGATCCCGTGATTCATCAAGATGACTGGAAATGACCCAGGATGCAGTTGGAGACCCTGGTCCTTTTAGGCCAAAGCCTTTTCAGGTTCTTGCTTTGAGTGAGGTAATAATACCCATTCAGCCCACTGTTTAAGAAATAAGTCAAGGGATGGCCCCCAACTGTGTAGTCTTTAATATCTGAAATTGGCAAGAAGGACTGGAAATGGAATAGAGACTGTCTTATTTGTTTTCATTCCCAGTAAGGGCCATTTTGAATCTGTGTCTAGTTCATTGACTTACCTTGGTTATGTTTGCAGTACAGGGTTCATTTAAATGTTTAGGGAAAGGTCAGAACTTTGATGCCTGTCAGTTTGATGGATGAAGAACTTCCCTGTTGCTCTAATTCAAAATCTTTGACAACTGCCTTGAGGTCTTTTAGAATTTCATTTCAGGGACAGTAGAAAAAATATTGTATTATTCCTTTAAAAATTTTTTTAGGGTAGTCATTGCTACAAATTAATTTTTATTTCAGTTTAGCTATACCTATATTTCAAGTCTTATTAGGGAGGTGTGGACTGTTTCTCATAATGTTTTTATATATGAGCAAATACCATGAAGAAAAATATGATAGGTAATGTTAATTGTGGAAAGGCTTTATTTAAACAGATGCTGCCTTCTTATTTTTTGAATCTGGCCCATACTTTATGATGTACATCTATTTATCAATATCTACTTATCTGTCTAGAACTGTGATTTAATTATTTTTAATATTTTTATTTTATTATATATTTTTACTTGTACTGTTATATTTATATATTATATGTTTATATATTTTTATTAGTGTGAGAAACTTCTGGAGAGGAAATTTCTTCTACTGATAGAGATCTATAACTTAGAGAGTTCCCTGGGAAGACCTTACAGATTAAGTGACTTGTTCATGGTAGCACAGCTTTGGTTGTATTTTAGAAGCATGTCATGAATTTAGAGCTTCCTGATTCCAGTGCCAGCTATCTATTCATTATAGTATACTGCCTCTCTTTTTTCATTCCTATGTGATATTAATAGATGCAGTCTTATACTGTATTCCCTGTATTTACATTTCCTAAATAAGGGGTGTGTGTGTGTGTGTGTGTGTGTGTGTGTGTGTGTATGTACACGCATGTAGTTTAAATCTACATAGGATTTGTAATTGAGATCAGATTAAAAGGTTTGGTTCTGATTAAAATGATGTGGGGTACATATAGAATCATTCAGCTTTCTACCTCACATGGTAATAATATTCCTGATATGTGTGGTCATCTAGGTGTGCTATTCCCTGACTCAGTTAACTTGGGTGGCTCTCTGTGACCTCCAGGATCAAATATAAAATCTCCTGACTTTTAAAACCCTACATAACTTGGGCCTTTCTAATTTTCCAGGCTTGTTACACTTTTTTCCTCCACATTTACTTTATGATCTGGCAGCACTGGCTTTCTCACTCTTCCGTGAATGTAACAATCCATTTCCTGACTCTGTGTCTGTCCCTCTGCCCTGTGTCTGGAATGCTTTCCCTCCTCATTGCCACCTTCTAACTTCCCTGAATTCCTTCAAGACTCATCTCAGATCCTGATTTCTATAAGAATCCTTTTTGGGAGAGCCTCCCTCATGGCCAGTGCTTTCTCTTTGGGATCCCCTTTGATATATGCTGTATTAGTCTTTTCTGCACATCGTTATTTTCATGTTGTCTCTCCATTGGATTGTGAATTCCTTGGGGGCATGGGTTATATATTTTTTTTTTAAATCCTCAGTCCCTTCACATAGTGAGTGGTATGTAGTAAGCACCTAATAAATATTTGTCAGTTAATTGATTGATTGATTCCTTAGATCAGGGGTTCTTACCTTTTTATGTGCCATGGACCCCTTAGGCAGTTTGGCAAAGTATAATGATCCCTTCTGAGAATAACATTTTTAAACACTTGAAGGAACTGCTGCTATCCTTTAAATAGAGCTTAGTAAAAATAAGGAGGTAAATGAAAAATTTAAAAATAATTTCCCATCCAAATTTATAGAATCCATAAAAACTATTCATGGACCCCTTGGACCCCAGGCTAAGAACCTCTGGCTTAGATGCTTTCAGTGACTCAAGGTGTCATTTAATTCCTCTGATCAGTGAATCTGGGCTATTAGAAACTCATGTAGTAATTAAAGATAATCTTAATTCTTCAAAAGTGTTTGTTAAATATATACTATGTGTCAGGAACTGTGCTGGTGTTGGATATAGAGATAAAAATGGAACAGTTCCTGACCAGAAGGTCCATTGAGAGAGACAAAGTGTATGTGTATGTGTGTTTATTATATATATTTATATGTGTGTATCTGCATGTATTTGAGTATTATATATGTATACATATGTTGTATATATTTAGAAAATTGCCTTGTATTTCTTTTGTACGTGCATATGTATGTATATACAAAATAAATTCAAGTTAATTTTTTTTTTAGGTGAGTGTTGGGAGGATCAGGAAAGACTTC
The DNA here is from genome assembly GCA_023548195.1 of Bettongia penicillata ogilbyi. Taxonomy (NCBI): domain Eukaryota; kingdom Metazoa; phylum Chordata; class Mammalia; order Diprotodontia; family Potoroidae; genus Bettongia; species Bettongia penicillata. The sequence continues at coordinate 2,948,129 of JAJHZJ010000857.1, read as the reverse complement.
CGTAGAAGGTTGTATTTGAGCTAAGTTTTGAAGGATTTGAAGGAAATACAGGATTGTAAGAGGCAGAGGGGAGGAGGGACAGCCAAGTGCAAAAGGGATAGATAGAGATAGGAATGTACTGTGTGAGGAACAGTAAGAAGGCCATTCTGACTAGACCATAGAATGTGGAAAGGGGAATGAGATGTGTAAAAACCCTGGACTGCAAGGTTGGGGCCAGGTTGTGAAGGACTTTAAATGCCAAGCAGAGCAATTTATATTTGATCCTAGGCTTAGTAGAGGGCCATTGGACTTGGAGTAGGGGACCGAAATGGTCATATTTTAACTTGCAGACCATCACTTTGGCAGGTGTATGTTGGATGGCTTGAATCAGGAAGACCAATGAGGAGGCACAGCTGTACAGGGAAGGGATTGTAAGGGTCTGAACTAGATAGGGTCTTGGCCACGTGAGTAGAGAGATGGGCACAGATGAGAGAGAGATGTGTGGATATAGAAATGACAAGATTTGGCAACTTGATTGGATGTTTATGTGAGGGACAAGGAGGATTTGAGAGTAACGCTGTAGTGGCATCCTATACCTACCTGATTCCCTTCTGCTTTAGTGATTTCTTAATGACTCTATTTATATTGGAAGTTTCAAGGCAGGAGGTGACCATGGTAATAACACATATAGGTTCGAGAAATATTTTAGAAGCATCATATCTTTTAGTATCCTTCAAGTAATACCATGTAAGTGATTATGTGTTCAGTGATCTGTGTCCTCCTTTAGGGTGGAGACTATCTTGTCCTTCTTTGTGTGCCCTGTGGTGTACATTTAATTAATATTCTTTGAATCAATGACTGAATCAGATTTCCTCTGTAAAGAAAAAAGATAAAAAAGGAGGAAGAAAGGTAAGACTTTTAAGTAGTTGGATCAACAGTATGCCTGCTTTATAAAGTGAGTCTTATTTTGAGAAAGAATTTTAAGGTTTATGCTGCCTAGCAAATGTAGATATGTGTAGGGAGCAGCTAGGTGGCACAGTGGATAGAGCTGTGGGCCTGGAGTCAGGAAGACTTGAGTTCAGATTTGGCCTCAGACACTTCTTAGTGGTGTGACTTTGGGCAAAGTCCCTAAACCTGTTTGCCTCAGTTTCCTCAAATGTAAAATGGGAATAATAATAGCACCTACATCCCAGGTTTATTGAGGATCAAATGGGATAATAAAGCACTTAGTATGGTGCCTAGCACATAGTAGATGCTATCTCAACACTAGTTGTTATTATTATTAAATATTATAAAAATGAAGAATTAATTTTTAGAGCTTTCCTAAAGAAGAATGAACTGTCTTGGAAAGTAGTGGATTCTCTTTCACTAGGGACCTTTTTAATTTAATTTAATTTTATTTTATTTTACTAGAAATCTTCAAGCAAAACCTGGGGAGACACTTGTCAGGGGATATTGTAGAAATCATTCTTGTTTGTATGTGGTTCGGACTAGGTGGCTTCCCAGATCCTTCCCAGGTCCAACTCTGTAGTAGCTCAGATTTACATGGTGCTTTGAGATTTACAAAGTACTTTTGCAGTGCTTGTAGGGAGGTCTGTATCATCGATGATGATGGTGATGATGATGATGATGATGATGATGATGATGGTGGTGGTGGTAATGGTGATGATGATGATGATAATGGTGGTGGTGATGATGATAATGGTGGTGGTGATGATGATGATGATGATGGTGATGGTAATGATGATGATGGTGATGGTGCTGATGGTAATGATGATGATGGTGATGGTGCTGATGGTAATGATGATGGTGGTGGTGATGATGATGGTGGTGGTGGTGATGATGATGATGGTGATGGTGATGATGATGGTGGTGGTGGTGGTGATGATGGTGATGGTGATGATGATGGTGGTGGTGGTGGTGATGATGGTGATGGTGCTGATGGTAATGATGATGATGGTGGTGGTGATGATGGTGGTGGTGGTGATGATGATGGTGATGGTGATGATGGGGTGGTGGTGATGATGGTGATGATGATGGTGGTGATGGTGGTGGTGATGGTGATGGTGATGATAGTGATGATGATGATGATGAAAGATGGTGGTGGTGGTGATGATGATGATGGTGATGATGATGATGATGAAAGATGGTGGTGGTGGTGATGGTGATGATGGTGATGATGATGATGATGAAAGATGGTGGTGGTGGTGGTGGTGATGATGGTGATGATGATGATGATGAAAGATGGTGGTGGTGGTGGTGGTGGTGGTGATGGTGATGGTGATGGTGATGGTGATGGTGATGGTGATGATTTCTCTCATTTTACAGATGAAGGAACTGAGCTTCAGAAAGGTGAGCTAACTCTTCCCAGTTCACATAGGATTTGGACCCAGGTCTTTTGTCTCAAATTCTAGCACTCTTCCTGCACTGGGAAATCACCTTGTAAAGCATATTATATGCATTTGTGGGAAATTTGTAGGAACACAGTTATTCACTATCAAGTGTTAACTGGTGGTGCAGTGGATAGATCCCTGAGGGAAACAGTATCTTTAAAAGCAGGGGAAGAGGCATGCCTGAACTGAAATAAAGGATTAATCACCTACCAAAGATGGAGAGAGTGTTGGATCTGGGGTCAGAAAGTCCTGAGTTCAGATCTAGCCTTAGATACTTTCTAGCTGTGTGACCTGAGTAAATTGATTAACCTCTCTCTATTTGCCTCATTTTCCTCAACTGTAAAATAAACATCATAATAGAACCACCTTGCTAGGATTGTTTTGAGGATCGAATGAGGTAATGCTTTTAAAGCACTTATCATCATGCCTGCACATAGTAGGCCCTATATAAATGCTAAATTCCCTTGCTTTATGCCATATTAGCATTCGTTACATTTAAATTGCATTCAGCTAGTTTAAACTACTAGGGATTAACCTTGATCTTTCTTTCTGGAATAAGCTTTTCATAGTAATGCTTCTGTATTGTTTGATACTAAGTGATATTGATAGGACACAGCATTTCTACTCAATAAATAATTTACGAGTATTTATAGAGCAGTGAAACTGTTAGATGCTGTGCTGAACAAACATGTTGCAGTGAAAGCTTGACCAATGGCCCTGCTTGAGGAAATGGAAAGACAGATTAATTTGGGGCTAGTCATTTATGACCATAGTTGCAAAAATACAACATGACCAATGGTCTTCAGCGGCAATATCATAAAAGTCCTCAAGATGGGGATACTGCTCAGCAAAAGGAGACTTTGCATGGTATAAAGTGAAAGCCATTTCTTTATAGGATACAGTCATATACTCTGAGGTTCTCTGATTTGTGAAGTTTTAAGCTTGATGGCCTCTGAGCGTTGTGATTATCATGTGAAATCTTTCTGAATGGCTTTTAAAGCATATGCCACCCCAGTTGAGCATATTATGTAACAGAAGTAGTCATTAGTGTCATACAGTGGATAGAATGGTCTGGGTTCAAATTCTATCTCTAACACTTACTGCTCATGTGACCTTGAACAAATCATTTGATGCTTCTGGGTCTCCTTTTCCTTATCTAGAAGTAATAGTAATAGTAATAATAACATTCATATGGTGCTTCAGGGTTTGCAAAGTGCTTTACAGATATCTCACTTTCTTCTCACAGCAAGCTTGGGAGGTAGATGCTATTATTAACTCCATTTTACAGCTGAGGAAACTAGGGCACAGAGAAGTGCCTGACTTGCCTGGTGTTACACAGCAAGTATGTCTGAGGCCTTATTTCAACTCATGGCTTGCTGACTCCAGGTCCAGCACTCTATCTCCTGTGTCACCTAGCTGCCTTTGTAAAGTGAGGGAGTTGGATTAAGTGAACTCTGAGATAATTTTCAGCTCTAAATAGATGATGCTCTTGTCTATGAATGGCAGTGTTGGTCTATATCTCAAGCCTTAGAGGATATGCATAGTTTAGAGGTGAAAAGAGGAGGTATAGGACAAGAAGGAAGAGAGTTGTTGAAAGAAGAAAAGGAAGGTATATATAGGAATAAGGTCTCTCAGATTGTGGTCAGAAATTCAGAATACAGATGGAAGTCAACTCATGATGGGAAAGAATTGTTTCTCTATGTAACTCATTGTCCCCCTTTGGGTCTCAGTTTCCTAATTTGTAAATAAGGGGGATATTTTTGAACTCTCAGATGCCTTCCAACTCTGGAATTCTGTGATATTTAAGGTTTTGTATGGCTTCTAAGAATGGTAGTCAGCTTTTTCATGCATGGGTTGATTCTTCAGCTGATAATAATTGAGATCTTTCTGGGTCTCTCCACCTCCTCTCCACCCCCCTTCCTGGCAGAAAACTTTGGTCGAATGCCTTGGAATTAGAATGGTAACCAGGGCTTGGGAGACATAATAACTTTGCAGGATGCCATTAGTCCTGGAACAGTCAGTGAGTAAACTGAACTATGATTCACATAACCCAATGGAAGGAGTTGTAGGATCGATAATGATAACAGCAATTGCTAACACTTATATTGCACTTTACAGTTAGTGAACTGTGTTAGAAATATTAGCTCATTTGATCCTCATTGCTACCCTGGGAGGTAGATGCTATATTATCCTTAATTTTCAGATGAGGAAACTGAGGAAGTCAGAGGTTAAATGACTTGCTCAGGGTCCCACAGGCAATGTCTGAGCTCAGGTCTAATCTGACTTCAGATCCATCTAGCTTCTAATTAGGATCAACCTGTTAGGGCTGCCCTTGAACTTGAAGTACTTGTTCATTTCTTTGTTAACTTGAGAGGATAGCATCAGGCTATTAAGCATGTTTGAAGGTAGCATTAGGCTCATTAAAGGTTTTTCATACTTTATAAGGATGCAGAAGAATCTGGACAAAAGATAGTCTGATAAAGAAAGAGTTGAAACCACCTCTTGTCAGAGAATCATATACCAAAATTTATCTTTTGAACTATAAGCCACAAAGCACCTCCCTAAATCCACATGTAAAATTTCCCCAGCATGAATATAACTAGGCCTCAAATAGCACTTAAGTAAAATGAAATAAATGCTGACATTTAAGATGACAGTGCCTATCAAAAACGACTGTGTAAACACGGGTGTGTAGTATTGAATTTTACATTAATTTAGGAGATTAAACATTAACAATAAACTTACCAAGATGATCTGCCACAGGTGACTGAATGCTTGACAGTTCTTGACAGGGATGGAAATTAGAATGCTTTCAAAGATTTTTCCTGAAAGTACTATTCTGAATTGTTCTGGAGGTCTCTTTTAATATAGTGATTCCATGAATGAAACTTGGAAGGGACCTTACAGGTCTTTTGAGGGACTTAGAGTGCAAAGAGTGATGAATGTGGAGTCAGGAAGACTTGGGTGGAAATCTTGTCTCAAACACTTATTAGCTGAAGTCACTGGACCTCTCTGACCCTCAGTTTCCTCATCAGTAAAATGAGAAGTTTGCATCAGATGTTTTCTAAGTTCGAAACCCATTATCTTGTGATTGGAAGCTTTTCGTGGCCTACAGGATGCAGATGGCACTGGGGTGACTGGATCACTTTTCATGTTTAATTGTCTTCTCTGAGATTCCTCTTCCTCAGTCTGAATATCCTCATGGTCTTTCAACTGTTTCTTATGTATCATATTTCCAAGATCCCATCATCATACTGACATTCGGGGCAGCTAGGTGGTGCAGTGGATAGAGCAGGAGTCAGGAGGACCTGAGTTCAAATCTCACCTTAGACACTTGACACTCGCTATCTGTGTGACCTTGGGCAAGTCACTTAACCACAGTTGCCTCATCCTGGGTCATCTCCAGTCATCCTGAGGAATATCTGGTCACTGGATCCAGATGACTCTGGAGGAGAAGTGAGGCTGGTGACCTGCACAGTCCTCCCTCACTCAAAATAAAGTCAAGTGCAAGTCATGTCATTATTTCTCTGATGACATGGTCTTCTTCGGTAATAAAGGACAAACACACACTTCTTCCAGTCCTAGAGGGCTTTCAAATGGTGGGATTTGTTCTTATACTCCAGTAGCACTATGACCTTGTATCCTGTTTGATGCTTAGCATTAAACTTTGCTTGATCCTGAATTCTCGTATGGTAATAATGATGACAACAGTAGCTAATACACATACACACGTATATATGCACACTATGTGCCAGGCACCGTGCTAATTGCTATTATCTCATTTGGTTCTCAACAACCGGTAGGTTCTGTTTTTATCCCTGTTTTATATCTGAGATTCAATGACTTTGCCAGAGTTGTGCAGCTAGTAAGTGTCTTGAGGCTGGATTTCACTCAGATCTTCCTGGCCCTAGGCCTGGTACATTAGCTGTTGTGCCAACTAAGCATTTATTGGAACCCCAAAGTCCTAGTGGTTCCCTAGTGGCAGGGAATATTTTTTCCAGGAAGGCCACTGCTTAGTCTGGATGTGTCAGACTTGACGTCAGCTGACTGTATCAGGCCCCCAGAACTCCTGAGTAGGTCTCAAGCCAGATTAAAATGTAGTTGGGAAGTATTTAACAAGTACCTGAAAATACAAATAAAACAGAAATAATGTTAATTTGTAGTTTTCTAAGTCAGTATGTGGCCTGCAGGGTTCCATTTCTGAAATGTTTGTGTTTGACACCATTGGCTTACTCAATCTAAAATAGTCCTTCCCTGCTCCCCAAAGATGTTAGACATTCAAGCCTCACCAGCTGCAAAAGTGTAGAGGCTAGGTCCTAAACACTAGGTTCCAGAAAGTTCTACTTTCTTTAGAATATAAATGGAAATATAATCACTGGCTCCTGTGGAATGGCTAGTATTGGGGGTGCAAACAATGTTACTTCTCCCTAGGGCGATCCTATTTCTCTGAGAGCTTAAATGCTGTGTAGAATTGGTTCAGGTACTACCTCTCCTATGAAGAGTTCATGGATCCTCCTGGCTGTTGCTTTTCTAGCTCTCCTGACATCACTTTGTATTTACTTGACTGAGTACATACAACAGAGTCTAAGCTTCTAAGTTTATCCCTTCTTTGTCAGGAGGTAGGTAGAGCCTTCTTTCTCGGTCCTCTGAAATTATAGTTGGTCACATGCAAAATGAGACATATTTTTGAGCAGGGCTAAAAAGGGAATTTATTTTACTTGACTATGTATATTTGTTATAAAGGTTTTTCTTTTTCTTTTCTTTTCTTCCATGGAAGATGGGGAGGTGGGAGGAAAAGCAGACGGATAGTTTGTAAGCTTCTAGAGGTCAGGGGCAGGTTTGTCTTTGTTTTGTCTGTCTCTAGCACCTTGCACAGTACCTTGCACACAGCAGGCGCTTAATGCTTCTTTAAGTGACTAACATAACGATCCCTAATGCCCTTCCTCCTTACTGTCTATTAATTAGTTAGTCAATTAGCATTTTTTTAAGCACCTGAATATGTGACAAGTACCATGGTAAGTGCTCTGGATACAAAGAAGGGCAAAAGACAGTCCCTGATTTCAAAGAGCTCACAGTCTACTGGGACGAATTGCCTTGTATTTATTCTGTATTTGCTCATATTATGTGTCTCCCACAGAATGAGAATTCTTTCACAACAGGGATTGTTGTATTTATCCATGTTAAATTTATTTCCCATTACTGCTGACTTAAATACGATTGATTATTTAGATAATTACTAGATTTTTTAGGATAAGGTCAAAACAATCATAAATTAATTCATCTACTTTTGTTGACATTAAATAAATAAATATGCTTGTTTTTCTTTCTGAAACATTTAATAACATAATAGTAACAAATAATGTTTATGTAGTACTCTAAAATTTGTAAAGTGCTTTACAAATATTGACTCATTTTATCCTGACAATGTCAGTGGGAGGGTAGGTGCTGTTATCTCTGTTTTAAAGATGAGTTGAGGCAGTCACGTAGCTACTGAGTGTCTGAGGCTGGCCTTTCTGATTCCAGGTCCAGCTTCATATCTAGTATGCTATCTTTTTGGTAAGCAGTCAGTACTACGTTTGAGATCAAGGCCCTTTCCCTGTTTGTAAAGATATAGTTTATATCATCACTGCTCATGTTAACTCATTCCTAGCTCATTGTTTCATATTGTAAATGATACGCTTACATCTTCCTTACCTCACAAAATATAATCCTCTTAAATTAGGCCATATACTCCCAGAACTCACAGGGGCTTTGAGCAAAGCAGATGAAGGTAACACCTAAAGTAACCTAATGAAGGTGTCTGGTCCCTGGATTCAGATGGCTCTGGAGGAGAAGTGAGGCTGGTGACCCGCACAGCCCTCCCTCACTCAAAACAAGGTCAAGTGCAAGTCATGTCATCATTTCTCTGATGTCATGGTCCCCTTGGAAAACAAAGGATAAACACAACAATGAAGGTGTTATTGGATAACTCTTTTCATAGGAGAGTTCACAGAACTTTACTGTAATGGTCCCACAACGATGCAGAAACTGAGGCAATGTGGTGCAGTGGAAAGAGGACTGAGTGTAGAGTCAGAGGATGGGTTCAGATTCTGCTTCTGACACTTACAAGTTTGTAATATTGTGCCTTAGTTTGCTTATCTGTAAAATGAGGGAGTTGGATTAGAAAGCTTTTGAGGGCCCATACAGCTCTAGAGCTGTCATTTCATGATTCCTGGAAAATGGGACAAAGCCTTTTTCTCAGATATTAAGAGACAGTCTTCCTGGTGAGTACATCAAATCCTTTGAAGGAAAGTGTGTACATTTTGTTCCATAGTTTCCTTTTGCATTGTCATCATAAAGCACAGACTGGAGATGTGTTGACTGAGATTATGTCATGTAGCATGATCTGAGGGCCTTTTCTGGTTGACAGGCTACTTTGGTGGGGTCAAAAATCTCTGGGCTTCACCTGTTCCTGCTGCTAATTTGCTGCTAAAATAATTACCTTAAGAATTGTTGCCTGTTAGGGCATATACATTTTAAAAAAAATTAACTTTTGCTTCAAAAACCTTATCTTCCCTGCATATTTTGCTCTGCTTAAAGAAAAACAATTCTTGTGTATGTGTGTGTGTACAGATATGCATATATGTGCATACACACACACACACACACTTACATACACTGGACCATCTTGTGGATCAGAGTCACAAACTGAACTGAAGAGCTGGAAGGGACCCTAGAGACCATTTAGAGACCACCTGTACCTTCCCAGGAATAGCCTCTACAAGGCCAGCTCCAATGGAGTATCTTAAATACTCCATTGAGGGAATTTCCTCCCCTAGGCACATTCTTAAGCACAGCTCTTCCTAGGGGGCTTTTCCCTGATTTGGCTGGTTTTTGTTTTCTTGCTTTCTGTCCTCCCCTCTGAAACTTTTCTGTATATACAGATTATTTTGTATATACCAATTTTCAGTGTTTACTTACTGTATTTTACTTTTTTCTGTATACATATTGTTTCCCTCAGTAGAGTAAAAGTTCCTTGAGGGTAGGTACTACTTATTTTTTTCTTTTTTCTGTCTTCAGCCTAGTTTTGTTCAGTTGTGTTCTACTCTTCGTGACCGCATTTGTGGTTTTCTTGGCAAAGATACTGGAAAGGTTTGCAATTTCCTTCTCCAGCGAATTTTATAGATGAGGAACCAGGATTAAGTGACTAGCCCACAGTCATACAGCTAGTTAGTGTCTGAGGCCAGATCTGAACTTAGAAACATGAGTCTTCCTGATTCCAAAGAAATTCTCCCCTCCCCTGCTGAACAAAAGTGCTTCATAAATGCTGGGTCATGATTGCAGTGACTTTGTCCTTACGCTACTGACTGATTCCAAGACCAGGAGTCTCCCTTGCTGCATCCTACCTCTGTTTCCTACCTGTATCCCTCCTTCAGGTTCTTCTATCATACTTTCACTCTGTTCTTGCCTGCCCAAATCCAGGTTGGATCCATTCTCCTAAACCTCCAAACTTAAACCAACCCCGGTTCTCTCCTTTTTCTTCCCCAGAACACTCAGATGTCCATTTTTATATTTTGGGGAAGATATGTTTAATGTTATTTTGGTAAATCTGTGTGAGTATATTGTACCAGTGGTGCAGGTTGTAACCCATTTCTGCTAATCTGATCCATATCTTATCCACAAATCTTCTACCTGGTGTCCACTCAGCATATCGGAAAGGCTTTCTACTCCAAGAAGCTGGACTGTCAAAGAATACCAGAGAGTTAAAAACTGTTGAAGGTTCTGTCATGCTAGAAAGACATTGTATAACAGAATATGTCTGTTTCTTTGAGGAGGTGGGTAAGGGAAGGGAACAAGCATTTATTAACAGCCATTGTGTAGCAGGCACTGTGCTGATCTCTTTACAGACATTGTTATCTCATTTGATGGGAGGTAGTTACTATTATTATCATTATCCTCATATAACAGATGCAGAAACTGAGGTTGGCAGAGATTATTTGCCCAGGACCCCACATCAAGTAAGTGTCTGAGGTCAGATTTGAACTTGGGTCTTTCTTATTCCAAGCCTAGCTCCCTAGCTACAGCAGACTAGCCAAAATCAGTGCCAGGAGGCTTATTTACTTGGTGCTGAATCTTTGGTTGTAACAATTCTTAGAAATGAATTTGATTTTAGTGTTTAATGTCAATCCATTTTATTGGATACTTCAGTTTATTTCTGTGCTTCTTGTGTTATTCTTAATGCTTGTCATTAGATTTCTGGCAAAATGTGTCATTGGAACATATCCTATATGTTAATAGTGATTTAATATGGTGTATTTGATTTTGAAAATGCACCTGGTATGGGGGAAATAAACATTTCTAACATAGCATAGGCTAAAAATAGTTTAAAAAGTTTTTTTCTTTTAAAATGTACCAAGTTTTTTTAAAAAAGCATTTTAAATAAATTGCTAGTGGTAATTTTAGATATGTGAATTTTTTAAAATGAAGCCGTACCCTCCCTTTTCTCTTTACTAGTTTTCCATGCACATACTGTTATTTATCCCTTCACCTTTTTAGGTGGATGAGAGAGACTTACTGTTTGTAAGTTTAGATTATCCAAGGTCACACAGTTCATGAATAGCAGAACCCGGACTAAATTCAAATCTCCTTCACTGTGACAGGAATATTACATTTGTTTTTCATCTTTATAACGAATTTGAACTTTGTGGCTAACATGTTAGCTTTATTTTAAAATTAATTTGTTAAAAATAAGTGTGTATTCACGTAAAATTTCAACATTGTTTTATTGTGCTGTTGGGGTTATTTGGGGTTACATAAAAGTCCCTGACTCTCTCCCTTTCATTTTCCTCTTACAGAGAAGATGGATGGGGGATCCAGGGAAGGGAACAAGCATCTACCAAAAATCCTGCATTGTGCCAGGCAGGCACTGTGCTAGGTTCTTTACAAATATTATCTCATTTGATCAAGAAAGCCTTGTGGAATTTCTAATAGCATCATGATGTTCTGAAAGTGTTCAGTAGGGGGCGCCAAAACTCCGTAGTATAATTGCTTCATGCTATATAGAAAAAGGTGGAATGTTCCATGTTTTACAAGGAGGGTTGTGTCTGTGTGTGTGTGTGTGTGTGTTGTTTGCTTCTGCTTTAAAATCAGAATAATCTGTAGAAAAAGGGTTTGTTAAGCCACATGTATAAGTCCAAATGATCACACACGTGCTTAGGACACCCTTTTTTACGTTAGTCTCTTAGCTGCCTTGTAAATGTACAATTAGAGAGGTCAGAGAAATCAGTATTTTTTTTTTTGTATTTTCATTTATCATGGAATAAATTTAGTTGGTTCAAATAGGGCTGCAAATTCCTTGTGTATTGAATAGAGACTCTGAAAAGTCAAAAAACAAATGGAAAAAAAATTGAATTTTTGCAGTCAACCAGCCAGTGTTTGCTGAATGTCTATTGTGTAAGACATTATTATTGCTTATTGTTCAACATTAACAAGTAATGATAAAACCAGTGCTACTTGATTAAATATTAAGAGCATTTTGGGTTTCCTGTCCCTGGGTCGCTAAGGCATCAAAGAGGTTTTTTTGGTGCTTTGAACTTGCTGTCAAAGCTGCATGAAAATGGCAGAGGGAAACTTCTATTTGGGGTTGTTTCTCATAATACTGGGAAAACCCAAACTGCTTGCCCATTTTTTCATTTATTTGCAAAAGTCACTAGAATGTCTAGTTGAGTCAGGTACTACTTAAGAATGCATTTGGATCCTTGCTAGTAACTGCTTTAAAAAGGAGGTTGTCCATTTAGTGGCATGCAAACAAAACGATGTTTCTGACCACAGGATAAGCTTACTCATTTGACTTTCACTTTTCAAGAGGGTACTTGTAATCATGAGAAAAGTGTGGTCTAGAATTTTATTGCCTTTTTTCTTTATATGATGATTGCTTGTGGGAGAGAAGGGCATTAAGTATACCTTCCTCCTTTTTTTTCCCCAGGAGTTGGGATGGAGTGCTTTGTGTGTGGAATATTATATTTACTGTTAGATACAGTTGATGAGTTGGTTAGTTTTGACTGCTTTTTCTGACTCTTAATCTTTGTTGCAAGAGAAAGTTCCCTGATTTGGTAGAGTATTGGAAATGAAAGTGACATAAAAACAAAGCATATCCTTAAAAATAAGAATATAAAGAAAAAGAATGGTAATTTTGACATGGACCTGAAATGTCCAAAAACTATGGTTATGTGTATTAGCAATCATGTGATTTCCCCAGCTTCTCAGCTTCATGACACTGGTTAGTTGGTCCTTTACAATCAAAGCTAAAATGTGCTCGTTACTTTTGTAATAGAACTCTTTTTTTTTAAGTAACGGGAATTTTGAGTAGATGGTAAAGAAAAAAAGCAGCAAATACACCTCTTAACCTTTGTGCTTATGAATCTCTATATAGTTACATATCAGTGTCTCTGTATGTGAGAAGATGTAGTTTTTTGGGAAAAATTACCTGTGAGTTTGGTTTGTTCAAATGACAGCTCTGCTCTTCTGTTGCCCTTGTGTTTCCTCTGTCTTTGTAACCAAAAAAATTGATAGGTTTCCTTTTTCATGAGCAAATAGTTTGATGGAAAACCCTTTAAACATAGTATTGTTTTTTTCTACTACTTAATAACAAAAGGACATGAAACTTTCAGTTTTCACATGGAATTTGTTTTTTAAATAATAGTTTTGTTTTTTGTTATTTTCTTAACAATTACCAGTTACCATGAGCATTTTCACATACAAAGAGAAGAAAAAAGGTAATTGCATATAAAACTATGAATCTCTACTACAGATACCTTTCCTTTTTTTTGGTAAAATTTTTAGTAATTTTGAACTTAAATATAAAACATGAATATTTTAAAAAAACTTTCCATGTACATAGCAGAACATGAAAGGATTCAATAGAAAACAATAAATGACCATTTCTAGAAAACCTACATAATAAATGTTACACATTATTTTCAAAGCTACCCAGCTTGTATTTGAGCTTGCCTTCTTTAAAAGTTTGAGTTTAATAAGTTAATATCAAAACTATCCTGCTTTTTTGTGTTTCCCCCTATCCCTTCTGAACTTCCTTTTCTCTTTTGTGTGCTTTCAAAGTGCTCCTTCATTATCATTTACTCCCTGGACCCCTTCCCTACAAATTAGAAGCTAAATAAGGGACAGCTAGGTGGCCCAGTGGAGTCAGAGGGACCTGAGTTCAAATCCAGCCTGAGACTTGACATTTAGCTGTGTGACCCTGGGCAGTTTACTTAATCCCAATTGCCTCACCAAACAACAGCAGAAAAAAAACAGAAACTAAGTAAAACCTTAAACCTTTCTTGTGTCAAATGAACCCCATCAAACAAAACAAATACACATTGTTTACATCTGAAAAATATATTTCTCATTCTACTTCACTTCAGTGCCAGCTGTGTAGCAAGCATACTTCATCCTCATTGCTTTGGAATCATTTTATTGATCCCACTTTTAAAGTCTTCCAAATTTTTACATAGTGTTTAGAGAACATCTTTGGTACTTGGTTATATCTGGTGTTGGGGGAGCTGAAGAAAAGAGGAAGAAGTCCTGGTGTAGTAGACTTATATCTCGGGGAGATAAAAGAAAGAAATAAAATTCTTTGAGATGGTTCCTTGAGCTAGCTAGGTGGCTCACTGGATAAAGCACTGGGCCTGGAGTCAGGAAGGCTGGAGTTCTAATCTGGCCTCAGGTTCTCAGATTCTGTGCTATCCTGGGCAAGTCACTTACACCTATTTTTGCCTCAGTTTTCTCAAGCGTAAAGTGACGATAATAATAGTACCCATTCATGGGGTTGTTGTGAAGAGCAAATGAGAGAATATTTATAAAGTGCTTGGCACAGTGATTGGCATGTAGTAGGTGCTGTGTAGGTGCTTATTCCTTTCCCTTCCCCGCTTCTTGTGGGGAAGCAGTGTAGTGTGCAGTAGAAAGAATACTAGCCCTAGAGTCAAAGAACTTAGGCTCAGATATTGCCTCTGATACTTACTGCCATTGTGACCTTAGGCAAGTGACTCAAGCTCCTTGAGCCTCAGTTTCCTCATTTGTAAACTGAGGGGGTTGCACTAGATAGCCTTCAAGGTCCTTCCAGCTCTAGATCTATGACTTTATGAATTATATGCAATCAAAATATTCCTAATAGTGGTAGGAATAAAGAACTTACAACAGAGAGGGTGCTCATTAATTGGGGAATAACTATACAAACTATAATGTCTAAATATAATGGAATATTCTTAGGTAGTAAAAAATGATGACTATGAGGAATTCAGAGAAACATAGGAAGATTTATATGAACTAATGCCCAGTGAAATAAACAGAACCAGGATACATGACTTCAGCAATATTAAAGGACCATAGAGCTAGAACTGGAAGGGACCTCAGAGGCCATTGATCCAACCCTCTGCTTTTATAGAAGAGGACACTGAGTCCCAAAATGAAAAGGTTACTAAAAGGAAATTGAACTGTGCGTAACTGAAGAGCCATTATTGGTCCCAGAAAATAGATGAGACGTTCTCTCCCTCTCTCCCTCTCTCCCTCTCTCCTTCTCTCCTTCTCTCCTTCTCTCCCTCTCTCCCTCTCTCCCTCTCTCCCTCTCTCCCTCTCTCCTTCTCTCCTCTCCTTCTCTCCTTCCCTCCTTCTCTCTCTCTCTTTCTCCTTCTCGCTCTCGCTCTCTCCCTCTCCCTCTCGCTCTCCCTCTCTCCCTCCCTCTCTCCCTTTCCCTCCCTTTCCCTCCCTCTCCTTCTCCCTCTCCCTCCCTCTCTCCCTCTCTCCTTCTCTCCTTCCCTCCTTCTCTCCTCTCCTCTCTCTCTTTCTCCTTCTCGCTCTCGCTCTCTCCCTCTCTCTCTCTCCCTCTCTCTCGCTCTTGTTCTCGCTCTCTCCCTCTCCCTCTCTCTCTCTCCCTCTCTCTCTCCCTTTCCCTTCCTTTCCCTCTCTCTCCCTCTCCTCCCTCTTCCTCTCCCTCTCCCTCTCCCTCTCCCTCTCCCTCTCTCTCTCTCTCTCTCTCTCTCTCTCTCTCCCCCTTTCTCTCACTCTCGCTGTTTTGCTCTCACTCTCACATTCTCTCTGTATCCTCACCTCTCCCTCTCTCATTTCCTTCTCCCTTTCTCTTTTCTTCATACTTTCTTTCCCTCTCTCCCTCTCCCTCCTTTTTTCCTTTCTACTTTCCCCTCTCCTTCCTTCCCACATTTACTCCCCCTCTCCTTTTCACCTCCCTCCCAATTTCTGTCCCTCTTTCTCTACCTGCCCCCCTCCTCCCACCACCAATCTTTGTTGACAGAGGTCAAAGACTACAAGAGAAATATGTTAACTACATTGTCAGACATAGTCACTATATCAGTTTTTTTTTCCCCTGAACTATTTTTCATTGTTACGAGGGAGAAAGTTAAGTTTGAAGTTGAAGCTGTGGAGATAATAGCCAGAAATAAATCATGTAAAAAAAGATGTCAATAAAACTCTTTAAAAATAATATATTATTGATACTCACTGTATTTTTCTCCCCTTTAAACATAAGCACAATTTGCCTAAATTATGCATAATTTTAATTAAATATTTTGATTTGCTAATGATCTTAGTTTGATTAGAAGCAAATGTTGATTACAGAAGTCTAAATGGAACTTTTAAAGATGACTTTTAATTTTAAAAAGTCATCCTGTCAAACTAATTAAGAAATAAAATTGGCACATACCAGGAGTTATTTGTTTACCACTTCTGATACAATAAGAAATTGTATAATTTATAAATAATATTCACCATGGAAACCAACTGTGTATATAGAAAATGATGACTTATTTCAGTATTAAGAAGATTTTAAAGGTGAATGAACCTTGTTGAAATCATTAGTTAATGTAGCAGTAGCTTTCAGGTTCTTTGAATTTTTATATCTCTCTAGCTCTGCTCTTCTGCTAGTCAGAAGGGACCTAGATAATTCTGTGCATGTATACTAATACCAATACCATGCATACAAAGCAGACAGATGTATCATAATCTGGCTTGGGTACAGTTGAGACTATGAAAACTCACCAGTCATTCTTGGAGGAGTACCAAGGTGTATAAGAGAAAGTAGCCATTCTGTCAGGTCCAAGGGCAATGGCAGGAGAGCCAGATCATGAAGGAATAATTGGAATCAGAGTGGTAGGCTAGAGACCTGATAAGAAGAACCAACAGACCAATCTGATTGGCTTCTCTGTCTTATTCTTTCTTACTCGTTGGCTATTCACCAGATTTTATAGTGGAAGTTATGGTAAGAGACTAGTATTAGTTCAACAAGTACTTAAAATCTTTATGAAGAACAGACTGAAGGAACTTTTATATGTTTGGTATGAAATAGAAGGCTTGGGGAAGATATCAGATACTAAAATCAAAGTTAGGACTTTTGGGGGCTGAGTCTAAGGATTAGGAGGTTAGATGTGAGATTTTGAGAACATGTATTCTCCTTTCTGCTCTTACCGCAAATTCTGGCATATAGTAGGTGCTGAATAAATGCTTATGCCAGCTAGGTGACACAAAAGATAGAGTGCCAGCCCTGGAATCAGGAAGACTCATCTTTCAGAATTCGGATCTGTCCTCAGACATTACTTAACTTGTATGACCCTGGGCAAGTCACTTAACCCTGTTTGCCTCAGTTCCTCATCGGTAGAATTAGCTGGAGAAGGAAATGGTGAACCACTCCAGTATCTTTGACAACAAAACCCCAAATGGGTTCATGAAGAGTTGGATGCAACTGAATACTAACAAAAATAAATACTTACTGGCTGACTGACTTGTGGAGTCAATCCAAAGTTTGTGGGACCATATTATCCAAATGAGACCAATCTAGTTTTCAGCTTTCTGAAGGAGATTGAGAAGGTTAGTAAAGTTAAAGAGAAAAACAGATACTATATTATTTGTCGATAAACTTTTAAAAATCTTGACTTTTATTAACATAAGCCCAAGCCTGGACACTGAAAACTTTTTCAGGTTTATCACTGTAAAGGCAAAAATAAATGTTTGCTGACTAGAAAGCATCTCTTTTCAGGTCTTAAAATCTTTATATAACTACTGTTTGGTTATTTCATATGGTATAGAAACGTCACACTCCTGAAAAGTTTTACTTTAGTTCTTCATTGTGGTTTAGAGGTGATGCTGAGATCTTGAAGGCTGTGCTGATGGAATATAAAACTTCAGAAGGTTCTACTGTGCTAGAGTGGCTTTGAGTATGGTCCTGGAAACAGACCAAGTTTGCTTTCTGGGAACTACGTAGCTGAGTATGGATAGGAAGATGGAGTAGGAAGAAAAGGAATAAGCATTTATTAAGTACCTCTTACGTGTCAGGCACTATGCTAAGTAGAAATATTATCACCAGTAGACTGGCCTCTTGGTAATGAATTCTTTGGCCATGAAACGAGAGGAAGAATTAGGGTGTCAGACATGATGAGTGCTGAGTAACATATAATTGATTATATTAGACAGGAAAAAGACTAATTACTGATGTGGGAGTGATTCCCGAAACAGATGTCTGTGTAACACATAGTCAGACAACTAGCAGGACAAAGATCAAATTAATATAAAACTATAAGAAAAAGTGATGAAGTAAAAAAAGGTGTTATGTATTTGAAGCAAATCAGTTCTGATATATTCAGGTTACTCCTAATAGGTAATAGAAAGAAGAGTAGGATGCCAACAACAATTATGATGTCATATCCAAGTTTAATGATATCTGTTAAAATCAGTTGTTGTACAGGGAGATGAAAAGAATCTAAAAAACCAGCTAAGTCAACCGTTCAACACTTGACTTGCTTGCCAAATAGAGAAAAATGGCAGCAGAAGGCAAAAACCAGTTTAGAATATGAACTTGTTGGTAAAATCTTGTCAGTAAAGATGATAGAAATTTATGAGCCTCACTGTTTAATAAGACAGATGTAAGCAATGAAAGGTAAACTCAGTTTAAGGAAGCCCAACAAGAGACCTCAATAAGCAAAGTCAACCCATGGGCATTTAAGGATGAAAATGGAAGAAGGACAGCAAATAGAAACAAGGTGGAAAAGGTCTGCAAAGATTGTTATAGTAAACTCGCCATGAAAGACAGTAGAACCAGTGCACTTAGACTTCAATATCATAGTCTTGAATGAGCCTATAACAAGAACGAAGACAGGGAAAATGGCCAGATTAAATCAAGCACACATAGGAAATTCATACTGTTGGCAGCATAATTGAGGGATTGGCTCCTTGGGCATCTGAAAAGGGGAATATAACAGGTAATTTGTAGGGGAATGATCTACATATATTTTACCCTCTGGTTCTAGAATCTCAGGGCAGTTTTCTTTGATAATTTCTTGGAAGATGATGTCTAGGTTCTTTTTTTTGATCATGGTTTTCAGATAGACCAATAATTTTTAAATTATCTCTCCTGGATCAATTTTCCAGGTCAGTTGTTTTTCCAGTGAGATATTTCACGTTGTCTTGAATTTTTTTCATTCTTTTGGTTTTGTTTTATAATTTCTTGGTGTCTCATAAAGTCATTAGCTTCCATCTGCTCCATTCTAATTTTTAAAGAACTATTTTCTTCAGTGAGCTTTTGAACTTCCTTTTGACTAATTAGAATTTAACTAATGCTGCTTTTTAAAGCATTTTTCTCCTCATTGGCTTTTTGGACCTCTTTTGCCACTTGGGTTAGTCTATTTTTAAAGATGTTATTTTCTTCAGCATTTTTTTTTGGATCTCCTTTAGCAAGCTCTTGACTTACTTTTCATTATTTTCTTGGATCATTCTCATTTCTCTTCTCAGTTTTTTCTTCCACCTCTCTTACTTGGTTTTCAGAATCCTTTTTAAGCTCTTCCATGGCCTGAGATCATTGAATATTTTTTTTTTTTTTTGGAGATTTTGGATGCAGAAGCCTTGACTTTTATGTCTTCCTCTGATGGTATGCTTTGTTCTTCCTCATTCTAAAGGATGGAAGAAAATACCTTTTCATCAAGAAAGTAGTCTTCTATAGTATTATGTTTTTCCCCTTTTTTTTGAGCATTTTCCCAGTCAGTTGTTTGACTTTTGAGTCCTTTGTCAAGTGAAAGGTATACTCTAGGGACCTGTAAGTTCTCAGTTCCTCCAAGGTGGTACAATCAAGGGAAAGGAGTTTACTCCTCTCCTGGCCTACGTTCTGGTCTGTGAGCAACCACAAGCACTCTTTTCTGCCTTGGAACTGTGAATAGGATTCCTTCTCAATAGCCACCACCAACTCCCCCACTCCAGCATTCCTCTTCACCCCAGGATTGCTACTCAGAGCTGAGATTCAGATCAGCTGCAAAATCCCCCCAGGGTTTCTAGGCTGAGGGCTTCAAAAGTGGATGCCACTGCCCTGGGGCCAGAGCTGGGAGCAGACCCTGCTCTCACCCAGGTGAAGAACTTTCTTACTGTTCTTTGAAGCTGTCTTTGGCGTTTGTGGAGTGAGAAGTCTGGGAACTGCAGCTGTTACCCATGATTCTGCGCCCTGAAGCCTGCTCCAGTCCTGTCCATGCGTGGCCCAGGCTGGGCTGAACTTTGCTCCGAGCCCAGTGCAATAGAACTTTTCTGTTGGACTTCCAGGCTGTCTTGGACTGGAAATCTTTTTTGCTCTGTCATTTTGTGGCTTCTGATGCTCTAGAATTTGTTTAGTCATTTTTCACAGGTATTTTATGGGCTATGGGGGGAGAGCTAGAACAGGCCCACCCTTCTACTCCGCCATCTTGACTCTGCCCCCAAGATTCTTTTAAAAATACAGCAATAGAGAAGACCTTGTTCCATGGCTCTTTGATCATAAACATTAGATGAGGTATAAAATAGTGAGCAATATGCTTATCAAAGGTATTCACCATGACAGTAGAAGAGATCTAACATGAAGTCCACATTGAATAGCCATTTCCCATGGATAATGATGACATACTGGTTATATCAAATCCAGGAATGTTGCAGAGCCTCCTGGAAGTAATCTATAATAATGGAAAAGAGTTTGCCTTGACAAGTCATATAGAAAAAAACAAAATAAATGATGTCTGTCTGTTGTCCAGGTTATGACATGCAGTTGGATGAACAGCGCTACAGTATTTGTCCATCAGTGTATGTTTCTCTGTGTGTGAATGTATGTATGTGTATAAATGCATTTATATATTTGTATGTTTATATATATGTATATATTTATATGTATATATAAATAAAGGCATGTGGCCTCAAGGTTCCCCACCCCTGGTATAGGTAAATACAAGATGGGGAACAGTGGACTGGATTGTCTTCAAGAAATGGCAGAGTTCCTCTAATGATCTTGAACTTTTCTCAGAAATAGTAGCTCGTCTTTCTGTTTTACCAGTGATGGATAGTTGTGAGACATGGAAGACAGCAGTCAGTGAAGAATTGAAAAATAACCTCATACAGACAAGAGAGACATGTGGTAAGTCTGAATAGGCTGTTAGGTATAACAAATAAGAACTAGAGTAAAGGATGTCATTAAGGAAATGCATCATTGTTATAGATGGGCTAGTCACCTACCCAAGGTAAGAATGACATGTGACAAAAGGATTACTCTAGAGCTCCATTGGCATCCTTGTGGTGTCAGAAGAGGGTGAAAAAGGCCTCCTGTGTGGTGGATGGCCTTTCTGTGGCAAACTTATGGTGGTAATATGAAAGAGTCTCGCAAGATGGATAGACCTGGATGGATTGCAATCCATATCATCAAAATTGATGATGTCACAGATATATTTGAGTCTAGTAACATCAGCCAAACAAGATATGCTAGGAGGATTTCAGACACTGATGCCACCCTTTTCCCATTAGATTGATAAGCGTGGATCTCAGTTCCCATTCTCCTTTTTTTTGCTTGGAGTAGGGATGATAATTAATAATAATAATTACATTTATAGAGCACTTACTATATGCTATAGTAGTGCTCTATATATGCTATAGGTAGCGTTGTACAATTTCTATCTCATCTGAGCCTTACAACCCTGTGAGGTAGGTGCTATTGTTATCTCCATTTTACAGATGAGGAAACTGAGGCAAAGAGTGGTGGGGTCACACAGCCGGTAGTATTTGAGGCTGGATTTGAATTCAACTGTTCCTGACTCTAATCCTAGTGCTGTATCTACTATGCTACCTAACTGCCCACTTGGAATAGGGTAGAGGAGTCAGTAACATGTGACAGTGTTAGCCAGACTTTGGGAAGATAGAACAAGATGAAAAAAAGGACTCTGAACAACTTTGCTTACCTAGATCTAAAATTGGTTTCACCCCTTCTCCGTTTGTCTCTGCTCATCGTCTTGGATAATCCACTTCCATAAAACTTTTAAAATGACTTCATATCTAGTTCTCAGGAAAAGAAGAGAATTCTAGAAGGGTGCAAAGTCTGAGTGTAATTCCTTGCTTTATTTAGTGACACTTCATTAAGATGGAATTAATTATGGGGAATTCCTCAGAAAGTAGAATTTTAGTCCTGGTAACATTCATATGGGGCTAGAGACTGTACTTGTGATTTCACTGGATTAGAGAACTCCTGAATAAGGAAGCTCCTTCTCTCAATGACAGCCACAACTTTCTCTACAACTTCCAGTCTTAGAGATTTGCTTAGAACAGTGGAAGGTTGAATGATTTACCTTTCATATAGCCAGTGATGGGACTTGAACCCAAGACTTCTTCGTTTGTAGGCTAGACTGCCGTCTTCATTGACTGGTGGGGAACCTGTAGCTTCAAGACCATGTGTAGCCTTGAGGCCTCAGGTTCCCTACCCCTGTCTAGGACATTCTATGACATTCTGCCTCTTTAACAGTCATATATATGCACTCTAGAAACCACTAGTCTTGGAATTTGTTTCAAGGATTCCAGATAACAGCCATATCTAGCAAATTGTTACTGGGTTTTCGCTAACAGTTAGGCCATCATCCTTGACAAGATGAATATCTTAGGCAATATTAGGAGATGTATTACTGGCAAACTGGTCCTAGAAACACAGGTTCCAAGTCAGTATTCCTAATTGTGCACACTTTAAAGCTAACGTTATAGGTTTCTTTAGTGGAATTTAATTTGATTTTGCTCCATAAAATCTACTAGATGGTCTTTGTTCATTTCTACCCCACTCCCACCCTCTCAATGTCACTTTAGCAAATATCAGAAAATGCTTAAGAATGTAGAATTCTCTAGATTGGTAAGATTTAGTACACTTTCCAGGTAGCATTCCTTATAAAGCTAAAACACATTTCTAAAATCATTAAGTTCTTTAATAACTAGCATCTCTGAAAGATATTATGGAATGGGAAATATATTTTTTCTTCATCACCTAAGCACAGCTGTCATCTGAACCCTCTGGAATTTGCATAACAGTATTTTTTATCAACTTTATCTAATCTTGAGGCTTTGATGTAGATTTAACGGTTTCACAGTGATTGGTGTAGTTGTGACTGCAATTGGACATTTCTTGAAGAGAGAGGATAGAAAAATCATGTATCATTTAGGAAGAGGGGATAATCAAAAATAATTCCATGTCTTTATTGGCAATGTAGTGAAAATCCAATTGCAATCTAGTAACCAAATAGTATGTATAAAATGAAGATTTCAAGAACTGAGAATAGATGCTTTATAGCCAGCAAGCATTTTTTTCCTTCTGAGTTCAACTTGAAAAAGTAGGCTTGAGTTTATTTTTTTTTCTTTTTACTTTAGAGTTTTCAATAAAAAATTCATCAGCAAGTTCTGTATTGTGACAGATTGTTTTTAGCATTATAATTTATTTACATATTATAATTATTACCCAATATACAGTTCTTTAATTCTGAGAGGAAAGAAGACGAATCAGAAAGGATCCAGGTGACAAAAGTGGAAATAAGAAAGCTATTGCTAAGTATGTTTGAGTTCTTACAAACTAAATTGGTGAGGCTGCATGCAGTAAGTTAGGTCAGAATATTTATGGCTTTCTCTTGCCCTAGAGAAAGGCTTGCCCAATTTCCCAGATTTGATCCTGACATCTAAATATAGCTCTTTTTTTCTTCTAGACCCTTGGGAGTTAGTGGTGCTGTGATGCTGGGGAATAGAACAGTCCAGTGATTTCTCTTTTCTGAGTATTCAGGGATTTGAACAGACATAATTGAAGAGTCTACCTAGAAAACCTGAATTGCTGACTCTTGGTCCTTTCCAGATGCTGAAGATAGGTGAACTTATGCTGGCTGATCTTACTATTCCTTATAGAATGATGGCGGATTTTTTTTGTTTGTTTTTGTATTGTGCATACACTGTTTCTCTTTCCCATCCTCCCCCAACAGACCTACCTTAGTCTTTAGCATTTGGATAATGGTAGAGAAAGAAAAGTTGTTTTTATTCATTTGAATGGAACTAAGGAATAAGGAAATCGTTTCTAAGTCCTAGGAGAAAGGATAGGTAGGGTTTGTTAAAAGCTTTTTGTTTATCTAGGTAACTAATTTTTATGGGAGCTGCTGTTAGAACATTTTGTTTACCGTGTTGAAAAAGAGTAGCTATTTGCTAACATATATATTACCATTTGATTTGCCACTCAGCCTTCTGGTTGCCTGAAGCTGTGTTAGACTTGAATGATAACAGCCTTAATGGTGACAAAATAAAAACGAAAAACAAAAACAGTAAACATGGCTTGTTGAATAAATATGTGTGAGTGAAATGGTTTCTAAAAAAAGTGTGTAGATCCTCATCTCCCTAGGGATACCAAAAAGTAGTATCACTGGCCTATGAAGTTGAGAAAATGTTTGTTACCTAATCCAGTAGATGGACACATATTAGGAGGGAGTGATTCATAGAGAAGGGGTGCCTAAGAGCAAGAGTGAGGTTATTGGAGTTGGGATAATTAGAATTTTGAGCTAAAAATCACTGTCCAGATTTTCATGGAGAATAATGGGACCAATCCAGAATCATTGAATAAGGTGCTTCCCAATCTTTTGCATTCTGGGGTACCCTAGTGACTGTCCAGATTTAGCATGGGGAGGGAGTGGTACCAGCATAAATGACAGACACACTGGAGGGCTAGAGAGAATGAAGAATGTACACTGAACTCCTCAGCAACTGTAGGGGGTGGCATACTGACTCAGAGTTCTCTGCCTACAATCCAGGTTCTTTGCACCTAGGTTTTGATTTGAAAAAATGGGAGAGCATTCAAGTAATAAGGCAAGGGAGTTAGAGCTGTAGTCCCCAAGAAAGCCTGACTTTCTGCTACATTTACTCTAGTTGGGTGTAATGCTTTTCCATTATAGTAAAGGAATTTTTTAATGATAAAAATATTTATTCAATATGTGTCAAATGATAGGCTTTACAGAGGAACTGTGTGTGTGTGTGTGTGTGTATGTGCATCTCCATACGTTGAGTATTTGATAGGTGAGATTTCAGTAAGTCTTTCCTCACTCAAAGTCTAGTATTTTTCCCAGCGATGGTAGCCTAGGTAGAAATGTCAAAAATTGGGGTGGGGTGGGGTGGAATTTTAGGAGGGAAAGAAATCTGGCCTTTACAGATCATTTTCTAAAGCAGATCACCTCACAAACAGAACTGACCAAGAAATACAGATAATGCAAGATACTACCATATTGTCAAAGTGATTTTCCTTTGGGCAAAAGAGGCTAATGCCAGGTACTTGTGAACCTTAGACAAAGGATGGAAAGCCTGTGGTTTTCTTGATATAGGAATTCCTCTAGATGAAGAAACCGAAACCACTGGTACAGGTCAGCAATAAAGTTTTCAATGGTTTCCTGGAACACTGAGATGGTAAATGACTTGCCCAGGGTCACCTAGCCAGTAGATATCAGAGATAGAACTTGAATCATAGCCAAGGTATGTGAAAATTGCAGGTGTTCTCCCTCTTCCCCAAAGCCCCTAATGGAGTCCAAGTCTGTTCTTTGTTCCGTGTTACTGTTTCCCACAGGCTCAGAGCCTTCACTGTAGCTTGTATTAGCTCTTGACTTAAATAATCAATTAGTCAATCAATAAACATTTTTTAGTGCCTGCTGTGTGCCAGATATTACGTTGAGTGCTGGGGATACCAAAAGAGGCAAAAGATAGTCCTTGCCCTCAAGGAGTTCATGCTCTGACTGGGGAAATGAGACATAAAAACACATAAAACAATGAGGGAACAGTACAAGACGGTGCTAAAATGTATGGTGCAGATATAACTTCTGTGGGAAGGAAAAGATAAAGGATAACGACTGAACTTACGATTTTGTTGGTACAAGGAATTCCCAGGTGAGGGAACTCCCTCTGTCAGTGCTGTTCGATGCCTCTTCAACTTAGAGTCTTAAGAGATTTGCCCACAGTTGCCCTTTGCCCAGGATCATGTAGCCATTAGGGGTCACAGGTAGAACTTGAATCTGACTTTGAAGTTGTTTCTCTAGCCACCATGCCAAACTGCCTGTACTAGAAGCAAGGAGGACAACCAGCACTTACTAAGTCCCTACTATGTGCCAGGTGCTATGCTAAGCTGCTTCACAAATGTCATGTCATTTGATCCTCACGATATCCCTGGGAGATAGATGCTATTATCCTCATTTTACAGATGAGGAAATTGAGGCAAACAGAGGTTACATGAATTACCTAGGGTCACATAGCTGCTAATTTGAATTTGAACTTGTGACTTTGTGACTCTAGGCCCAGGGCTCCTTCATCTGCTCTGCCACTTAGTTTCCTTTATTGGTGGTAAGGAAAGAAAGAAATTGAGATAGATCATAATAGTTGGGAAGAGTTTTATTGAGCTGGTGGTACCTGAGCTAGTATTTGAAGGGTTGTTAGGTTAGGTGCACATAGAATAGGGCATGGGAGGGAGTGCAACTCCTACCACTGATGATCACTCAATGGAATTGTCTGAGAAATCAGTCAGTTTTGGCATGAGTGACAAAATAATAGTTATCGATAAAATTATTGTTGCTTCTTGGTAATAAATGCATTCTGAGAGGAGGTGAAAGGCGGGGGGAGAGAGAGAGAGAGAGATAGAGTGTGTGTGTGTGTGTGTGTGTGTGTGTGTGTGTGTGTGTGTGTGTGTGAGGTGAGCATCTCCTCAGACCACTGCCACTACCATACTTAGGATCTTATATGTGACTGATTTTTGGTACCTCAAACTGAATTCAAAGTACATGAAGAAAAGTAGACATCAGATAGCTCCAGGCTTGATTATGGGTTCATGGGATTTAGAGCTGGAAGCTAGATCAATTCACTCATTTATATATGGAAGAGGAAACTGAACCTTAGAAAGGTTGGGTAACTTGCCCAAGGTCGTCCAAGTCCAAAAACTAGTGCTCTTTACATCTGTTTAAGAATTGCTTTAGGGGTAAAACTTTATATTCCTTTTACAGTCTGTGAGAAAGAATTTTTAGCAAATTAATTTTCTTTCTCTGGAATCTTTCTTTCCCACTCCTTGATTTCATTCTCAGTGTGTTATAATGAGCCTGGCAACACCATTGATCCCTGTAGTCTCCTCAGGCACCTTTGGACTTCTTTGAGAGCTAAGTCAAGACAGATTCTGATTATATACTTCAAATGTTCTTGGTAACTGTCTTGGGCTAGAGCTTGCAAAATCACTACGAGATCGGAGGTTGGCTGCTTATGTTTTCAAAGGTCTGAAAATGGTCAGTGTGCTATGTAGTTGAAAACTCAGAAAAAAAAGCAAATCAGGTTGTGCTATTATTTTCTGCTGTGCTTTGTGCTATTATTTTCTGCTGTGCTATTATTTTCTGCTGTGCTATTATTGTAAAAATGGGGGAGGGAAATTGCTTGCTTTTGTTTTTTCAGAAGAACATTTGCCAGTTGGAGCCTTGCAGACAATTGTATTTTGGAGGCCTTTAATTGAGCACCAAAAGGTTATTGCAGAAGATAACATAAGGGAGAGACCATAAAGAAGAAAATTTGAAACTCAGTAATAGAAAGCCATGTGAAGACATAGGCATCATGCCAATTAACTGGGTGCTTAGAATAAATAGTTTGGAATTAAAGGAGCAGTTGCCAACTTCTTGGTCTTGCTTGTCTTGTTTCTTAAGGAGACTGGGGAGGAAAAAATAGTAAACCCCAAGTTATCTTAGATTTGGTTGTAAGGCATAGTTCCCATTCATTATAATCATGCATTTAAATGTTGGTTGAGTATTTCAATTTATTTTTTTATAACAAGGGCAGAGGAATTATTAAACTTTATATTTATATAGTGGCTAAAATAATGCATATATTTTGAGGAAAATTGATTATCAGGGTGAAAACATAGAAAGAACAAACATTTCTTTCATTAATTCAGTACAAATTTGACAACTTCTTATGTGCTAGATTCTGGAGGGGGAAAGGGAAGATAAAAAAAAGACAGTGGAATATGGTTTATACCTTTAAGGTTCTTTCTGTGTGGTTGGGAAGACAAGATGTGCAGATGTGAAATTTAATATACAATACAAGGAGAATATGTGATAATATACCAAATTAGGATACAGATGAGAAGTGCATTTGCCTTTTTCTTCATTACCCAAACATTCTGGCTGTCATGAAATTGAAGTTCTTTTGAGTTGGTCAGGTTCATTATCTGCATGACTTTCATAGCCATCATATTTCTTCAATGAAACTGACTTTATTTGGTTAACAAAGATAGGGAAAAAATAATGAAGCTTTGTATTTTGGGGATGGGTTCAATATAATGAAATACACCAGGAAGCCATCTGTGGGAGGCAGTTCTCTGGGTCACTGCCTTAAAGTGGTATGACCTCCCTTTACAGTTTCTTTCCTTGGCTGAGGGGGTGGGTTGGTGAAAATGCCACAAATCAATATGGAAATCGATTTTTGAAAGACTTCCATCATTAGAAATAGATCAGAGTTGACTCACACAGATGTGAGGCAGAAGAAATAGTTTTCAGTAGTGGTAGATATTCTCCTGTTGCCAAATTATAACTGCATTTTAATATTTTAGGTCTATGTTCCACAGTGAGGCAAATTTCAATGCTGATGGGGGAACATCAGCTCAGAAAGTCTAGAAAATTTACTCAGTTTCTTGTGCAGCTTCAGACATCTGATCTGAATTAGGAGATCTGGTATGGCTAGTTCCCAGGTTATTCCTGGGTCTGGGTTGCTCTAGGGTTGTTTTAGGAGGGGTGAGTTTATTATAATATGGGACGTGGGATCTGACTCAGCATGGAGTTCCCTTCCGGTATCTTTAGAGAGATCTTGAACTCTCCTGTTGACTCTGAAGTATATATTTTCTTGAGTGGTGCGTCAGTCTGGTTACCTTTCATCTACTATGTATTTATCTTCTGTGCTATACTTCATATATATTGTCTCCTCTGTTCAAATGTAAACTACTTGAGGGCTTTTTCTTTGTGTCCTTAATGCTGAGCACAGTGCTTATGTAGTAAGCACTTAATGCATATTGATTAATAAATTGTTATAATGCCTTACTCCAAATCAAGAACACCTGGATTTAAGTAGGAATCAGGAAGACCAGCATTCAAATCATACTTTAGAAACTTAATAGTTATGTGACCCTGGGCAAGTCACTCAGGCTTTTCAGGCTTTAGTTTCCTCATCTGTAAAATAAAGGTTGGACTCTTTGACCAGTAAGGTCCCTTTTAGTTCTACATCTATGATCCTGTGATTGCTGATTTTTCCTGTATTTGGCCATTGGGTTTATTGTCAGACTGACATAAATTTTTCATAAATTCTAAATTTACTTTATAATTTTTGAAAAAGCTGAGTAAGTTCCCAGAATGGCATATGTTATTTCTATATCCTTTTGACAATGAGAAGAGACATATAAGATTAGAGGAAATACTGCTTTACACAGTATATATAATTTAATAAGTATATGGAGCTCCCTTTTCTGCAGTGGCATAAACTAGAGGGAGCCTTTGGTAATTGCACTCCACACCCCTCCATAGTTAGTACTCTCCTCAAATTATTTTGTAATTACTTGTCTCTCTATGTATCATATTCTTGCCCACAGAATATGCTAAATGCGAGGGTGCAGACTATTTCTTATTTTTTTTTGTTTTTTGGAGACCATGTCTTCTTAAAAAAAAATTAACAAGCATTTATTAAGTGCCTACTATATACCAGGCATCGTGTTAAGTGTTTTTGCAGATATTTCATTTAATCCTCAAACCAACCATGTAGTAGGTAGTAGGTGCTGTTAATATTTCCATTCTTTTTTTTAATATAAATTTATTTATTTAACTTTTTACATTCATTTTCACAAAATTTCCAAATTTTCTCTCCATTTATGCCCTCCCCCCACCCCAATACACCATGCATTCTAATTTTCCCTATCACCAATCTGCCCTCTCTTCTATCATCCCTCCCTTCTCTTGTCCCCATCTTCTCTTTAATCCTGTAGGGCCAGGTGACTTTCTATTCCCCATTAACTGTATTTCTTATTTCCTAGTAGCAACAACAATACTCAACAGTTGTTGCTAAAACTTTGTGTTCCAAATTCTCCTCATCCCTCCCTCCCCACCCATTCCCTTTGGGAAGGCAGGCAATTCAATATAGGCCCTATCTGTGTAGTTTTGCAAATGGCTTCGATAACAGTCGTGTTGTGTAAGACTAACTGTATTTCCCTCCATCCTCTCCTGCCCCCCATTGTTTCTATTCTGTCTTTTGATCCTGTCCCTCCCCCAGTGTTGACATCAAATTGCTCCCTTCTCCCATTGCCCTCCCTTCCATCATCCCTCCCTCCTTGCTTATCTCCTCCCCCACTTTCCTGTATTGTAAGATAGGTTTTCATACCAAAATGAGTGTGCATTTTACTCCTTCCTTTAGTCGAATGTGATGAGGGTAAACTTCTTGTTTTTTTCTCAGCTCTCCTCTTTTTCCCTCCACTAAAAAGTCTCCTGCTTGCCTCTTGAATGAGAGATACTTTACCCCATTCCATTTCACCCTCTCTCCTCCCACTACATTTCTCTCTCACCGTTTACCTTAATTTCTTTAAGATATAGTCGCATCCTATTCAATTCACTCTGTGCTCTCTGTCTCTGTGTGTGCATGCATGTGTGTGTGTGTGTGTGTGTGGTCCCACCAACTACCCAGATACTGAAAAGTTTTAAGAGTTCCAAATATTGTCTTTCCATGTAGGAATGTAAACAGTTCACCTTTGGTAAGTCCCTTATGACTTCTCTTTGCTGTTTACTTTTTCATGCTTCTTCTCATTCTTGTGTTTGAAAGTCAAATTTTCTTTTCAGCTCTGGTCTTTTCATCAAGAATGCTTGAAAGTCCTCTGTTTCATTAAAAGACCATATTTTCCCTTGAAGTATTATACTCAGTTTTGCTGGGTAGGTGATTCTTCTTTGAGTCCTAGTTCCTTTGACTTCTGGAATATCCTATTCCATGCCCTTCGATCCCTTAATGTAGAAGCTGCTAGATCTTGTGTTATCCTGATTGTATTTCCATAATACTGGAATTGTTTCTTTCTAGCTGCTTGCAATATTTTCTTCTTGACCTGGGAACTCTGGAATTTGGCTACAATGTTCCTAGGAGTTTCTCTTTTTGGATCTTTTTCAGGCAGTGATTGATGGATTCCTTGAATACTTATTTTGCTCTCTGGTTCTAGAATCTCAGGGCAGTTTTCCTTGATAATTTCATGAAAGATGATGTCTAGGCTCTTTTTTTGATCATGGCTTTCAGGTAGTCCCATAATTTTTAAATTGTCTCTCCTGGATCTATTTTCCAGGTCAGTTGTTTTTCCAATGAGATAGTTCACATTCTCTTCCATTTTTTCATTCTTTTGGTTTTGCTTTATGATTTCTTGGTTTCTCAGAAAGTCATTAGACTCCATCTGTTCCATTCTAATCTTGAGAGAACTATTTTCTTCAGTGAGCTTTTGAACCTCTTTTTCCATTTGGCTAATTTTGCTTTTGAAAGCATTCTTCTCCTCATTGGCTTTTTGAACCTCTTTTTCCAATTGAGTGAGCCAATTTTTCAAGGTGTTATTTTCTTCAGCATTTTTTTGGGTCTCCTTTAGCAAGGTATTGACCCATTTTTCATGCTTTTCTTGCATCTCTCTCATTTCTCTTCCCAGTTTTTCCTCCACCTGTCTAACTTGATTTTCAAAATCCTTTTTGAGCTCTTCCACGGCCTGAGCCCACCGGACATCCACTTCGAATGTCTGGGATAGAGAGGCCCTGACCTCCACGTCTTTCCCTGATGGCAAGCATTGTACTTCTTCATCAGAAATGAAAGAAGGAAGGAACATCTCTTCCCCAAGAAAGTAGCTCTCTATGGTCTTATTTTGCTTCCTTTTTCTGGGCATTTTCCCAGGCAGTTACTTGACTTCTGAGATTCCTCTCCACCCCTGCCTAGATCTGCCCAGCTAGTGCTTGGGATCTGAGATTCAAATGCTGCTTCCCAGTCTCAGGGCTTTCCGTGGTGGGAGTGGCTGCTATTCAATGTGAGCTTAAGTTCTGGTGCTGGGGTGGGGGCAGGGCCACCGCCCAGGCTCAGTTTCCTCAGGGGGTTTATGCAGAGACCTTCGGTTAATGGAGCTCCTGCCTGCTGCTCTGGGAGTTCCGGGCTGCCACTGCTGCCTCTGCCGCTGCCTCCCGAGGGGACTCAAGTCACGGAGACACCCCGCTCCTCTCTCGGCCAGCCCAGATGTCTCTCTCACTGACCTGTAGAGCCTGTGGGTGGAGGGACCTTCTCGGCCGCCGGAGGTTCTGTCCCTGAAGCCTGCTTGGATCTGCTCCTCTGGGGCCACACGGCCAGGACAGCACAGGGGTGGGCTCTGCTGTGCGGAGCGCGACGGATCCCTGGGGACAGCTCTCCAGGGCTCTCTGGAACAGAAATCTCTTTCACTGTGTTTCTGCACAGGTTGCAGTGCTCCAGAATTTGTGGGGAGTTCTTTTTACAGGAAATTTATGGGCTGTGGATTTGGAGCTAGCATACGTGAGTCTTTCTACTCCGCCATCTTGGCTTCTCCCACAGAAGGATACTTTTTAAAAAAATCAAAAGAAATTATATATTCATGTTGATGTATAGTCATAGACATGAAGCCTTATTTTAAAGGTAGCTAGGTGGTTCAGGGGATAGAACACTTAATATTTCCATTCTAAAGATGAGGAAACTGAGGCACATTGAAGTTAAGTGGTTCACCCAGTTACACAGCTCATAAGTATCTGAGGCCATATTTGAACCCATATCTTCCTGACTCAGAATCTGAGGTTCTGCTCACTTCATGACCTAGCTGCTCCAGATATTCCCAGTGGAAATTTCTGTTGAACTGAATACACTTACTCCACTTTATTCCTATATATGAGCCGCACAGCATGGTGCAAGGACTAGAGAGCATTCCTGGCAGTGAGGATGTCTTCCCTCTAATACATACTGGCTTTGTGACCCTGGGCAAACTGCTTAACCACCTAGCTGTCCCACGTAACTCTAATGCTATAAGTGGCAGAGCAGGTAGAGAACCTGCAAAATAGTACAGAAAATAACAAAGGGCAGTACCTATCTGGTATGAACAGTAGATGCTATTAGTAGACTTTTCTACTACACCCTTCATGGGGCCCTGTGTATTGACAGGCCCAAATCCTATTCTCTTCTCTGCATAAGCCCTCCACTCTGGTCAGCCTTGTCTCCTTTTACCCAAGAAGCTCTTCCCCCTTCTTAGCCTGATGCAAGGGATGCCTCCTAGGCTGCTGTTTTCTGCCCATCAAAATGCCACTTATCTTTCATACTCCAGTTTAAATCTCAACAAGTAGCAAATTTTCAGAGGATGTGAAACTGGCTGATATAGCTTACGTGTCATGGCAGATTTAGGAGCCAAAAAGTTTTCTATAGTCCTGAAATATGGGATAAATCAAGTAAGATGAAGTTTAAACTTAAAATGTTGAATTTTATTTTTAAGTTCAGGTGTTCATCTGTTCAAATACAGGATGGGACAATCATAGCCAATGTTCATTTGGGGTGGAGGAAGATCTTGGGATTTTAGTGGACCTCAAGCTCCGCTGAGTCAGAGGTGTGATTTCTTAGCTTAAAAGAAAGCAAATATGCTGTTCTGCATTCATAGAAATGTAAGATTAGTTTCTATGTATTCTGCCTTGCTCAGACTACATCTAATATCTGCCCTCTGTATTTTTGAAAGAATGTCAGCAAATTAGATTGTCTTTAGAGGAGGCCTACAGGAATGATGAAGGCACTCAGATGATACCTTGCCATGTGCTCAGTCTGCTGAAGGAACTGGGAATGTCTGGTTCAGAGGATCAGGGTGTGACAGGTGATATCTTCAAGAGTTTGAAAGAAGTAGTCTTTTGGAAGAAGCGTTAGTCCTTCTTAAGCTGCTTCCAGAAGTAGATGGGATTTGGAGTGGATGGAACACAGCAGATGCTCAAGAAATATTCATTGAATGGAGTTACTTTGAAACTGTAAGAATGCATAGACCACTTGATTTTTGAGGAAGAGGTTTGCTTTTCTTTGGGAAAATAGGCGCCATGTTCAAGTGCAGAGAATTTATTTTAACTTTTCCATGCAGGTTTAGTGTTTGGATTTAGACAGATTTCTGGTTAATATAAAAAGGAAGGGGGTATTCATAACATTGGAACAGAACTATAGTTTGGAAACATTCTTTGATTAAGTGTCTGCTGTGTGCAAGGCACTTTACAAATGTCTCATTTTTTCACAACTCTAAAGGGTATGAGCTATTTCATTACCGTCTCTACTTTATAGTTGAGGAAGCTGAGGTAGGTAGAAGTTCATTGACTTGTTTGGGATCATACAGCTAATTAGTGTCTGAGGCTAGAACACTTTAGTATTCATATCAGGCCCAGCACTTATCCACAGCAACACGTAGCTGCTATAGGAGAATGGACTGCTTTAGTAGGTCAAGACCATTTCTGGAGGTCTTCAAGGACTTTTCAGGGATTTTTGCACAGGGTGGGTTTTTGTTCAGGTAGATAATTCATTTCTATTCTAACTCAGATTAGTTCAACAAATATGTATTAAGTGATTACTGTGAAATAGTTTCTTCCCCTAAGTAGCTTAGAGTCTCCTGGAGGGACACATGTATCATGTGTAGAGACAAGTAAATACAAGCTAATTTGAAGAGGATAAGGGCATTAACAACTTGGGGGCAAAGGGGCTGAGGGGAGGTTTCATGGAATGGTTAATCTGCCTGAGCTGACCCTGGAAGGATAGTAAGGATTCTGAGAGGTAGAGATAGTGAAGGAGTCCTTCCTAGCTCTGGAGAATGACTTCTATAAATGTATGTTGGTAGGAGTTGGAGTAACCTGAGAAAAGGCTGGAATAGTCTGGAACCTATGAAGGACCTTTAATGCCAGGCTGAAGAGTTTGGTTTTCTCTTGGAGGCATCATCCACAAATTTTTCCTAGCCTCCCCATAGCATCTTCTTTATACCAAATATGTAATACCATTTGTCGTTTTCTGGACTATTTTGTATTATTATTTGTTGTTTATTTTTATTTGACTTTCTTTTTGTTGTTTGGCTTTTCATATTAATCATAAAATAATAACCTTTTAGAACAGGAAGAGACTTTTTCTAACCTTTATTTCAGATGGATGAGAGAAGTTTAGAGCCACCAAGTGACATTTTCAGTGTTTCATGTGTGCCAGAGTAAGCATTTGAACCCAGGTCCTCTGACTTGGGTCATGTTATGTGGGCATGTCCTGAGACAGGGCTTCACACAGAAGTTTATACCTACATTTCATGGAGATCTTCAGGAATTATGTCACTGTAGGCTGATTGTGGGAGTTTGGGCCCTGGGACTCCTCCTGTAGAACATCTTTGCTCTCTCTACCCTGCAAAAACTTGTTTTTTTCCCCCCAACACACCATACCTTTCCCATGTCCCCGTGTTTATTCATATTTAAATGTTTCCCGTTTGTAAGTAGTTTCTGTATATGTTACATCTTTTCCATCAGATTATAAGCCATTTGCTAGGTCGTACAGCTGATAGAGTGTTGGCTTTAGGGTCAGAAAGACCCGAGTTCGAGTCCTCCCGCAGACTTGGGAAATCCTCTTAAGCACTCTCTCCAGCCTCAGTTTACTCTTCTGTGTAGAGAGGATAAAATAGCACCTACCTTGCATGTTGTTGTGAGAATCAAAAGAGATAACATAAATCTTAAAGGGCTTTATAAATGTGTGCTATTAGTTTATTATGCCTTATTGCCCCAAATTGTCTAGCTTAGTGCCCTGTGCACAGTAGGTACTTAATAAGCATTTGTTAGGTTGATTTACTTTTGCAAGGATTTGTAAGTACATAAAGGCTACTTCATTTTTAAAGAGGAGGCTTCTTTTTCTTTGGAAAGGCAGGAGCCTACTTGGATATGGGGCTTAGTGGTCTGCAGAATGGTCTGTCTTTGTTGGCCTTACAGAAAACAACAAAAAGAGTGGTGGTAAAATAACCAGACTATTGCTCTTCCATTGATTAGTTTGGTAGGGCTACTGAGGCATTAACCTACTAATGGGACTGTCAGGAAATCAGATTAGCTTTCATTTTCCATCTTTTCTTTTAAACTTTGGGTGATTATAAGTAGCTAAGAATTTGTAAGTGAAATTACATACAATATTACTAGTTTTAGTTAGTTAACACTCACCCACACAGTGGCAATTACATGCTTTTCTGCTTTTTTAAAGTTCATTTATTCCTAGGGATTTAGAAGTTATGGGCAATTTGAAGGTGATTTCCTTTGGTTCCTTTCCTCCCCTCCTTTTCTATTGTGTGGCTATCTTCTTGTCTTGTTCATATTTAATAGAAACAAGCATGCTCTAATGATGCAGAATAGAAATAGTAAAAATACTTATACCTTATTCTCAAACATAATGAGAATGTAGTTTTTTAAAATTGAGTTTGTGGACTTAAAAAAAATTATGTTCATTGTACATTCAGGAACATCATTATTACTTTTTATGTAACAGGTCTGTTTGAAGTTGTTTTCCAAATAAATGACCTAAGGCTGCAGAACATGTATTTTGTCATAGAAAATGATACTTCCAGATGTTTTCTTCATCTCATTTGTGATTTTATACTAAACAAAAAATATCTGATTATCTTTCTCTAACAACCTGCATTTCTCTGAATTTGAAAAATCAGTTCAAATTTAATAACATTTTAACTCTTGGTTTGAACACTTGCTAGTGCAAGCTATTTCACTTTTATCTACTAGTACAGCTTGGTCTCACTTCAGGAAAAATTGATATCTAGATGTATGCATATTTTGTCAAACAGATAAATCAAAAGATCACTGCTTATATGACAGGACTATGCCCTAGTCAGAAAGATTCCATTAAATACTATATTTCTTAACTTTTTTCTTAAGGGGAATTGGATGTGGGGGTGGGGTGGGAGGGTTTCTATGGGATGTTAAGGTGATGAAGTTCAGAAGGCAGAATAACCGTAGTCATAAGATCATAGACTTAGTACTGCAAGTGAATGTTAGAAAACTCTTCCAACTCCTCCACTGAGAGATGAGGAAACAGAGACCCTAAAAGGTTAAAGTGATTTCTCCCAAGGTGTCTAGATCAAGATACCAACCATTCTCTTTTGACTGTCAGTCCATTCCTAGATGATAGAAACCCCTGACAGTTGAAAATCTGTTAGAAATGGTAACGTGTCTTGAAAACTTTGCTGCTTCAGTAAGAATAATAAGTCATTGTATAAATGTTGTCTTGTGGAATAGAGGAAGAAGTGCTAGGCTTAGATTTGGTTGAGACCTGGGTTTGAATTCTGCCTCTGATGCAAATTCAGTTCAACAAAAAATTCTTGTACACCTGTTATGTGAGAGGTACTGTGCAGGGTCAGGGGGACACAAAGAGTATATTCTACTGGTTGTATGACTATGGAAAAGTCACTTTTAACTTTTTTATCTCTTATTTCCTCACTTTCCTTTAAGCTTTGGTAGATTAAAGCTACACTAAGATTTTTGGGATGCCCTGTGTGTGTGTGTGTGTGTGTGTGTGTGTGTGTGTGTGTGAGAGAGACCTATCTATGTTTTACAAATATGTATGTAATAAGAGGCACATCTCTCTATGTAGATATAGAGATCTCTATAGCTGTCTATCAAATCTATACATAAAGAAGTTACATTACTAACAAGGATGTTATTATTTATGCATCTCTAGGGATCAAAGTTATTTTATCTTTCATGGAATGAGTAAAACTATGTACAAACCTGCAGATTAACAAAAGTTGGTTTATTTTGCAGGAGGTATTTCACATAATTGCTGGGGAAAAAGATGTAAGTAGTTGCAGATACTTGAAAAGGATACCAGGTGCTGTAATAATTCTGCTACATCTGCCCCTGCTTACCTGAATGAAATTGACTTCTGGAGGAGCAGGAAGACTTTCTGTCTTGTGTGCCTTTAATGATGAGCTTTTATCGGGTATGCCAGCAGGCAGCCTCATTTTGGGGAATCTGGGAAAATAAAATGTGCTCCTCTTTTCCCCAGGCCCTTTGAGAGGAAAAGGGGCAGAATATTATGTCTGAGAATCTCACATTTTAGAGATTTGAAAATAATAATAGAAAATCATAAATGTTCTTCAGTTTACAAAGCATTAGGGGCTATTTGTATGCAAAGCACTATATGAGGCCCTGCAAATCCAAAGATAGGTCACAGAATTTATAGTGTGAAGGGACCTCAGAGATCATCTTGTCTAATCGGTAGCTGGCTGAGACACTCTGCTATAATATTCCCAACAAGTGGCCTCTGCTCAAAGATTTTCAGGGAGAGACTACTCATTACCTTCCAGTTAGGCCATTCTACTTATAAGCAGCTTTAATTGTGAAGTTTCTCTTTATATCGTACTTATATCTGAAGCTTGGCAACTTCCACACATTACCCCTAGTTTTGCCCTCTAAGGCAAAGTTCTGTGAGCAAGTCTGTGGTGGAGGAGGGTGACTCTAATTATGGTAGCTCGTGAGTTGCAGGGAAGCTTTGTGTCTCTGACCTACCTATCCCACTGGCCAGTCTGTTTTTCTTATCTCCATTTTTGTCCTACCCTTCCATCATCCACTCTAGGATTTGACAGACCACAAGCTCACAATTTAATAGAAGCAGCTTAGCACAGGATCTGGTATATAGGAGTCACTTAATAAATATTTTATGATGGGCTGACTGATGAGAACATGTACACAATTAACTTGAACAAGGAAGTGTGAGATAAATCCAAAGGGCCATTTCAATAGTCAACAGTCAATAATCAGTAAACATTCATCAAGAGCCTATTTTGTGCCTGGCACAATGCTAAGCAAAAGATAGTCACTGCCCTGAAGGAGCTCACAATCTAATGGGAGTAGACCATACTTAAAAAGAGAGTGAAAAGTAGTGGAAAGGGTTATAGGGTGAGTGAGATGAGAGAGGCTATACATGAAGTCTTGCAGTCAAGTAGGAAATGAGGAGGTGACTTCCTGGACTTCCTCCTCAAATAGAGCATCTGGCAGGAGCTTTCTGATGTCTACACTCCACCTTCCCTAGTCAGAGAGAGAGAGGTCCAAGCAACAGGAAGTTACTAAGGAGGTATCAAGGAAAAATTCCCTGAGAAATCTGAGGAAAGAGAGATCACTTTTAGTGAAGTCGTGAGTTGGGCCTTGAAGAAATTTTAAATACCCTAATTTGGGGGACAGGATGGGGAGAGGAGGTCAGTTGAGGCATATAGATGAGCAAAGGCACAGGGATGGAGAAGGGCAGGATGAGAACAAGTAGTTCAGTTTGTTGGGAATATAGTATTTGTGAAGGGGAGGGGTATGACAGAGTTAGAAAGGGTTGTAGATGGCCTTGAATGTCAGGATTAGAAATTTATACTTCCATAGGCAATGGGGAGTTGAGAAGAAGAGATGGATTTGAAAAGTATAGTAGTAGTAGTAGAATCAGTAGGACCGAGCCAGTGAATTCAGTGTTGGGGGAAAAGGAGAAGTCAAATATGACCCTGAGGTTATGCATACTTATATATAACACTGAGGATAGTGAGATTTTCAGCAGAAATAAAGATATTAAAAGGGGTGTTAATACCTTGAGTTTAAAGTGTTTGGAAAATATCCAAGTAGAAATAACTAACAGGCAGCTGGAAAAATAGGACTGGAACTCCAGGGAGAGGATTAAAGGTATACATAAAGATTTTATAGTTCACTGCATTGAAGGTGATTGAAACCCTGAGAGTGGATGAGGTTACCAATGGAGAGAAGGGAGAGAAGACCAAGGTTAGAATTTTGGGAGAAACTCCTATTCAAGGAAGAGGAGAATGTGTAGCTTGCAAAAAGATAGAGAAGGAACCATAATAAAGATAGGAGGCAAATAATAATAGTTTCTATTTATATAGTATTATATTTAATTTTATTTTTTAAAATAATTTTTTTCATAACATCACCATAGTAGCTCATGTATTTCTTCTCTTCCCCCAGAGCCATCCCATATGAAAAATAATGGGGATTTTTTAATAGAGGAAAAAAATCAGCATAACTGATGTATATATTGAGAAAGTCCCAAAACATGTGTAGTGTGTAATACCTACTCCACAAAGGAGTGCATTGGGGATATTTTGTCCTATCTTTTCATTCTAGTACTGCTTGATCTTTGTAATTTTGTTAGACTTACTTTTGTTTTTTTGGTATATCATTGTTCTTTCCACTTACATTATTGTAGTTCCTGTGTATATTGTATGTTTCTTGACTCTGTTTGCTTTATTCTACCATCGAGGTCAGGTAGCCAGACAAAAATCAAGGCGATTGGAGATTTCCCAAGATACAGTGGATGATCTTGGCATCTTTGCTGTCTGACCATGATCTGAGTGCTTTACAGTGTCAATTTCTACCGCATTTGTGGATCATAGGAACACATTTGCTCACATCTACCCATTCTACCAGCGGAAGTATTTACATAATTAGGGTAGACATACCTCTAACTCACTGATGGTTTTGAGGCCTGTTGGTTATCCTAACTGTCAAGACTGTTTTACTGGGGTGTGGCTGCTGTGCATGCTACAGTTTCTTGGAGCCATAGGTGAGAGTTGGTGACAGATGGACACCAAAGGTGGATGAATAGCCCTGGAAAGGGTCTGGCAAGCCTTCACACCTTCTTTGAACATCAGCCCTACACTATCCATAAATGAAATTGTTGGTTACCAAAAGTGGAGAAATTTTAAATGCTGTGGATAAGATCAATTATCTTGCCAGTATATTTCTCAGGGAGGTCCACATAGACGATGAGGTTGACTCACTATCAGAGCTAACTCAGTGTTTCAGAGGTTTCATAAGAAATGGTGAGAGAGAAAAGGTATTAGGCTGCATACACAACTGAAGGTCTACAGAACCATTGTCATGACTCCACTCTTGTATGCCTGTGAAGCCTAGACAGTCTACCTGTGCCATACCAGAAAATTGGATCTCTTCCATTTGAATTGTCTTAGGAAGATTCTGAAGATCACCTGGCAAGATAAGGGACTGGACACTGAGATCCTCTCTTTAGCTGAGCTGTCAATCATTCAAGTTATGCTACAGAGAGCACAACTCTGATGAGCCAGCCCATGTTGTCTGAATGCCAAACATCTCTTTATGTAAAAGACTATTTTATGGAGAATAAGCACAAGGCAAGCAGAGATCAGAAGAAGTGGTATAAAGACAGTTTCAAGGTTTCTCTGAAGAGCTTTGGTATTGATGGTGAGACATGGGAGACACTGGCAATGGACTGCTCAGCATGGCATGCCCACATCAAAGAAGGCACTGTGCTCTATGAGCATGAAGAATTGCAGTAGCTCAAAGAAAATGTGAGATGTGCATATCTAGAGACCTCTCCATCCCAAATGTTCGTATGAACTGTTTGTGTCCAACCTGGGGTAAAGCCCTTGGAATTCGTGTTGAATTGATCAGCCATAGTCAAATATGCTTTTCCTTGACCCTGACATCTTGGTGTCTCTTCAGATGTGAAGGACAAACAACGGTTTCACTCTGTATCAGTTCATATATGTCTTTCCTGGCTTCTCTATATTCATCACATACATAATTTCTTGGAGTGCAGTAGCATTCTGTTACACACACATACCACATTTTATTTAGCCATTCCTTAGTTAATGGGCATCTACTTTATTTCCAATTCTTAACTGTCACAAAAAGTACTGCTAAAACATTTTGAAATATGTGGGAGTCATTTTATTATTGATGGCTTCCTTGGGGTATAAGCGCAGTCATAGAGTCTCTGGTTCAAAAGATATGGGTGTATTTTTTTGGTCACTTTATTGGCATAGTTCCAAATTGCTTTCCAAAATGGTTGTACAATTTTACAAATTCACCAAGAAAGCATTAATTTGCCCATCTTCCCATAACTCATTCACACTTGCCATTTTTGGGTAATTTTTACCAATTTGCTACGTGTGAAGTGAAATCTCCAAATTAGTTTGATTTGCATTTCTCTTATTATTAGTGATTTGGAGCACTTTTTTTTTGTATAAAAAGTTTTATACATCCAATACATAATTAATATAGCCACTTTTGTTATAAATTCATATTATATTGAATTGTGTATTATTATATATTATTTTTTATATTAATTTTATTTTCAGTGTTCTACAATTACTACCATATAACTTAGATTTTTCCCCTCCCTCCCCACTACCTCCCCACGCCCTCCCCAAGGTGGCATACAATTTTATATAGGTTCTACACATACATTCCTGTTAAATACATTTTCACTATAGTCATGCTGTGTTAAAGAATTATAATGAATGGGAGAAATCATATAGCACAGCAAAATGTAATACACACAAAAATGACCTGCTATATTCTGCAATTGAATTTCATAGTTCTTTCTCTGGATGTTGAAGGTGTTTTGCCTTAAAAGACCATTGGGAATTTTTTTAAGTCCTTGCATTGCTATAAAGATCCAAGTCTACCAGAAAAAGCTCTTGCATGCTGTGGTTGTTGCTGTGCACAAGATTCTCCTGGCTCTGCTCCTGTTGCTCAGTATCAGTTCATATAAATCTTTCCAGGCCTCTCTGAAGTCTTCCTATTCATCATTTCATAGCACAACAGTATTCCATTACATTCATATACCATAATTTATTCAGTCATTCCCCAATTAATGGGCATACCCTTGATTTCCAGCTTTTGACCACCACAAAAAATGCTACTATAAATACTTTTGTACATGTGGGACCCTTTCCCATTTTTATGATCTCTTGGGGATACAGTCCTAGAAGTGGTATTGCTGGGTCAAAAGGTATGCATATCTTTGTAGCCCTTTGGGCACAGTTCCAAATTGCTCTCCAGAATTAGTGTTCCAACTCTCCCACATCCTCTCCAACATTTATCATCTTCCTGTTCTGTCATGTTTACCAATCTGATAGGTGTGATGTAGTACCTCAGAGTTGTTTTGATTTGCATTTCTCTAATCAAAAGTGATTTTGAGCATTTTTTCATATGACTATAGATATCTTTAATTTCTTCCTCTGAAAATTGCCTGTTCATATCCTTTGACCATTTGTCAATTGGGGAATGACTTGTATTTTTGTACATTTGACTCAGTTCTCTATATATTCTAGAAATGAGGCCTTTATCACAAGCATTAGGTGTAAAAATCTTTCCCAGTTTTCTATATGCCTCCAAATCTTGGTTGCATTGGGTTTGGTTGTACAAAAACTTTTCAGTTTAATGTAATCAAAATTATCCATCTTGCACTTCATAATGCCTTCTATCTCTTCTTTAGTCAAAAATTCTTCCCTTATCCATGAATCTGATAAATATAGTATTCCTTACTCCACCAATTTTTCCATAGTATCAATCTTTATAACTAGATCGTGTAACCATTTAGATTTTATTCTTGTGAAGGGTGTCAGGCATCGCTCTATGCCTAGTTTCTGCCACACTGTTATTCAGTTTTCCCAGCAATTTTTGTTAAACAGTGAGTTCTTATCTCAGAATCTGGGATCCTTGGCTTTATGAAAGAGTAGATTGCTGTATTCATTGTCTACTGTGTCTTGAGTACCTAGCTTGTTCCACTTGTCTACCTTTCTTTTTCTTAGCCAGTACCAAGTAGTTTTGATAATTGCTGCTTTATAATATAATTTGAGATTTGGTAGCGCTAGGCCACCTTCCCTAGCATTTGTTTTCATTAGTCCCCTTGATGTTCTGGACCTTTTGTTCTTCCAGATGAATTTTGACACTATTTTTTCCAGCTCTAGAAAATAATTATCTGATAGTTTAACTGGCATAGAACACTTTTTAAAATGTAGTTGTGAATACTTTGCAGTTCTTCTTTTGAGAACTGTTTGTTCATATTCTTTGACCATTTATCCATTGTGAATTATGTAGCACTTTAAGATTTGCAAAATGATTTACATGTTACTTCATTTGATCTCACAACAACCCTGTGAAATAGTTGCTACTTTATCATATAGATGAGGAAAGAGGGTCAGAGAGACTAAGTGACTTGCATAGGCATGCAAAATGTCCAAGACAGGATTTGAACTCAGGTCTTAACTCTACTGTGTCACCTAGCTGTGCAATGACCTAGAAGCCAAGGGAGAAGAGGCTCAGTAAAGGAGGGGATTGGCCTCACTGCTGTTGGCTAAAAGTAATTGGTAAAACCACAAAAATGGATGAGCTCAACAATAGAAATTACAAAGAGAGAAAAGAGGATGAAAGATAGACTCTTAGGGATACCCATATTTTAGATCTGGGAGAAGAGTTAGAGGCCTGTAAAGGAGATAGAGAAGGTAGGAGTTGAAACCATGAAAGTACACTGGCAGAGAAACTAAAGGAGGGTGTTGAAGAGGAGGCAGTCAGTGTTAAAATTTTGCAGAGGATGCAGAGGGAAGAAAGTTCATTGGATTTAGTGATAATGGAAGTTATTAATGATCTTGGAAGTTATTAATGATCTTGGAGAGAGGTATTTTTGGCATAGGAGAGGCAATGAAAGTGAGATTGCAAGGGATTAAAGTTTTGAGTAGATGGTAAAGTTGAGAATATATTATTTACATTTTCTGGAAGTTTGGCATTGAAGAAAGAGGGCATGATAACTTGAAGGAATAGCAGAATAAGAAGGGATTAGTTTTATTGCTATCTGTTTTTATTCCAGTCATTTCTGGCTATCTCACTGAGCTAGCCTCCTTCCCCTCCACCTAGTGAGCCTTCCCTTGTAGCAAAGAAAGTGAGGTAAAACCAACTGAAGATAATGAGCATGTATGTCTGTCTAGACATTATGTACCCATTACTTTGTTGCCTTTCTAAGGAAAGGGGGAAGGAAGTCAGTCAGTCCTCAAGTATTTATTAAGCAACTGCCATGTGCCAGGTATTGTACTAAGTGCTAGAGATGGAAAGGAAGGCTAAAATCAGTCCATGCTCTCACTTAGAGCAGTCCAATG
This sequence comes from Bettongia penicillata ogilbyi, assembly GCA_023548195.1. NCBI lineage: Eukaryota > Metazoa > Chordata > Mammalia > Diprotodontia > Potoroidae > Bettongia > Bettongia penicillata. The sequence goes on along the minus strand of JAJHZJ010000857.1, from coordinate 2,903,495 downwards.
TGGAAGACAACATGAAAACAACTATGTACAGATAAGATATATATAGGTTAAATAAACAGGTTGAATTTAGAGGTAGGAGACGAAGATTGAGGGGGAATCAGAAAGATTTTCCTGTATAAGGCGGTAATGCTGGGACTGAAGGAAGCCAAGGAGTACATTTCCTCATCTCTTCCAGTTCAGCTTTCTTTTAGTATTTTTTCATTTACATAATTGTGATCATTACGTATATCATTTTCCTAATTCTGTATACTTCATTATGTATCAGTTCATACAAATTCAAGGGAAGGATTTTTGTAGAATAAATGATTAGGGATCTGAACACCTTTGTATGCTAGGAGACTAGGTGAAGGAGTAAAAAGAGAGGATTGTAGCTTGAGGGAGGGGCTTGGGTCAATTTTGAGAAATGAATAACCTTTTTCCTCCTTGAAAATCCTGAAACATTTACTGTTAAGTTCTAAGAGTAAAACTTGGTGTGGATTTTAGAAGTGATATGCCTGGCTTTGATCATGCTCATTTACTTTGGGCATTTGAGCATGGAATCACCCTGTGCCGAGACTTTCATCCCACTTATTTTTTTCACTAGGCAAAACTTTGACCAAATAGATGGTTTTATACTGTCCTCTTTTTCAAGATACACTTTTGAGAAAATTTCACTGTATTCCTTGTTATCCTATTCCAGTTTTATGTAAGATTTATGAGAGCTGTCTTATTGCATTCTGACATTTTGTTAAAGATGCAGACAAAAAACTGTCTTTGAGAAATAGGGTCTCTTACAACTTAAGGTATTTGAGAGCATAACAATTTACCTTAGGCTGGAGATTCATCTCCCTAAAGTTTATTTGGTAAAGCTTTTATTGCTTACAATCATCTAGGATTTTGTTAGTGTAAATGTAAGGTAAAGTTTAATAGGTCTGAACCTGTGAGATAAAGGAACATCTGAGTTCAGATTCAGCCTCTAACTCATCCTGGCTCTATTATGCTAGACAAGTTACTTTACTTGTCAGTGCCCTTAGACTACTCTTTATGTCTGTAAGTTGCAGGATAGTTGCTGAAATCGTTGATACTTTTCCCCCCTTTTCTAGGCTTTTTCTTTCCAGGTAAGAACTGGTTCCCCTTTTGTAAACGAACAAGTCTTGAGATAATAACAGTTTTACCAGACTAATGAACACGGAATGTTGCAGCTAACCTCCTCCTCCTTTTCTTCTTATGCTTTCTTAAAATACACTGCTAGATTCAATAATATCCCTATAATGAGAATTCCTCATCTTTGACTGTGTCGTTGTCCTGAACAAAAAGTTACTTTCCCATTGACTTTAGGATGAAGGCATTTATTATGTACCTCTTCTATTCCTGGCATATTTCTAAACACATGAAATGTTTTTTTCCTCAAAAAACTTTTTATTGGAGGTGGGGATAAGATATACTTGTATAAATAAATTTAACACATATACACAATAGAAATAGAGTAATTTTGAGGGAATGAAATGTACTAGCTGGTGGAGAAATTGGAAGACTTTCCATAGAAGTTGGCACTTGAGCTGTGCTTTTCTATGAGGTAAAATAGGAGTGTGTTCTAGCCTTTGCAACATCAGAGATAGGAGGTCAAATAATAACCAAAGTAGTGAGCATTTATATAATACTTTGAGTTTTGCTGAATGCTTTAAAATATTATCTCATTTTATCTTCACAACAACCTGGAAATAGGTGCTATTTTTTAAATTCTCCTTTTAGAGATGAGGAAACTGAGGTAGATACAAGTAAGTGACTTGCCCAGGGACCCACAGCTTGTAAGTATCTGAGGCTGCATTTGAACTCAGCTCTTCCTGACTCCAGGTCCATTGCCCTGTTGTGTATGAGTAACAGCAAGCAGGTCCGCATTGGGGATCATAGTTACATGAATGGAAGTAATGTGTAATAAGCCAAAACTAAGTCTAATTATGGCTAACTTTGTACCTTGTTCTAAAATTCTTTGCTTGTATTATTTTAAGATCTCCTTTCATATAAATGCTTAAGCATAGAAAAAAATGAACATAACCCATATGATGTATGAATTTATAACTTAGGTGTAAGAGGTGATGGAAAATGTTAAATGTTCAGAGGTATTCATGTTGCATAAGACTTACCAACATGGAAATAGGACGACATGTAGAATAGTTTGCTGCTCTACCTGTTAGTAGCACTTTCACATTTGGAAGCCACCTCCACTCTTATCTACCAGAAAGATAAACTTTCTATTTATCTGGTCCTTTCTTCTCTTAGCTTGATCTGGAATTGCTATTTTTGTATTTGCATTAGAATGTTCATTTTTTGACTTTCACATGGAACCTATATTTATTGTTCTGTCCCTCTTTTTTCTCCCATTTTGCACATATTGTACATTCCATTATCTCGAGGTAGATAATTTTAACCTGCTTATTGGAATCTTTATAATTGGGCATAGTCAGGGCAGAACTATGTAGATAGACAAGCTCCAGTATTTTTGGAATCTTTTCTTCTTTGGAGAAAAGGGTGTGTGTATGTGTGTGTGTGTGTGTGTGCATTGCAAGTAGAATCATATTTTTTAAAGTTGGAAGGGATATGGAGAAAAGAAATCTTAGGGGAGCATGATAACTGTCCTCAAAGCTTTGAAGGGCTGTGGCTGTCATGTGGAAGAAAGATTAGACTTGGCCTTGGAGGACAAGACTAATAGTGGATCAGCATTATAGAGGGGCAAATTTGGGCTTGATGAAAGGTGAAAAGTCTTTTTTTTTTATATTTAATTAATTTATTTTTTAATGTTCTACAATCACTACCATAAAACTTAGATTTTTACCCCCCCCACAACTACCCCCCCCATCCCTCCCTCCCTCCTCAAGACGGCATGCAATTCTATATAGGATCTATATATACTTTCCTATTGAATACGTTTTCACTATAGTCATGCTATGTAGACGAACTAAAATAAATGGAAGAAATCACAAATCAAAACACAATACATACACACATACGCACACATACACACATGATCTGCTACATTCTGTGAATGAATTCCATAGTTTTTTCTCTGAGTGTGGAAGGCATTTTGCCTTAGAAAACCATTGGGAATTTTTTTTTTTTAATTCTTGCATTATTACGAAGTTCCAAGTCTGCCAGAAAAAACTCTCGCACACTGTGGTCGTTGCTGTGCACAAAGTTCTCCTGGTTCTGCTCCTTTCGCTCGGCATCAGATCATATAAGTGAAAGGTGAAAAATCTTAACCAAAAGTGCGATGAGTCAAAATAGGAAGTTGTGATTGTCTTCTCAATGTGGGAAATATTCAAGCAAAGTCCAACTGACCACTTGTCAGCTATGTTATTGAGGGCATTCTTGGTGAGGTATTGGCTTGAATGATGTCTGAGAGCCTTTATAGCTTAGAAGTTCTATGATCTTGGAGATCTCCTGCTTCATCCCCTCCATGATATAGGTTAAATAACTGAGGTAAAGAGAACTGAAGTGACTTGCTTAAGGTGCATTAGCCAGAGTTAGTGGCAGAGTTAGAAATGGAACCCAGTCTTCAGACTTTCAGCTTGAAAATATGCAAACCAGTACAGCTCTAAGATAGCAGATTTATAGTTCTGAGAAAAAAAAAAGTATATATTTTAAGTGTGTAGAATTTTAAAAATGTGAATAAGAATAGCAACATTTGCAGTGTTTTGTATTAGAAATGAAAACTTCTTATTTCTGTCTCTGGCTCTCCTTCATCTCCCTTTTCCTATCCTTCTGCCTCTCCTGATCCTTGTCCTGTCTGTCCCTGTTTTCTCTCTGTCTGTTTCTCCTTTTGTTCCTCTGTTTCTTTCTCTATTTCTGTCTTTCCCTTTTTCTGTTTCTGTCTCTGCCTCTCCCTTCCTCCCTCTCTTTTTCTATCTTTCCTTTTCTCTCTCTCTGTTTCTCATTCTCATTCTTCATCGACTTCTCTCTCTACCTTCTTTTTTTCACTTGTCATAACAATGCCCCTTTAGGGATATGGAATGCAGTTTGTACTATTTTCATCTTCCTAATGGGTAAACTGAGCTCCATAAGAAGTTGTAGGGTATCTGTCTGATGACATTGAAATTGGTGTGTGTAAGTAGAACTCATGTTAAATATGGAACATCTTTTGAAAAATGGCTTCATTAATAATATATAATGGAGAAAGTTTGGGGAATTTTTCAGTTCTACAGAAGGATAAAATCCTGTCACCAAAAAATAATAGCTTTTTTATTAACATTGAGATCTTTTACATTTTTAAACATTGTACTATGTATGTTTTCTTTCAGATTAGTAAAGAAGAAAAAGAGCTCCACTTTCAGGATATTCTTGATTCATCTGCTTCTTTAAGTGGAAACAAGTTTGAGTTAGATGCTGTTTATAAGGTGAGAAAATTGTTTGAATATTTCCTAGGATTTTTGTAAAGCTTAAGTTAGAATAGTTGTGGGGAAGTTTATGATTTTCCCTTTAATGTTTTTGGATATCTTATCCTTAATTTGGTTCTGATGTTTGCTACTACACTTCATTTTGTTTTTCAGTATATTTGTTTTTATGGTAATACCTCAGTAATTGGGTGGAAGTATGCTTATTCATAGGTGCAAGTATGAATTTTAGAATTCTGGAAAATAAGTACATTTTTACTACTTACATGCATATACAACAACCAGGATCTGGCTGACCAAATGTTGCTGGAGAGGATTAACCAAGAGCACTTAATGAATACAAAGGAATGCTATATAAATTGTATGTCAGTTGTTGGAAGTTTTTTTTTCTTGAGTTATTGAAACCTATCTTCTTAGTCATGTTTTTATAACATTACCTCGTTTAGCCAATTGATTTTTCATAGCAACAGTGAAAATATATTTTAAAAGCAAAGCTAAATAAAAATGTAGGAAGACTGACACAACTAGGCAGTAGATAAAGTGCTGGATCTGGAGTCAGGGAAACCTGAGACATCTACCACCTGTGTGACCCTGAACATGTCACCTAACCTCTATTTGCTTTGATTTTCTCATGTGTCAAATGGGGATAATAATAGTACCTACCTTCTTGAATTATTGTGAGGACCAAATGAGATAGTATTTATAATATTTATACAGTACTTTGCAAGCCTTAAAGTGCTGTCTAAATGTTTGCTGTGGTTTCTTCTCTGTTGTCTCTTGGGCAATCTTAGAAACACATTCTCAGATATAAACCTTATTAGCCCATTCTGGCTGCAGTTCTCAAAACAGCTGTCACCCCTAGCAGTCTGACCAGCTCAGGTCGGTTCTCCAATTCTTTCCTGCTACTCAAAGAGATGCACTCAAGTCAAGTCAAGTCAATGAGCATTTATTAAGGGCCTTCTATTGCCAGATATTGTGTCTTATAGCCTAGTGAAAATCTTACCCTGCATCCCTTCCCTTCCCTTCCCTTCCCTTCCCTTCCCTTCCCTTCCCTTCCCTTCCCTTCCCTTCCCTTCCCTTCCCTTCCCTTCCCTTCCCTTCCCTTCCCTTCCCTTCCCTTCCCTTCCCCCTTCCCCTCTACCCCCTTCCCCCTTTCCCTCTATCCCTTCTCCCTTTCCCCCTTTCCCTTTATCCCTTCTCCCTTTCCCCCTTCCCTCTATCCCTTTATCCGTTTCCCCTTTCCCTCTTCCCCTCTATCCCTTCCTCCTTTCCCCCTTCCCCTCTATCTCTTCCCTCTTTCCTATTTCCCCTTCCCCCTTCCCTGTTTCCCCTTCTCCCTTTCCCCCTTCCGTCTTTCCCTTCCCCCTTTCCCCTTCCCTTTTTCTCCCTTCCCTCTTTCTCCTTTTTTATGCCTTTCCTCCTACCCCCCTTTTCCCATTCTCCCCTTCCCCTTCTTCTTCCCCACCTGTCTTTCTCTGCCCCCCCAGGGAAACTTATCCCTAAATACAAGCATGTCCCCCCCAGGGAAACTTATCCCTAAATACAAGCATACCAAGTAAATTACCAAGTAAAATACCAAGGGTCTTGCCAAGTCAGAGGAGCACTAATCACTCCATGCCCCTTTAGATTACTTTTATCCTTGAAAGCTAGATGTTGCATCAACCCAACAATTGTTAAAACAAGATGAATTAGACATCTAGGTGATGCATTAGATAGAACTCTGGGCCTGGATTTAGGAAGATTGATCTGGCTCTGAAAAGTATATAATTTCAAGTTCAAATCTGGCCTCACACACTCAGCAGCTATGTGAATTGGACAAGTCATCAACCCTGTTTGCCTCAGTTTCCTCATCTGTAAAATGAACTGGCAAAGGACATGGCAAACCACTTTAGCATCTTTGTCAAAAAACCCTAAATGAGGTCATGAAGAGTTGAACCTGGCTTAAATGACTGAACAGCAATATAAATTAGGGACAGTCTTTGAATTTTTTGTCTCTCTTCCATTTTTATTTTTTATTTTTTCAGGACTTCACCATTCAGCCATATTTTTCTGTTCACACTTAGTTAAATTCTTACTGTGCCTACTGCCTTCGTGGTACTTCCTCACTTGACATTTATATAAAACAATGAGTTCTTTATGGAGTTTGTAGCAGGGCCTGGCCAAACTCCACTGAACAGATCTTCTGATACTTGAAGATGCTTATCATGTATGCTCGCATAATTCCATTGTTTATTTTTTTTGTTTTATGACTTAAATATCCCTGGTTTTGTCATTCAATCCTGGGATGATTTTTCTTTTTTTTTTTTTGATTTTCCCCCAAATTATATGTAAAAGCACTTTTTAAAATTCTTTAAAAAAATTTTGAGTTCCAAATTCTTTTTCTCCCCTCCTACTTGCCCGCACCCCCAACCCCACTGAAAAGGCAGGCAATTGATATAGATTATACATGTTCAGCTATGCAAAACATATTTCATGTTAGTCATGTGAAAGCAGGCAGAAAAAAAAACCACAAGAAAAATAAAGAAATAATATGCTTTGATCTGAATTCAGACTTCATCGGTTCTTTCTCCAGAGATGGGTAGTATTTTTATCATAAATTTTTCAGAATTGTCTTGAATTACTGTGTTGCTGAGGATAGCTAAGTCATTCGTAGTTGATCGTTCTACATATTGCTGTTACTGTGTACAGTGTTCTCTGCTTCTGCTCACTTCACTTTTCATCAGTTCATTTAAGTCTTTCCAGGTTTTTCTGAGAGCATATTGCTCGTTATTTCTTATAGCATAATAATATTCCATACAATCATATACAACAACTTGGTCTGCCATTCTCCAATTGATGGACATCTCCTCGCTTTCCAATTCTTTGCCACCACTAAAAGATCTGCAGAAATACTTTTGTACATGTAGGTCTTTTTCCTTTTTGTTTTTTTATCTCTTTGGGAAATAGGTCCCCATAGTGCTTATAGCCCTTTGGGCATAGTTCCAAATTGTTCTCCAGAATGGTTGGATTAATTCAGAACTCTACCATCAGTGCATTAATATCTTAATTTTCCCATATCCCCTCCCAAAATTTGTCATTTTCCTTTTTTGTCATATTAGCCAATCTGATAGGTGTGGGGTGATACCTCAGAGTTGCTTTAATTTGCAATTCTCTAATAGTGATTTAGAGCATTTTTTTCATCTGACTATGGATAACTATGATTATTTTACCTGAAAACTGCCTGTTCACATCCTTTGGCCATTGATCACTTGAGGAATGGCTCTTATTTCTATAAATTAGACTCAGTTCTCTATATTTGAGAAATGAGATTTTTATCAGTGACATTTCCTGAAAATTTTTTTTCAGTTATGATTACTATGTATATTCCCCATTCTTTTTCCCCCGATTATCCTGCTCTCTCTCCTTTCACTTGGTTCATTCTTAAAAGTAGTTTGTTTTTGACTTCTACCTCACCTAATCCACCTTCCCTTCTATCAGAATTCCCTTATCTTTTCCCTTTTCCTTCCTACTTTCCTAGATTTCTGTCCCCAACTATGGTATTTGCTCTTTGTGTCAATTCTGATGAGAATAAGTTTTATGAACCTCCCCCTCCCCCATCTTCCCCTCCACCATAAAGATTCTTTTGTGCCTCTTTTATGTCAGATAATTTACACCATTCTACCTTTCCCTTTATTCCTTTTACCCAGAGCACTCCTTTTTCTCACTCTTAACTTTTTTTAGATAATCATTCCATCATATTCAACTCACATCTCTACCCTCTGTATACTGTATAACATTACTAACTGCTTTAGTAATGTTAATAATGAGAAATTTTTAGGAATTAGAGGTATCATTTTCCCATATAGCGATTTAAACAGTTTAACCTTATTGAATTCCTTATGATTTCTCTTTCCTGTTGAGCTTTTTATGCTTCTCTTGAGTTTTGTATTTGAAAGTCAGATTTTCTGTTCGTCAAGAGTGCTTGAAAGTCCTCTATTTCATTGCATGTCCATTTTCCCCCAAAGGATTATGCTCAGTTTTGCCCGGTAGGTGGTTCTTGGTTATAATGTTAGCTTTTTTGCCATTTGGAATATCATGTTCTAAGCCCTCTACTCCTCTAATGTAGAAAGTGCTAAATCTTTTGTTCTCCTGACTAATCCATAATATTTGACTCATTTCTTTCTGGCTGAACTGGGACTTGAATTGATGTCTTTATCTAGTACTCTTTGCTTTCTATACCATGGGAAGGAAAACAAGTATTTTCTTTGTATAACAGTAAGGTATTATTGTTAAGTCGTTTTTCAGTCATATCTGACTCTCTCTGTGATTCCATTTGGATTTTTCTTGGCAGAGATACTGGAGTGTTTTGCCATTTCCTTATCCAGCTCATTTTACAGATGAGAAACTAAGGTTAAGTGACTTGCCCAGGGTCACACAGCTAATAAGTGTCTGAGACTGGATTTGGACTCATGAAAATGAGTCTTTCTGGTTCCAAGCCCAGTGCTTTATCTACTGTGTCACTTAGCCGCCCTACTATCAGGTATAAATCTAGTTAAATTACATTAGACAGTGAATTGTCTGGTTCTGTGGTACTATTCCATTTTTTGAAGTTCTAGCGAATAACTTATGCTTTGACCTGGACCAGAAATACTTTTCCCTGTAGTCTTCAGAAGACCCAAATACCTCAATTTAGACAAAGTAAACCTCTATAACTTGTAGAGTTTTTTTGGATTAAAATAAAAAAACAGTTATTCATATATATTGACTTTTAATTTAAGCCCTTGTATATTAAATGCATCTTTTAAAAAGTATCATTATTAAGGATAAAGACATATAAAATCATTGATGTGGTTTAGCCTTGTATTTCTTAGGAAACTTTTTTACAGGATGCTCCTGGAAAACTAAGAAATGGAGTATGGTCCCAAACCCAATGTGCCAATAGTTTTAGATAAGGTGCACGTTTTTGGGGGGGCAGGGTGGAGAGGAGAAGGTCGGGTCTCCAGAGCACAGTTCATAGTATTTTGGCAATATTATACTTATTTGAAAGATCTAAAACCTCTGAGTTAGAAAGTAGTTCTCAAATCTGTCAAATGAAGTTTGTCGGAGTTTGTCATTTATAAGTGTTTTATCTCTTATTTATATCTTGGATGGTCTGATCTTTGTATTTGTGGGAAAATGAAGGAAGAAGGAGGAACCCTCTTTCTATTTCATCTTTGATGGAGAAAAATTCCTTCTAAATTTGGAAAGTCTTACATCTTATTTTATTCACCTGAATCCTTTTATATTATACTTTCTCTGATAATATTTCTGTCTGCTTTTCCAAGAAGATTTAAATTCAAATAATGTAATAATAATATAACAAATAAGTCACATAGCATCTCCCTTCCCAAAGTTCTATTTTTGCAATCTAGAAAACCTAAATAGGGTTATAAAGAATCAGATATGACCAAACAGTTACAAAGCTTTTATGGGCAGCACTGGGCCTGGAGTCAGGAAGAATCAGTTCATATCTGGCCTCAGATACTTGTTTAGCTCTGTGACCCTGGGTAAGTTACTTCACCCTGTTTGCCTCAGTTTCCTCCTCTGTAAAATGATCTGGAGAAGGAGATGGCAAACTACTACGGTGACTTTGCCAAGAAAACCGTTCAGTGACGTTACAGAGTTGGACAAGGCTGAAATGGCTGAACAGCAGCAATTGCAGAACAATAAGCAGAGGTTTAAAAGTTGATTTAATAGCCAAAGTGAACATTAAAATACTTGTTTCATTATTGATATTTTCTAGTGTTGGAATAAACTATTTAAATTTTTACAGGAAACAGAGAAAGAGAGATTTGGAGGCTACGTATGTGCCATCTTGATAGTTTTCGTTTTGTATACACGTTCCATTTGGGGCAGTGTGAATACAAACTAGGTGGCTGTGCTCAGCGGGAAATCTAAAAAGGTGCGGGTTGGTAGAGACTTCGGTTTTTAGCTTGTTAAGGTGATGTAGCTGGAAAAGCCTGGCCCTGCCACTTAGTTGTGTGATGGTTAGCAAGGGGCTTCAACTCTCTCTAAGCCTTACCTTCGTCATCTGTAAAATGGGAATTTGTGATACTTTGGAAAGAGGTTATGGGAAGATCAGGTGAGATAACGTCTATGAAAGTGATACAAAAGTGAAGTTCTATTAATGTAAAGCATTATGATGATAATTGCACTTATAATTATTTTTGTTTTTGAGAAGCTGAGGCACCAGTATGGTACAGGTATAGAGTCTGTCTTGGTGTACAAAGACCTACTTATGATACAGAAAAGCTATGTGACTATGGGCAAGTAAGTCACTTAACTTCTAAGTGCCCCAGGTAATTCTTTGTGACTGAATTGGAAATGAGTTGACATTCTGAATCTCTAGAGGGAGAGTCCCCAGCACTAATGAAATCATAAACCACTGATAAAATCACAGGTTGAGGACTTTCTCCCTATTTCTTGCAATAAATAATTGTCATGATTATTATGTAACAGAAGTAAGGCCTTCCCTAAATACTTGCAAACATGCGACAGCTAGTTGGTGCAGTAGGTAGAGTGCTGGGATTGGAGTGAGAAAGACCTGTGTTAATATCTGGCCTCAGGCATTTACTAGCTGTGTGAGCCTGGGCAAGTCACGTAACCTCTGTGTGCCTCAGTTTCCTCATTTATAAAGTAAAGATAATGGGTAGAGGTACCTGCCTCCCCAAAGGTGTGAGGCTCAAATGAGATAATAATTGTGAAGAGCTTAGCACAGTGCCTGGAACATACTAAGCATATATAAATGTTAGTTCTTTTATTTAATGTTGTCCATTGATTTCATGTGGTGTATTTGTATGACTCATCCACCACCCCACTCCGTTTTTGCAGTACGAATTTACCCTTTTTCTTTCTCTTCTGAGTTTGTTGTGATGGATATTACTTCTTAAAGGAAGACCTGTCTAAATGGGAGCTTTATTTAGGTTTAGCATATATGAAAATTGAACTTGTTTCACAATGACCTGCTTGTCCTGGCTTTCTGCTTCCAGGTTCCTTTTGCAGATGCTCTGGATTTGTTCCGAGGAAGGAAAATCTATTTGGAGCGTGGCTTTGCATTTGTGCCACATCAGGATATCGTGTCAATCATCCTGAATGACTTTAGAGCTAAACTGTCCAAGGCTTTGGCAGTAAGTACATTGCTTGATTTTTTTCAGAGCTAACCTTGTCTCATCGCCTCTCTGTGATTCCCGTCCTTTTTTATTCTTGAATTTAACACAGATTGTGCTGCAGTTTGATCCTTTAGGAAAACGTAGCTGATGATGACTAGCCTGTGTTGATAGTGCTTCAAAAGAACGAACAGAGAAGCAGAATAACCTTATACCAATTGTGAGGATAAACATAAAGACTCTGGAGCACATTTTATCCTTGCAGGAAAATTAGAGGCTGTCTGTTAGAAAGATTTTCATAGTTTTTCTAGTAAGAAATAAAATGCAGCTCATTGAATTTGTAGCTTGGTGGATTCCTGATGTTTTGCTTTTTTTTTTTTGATCTGTAGGTATAGACAGAAAAGAAAATATTAATTTTTTTTTAAATATCAGTTGAAATTTTCTAATTTCAAAATTCTTGTGTCTTTTCCAAACTGATTTTGTTTTCCCTAGTAGAAGGGGTTTAGATTAATTTGCAAATGTTCTCCTGTGACAGAATTAAGAGTTTTGTCCTTATTTTTTTGTACTGTAGGTAGTACAACATTTTAAAAATATATTCCAGATTTTAAACTAAACTTGATAGTGAGCTTGGCAGACTACGAGTGAGGAAAAAAGAGAAAATGTCCTGTGGAAAGTGATAAATGAATCCAGTAGGGGCTTGCTGGTTTGTCATAGGCATGTGTATAGGCTGTGCCAGGTATGCAAAGGCATACCCTAATATAAAAAAAATGTTATTTTATGTCTCATTTTAAAACTTGTTTTATTAAATTTTAATTTCTGTAGTTTGATGAATTAAAACAATGTCCTCCATTATTGAGTATTCAATAAAGATTCTCCTTAAACTAAAGAAAACTCCCTAGATGTGTAACTTAATGAAACAGGGTATGGCTATGTGTGTAGTACAGCTAGGAATGGGATCCTTGCTCCTGTCTGTGAAACTCGGCGCTCTCAATTTATACTATTACTTATGTTTTGAGGGCAGGGTATATTCTCTCAGCTGGCCCCAGCTGGAACATGACTGGTATAATGCCAGTCTGCTGTACACATAAAGAAGCAAAACCAGAAACAAGTGTGAGGTTCAGGTGACCTGGTTCTCCTGTCTGGTCTGGAGTATTTCAGTTGTTAAAGCTTTCATCCCAAGCAGTGATCTCTGCTCTCCTCTGTTTTAACTACTTTGCTCCTCAGAGAGGTTAAACAGTCAGTGAAGGTAGAAGTGCCCATTGGGTACCAGGGACACAGAGAAAACTTATAAATGGTCCCTGATCTCAAGAGGTTTTCATTCTATAACTTGACAAGCTATGATAAGTAAAGAGGGCTAATGAGTGAGTGTTAGTGAGTTTCGCTTGTGATGGTTTTGAGTTGAATCTCAACTGCTTAGCACACCGTCTGGAACATAGTAAGTGCTTAATAAGTGCTTGTTTCCTCCCTTCCTTCCTTTCTTCCTCTCTCTCCCTTCCTTTCTCCCTTCCTCCTTCCTTCCCTATTCCCCTCCCTCCCTCATTATTTCTTTTATTAGTTCCTTTTCTTAACCTGAAGGTCAGTATACATTGTGATGTATCTTAAAGTCTTTTGCATTGAATATTTTACCCTGATCTTTGGCAGAGTACTCCCTAGGATCTTGTTCCTCCAGTTTGGAGCTAAAATCAGAGAAAATTCCTTCCATTTAATTGTAAAAATGAGTATATGTTGATGCTGTCACAAATAATACCAGGAAAATTGGAAGTAGCTGCATTAAACAAATATGATGAGTAAGATATTGAAAGGTTCAAATTAAAAAAAATTGCTGAAGGTACAATTCTTTAAGTGGGAGCTATTTAAAAATATAAACAGTTGTGTGATGACCTTGTCTTTTGTTCTGTAGGTTGTGTGTATTATTTCCACTTCTACTGTTATAGACAACACTAGAGTGGTCCTATTTTTAAAAGTAAAATTCTCATTTATTTTAGAAGTGGTACATACTATTTTATCTTTCTTTTTCATCCCGAACTAAAAATTCTTTAAAAAGAAATTAAAAAACATTTATTTCTTGAATGTTTAGTGTCATTTACACATTTCTGATTGAGTTGTACCATATTTTGTAGTACATAGAATATTAATTGCAGGTTCTTTTCTTTATTTTCATTAGAATTTTAAGTTGCTTTATTAGCACTTGTTGACTACATTTAAACAGGTTTCACTTTGCAGTTTTCATTTCAATCCAAGTCCTAGCAAAACTAATCAGAATTGACTGTGAAAAATGATTCTATTATCCCTTTGAGCATTTTTTGATCTAACTACTTTTGATTTTATAACTTCTCATCTAGTCCAAATCACAAATAAATTAAGAATGAACTAATTCCTTTTCTTATAAAACTAATGGTGTACAGATTTACATCAAACTAATTGTATCAAGTTCTTTCTTAAGAAACTGAAGTCTTTGCATATGCATACTGTTTTATTTATTTTAAATTATCTTAAAGTAAAAGATGAGTGTGTTTTATTTTTTTCTATGTGAAAAGTTGAGAAACTAAATGTGTGTCTAGGCAGATGTCAGGATATTTGATTTTCAATGGGAAGTGGTCTGTCTTTGAGAAAATTGTGTCTAGATTTTCAAGTCGATTGTATTGGATCATTGGAAATTTCAGTGATGTCAAAATTCACTTTAGGGTCAAATTTATGATTTTTTTTTTTTTGTGTGTAATTATGCCGTTCTCCCTTAGTGCATTACTGGGAGCAATTTAAAGGTTCTCAGAGATTACCTTGATTTCTATGAACAGAAAGTTCTAGTGTCATGGTATTTATAAGATAGTCAATAACAGAGGATAGAGGGAGGGCAAAAAGAAGCTGAAGATCCAGTTTGAAAAAGTTTTTTTATATAACGTCATGAATATAGTTGTCCTTTTACAATATTTAAGGATTTTAGATTATTTAGACTACATCCCTAACCTCATTAGAACAGTTGCTGTCATTTTTCACCATGTGTCTTTTCACCATGTGTTCTTCCAAGGTAGAAGATTGAGCTAACCGTACTGTCATTATTTTTTCAATTCACATATTGAACAAATTAATTTGGTTAAATTTGTTGCTAAGCACTAGATGATATTAGACTTAATGAAACAATTTTTAACCATTTGGAATGGCTCTTGATTAATCGACTCATGTTTCTTGTTTGTAGAGGAAATTCCCTTGGCACGTTTGCTTTATTGTAATGCTGCAAACTGTAGGATTATATAATTATGTTAAGCAAAGTACTGTTTGTAAATGGTGCTGCAGTAAAGGATTAATTTATTTTTGTATCTGATACCTTTTTGTGACAAGAGGTAGGAGCTGGAAGGAAAAAAACCCTTTTATTCATTGATGTCTGTTTGCATAGGGCTTGATGTTCATGTAGATATTTTGACAGCTTACTTGTTACAATATTTATATATTTTTATATTTGATAGCAAATGGGGGGAATGAAAACCTTACAAGAAATTTCCCATTCTCTGAGTATCCAATATTTCATCAGTATTGGTGCATCTTTTGTTGTGGTCTTTTTTCTAGTTAGCAAAATTCAGTGACTGCAACGTTTATAAAATCTGGGAAGCACATAGGATGACCATATATAAAATACAACACATGGCCATCTGCATGCATTTTTATGGACACTAGTAAAGTCTTTAGAAAGACAGGATGATCTTGTAAAAATGAAATACTTGAACAATCAAGGTGGCTTTGTAAAAACTATAATTAGGAGGAAAATGTAAAAAACTAAATAAAATAATTGCAAGGCAAGCATTCTGCCTTTTTCAGTACTTGGATGACATGTGATTTCATATTTTTATATATTTTGTGACTAATTATCTGTGTACATGTTTCATCCTTTGATAGAATGTAAATTTCTGCAGGGTAGGGATGACTCCCCATTTGTTTTTGTATCTCCAGCATAATACATGGCACATATTCAGCTCTAAATAAAATGCTTATTTAATTGCCTTAATATGGGTGTTGATCAAAACCAGCCCATACTTTCTCATACTGTGAGATTCTTGCCTAGGTTCTTCCATCATTTTCTCTGGAGAGTATCTGCTCAACCCATTGAAAGACTTCCCCTGGATCTTTTATTTAATGGTTGCCAGTTGCATCACCAAGGCATTATTCACAGCTCTGGTGGTAACTATGAATATATCAGTGTAGTTTTCAATTGCAAAATATAACAGACTCTTCATATAGAAGGCAGAAGAGAAACATTTATTTGTACATCAGAAAGACAAATTACAGAACCAGAAAGCAAAATCTGTCATAGCAACTAAGAAGTCAACACACATTATCACTGCAGGGGACACAGCCATTCCCAGGACCTTCCCACAAATGGGAACCCAAACTGTGCCTGCCTGCCTGCACCTCTCCCAGCCCTGACTAGACTGACCAGCTTCCTTCCAACTCTGCTCTACTCTTCCTGTTCAGCAAACTCCTCCCACCACAGGTCACTTAGGCTTCCATGTGATCTAAGCAGGTCACATGGGCCTGTTGGTGAATAGGAAAGACTTTCCCATTTACATCACCATTACACTAGTGCAGCACTTAGACTGCCTCTCCATTTTCTTTCACTCTTAAAACATAATTGCCAGCTGTCACCACCACATTTTTTCAATTAATTTTTTTCTTGATAAAATTTAAACATTTTTTTCATACTAATATTTCCCTCCCCCCTCAAACCTCAGTTTTGCCATTTACTACCTTTGTGACCAGGGATAAGTCACCTTATTGTTCTAGTTTTAATGTGCTCACATCTAAAATGAGGAGATTGTATGAGTTCATAGGAGGAAGCATAGATTTAGAACTGGATGGGCCCTCAGAGGCCACCTAGTCCAGCCCTCTCATTTTATAAAATCACTCAGGTACTAAGTGCCAAAGATAGGATTTGACATAAGCTCTTCTGACTCCAGAGCCAGTGCCTTTTCCATTGTATCATGTTGTCTCCCACTGCCCAAGGTCATGTAGGTGGATAGCCCAGTAGTATTCAAACACAGGTTTTCTTTTTTTTAATTTAATTTTTATTCTGAGATTTTACCTCAAATATGAAAAGTCAAAATTCTTACACCAGTCATCTCAAGAAAACCATGCAGAATAATTAAAAATATTTACAGCATTTTGTTTCCTTAGTTTGCTCCTTTATACTAGGTTTTGTCAGCAGAACAGACTTTTCTTGAAAAATTCCATAGTCTTCAGCCAGTCCTGGTCTTGATTTATCTAGATGGCTAAAATGATTGCCTTAGTGGTCTCCAACATGCCAGATTCTTAAGTGTTAACACATAGCTGGGAAACTTCAATTGTGTCTTACAGAAGGGGGCAGAAAACACCTTTCTCCTAATGTCAGCGAATCAGAGTTACTTATGGTCTTGTTCTATAAGTTACCTTTTGTTAAACACAGGTTTTCTGACTCCAGATCTGTTTTCTTCTCATCATAGCACATTGCCCCCTCTGAGGGCTTAGTTGTGGTGGTGAGGGAGAGGTGACAGTGCCACCCTCTTAACTACTACCTAAGATATTCTTAAGGACCAGAATCTGATTGAGAGAGCAGATTCCCTCGGAGTTGCAAAGCTCACCTTGAAATGAAGAAGACTCTGCTTAGGACTGCTAGTGCACATTTTTTTTCTGTCCCCATGTGGGAGATTAAGGAAGCAGCATCTTTGCCCAGTTTCAAGAATAGAGAACATTGAAGTTTTGCATTGAGGGTACAATAGGGAGAGAATATATATCCTGGAATTCATCCCTATTCATCTTGTGTTATTTCTGCCTTTGACAGTGAAGTTTTTGAGAAAGAAATGTCTTGGGAATTCATACTCTGTCAAAAAGGGTGCACCCTGTTTTTCTACTGAAAGTAGGATAAGAAATTGACTTACATTGCAGCTAAAGAAGTTTAGATTAGCTGAAGGGGGATTGTTATATGATGGAAGTAGAATATATTAGAGCAGTTTTTCTGTACAAAAACAATACTATGCAAAGAACATTACATTAAAAAATTAATAGCTTTTGTTTTTACATTATCTCTATTTCTTAATATGCCTCTTTTTCCTCCCTTACCCAATTAAAAGGGGGAAAATCAGTTTACAGCAAACCTAACCAACATGTGAACTGAGTTTGACTATATAAATGTTCCACATCCATAGCTTGCCACCTCTCCAAAGCGGGGAAGGGAGTGCGTTTTCTTTTGAGAACATTGAATTTCAGTTCAGAAGACTTGGGTTCACATCCTGGCATTGTTATTTGCTACCTCTGTGACCCTGGGCAAGCTTGGCCTCTTTTTTTTTTCATCTGCAAAATAAAGAAATCCTTTCTTGCTCTTTGATTCTGTGCAACCCATGTGAATATTCTAAGGTTGAGTTCTTTGCCAATGTTATTGGGCAGGAGAGGGGGAGGGAACTGCTGGGGATTAGAGGAATAACATAGAACCAAAAAGCAGAGGAGTTTCACTTAAAGAATTTATAGATTTTTAAGAAGTAAGGAACTTCATTAGTATAAATTTTGTGGATCAATAGAAGTTTGCTCCACATCAGTGCTTGGGAAAAACAGTGCTAGAATATTTCCCAAGGTGTTATACCAAGGTTTCTATGACTATTACAGTAATTTATCAGAATTAAATTTTCTGTATGGAGTTAAGAGCACCAGTGACTGGAGAATTTTTTTTTTTTTTGCCTTGAATAAGGTATTGAAGATGTGCTCTGAACAAATAGATGGTCTGGGATGAGTAGATAGATGTTCATTAGGAATTGAAAAATATTTTCAGTTAACAAAAATCTACCTTGTCTCCCTCTTATCTTCTGACCCTTCCCTGTTGGAAAAAGAAAAAAAATCCCTTTGCAACAAATATGCACAGGAAAGCAAAACTAATTTCCACATTAGCCATATCCATCATATATGTCTCAGTCTGTACTCTGAGTCCTTTCAAGAGGTAATTGCATGTTTCATCATGGGACCTGTGGAATTGTGATTGTTCGGTGAATTAACCAGGATTCTTAAGTCTTTCAATTATGTTTAAAAAATGATTTTTGTACTGTATAAATTGTTCTCTTGGTTCTGCTCATTTCACTCTGTATCACTTCACACAAATCTTCCCAGGTTTCTCCAAAGTGCCCCCTTCATCATTCCTTGTGGCACAATAGTATTCCATTATATTCATATAACATGTTTTCATCTATTCCCCAATTAGTGAACACTCCTTAGATTCCAATTCTTTGACATAACTGAAAGTTGCTGTAAATATTTTTGTAGATAAGTCATTGGCAATTTAAATCTTCAAGTTTGAAAAAATATTGAAAAGTAAGAAAAAGCTAAGTGAAAGAAATTGCTTTTTCAAATAGTTTCAAAAATATTGAGAAGTAAGAAAAAGCTAAGTGAAAGAAATTGCTTTTTCAAATAGTGTCATAATTTGACTGGACAGTTCCCAAAACACAACCTGATCTTTTGAGGGAAAATGATTTACTTTTTTACCAAATTTAAGGTTTTGAAAAGCCCCCATTAAATTAGTGCGAATGCAATTGAAATGTGAATTATCAGCGGAAGGTGTCTTAAGTGTCTTATATTATGACGGTACCCTAAGTCTTTTCAGCCTTTTGAGGGCACAGATTTTCTCATTTCACGATGAGTAGATTAGTTTTGCATTCTCTCTGTGAGGTCTTTCACGAGAAAAAACTTTGTTCAAAGAGAGCCTTTTAAGAAAATTTAGTTGCTGTTTATAGATTTCCCATTTAGATACAAAGGAGAGGATGAGAAGTTTCCAAGGAGATAATTGACAGACGAATAAGCTACTGTTTCTTAAAATCATAGCAGAAAGAAAGGATTTTTCTTTTCACAAAGGATTTCCTTTTTCTCTTTTTAAGAACAGCAGTGAAGTCTGTGTGAACAAGTATTTGTTGCTTTGGATAAAAAAATGCCATGTAGGCACTTGATCAAGTTATCTCATTTCCAAACAGCACTGAATCTCCTTTTAAAAAATCCCTTCTCCTCTTCAGAAGCTGTGTGTAGTGTGGTTTTCTAAGCCGTGGTAAAAGAAAAATTGATTGTTTTGAGTTGTTATTGTAGAATTATGTATAAATTCTTTTTCTGGTCTCACTCGTCACTTCCTTGGAGCTGGGACGGATTTTCTCAGGAGTACAACTCTATGAGAGGTTAATTTATTCAAGTTATTGAAAAATGGGTCGATATAGATAAGGCAATACTATTTATGCCAATAGGCAATCAAATTGATCATTTAGTCTGAATTTTTGAAGTTTCACATGAACTAATCAAATAACACTTTACAAATGGTTAATAAAGCAAATTGTTAAATTGTCTGCATTTTCTTGGCAACTATATGAATGAATTCCTTTATTCTTGTACTGTTATGTACTAGGAAAAAACTCAAAATAATATAACTGAAAGGCACCACATGAGAAAAGAGTATATATACTTTTGGAAAACATTGTAAGATAGCATTAATTTTTTTCTACATGGAGTTGGAATTCTTGATGCTTTAAATGAGGGGTATATCTAGATTGATCTTTGCATTTCTTGTTGGAGAAAAATTTTTAAAAACAAATTTGTAACATTTAAATGTATATATGTATAATATTATTCATTGTATAGTTACATAGATATCATTGTTAGTTATATAGAGCTTTAAGTTCTGCATAGAACGTTATGCACATTATGCCATTTGCTGCTAACCACAACTCTGTGAGGCACATGCTATTATTTCTCACATTTTACAGGAAATTGAGGCTTAAGACAGGTTAAGTGACTTGCCAAGGGTCACCCAGCTAGTAAGTGTCCAAGGCAGGATTTGAAGCCGTATTTCCTTGACTTCCAGGGTTCTTTCATCTATAGTATCATGTAATGTGAATGGAGTTGTGAGTGACATGATTACCTGCTGAGGGACACCCACTCTTTTGAAGCCCTTACGAAGAATTCATTTATAATATTTAGAAAATCAATGTACCGGTGTAGTCATTCTTACTTGCCCATTAAAATAATTTTGCTAGGCATTACTTTTTATGTATTTGTTTTTGTTGGCCTTGAACCATTATTTCATTGTGTGAGGAACTCCTGAAAGTGTATACTCCCTTTACTAATGCAGATCTGCAACACTTTGTAACTTACAGTCTTGGAGGGCTGCCTGAGACCCTGAAAAGTTAAGTGACTTGCTCATTGGCACACAGCTAGTAAGTGTCAGAGGTAGGATTTGAATTCAGGTCTTCTGAAGCAAGCCTTTTCTACTTTCCACTACACTTATGTAGCCTGAAAATAACCCTTATATAAAAGATGTCCCGTTGATTTTGAGGTTGTCATACTTCTTGCTCAATCTCCAACCCAAATAGTTGAGAAAATGTTGCTATCCACAGGCCTCTGTTTCCTACCAGGAATGAATTGACTCCCCTTTTGCATATACACAGATTTTGAAGTAACAGTAGATTTTACTAGACTAATAATTATGAGAGATGGTATATCAAGCCTGCCTTCTTTTTTACTTCTGCTTAAAATACATAGATCCTCATTAGAAAAGTTCCATCATCTGGCAGTATCATTCCCCTCTTCATGAAGCTTCAATGACTCCCCATTGCCTTTAGGATAAAATACAGACTCTTTGTGTTATCATTTAAAGTCTTCTGACTCCAACCTGTCTTTCCAGGATAATTATGCATTGTTTCCCCTCCAGTGCATTCATCATTTCAGCCAAAATGGCATACTTGGAATTCCCTATACACAAAATTCTCTCTCCTACCTTTTTACCTTTCTGCAAGCTGGCCTCCATGCCTAGGATACTTTCCTTTCAGATCTCTTCCTCTTGGAATTTCTTATTTCTCTTTGAGGATTAGTTCAAATACTGCCTCCCTCAAAAGATCTTCTTCATACCCCCAGTTGTTATTGCCTCCCCCTTCCAAAATCTCTGTGTAGTTCTTATCCATCTTAAAATTGAATTTTATATATATCCTGTAATTGTGTATCCTTTCAGGAGAAGAGAAACCCCTTGAGGACAAGGGCTATCTCATTTTTTTGTATGAGCTAGCTCCTAGCAGAGTGACTAGCAAAGAGTTTCTCGGTCATAGCAGGTGCTTAAAAAATGCATGTTGATTGATTGATTGAAATAGGGGAATGAGAGAAGAGGAAAAATAAAGTCTTTATGAACTACTGGGTTTGAAGTGTGAACTGTCATAATGTCCTAAGCTTCTCAATGTCCCCATCTCTTTGTTTCCTAGACTAATTTTCTTATTGAAGAAGGGTGGACCACATGAGATTGTGATAGACGTTGCATCCTGCCCCTTGCGCTGTGCTTTTTCTTCTATTACTGCTGCCTACTGGGAGTTGGAGAGTGCTTTTTGCTTGGTGCCTTTGCTAATGTCCTGAAGTCATTGGTACCACTTCTTTCAGGGCTCTTTCCATTTCTGCTGTTCTTTTTAATGTGTCTTGTTACCTCTCTTTCTGTTGCTCTGCTTTGCTGCTACAGATGTTGATCAGTTGTGTTTGAGTGACTAATTGAAGCACTCTGTCTGCCCGAACAGAGGGAACAGAGGCACAGTTTCGGTACAAAACCCAGAAGCATTTGTAGAGTGAGTACAGCACACATGCAAGGGAGCAGTAGACCTAGCTTCTGTTTCTCTCCTGGAAGTCTCTATGGTCACCCTTCTACTAACACTCTACCTGTTAACTACCACCTTATTGCTGGAATACACTGCCCAAAGCTGTCAGCTGCTGCTGTTGTCCCTGGCAGCCAAGCCTCTGCCACTGAAGGAATTCCTCAGACTCTTTCCTGATTTTTCAGGATGGATGCTGGATATTGGGACATATTATCAAGTTGGTCTGGCCTCTGTAATAATGCATATAGCTCTAAGCCAACAAGAAGTTGCTTCTCACTCTCAGCTTCCAGTTGTCATAGAACAGAGAATTTAGACCTAGCCGGGGCTTATGATTCATATCGTCTAGCCCTTTGATTTTACACATGAGGAACTTGAAATTCAAGGAGGTTGTAGTGATTTGGCCAGGGTCTGTGCTTCTCATGGCAAATCTAGTGTTCTTGCAACCACATTCTTCTCTAGAGCAGTTGTCCCCCGTTCTCTGAAGAATACCCTCCTCCTTTACTTTATCCTAGAAACTCATCACCCCTTTGCTAGAATGGGCATGCAATGAAGTTGGCTACATTTTTCCTGACCCTGTACATTTGATCATAGAACCATGAATTTAGAGGTAGAAGTGATCTTAAGAAGGCATCAAGAATTTATTAAGCATTTACTATGTGTCAGACAATATACTAGACTGGGGTACAAAGACAAAAGTCAAACAATTTCGACCTACAGTAAGCTTACATGTATATACAATATTTACAAAATAGAAACAAGGTAATTTTTCTGAGGGAGGCATAGTGCTGGGCCTGAAGTTAGAAAGACTCCCCTTCCTGAATTCAAGTCCAACCTCAGACACTTGATAGTTATGTGACCTTAGGCAAGTCACCTAACCCTCCCAGTTTCCTCATCTATAAAATGAGCTGGAGAAGAATGTGGCAAACCACTTCTGTATTTTTGCAAAAGAAAGCTCTCAATGTGGTCTGGAAGAGTCAGATGTGTCTAAAAGTGACTGAATAACAATAACAGTTTTTAGGGGGAAGTCCCTTGGAGTTAAGGGGATCTAGAAAAGTTTCACATAGAAGTATCTGACCTGAGTCTAAGGAAGCAGAGGTTAGAAGATGAAGATGGAGTGTTGTGTTTGAGAAAGAATAAAAAAGGCCAGTTTGGTTAAAATATAGAGTAGAGGAAGTGGGTAATATGTAGTCAGGCAGGAAAGATCCCTTCATTTTACAGATGAGACTACAAGAAGTTAAATGACTTTCCTAAGATCACAAAATGACAATAAACGATAGAGCTAGACCTTTGACTTCCATTCAGTGCTCTTTTTAACTTTGCAATGCCAGCAAATGTGGGAACATTTTCAGACATCATCGTCATCATCAGCATTTATATAGTGTTTTGACGTTTGTGGAGTGCTTTACAAATATTGGCTCACTGGATCTTCACAACAACCTTGGGAGATAGGTGCTACTGTTAGCCCCATTTTATAGAGAAGGAAGCCGAGGCAGACTGTGACTTGCTTAGGGCCACACAGATAGTATGTGAGGTAGGATATGAACTCAGGTCTTTCTGACTTTAGGTCTAGTTCTCTATCCACATTATTAAGAACATTCCAGTGTCTAATGTAAACATACCTCAGATATTTTTCACTGGTGCATTCTTTGAGTCATTTATCATTCTCATCAGAATATTGTCTGCTACTTTGTGTTGTTAACTCAATAAACTGTGAGTTGTGTGGATGAAATCCTCCATGCATTAGAATTAGGGCTTGATATCTTAATGACTTAGATTTCATCGATTTTGTCTTTGTATCCTCAGTGCTTAGCACAGTGCCTGGAACACAGTAGGTGCTTAATAGATGCTTGTTGATTGATTGATCGTAAAGCATTTCAAATCCATTCAGCCTCCCACTGTGACTATAGCATGTTGCCATTTGGGTAAGCTCAGTAACTATTGCTTATACATTTCTTTTTTTTTAAATTCAGTCAATTGTTTTAATACTAATTGCTTTTACATCACTTTGTAACATGTCCAATTTTTCTCCTCATCTCTCCACTCCCCCCACCCCCTAATACCTTACATTCTGATTACCCCTCCCCTCAATGAGCCCTCCCTTCTATCACTACCCACCCTTCCCTTATCCCCATCTTCTCTCTTTTCTTGTAGGGCAAGGTAAATTTCTATACCCCGTTACCTGTGTTTCTTATTTCCCAGTTATATGCAATAATAATTCTCAACATTCATTTCTAATACTTTGAATTCCACTTTCTTTTCCTCCCTCCCTCCCTCCATCCCCATCCCCACTGAGAAGGCAAGCAATTCAATACGGTCCATATATGTGTTGCTTTGCAAAAGACTTCTATAGTAATCATGTTGTGTAATACTCACTATATTGCCCTCTATCCTACTCTATCCCCCTTTATTTTTTTATTCCCTTATTTGACCTTGTCCCTTCCCAAAAGTGTTTATTTCTGTTACTCCCTTCTCCCATTTGCCCTCCCTTCTATCACTCCCTCACTCCACTTGTCCCCTTCTCCTCTACTTTCCTGTAGTGTAAGATAGATTTTATACCAAATTTAGTGAGCATGTTATTCTCTTTTCAAGCCATATATAGAGAGAGTAGCTTCACTTTTCCCCTCTCCCCTTCTCCCTTTTCTCCTCCAATGAACAAGATTTTTCTTTACCTCTTATGAGTTATAGCCTGCCCCATTCCATTTCTCCCTTTCTCCTCCCAGTATTTTCCTCCCTCACCCCTTAATTTTTATTTTATATCCTTTTTTTTGTGGATGTCATCTCTTCTGATTCAACACAGCCTGTACTCTCTGTCTGTGTGTGTGTGTGTATGTGTATGTACAGTCCCTCCACCTACCCAAATACTGAGAAAAGTCTCAAGAGCTATAAATATTTTCTTTCCATGTAGGAAGATAAACAGTTCAGCTTTAGAAAGTCTTTTATGATTTCTCTTTCCTGTTTACCTTTTCAGGCTTCTTTTGATTTTTGTGTTTGAAAGTCAGATTTTCTATACAGTTCTTGTTTTTTCAACATGAATGCTTGAAAGTCCTCTATATCATTAAATGACCATTTATTTCCTTGAAGTATTATACTCAGTTTTGCTGAGTAGGTGATTCTTGGTTTTAATCCCAGTTCCTTTGACTTCTGGAGTATCCTCTTCCAAGCCCTTTGATGCCTTAATGTTGAAGCTGCCAGATTCTGTGTTATCTTGATTGAATTTGCACAATACTCGAATTATTTCTTTCTAGCTGCTTGCAGTATGTATATTCATGTCTTTTCTATTCACATATAAGTTCCTTGTGAAGTGATTATTTCATTTTTTTGTTTTTGTATACCTAGTGCCTAGCACAGTGTTTGACATGGAATAGGTGCTTAACAAAAAAGCCTCTTGATTGATTCTTCTGCTTTGCATTTGTGTATTTTTTTTTCTAAACAAGAGTATCACTACTAAGAGATTGGAGAAGCTATTTTCTTCTCTTTCTTGCTTTCATTCATTTCATATGGATGATGTAGACTCTACTTGACATTATCTTTGACATTTCTAAATTTGTAAACCAGGTTAATGTAAACTTAATTAGATCATTTCACACCTGCTTCTTACTTTGAATGCCCAACTATTATAGATAGTTTGGTGTGATACTCCTTTGTAATACCTTCTGAGACACATTCCTTATTAAAGGATTTTGCTTCATAATTGACTTTGCTGAATTCCATTCATTCAGTAAATGACATCCATAACTGGAAGTTTCAGGGTGATCTCAGATCCCTTGCTTCTATGTCACATAATTTTGTAATTAATCTTTTTATATGGTCTATTACTCTTTGGTCTTTTTTTTTCTTTCTTTCTTTCTTTAATAAAAATTTATTTATTTAACTTTTTACATTCATACATACATACATACATTTTACATTCATTTTCACAAAATTTTCCAAATTTTCTCCCCTTTTATCCCCTCCCCCCACCCCAATACACTGACCAATCTAATTTTCCCTATCACCAATCTGCCCTCTCTTCTATCATCCCTCCCTTCTCTTGTCCCCATCTTCTCTTTTGTTCTGTAGGGCCAGATGACTTTCTATTCCCCATTAACTGTATTTCTTATTTCCTAGTAGCAACAGCGATACTCAACAATTGTTCCTAAAACTATGAGTTCCAAATTCTCCCCATCCCTCCCTCCCCACCCATTCCCTTTGGGAAGGCAGGCAATTCAATATAGGCCCTATCTGTGTAGTTTTGCAAATGACTTTGATAATAGTCGTATAGTGTAAGACTAACTGTATTTCCCTCCATCCTATCCTGCCCCCCATTGTTTCTATTCTGTCTTTTGATCCTGTCCCTCCCCGAGTGTTGACTTCAAATTGCTCCCTCCTCCCATTGCCCTCCCTACCATCATCCCCCCCCGCTTATCTCCTCCCCCACTTTCCTGTATTGTAAGATAGGTTTTCATACCAAAATGAGTGTGCATTTTATTCCTTCCTTTAGTTGAATGTGATGAAGGTAAACTTCATGTTTTTTTCTCAGCTCTCCTCTTTTTCCCTCTACTAAAAAGTCTCCTTCTTGCCTCTTGAATGTGAGATACTTTACCCCATTCCATTTCACCCTCTCTCCTCCCACTACATTTCTCTCTCACCGTTTACCTTAATTTCTTTTAAGATATGGTCGCATCCTATTCAATTCATTCTGTGCTCTCTGTCTCTGTGTGTGCATGCATGTGTGTGTGCGTGTGTGTGTGTGTACGTCTGTGTGTGGTCCCACCAACTACCCAGATACTGAAAAGTTTTAAGAGTTCCAAATATTGTCTTTCCATGTAGGAATGTAAACAGTTCACCTTTGGTAAGTCCCTTATGACTTCTCTTTGCTGTTTACTTTTTCATGCTTCTTCTCATTCTTGTGTTTGAAAGTCAAATTTTCTTTTCAGCTCTGGTCTTTTCATCAAGAATGTTTGAAAGTCCTCTGTTTCATTGAAAGACCATATTTTCCCCTGAAGTATTATACTCAGTTTTGCTGGGTAGCTGATTCTTGGTTTTAGTGCTAGTTCCTTTGACTTCTGGAATATCCTACTCCATGCCCTTCGATCCCTTAATGTAGAAGCTGCTAGATCTTGAGTTGTCCTGATTGTATTTCCACAATACTGGAATTGTTTCTTTCTAGCTGCTTGCAATATTTTCTCCTTGACCTGGGAATTCTGGAATTTGGCCACAATGTTCCTAGGAGTTTCTCTTTTTGGATCTCTTTCAGGCGGTGATCGATGGATTCTTTCAATACTTATTTTGCCCTCTGGTTGTAGAATATCAGGGCAGTTTTCCTTGATAATTTCATGGAAGATGATGTCTAGGCTCTTTTTTTGATCATGGCTTTCAGGTAGTCCCATAATTTTTAAATTATCTCTCCTGGATCTATTTTCCAGGTCAGTTGTTTTTCCAATGAGATAGTTCACATTCTCTTCCATTTTTTCATTCTTTTGGTTTTGTTTTGTGATTTCTTGGTTTCTG
The DNA here is from genome assembly GCA_023548195.1 of Bettongia penicillata ogilbyi. Classification (NCBI taxonomy): domain Eukaryota; kingdom Metazoa; phylum Chordata; class Mammalia; order Diprotodontia; family Potoroidae; genus Bettongia; species Bettongia penicillata. The sequence goes on along the minus strand of JAJHZJ010000857.1, from coordinate 2,875,901 downwards.
ATAAAGTCATTAGACTCCATCTGTTCCATTCTAATTTTGAGAGAACTCTTTTCTTAAGTGAGCTTTTGAACTTCTTTTTCCATTTGGCTAATTCTGCTTTTGAAAGCATTCTTCTCCTCATTGGCTTTTTGAACCTCTTTTGCCAATTGAGTGAGCCAATTTTTCAAGGTGTTATTTTCTTCAGCATTTTTTTGGGTCTCCTTTAGCTAGGTATTGACCCGTTTTTCATGCTTTTCTTGCATCTCTCTCATTTCTCTTCCCAGTTTTTCCTCCACCTGTCTAACTTGATTTTCAAAATCCTTTTTGAGCTCTTCCATGGCCTGAGCCCACTGACATCCACCTCGGATGTCTGGGATAGAAGGCCCCGACCTCCACGTCTTTCCCTGATGGTAAGAATAGTTCCTCGTCATCAGAATTGAAAGGCGGGAACATCTGTACCCCCTGAAAGTAGCTTTTGCTTCCCTTTTCTGGGCATTTTCCCAGCCAGTTACTTGACTTCTGAGATTCCTGTCCACCCTTACCTAGATCTGCCCACCTAGTGCTTGGGGTCTGAGATTCAAATGGGCTTTTCGCAGGGGCTTGGCTGCTATTCAATGTGAGCTTAAGTTCTGGTGCTTGGGTGGGGGCAGGGCCACCTCCCAGGCTCAGTTCCCTCAGGGGCTTTATGCAGAGACCTTCAGTAATGGAGCAGGTGGGTGCAGAGCTGTCTCCCAGGCTCAGTTTCCTCAGGGGGTTTATGAAGAGACCTTCGGTAATGGAGCTCCTGCTTGCTCTGGGAGTCCTGGGCCTCTGCCGCTGCCTCTGCCGCTGCCTCTGCCGCTGCCTCCTGAGGGGGCCTGAGCCACGGAGACACCCTGCTCCCCTCTTGGCCAGCCCGGAAGTCTCTCTCACTGACCTGTGGGGCCTGTGTGCGGAGGGACCTTCCTGGCTGCCGGAGTTTCCGTCCCTGAAGGCTGCTCCGATCTGCTCCTCTGGGGTGGCATGGCCAGAGCAGCACAGGGGTGGACTCCGCTGTCCGTGCGATGGACCCCTGGGGTTGGCTCTCCAGGGCTCTCTGGAACGGAAATCTTTTCCACTGTGTTTCTGCGCGCCTTGCAGTGCTCCAGAGTTTGTGGGGAGTTCTTCTTGCAGGAAATATATAGGCTGTGGTTTCGGAGCTAGCATACATGAGTCTTTCTACTCCGCTATCTTGGCTCCACCCCCGGTCTTTTCTTTGAATTAATAAGTTGTTTGCTGTAATTTCCTGGTTGAATGAAGATTGTGGCTACATTTTAAAACCATTGCATTATTGGAAAACAAAGCTAGCTAGATAAGGGGTTCTCAAACTGGGGTCTGTGAACTTTTTTATTTTAATATTGATAACTGTATTTCACTGTAATTGGTTTCCTATGTAATTGTGTGCATTTTGTTTTGTGCATTTAGTAGCATTATTCTCAGGGGTCTGTAGGTTTCATAAGACAACAAAAGGGGTCCATGACATATCCATGCATACATAGACATGTATATACATATGTGTATGTGAGGCAATACAGTAGGATTCTATTTTTTAAGGATCTATAATTTTTATTGGTGTGGATATGCATTTCACTATGGCAGATAGTCAAAATTAGTTACTATGGCCAAAAAAGTCAGTACCCTTGCAACCACCCAGGTGATGGACATTTCTGAATATAGTTAATCTGGTTTTGGGACCAAACAAATAAAAGTCCCTTACCAGGACTATTATTGTAACTCTTTCCAACTAGATAGGATGTGTCTCTTTGAGAATCTAGAATCTAGAGAATCTAGAATTTACATTAATGAGACATTGAAAAAGATCCTATTTTCTTATATGAGAATGATAGTCAGATAAAACATGGTAGCCCCTACATATATACTTGATTCCAGCCATGCTTCAGTCATCCTCCTCTCCATATTTGTTTTTTTTCATTCTTTTAGGATATAAGCTCTGTGAGCACAGGTCTTTGTCTTTTTTATTTATATTCCCAGTGTTTAACACAGTTCTTGGCTTCTTATAGGAAAGTTTTTAATGCTCATTCATTCATTCATTTATTCATTCATATCTCTGTCTGAGAAGATCACATCACAGAAAAACTCTATGGTTCTACACTCTAGGAAGAATTTATTTAGTGCACCACCACTAGGTCCTGGTGTGCCCTCTTCTCATTCTTAGCAGATATTTCCAACATAAGTGTCATTCTTTGTGCTATTATTTTGGTGACCTATTGACTGAGTAAAATTGTAAGATGCTTCAGAGTAGGACCTTGATTTTCCTGTTCAAAGTATTTGGTACAGCTTTGTTTATAACTTGTTAAATATTGACTGGCTACTTGTGAATACAGTTGATTTTTCTTTTTGTCAGTGTAAGTAGGAACTATGTGCTCCCCATTTTTCACACATGGCAGCAAGATTTTTTACTGATTCATCCTTTTGAAGCTTTTCTATGATTTCTAGTTTCTCAGCAATTGTTAGCACCATTATTGAGTCATCAAATTTCAGAGCTGACATACACAAAGGACCATAGTACCAAATTATCATATACAACAAATTCATGCAAGCAGTGCAAGGTGTAAGCAGTGTGTCGTTTAAAGTAGGAAAGGTCAGTACTACTAGAGAGATTAGCTTGGGGAAGCCTTCTTGGAACAGGTAGCATTTGAGTTGGATCAGAGGTAGGAATTCATCAGGGGTGAGTAGGCATTCCAGGTATGGGGGGAAGTGCAATACCATTGCATGATGTTAGGAAAGTGTGGGGCATGTATAGGATCAAGCATAGGTGGATCCATGAAAAGTTCAGTTTGATTAGGGGGAAGAAGAGTTATTTGAGATCAGATTGTTTCCAAAGGTAGTGCAAATAGAGGAGGACTGCAAACCTAAACATTAAATTTAAGTGAAAGCATTAATCTGGTCCAGTCTCCTTATTTTGAAAATGGGGAAACTGAGGCACATAGAGGTTAAAATGACTTGTGGCAGAGGCAGGCTTTGAAATTTAGGTCCCCTAATTGTCATTTCAGCTCTTCCCATTTTACTGAAAGGGGCCTACTTGCCCTGTCTTCCTAAGATACCAAGGAAATGAAATAAAGTTTAAATTCTACCTTAATCTAGTCTGGTGCTTTTCAAAGACTGGGGTGAGTATGGGACATGGAGGGTATGTAGTGTGATAGTGTATTTGGGATTTCTGCCCATGAATTCAAACTTAGGTAATATTTTGAAGCATTGTTTGCAAATGATTATGGCCTTGGAATATTTCTGGGGAATCTGCCCTCCCAATAATTGGCATTAGTGGGAAAGCACCATGGAGAGAGAAATTGGGGGATTAGATTCTTGTTTTGTCACTGTCTCTAATGGGCTGCATGACTTTAGGAGGGGGATTCAATTCCTCTCAGCCTCAATTTCTTCAGCTGTAAATGGAGGAAGTTGAATTGGATGACATCTCAGGTTCTTTCCATCTTTGACACTTTTGATTTCCAAAGTGCTGTAGATTAAGTGGAGGTTGGCTGTACTGATCTAACTTTTCTTCTCATGACAGCTCTTTTTAAAGGCATCTGGGTAAGAAGGTAGTTTTAGAACCTGTCCCTAAACTAATGAAGCATTGTTGTTGAAATTGATTCTAAATTCCACTGTTCTTGAGAATGGCAACCTCATCCTTCATAGACTGAAGTCTCCAGAGTAATCTTCAGGTAACCTCTTCTATGGCTATCAGTCCTAGCTGGTGATTTCTGTGTCCACCCTTGATGGAGAAATTAAACACTTTCCCCCCCCTCCAGAGGAGAAATGATTACTATTTGGACTATTTAGTATTGTAATTACTCTTTTATAATCATGAATCTAGATTAGATGAATTAGATGAATGTAGAATTAGATGAAGACTTGTGGATTAAAACAAAGCCACATTATTTAGTAAAGTTTTTTTTTCACTGAGGATTATTGCTTTCATTGACACATGACTGCACTGAAATGCAGATTTTATCCATATTGCCTACTTGTGATGGGAAAATATCAGTAGATTTCTAGTTGCTAGGAAACAGCAGAGTACTGAAATAGCTTTTTTTGTACTTGTAAATTCAGTTCTTTGACAGTTCCACTCTCATAGACCAAAAATTTATTCAGTCACTACAAAGAAGGATGCATCACCTTTTCAGTTTCCAATTTAAAAATTTCATGCAGGGGTCCTGGGAATACAAGAAATGTTACAGGATGATTAAGTGTTGAAAATGTAATTTTTAACAGTGACTGGACATTTGTAAGAGATTGTATGGTTTTTGTATGTGTAGATGAGAGTTTTAGACTTCTTAAAGTCAATTCTTTCACAGTTAATAAAAACATTTAGTTTAATGAGAAAGAGAAAAACAGAGTTGAATCAAAATTAGATACAGTAAAACTTAGTCTCATTGCCACTGTATTGGTCGCATCTTGTGTGAAGATCATACAGCTGCAGTTTAGGAATGTAATAATTATCAGGAAAAACATAGGCATAAAAGTTTCTATCATAATGAATTAGACTTTCTAGATGTTGGTGAATGGAATTAAATGAGTTCTATTCATGTTAAGACAATTTCTCAAAAGTCACATGAGAAAGAAGGGAAAACTTGTCCTAAACAAGTTAGTTCTCAGTTAAATTTTCCCATGTGCTGTATGGCTGTGAAATGAATATATTGATATTTACATATTAGCCTACTTCAGAGATTCTTTGAACTCACTGGTTCATTACCAGCAATCATTGAAGTTTAGAAAGAAGTAACCAGAATTCTCTTGATTTTCATGTCTTTATGTGAAAGTTCACTGGCCAGTGATGCAACTGTAGTGATATGATTTTGTAGACAAGTAACACAATGAGTACTACTATAAGAAAGTGAATTAAGGGTACAATAAATTGACAAGCTTGAGAACATTTTATTGTGATTTCATGGAGGGTGAAGGAAAAGTCATGACTTGCAGTTCCTCAAGGTATTTTGAATTGTTGAAGGTATAAATGACTTTCTCCAAAGACTGCTGTCTCATAAATGAGGGAAATTGTACTTAGTACTAACTCTCCTGAAAGGTGAATCTCTTGTGAGGAAAAGCCTCTGATATATGGTACTGTATTTATTTCACCAGCTACGGGTGGGGGCCCTTTTTTCATGACTCTTGGTAATGAGCCACAGGTATGGTTTTTATTTTTCTGTCACAACCTTGGTATTTTATTGATGTTTTTATGAAAGAATGCAGTTCATGCCTCTCTAAGATAAGTATTTGACTTGATATGAAGTTATAATTCATGCATGTGCCATTGTTAAAAGAGTATACTTCATAAGTCATGTTTTTTCCATGAGTGATGTCTCTTATTGGACTGACCAACGATTTGGGGTTCTTGCCAATCCTGATTCTTTATTTTTCAACACTGCTTTTGGGTTCCTTTTTCTTATTTAGAAAGAAAATCAGGATGGAGTACAAACATTGTAAATGTTTATTTTGTAATTGAATATATTTACTCTTTAAAAGAAGTGTGAATGATAAGATTGCATTTTTCTGCTATTATAAACTGCCCACCTGGCTTTCTGGATCTCAGCTTCCTCATCTGCAAAATGAAGTCCCTGAGCTGGGCCTGATGGTGCACATGGCTATCATCCTGTATATTAGGGAGACCAAAGCTGATAGGTCTCTTAAGCTTAGAAGTTCTGAGCTGCAGTAGAGTTAAAACCAATTGGATATCCAAGTCTAGCATCAATATGGGAGTTTCTGGGATCTAAGGGCTGCCCAAGGTGGGATGAATTGGCCCAGGCCTGAGGCCCTGTGTTGATTAACAGTGGAATGAGGCTTGTTAGGGGCCATACCTGGGCAAGATAGGGGGACTTGGCCTCAAAATAACAAATGAATGAACTAACTAAAACGAAGGTACAAGACTGATGTCCCTTCTAAGGGGACAGCTAAAATTATATCTGAACAATGCTTTTGGTTCATTGCTTATATACTTTGGATCCTTCAATAGTTTTCAGACTTGTAATTAATGGTTCACTATTATATATTCTCTGACTTCTCATTTATTATTTTCTTGTCTGATGTTTCTGATACAGTAGGACAAAGAGCAGAAGAGAAGTCCTGTGCATGAAGATTAACTATCCCTGGACTTTGAGTCCAGTTAACAAATGAATTAACAATCTTCCTTTCATTCGAGGTCTTTGCATGTCACATATTTTCGATGTTTTGGTGCTCATGGAAACTGTTCTGTCTTCAGATGCATCCCTAAATCCATAGGCATGCAGTCCAGTATTATTTGCTCCTTTTCTCATTCCCCAAAACACGGGGTTAGGGGAGGATTAGATCTAGCCTTTTACTTTGTGTGTCTTTCTCACCTTCATTCCACCTCAGCTATCTACAGGGATGATCATGGATCTTGCAGTCATTTAAAACTCCGCCATCTCATCGCTTAGCCTTTGAGATTACACTCTTCATTTATAATCTTTTATCCCTCTTCTTCCTCATGCTGCCTCGCTTCTTATTCCTTCTGTTCTTTGTCCTTAGCCATGACCCGTGAGCATTTTTTCCCTCTCTGTTTTCCTAATCCATTAACCCAGATATGGTTATTCTTTATTATTTTGGCTCTTTAATTGATTAGTTCAACTCTATGCTGTTTTAAAATTCTGTTTCTCCTCTGCTATTCATTCCTGGCCAGAACTCAACCCATGGGTCCTCTTACTGTCTTTCTATATTGCTTTTACTCCTGTGTTATGGAGTGCCACTGTAGGAAGTCATACACCAGGTCTTTCTAAAATTCATATCATTTAATTCAACTTGATTTTTAATGTTGTATGGCATTTCTTTTATTTTTTTTTTTTTTGTTTGTTTTGTTTTTTGGAGACTGCATCTCCCTGTGGATAGATTGTCAGGCCTGGAATCAGGAAGACACATCCCGCTTTGTTCAAATTGGTCAAATGAGCTGGAGAAAGAAATGGCAAAACACTCCAGTATCTTTGCCAAAAAACCCAAATGGGTCATGAAGAATTGGACATGACTGAAAAAAAGTCCCCTTATCTTGCCTAGACTGGAAGTGCAGTGAGTTCTTACAGTCTGATCCCAGTAGTGATTGGCATGGAAGTTTTAGCCTCCTGTTTTTCCTTAACTGTGTATAGTTTGGTCCCCCTTAGGCGACATGGTGGCCACAGGATCACTGTATAGGTGATTGGCTCAGTGTAAATACCTGATTGATTTTAGTCCTACTGTAGCTCAGAACTCATTTTTGAGCTCAAGATCCACTAGCCTCAGAAGCTTGGAACTCCTGAACTCAAGAGATCAGCCATCCCATAGCAATAGCATCATTAAGTACCCAGATGACTGAAAAAGGACGTTGGGGAAGAGGAGAAATTGAGGGGATCAAGTTTAAATAGAATTATGTTTTGGTAGATGAAATTAAAAGAGAACTTTGATTTAAAAATGACACTCAATTTATATTGGACCCTTTGTGACAAAAAGTTCAAATACCTTACCGTAAAGCAGAATTTTCTACTGATGGAGGAAATGAAAATGAATTTAAAGTAATTCCTATTCTGATGACTTAAGGTATGAAGGTGATCTTCCCTTCTCCTTCCTTCCTTCCTTCCTTCCTTCCTTCCTTCCTTCCTTCCTTCCTTCCTTCCTTCCTTCCTTCCTTCCTTCCTTCCTTCCTTCCTTCTTCCCTCCTTCTTTCCGTTCCTCCCTTTCCTTCCCTCCTTCCCTTCCCTCCTTTCCTTCCTTCCTTCCTTCTCCCTCCCTCCCTACCATGTTGTCAAGGCATTCATATATACCTAGTGAGAGACTGTATGTGTACTGTCCAAGAAACAACCTTCTTTCATTCAAAGAGGGCCATCATTAGGTGGAGTGCAGGATGATAAAGTTCCATGGGAGCTTCCCCCAGACTCTCTTCTAATTCGAAGAAGGATAGCAATCCGCACTGGTGCAGAAAAAACTACACTGATGAAATTACATATTTCTGTGATGGCAAAGTTTAGAGTGCCACCTGGCTATTGACCCTGTGACTATAGTCCATGGTTCTATAATTAAATTAATTGATCAATAAGCTTTCTTTAAGTGGCTTCTGGCATTGTTGCACAATTTAGAAATGGTCATCTTTCAAGAAGGAAGAGAAAATGGGAGGGGGGAAATAAATATTTTATATAGCACCTACTGGAGCTGTCCACTGTGCTAAATGCTGTACAAATATTATCTCATTTGATCCTCAGTACATAACCTTGCAAGGTAGGTGCTTTTCTTATCTCCATTTTACATTTGGCGAACCTGTGACAGTTTTAAGTGACTTCCCCAAGGTTACACAGCTAATGTCTCAGGACGGATTTAAACTCAGGCTTTCCTGACTCCAGGCCCAGCACTCTATCTACTGTGACATCATTATATGAGTATGTTTATGAGGAGTGAGAAACATGGTTTTATAGAAATGTGCTACCAGGAAACAGTCCATAGCTCAGGACAGACGTTGTTAGAGCAAATGTGTGTTAAGAGAAATAAAATATTTAAAATAGGCCCTTTTACAGCAAGTTTAGCTATAACTATTTGTGAGAACACAAACTACTGATTCTTTTTCAAAGGTTCCTAAAAAAAATTCCATGACAATTCAGCAATATTGGATCTATTTCTGTTAAATAGGATCAAGTTGCTCAGATTTACTATATCACTTTGTAAATTAAGAGATAATAATATAGGAAGTATTTTGTTAACTAAAGGAGTGCACACAGTACACATCTTCTCTGATTTTGATAGTCAAATAATCAAAACAGTGATAGGACCAGGCCTTTTATTTGACAGAGTCTTCTTAGGACCCAGAAAAGAATCACAGTGTTTATCCTTAACACTTAACTGGATTGTCATTGACAAGGGTATTCTTTTCCGTGATGCAGATCACAACCCATCTACATCTTTTCATCCTGTGTTTTCTTGTCTGTCTTCCCATAAATCCTCCAAGGAGCAATGATGGGCTGGAGAGCTTCTCTAGATATTTTAACATTGCATTGTAATATTTAGATCATTGGGATTGTGATGGACCTGCCTCCTACATTTCCTGGATCTTTGATGTCATTTCTTATGTGCATTTCATTGGTGAAATGCTATAGCCTATTTACATTCGCCATGTTTTTCCATTGCCTTTTGGGACCCTTGCAATTTTGGGAATTATTATATACTATGATGTACAGCCAAATGGCATCATTGAAAGAATAGGTGAAATAAAAAAGATGGAGTTCTGTGTTAGGGAGCTGCTTGGGATAGTTAAAAATGCTGTTATATTTCTAATACAATTCAGCCCTTTCTCTTTACTCCCTATTTAATTCTGTTAAAGCCTATTGTCCATCTAAAGTATCTGTCTGAGATAGAATTATTAATGGACTTACTCAATGGGCTATACGTTTAATTTCATTTCGATAGACAAAGTACGTTGCAAACCTGAAAAGCACTATATAAATGTGATTTTTAAATTATTAGGGAGAAGAGGAAGGATAATAAGGTTTTCTGAATGAAAAGTCAGCCACTTTCTTGACAAAATAAAATTAATTTTAAAATATTTGACATTATTGCTTGTCAAATTATTCAAACTTAATGTAAATTATTCATTTTATAATAAAAGATGTCTTTATCCTTTTGACTTTTATCCAATTCTTAAAATTTTTCCTGTGTATTTTTTTTAAAAGCTTCTTTTGGTAAGATTAAAAAAAAATTTTAGTTGCTATAAAACTCTTCCTTTTCCTCTTTTGGTTCTTTCCTTACATGATTCACCCTCACATGCATCTGTACAGGTCTTTATCTCTCTTGAATTTTACTGTCATCATATTTGGCATCTTATATTTTACTTTTTTTTTTTAAATATAAATTTATTTATTTAACTTTTTACATTCATTTTCTAAAATTTTGGGTTCCAAATTTTCTCCCCTTTTATCCCCTCCCCCCACCCCAATACACCGAGCAATCTAATTTTCCCTATCTCCAATCTGACCTCTCTTCTGTCATCCCTCCCTTCTCTTGTCCCCATCTTCTCTTTTGTCCTGTAGGGCCAGATGACTTTCTATTCCCCATTAACTGTATTTCTTATTTCCTAGTAGCAACAACAATATTCAACAGTTGTTGCTAAAACTTTGAGCTCCAAATTCTCCCCATCCCTCCCTCCCCACCCATTCCCTTTGGGAAGGCAGGCAATTCAATATAGGCCCTATCTGTGTAGTTTTGCAAATGACTTCGATAATAGTCGTATAGTGTAAGACTAACTGTATTTCCCTCCATCCTATCCTGCCCCCCATTGTTTCTATTCTGTCTTTTGATCCTGTCCTTCCCCGAGTGTTGACTTCAAATTGCTCCCTCCTCCCATTGCCCTCCCTACCATCATCCCCCCCCTGCTTATCTCCTCCCCCACTTTCCTGTATTGTAAGATAGGTTTTCATACCAAAATGAGTGTGCATTTTATTCCTTCCTTTAGTTGAATGTGATGAAGGTAAACTTCATGTTTTTTTCTCAGCTCTCCTCTTTTTCCCTCTACTAAAAAGTCTCCTTCTTGCCTCTTGAATGTGAGATACTTTACCCCATTCCATTTCACCCTCTCTCCTCCCACTACATTTCTCTCTCACCGTTTACCTTAATTTCTTTTAAGATATGGTCGCATCCTATTCAATTCATTCTGTGCTCTCTGTCTCTGTGTGTGCATGCATGTGTGTGTGTGTGTGTGTGTGTGTGTGTATGTGTGTGTGTGTGTGTGGTCCCACCAACTACCCAGATACTGAAAAGTTTTAAGAGTTACAAATATTGTCTTTCCATGTAGGAATGTAAACAGTTCACCTTTGGTAAGTCTCTTATGACTTCTCTTTGCTGTTTACTTTTTCATGCTTTTTCTCATTCTTGTGTTTGAAAGTCAAATTTTCTTTTCAGCTCTGGTCTTTTCATCAAGAATGCTTGAAAGTCCTCTGTTTCATTGAAAGACCATATTTTCCCCTGAAGTATTATACTCAGTTTTGCTGGGTAGCTGATTCTTGGTTTTAGTGCTAGTTCCTTTGACTTCTGGAATATCCTACTCCATGCCCTTCGATCCCTTAATGTAGAAGCTGCTAGATCTTGAGTTGTCCTGATTGTATTTCCATAATACTGGAATTGTTTCTTTCTAGCTGCTTGCAATATTTTCTCCTTGACCTGGGAATTCTGGAATTTGGCCACAATGTTCCTAGGAGTTTCTCTTTTTGGATCTCTTTCAGGTGGTGATCCATGGATTCTTTCAATACTTATTTTGCCCTCTGGTTGTAGAATGTCAGGGCAGTTTTCCTTGATAATTTCATGGAAGATGATGTCTAGGCTCGTTTTTTGATCATGGCTTTCAGGTAGTCCCATGATTTTTAAATTGTCTCTCCTGGATCTATTTTCCAGGTCGGTTGTTTTTCCAATGAGATATTTCACATTCTCTTCTATTTTTTTCATTCTTTTGGTTTTGTTTTATGATTTCTTGGTTTCTGATAAAGTCATTAGACTCCATCTGTTCTATTCTAATTTTGAGAGATCTCTTTTCTTCAATGAGCTTTTGAACCTCTTTTTCCATTTGGCTCATTCTGCTTTTGAAAGCATTCTTCTCCTCCTTGGCTTTTTGAGCCTCTTTTTCCAATTGAGTGAGCCTATTTTTCAAGGTGTTATTTTCTTCAGCATTTTTTTGGGTCTCTACCAAGGTATTGACCCGTTTTTCATACTTTTCTTGCATCTCTCTCATTTCTCTTCCCAGTTTTTCCTCCACCTGTCTAACTTGATTTTCAAAATCCTTTTTGAGCTCTTCCATGGCCTGAGCCCACTGACATCCACCTCGGATGTCTGAGATAGAAGGCCCCAACCTCCACGTCTTTCCCTGATGGTAAGAATAATTCCTTATCATCAGAAATGAAAGGCAGGAACATCTGTCCCCCAAGAAAGTTGCTTTCTATGGTCTTATTTTTTTTCCCTTTTCTGGGCATTTTCCCAGCCAGTTACTTGACTTCTGAGATTCCTCTCCACCCCTGCCTAGATCTGCCCAGCTAGTGCTTGGGGTCTGAGATTCAAAGGCTGCTCCCCAGCCTCAAGGCTTTCCGTGGGGGCTTGGCTGCTATTCAGTGTGAGCTTAAGTTCTGGTGCTCGAGTGGGGGCAGGGCCGCCTCCCAGGCTCAGTTCCCTCAGAGGGTTTATGCGGAGATCTTCAGTAGTGGCCCTGAGCTCCTTTCTGCTCCGGGAGTTCCGGGCCGCTGCTGCTGCCTCTGCCGCTGCCTCCCCCGCTGCCTCCTGAGGGGGCCCGAGTCACGAAGACACCCCTCTCCCCTCTTGGCCAGCCCAGAAGTCTCTCTCACTGACCTGTAGCACCTGTGGGCGGAGGGACCTTCTTGGCCGCCGGAGTTTCCGTGCCTGGAGCCTGCTAGGATCTGCTCCTCTCAGGCTGCGCGACCAGGGCAGCACAGGGATGGGCTTCACTGTCCCGAGCATGACGGACCCCTGGGGACAGCTTTCCAGGGCTCTCTGGAATGGAAATCTCCTCCCCTGCATTTCTGCGCGGGTTCCACTGCTCCAGAATTTGTGGGGAGTTCTTTTTACAGAAAATATATGGGCTGTGGGTTTGGAGCTAGCATACATGAGTCTTTCTACTCCACCATCTTGGCTCCTTCCCCTATATTTTACTTTTCTTAGAAGCTCTGCCAGTACCTCATATTTTCCATTTTTGTGAAGCACTTTTTAACATTTATTGCACACAGTAATTTTCTTCAGAGCTGCCAGGTAGCAACCTTCTGGCTATAAATATTTACATATTTGTGATGAGGTTAAATTCCTTTTAGAAGAATGATTTAAATTCATTGTGTTCTAATAGATTAGCTAGGATCTACATGGCTGCACACATCCTGGATAGGTGAATGGAAATTTTGTTCTTCCTTTTTCCTTCCCCTTTTAAGCCCAACATGCTGTCAGATTGAAAGGAAAGAGTTTATTGATATGTAATAGCTTTTGTTTCTAGTTTAGTGGTTTTATCAGTGTTGTTCATTAGTATTTAGTTGCTTAATCTGTGTGAGTTAGCATTCCTTGTGAACTCCTCATTGTCCTTACTACTTGTTTGCTAATACTATACACCTGTTTTGTTATTTATCTTTTTTTTACTGTGATGTTTTTTTCTCTCTAGAATTTTTTTTGAGGTCCTGACCCTAACTTAGGCCTTTTACATATTCCCCACAGTTTCTTCCATGGTACCTTAGGTACTTAGTAGTGCAGTAGATAGGAGAGCTGAGCCTGGAGTCAGAAAAACCTGAGTTCAAATCTGGCCTAAGACACTGTGTGACCCTGGGCAAGTCACTTAACCCTGTTTGCCTCAATTTCCTTATTTGCAAAATGAGCTGTAGAAGGAAATGGCAAAGCACTTCACCATCTTTGACAAGGAAACCTCAAATGGGGCCACAAAGAGTTAGACATGACTGAGATGACCAAATATCCCATGTGACTTTTCTTCTCTGTAGAGCCTTCTCCCTGAGCCTTTGCCTCCTACTCTGTATTTTCCCCTTGAGCACCTCCCCCAAACCCCCAATGCTTGCTTAAGTGATGTCTCCCTCCTCAGATTTTCTTAGAGTACTTTAGTCGGCCTTTTGCTCTTTTGTCATTCTACCTTTTATCCTATTTACTTTTATTATTTTCAGTTTGTAAGCTTCTGGAAAGGAAGACCTGGACCTTTTCCATTTTTGTATCCCCAGATGTACTTCACATGTAGGAGAGGCAGTATGTTGTGGGCATTAGTAGATGGAGTGCTGGACTAGGAGTCACAAAAGCCTGGTCCACAATCCTGTCTAGCATCTTACAAGCTGTAAAAATTTGGACAAATCCTTCATCTTCTCCCTGTTTCCTTGCAATGACAGTGGCAAAAATCCTAAGACATTTTTGTGATACAAAATTCGTCAAGCACTTGACATACATTATTTTCTTTGAGCTGAATGTACCTTTGAGTTGTCCTGTGTAAAGTCAGGATAATAGTAATACCTACATCAAAAGTTTTATTGCCTAGAATACTCTTCCTCCCCTTCTCTATTACCTGGTTTCTCTGGCATCCTTTAAGACTTAGCTCAAATCCCATCTGTTTTGCAGGAGGTTTCCCCCCTGTTCTTCTGTGCCTCCCCTGACTTTGCACAGCCCTCCCTCCCTTAAATCCAGTTGGCTTGCATGTCATGGTATCACTTCCCTGAGGTCACGATCTTTGAGAAGGAAGGGTCGCACTGCCTTGCATGCGCACAGTTATTAGCATGTTGTCTTTTCTGTTAGCATGTAAAGTTCTTGAGGGCTGGGGACCTTTTTTTTGCCTTTGTATCCTTACCACTCAGCACAGTTCCTGTTATATAGTAGTAAACACTTAATGAACGCTTGTTGATGAACTGACTGAATATGTAGAATGCATGAATACTTGCTGATTAATTTGGTATGAAGTTATTTTCTAAACTTGATAGTTGCACTTTTGAGGGCAGTCTCTAGTTTTTGTGTGATGGTTGTGGTGGACTTTATAGCGTTGAACGTTAATATAACTGAAAAACTTAAAAGATGTTGAATTTAATTCTCATAGGCTTTTATTCATACTGTGCTGAACAGATATAGGTATATAACTTGTTTTTTTAATCTGCCGTGAAATACGTTTTAAACTTGATATTTGTATTCAGATAATCTCTGGCATTAGTTCCTTCTCCCTCACTTTCTCTCACTTTCTCTGCCTCTCCCTCTGTCCCTTCCTCTTTCCTCTTCCTTTCCCTCTCCCTACCTCCTTTTCACTCTTCTCTCTGTCTCTTTCTCCACCCTCTTCCTCTTTCTTTCTCAGAGTCCTTTTCTTTTAGCCCCTTCTCTGTTTAGAGACTCACAGTTGGTGGGTATTAGCTCTAGACTTGGTGAAAATTTTGAGTGCTGCCAATGAAGGCTATTAAGTTTAATATACAGGCTTACTGCCTTACTTACTTAATGCTCAGGCATTGTTTTTCTGAATTCCCTTGCTCATTTCGTAGTCCAATTTGCTGACACATGTCATAGTGTTGTATTTGACATGAATGTGCATTGAAGTTATTAGTGACGGCCATAGTATGTGAGCCTCTTGACAGCAGGGAATATGTTCTGTATGGTGTCCAGCGCAAGCCTGATAAATGGCTAAAGACAAAATAAAGCCTTCTGTCCAGTTACTTTTTGTAATTTGTAGCAATTCACTAATGCTTTGTGATATTACGTTAACGTCTTTGTTCATTTTATTAAGGATTTCCTTAACGTATTCTTGTTGGTAAGTTTGTTGCTGGTTTTTAAGTAAGTGAAGGAGCCAGAAGTCCTTTTGGAAGGAAGGCACCCATATCTTGAAGTTTTTTTTGTGGTTCTGTGAAGTTGAATGGATTTGGTTGTGGGTTGAACCATTTTGGATTCTTGTAGAAGTCAGCAACTTCAACAATAATAATAGACATTTATATAATGATATAAAGTTTGCCAAGCGCTTTGTATACATTATCTTTGAACCTTTTAATATCATTTGTTCCTCTGAGCTGCCCTGAAGATGTCACTGTCAGGCCAGAGGCAGAGGAAAGAGAAAAGAGCAAGTAGAGTAGAAGATGGGAGAGTAAAGTTATGGGGTTACAAGAGAAGAGTAGTAGTATGAAGAGTGAGAGAAAGAGAAAATAAAGAAGCCATTGTTCTTGGAATCTGTAGAGCAGCGCCCTGATTCGCTGATCACTATTGTGACAGAGTGTGTATTTTCTTCGGTCAGTCCAGAGTGCCATGAAGAATCTAGCTTATGTTTTTAAGTTGGTAATTTCCATGGCAGGGCAAGAAGAAGAAGCACTATGTTTTTTACTTAATATGTCATTTAGTACACTGTGGGTCCTGACCCATTCAGAAGTTTGAGGCTTAAGGAATAGGAATTTATAGCTCTGTCTCAAGAGAAAAGGAAATGAAATAAAGTGAAGACTATCAGCTTCCTCTGCCTCTCCACACTCAGCGTATCCCACTCCCTCATCAGCAAAACCATTACAAACTAGAACAAAGAATGAAGGTAAAAGTCTGGAGCAGGAGAGATGAAACGGAAGTTCCACTCCCATTTTCCAAACCTGATTTAATAGCTAAATAATAAAAAAAAAAGTCTGCATCTTGAAACCAATCCACATCCATTTCCCTCAGATGGTTTTTCTCAGACAAGTAAGTGTGTCTGTTTGAATAACTGCACTGGCTGTCAAATTCTTTTGTTTTAATGAGACAGCACATTTCCTCTATGGAAAACTTGAGAAAATATTTTGCCTTACAGTCTTAGTGCTCATTAAGCATTATTGTGTAAGGCATAAGCAAGTGTTAGGAAATTTAAATATGTTTGCAACATCTGTGTTTTTATTGTATATTTAAAGGAGTTTTCTTTTTGCCAGTCTTACAGTGATCATTGTGGACAGTTTGACCCTGCTTTACATTTTGGCCAGGCTCTTCAGTGGTAGCTGTTTGGGTTATACATTTCCTTTCCTGTGTCCTAGCATTTATTTCTATCCCTTTAGAAACAATAATTTACTCTATTAGCACCTGGGAAATTGGCCTGTGCAGGGAGTTAGAATTTCTAGCATCCAAGGCTTTTCATTTTCTTTAGGTTGAAGCCTGTCTCCCCATATTTGATGTTTTGATCCAAAATGCTTGAATCAAGTGAAAGACACCTGTCTTTTTGAAATAGTCTGGTATTTGTAAGAAAGGTCCCTGGTTTGTGGTGATCATGGGAATGGATCTTGCATGACCTTGTGAGCTCAGGTATCTGGTGTGATTTAAACATACACAGTCTTGTTTTTTCATCTTTTAGTCAGGTAGAACGGATCTTTTTTTCTGTGTAAAGTTTTTAAAAAATGAGTTACTCTGAGTTTTCAAATTGTGCAGGTTGGTATGCCTGATGGCATTTTGCCTGGTTGTGCTAATAAATAGCTGTGTAGTTGGACATGTCATTTTCCCTTTTTGGGTCTCGGTTTTCTCATTTAGAAAGTGGCAGGATGGAGGGGGAAGAATGAGGGAGGATGGAATTTGAACTAGATGATGATAGGGTCATCTGTTTAGAACTAGATGTTGTCTTTGAAGTTATTTTGACCATCTCCCTTGTTTTGGTGATGAGGAAACCGAGACCCACAAATGGTAAATGACGTACCCAAAGTCACAGACAGGAAGTGACAAATCCATATGATTTCAATTGAAGGTCAGGGCTTTCCCACTCCTATGCTGTCTCTTAGCTCTTTCCCAGCTTGATATTCTGTCATTCCAACTATAAAAAAAAAATTGGAGAATTTTGGCATGGGAGAGTTCTCCAAGTCAGCCCATTCAAAACCTGAAGGTTTTCTTTCATTCTCTCTCTCTCTCTTTTCCTGTGTCTCAGAAAGGGAATTTTCTTCATGGAAGGTTGTTAACCCCGCCTTGGTAATTGTTAGCTGTTGCTGCCATACTTGCACTTCTTAATAGAAAATCCAGGAAACGTCGGGACGGCATATGAATTGAAAGGGAAAAGGGTACTTCATATTCTGGGAAAATCGCCATTGTCAGGAAGTGACCCTGCATTAACTGACGTGTCAAGCTATCATGGAAGCCTTTGGCTGCAAAGGAGGAATAGGCCCTGGTACTGGCTGGATTGTTAATTTTTGTAATTTCATCATTATGAGCTTCAGTTTCCTTATTTGTAAAATGAAGCAGCTGCACTTGTGACTTAAAAGGGACCTTCTACTTCCAACAGTAGCACAAGTTCTTGGCTGACTCTCAGCTAACAGATTTGATCCCCAGAGAACGGGTTAACTACTTCTTCATACAAGGTTCTAGGGGTAACTTTGTAACTTTGGGCAAGACTGTAGGAAAAGACTCTGACTTGTGGTCCTGGGAATAGACCTTGCATTGCATTGTGAGCTGAGGTGTTTAGTGTTCTTTAGACACAGACAGTTATATTTAATTAACCCTGAGGGGTTTGGAGGATCATGAGCCCCTGCTGGTGTACTCACTTATTGATTTTTGGGTGATGTCAATTAGCTATTCAGTTGATTATCAGTTGATAACAATTAGTTTTTTAAAAAATTATATGTACTAAGATGGTATAGTAAGAACTATTTGTACAAAACATGCCTTCCCCACTTCTTCCCTCCCCCTGCCCTGCAGTTGAGGGTATACTACTCTACATGTACATATAGAGTCCCTAGGGAAAAATGGCCTCAATTTTTAGGAGTCATGCAACAAAAGGGTAATTCACAGCTCCTGGTTCCTGGAAGCCCTTTTACCACCTTTGTGGGATCTTCATGAAATTCTTCTTAGATATAATTGTAGGGTTATCCTAAGCTTCTGATCAAGTCCTGAAACTACCTGTCTTTAAGGACTCTAGTTTGGCTTCGGTGTTTCCATCTGTTCCTGATGGAGATACTGCTGTATGACCCTATTGTTCCAGGGATAGTCTTGCAGTTATAGAGGGGAAATCGCAAATCTTAGTTTTCAGAGTTCTTCAGGTTAATGGGATGGGTCAGAGATAGAAGCTCATTCCTCTTCTTCTTCCCTTCTCGTTCCCCCCACCCCACCCCTGTCTGCCCAAGTTCAGTTCTCTTTCAGGGATTTGGCTGAAGCTGAGCGGCTGGGCTACCAACAAGACACTCCATCTCTGAGCTCCAGGCATTTTCTCTGGCTGTTCTCCATTCCTAGAATGCTCTCCCTACCTACTGGCTTCCTTGGCTTTCTTCAAGTCCCAACTAAAATTTCTCTTTGTACAGGAAACCTTTCCCAACCCCTCTTAATTCTAGTGCTTTCCCCTGTTAATTATTTCCTGTTCCTTCTGTAGATAGCTTCTTTGGATGTGTTTGTTTGCTTATTGTTTACCCCCACTGGATTGTGAGCTCCTTGAGGGTAGGGACTGTTTTTTGTATCCCCAGTGCTTAGCACAGTGCCTGGCACATAGTAGGTGCTTAATAAAATAAATGCTTATTGACTGACTTATTGGCTCATCGCTGGAATGCCCAATTCTGAATTGGCTTACTCTTTTCATACCAGCTCTACAGGGCAGGACCTACTCTTTTTATCAATCCCAATACATTTCCTGTGTTCCCAATTAGCTTTGCTTGATTGGGTCAGTCTGTTCTTACTTGTTAAAGGTATCAGGGTACAGGTAGGTCACTAGTCTGGGTTGGCCTCTAGAGCATGATCTTCATCTTATATTGCACTACTTCTGAGTGAAAGGATTTCATCCTAGGAGCAGGTAGATCAGGAGTTCTTAACCTTATTTGTGTCATGGCCCACTATGGTAGTTTGGTAAAGCCTATAGACTCCTTTGCTAAATAATTTTTTTTTTAAATTGAAGGTGTAAAGTATGATATTGTTTCCCCATTCATTCCCATTTATTTCTTATGGGTCCTTTGAAATCTATCCATGGGCTCCTAAGGTCTGTGGATCCCAGATTAAGGACTCTAAGAGTAGATGTCATCACTTAAAACTTAGATTTTATGTACCTAAGTATTCCTTTTACCTTATATAATAGAATTGAATGTATGACTTGTTGAATTAGAATGATACCTCATTATAATTTTAGCTCTTGTTGTTAATGTTTGTTTTTAATATCTTTGTTCTATATCTCCAGGTTTTAAAAATTGCCTTCCACTTCATATTCTGTTTGTTTACTGAAAAATGCATTTATGCTATTATTGACACATCATACATAGATGAATTTGATGGGTCTTGGCTATTTCTTTCAGTTCTTTATTGGCTGAATTTCTTAGGCTCATCCAGATATGAGACCTTTGGGTAGCCTACCATAGTAGGGTCCAGAAAGGGACCTCACAGATAATTTAGGCCAATCCCTTCATTTTAAGGCCAGATGGAGCATTAGATAGAGCTCTGTACTTGAGGTCAGGAAGACTTGGGTTAGACACTTACTAGCTGTTATAACCCTGGGCAAGTCACTTAATCTCTGTGTACCTCAGTAGACATCAGTAAAATGGGGATAATTATTGCCCCTCCCTCCCAGGGTTGTTGTGTCTGTAAAGAGCTTTGCAGACTTTAAAATGCTATACAAGTGCCAGCTATTATTATTGTTGTTGTCTTCCCAGTGAGGAAATTGAGGTTCATAAAGATGAAGCAAATTGTTCAGTGTCATAGAGCTGAACTGTAGCATAGGTGGAACTGAGCTCCAGATCCTCCTGACACTCAATGATACCTTTGCCGTCAAGGATTTAACCTGCAGTGCTGAAATCCTGACTCCAAGTATAGAACCCCTAAATAGCTTGGAAAGTTTCTGACACAGTTACTTCCTACTATCATGGACAGCCTGGTCCATGGGGTCATGAAGAGTCAGACCAGATGAAACAGCTACAACAGCAACACATAACGCACATGCTACATGTGTATGTATGTATTGGGTAGACACTATAGATAGCTGTTGAACTGGATCCACAGTTGACTAGGAGGAGGGGGAGAATGTCTTGATTCACCTTTGGAAAATTGTTGTGCCCTATGTTCATTAATCCCAAGTGACTCCCTGCTGCTCAAACCTTTTGGTCTCTCTCCCTCTCTTTCTCTCTGTCTCTCTCCTCCTGCCTCCCCCCACCCCCTTTCTGTCAGTGAGTCTATTTGACTTCACAGATATCACATTCTTTAAAACAATCAAAACTGCAGGTGACCCAAAGGAGTCGCACTTTTGGGTGACCAGCAGAGGAGATGAGCTGGTTATGAAGTAAGTGTGAAGATTAATAGAAAGTTAAAATGTTCTCAGAGATCCATGGAATATTAAGGAGATTCATAGATGATCATTGACTTAGAGCTAGAAGGGGCCTTATAGGCCATCTAATCTAACCCCTTCATTTTACAAATGAGGAACTGGGACCCGTAGAAGTCAAATGACTTGCTCAAGGAGGAAGCTCTCTAGCCTGTTTAGTGAATAGATTCTTTATGGAGCATTATGGAAGGACTTGGACAAAAATTACATGCAATGTAAACACATGACTGAATTAATGTTTACATAGGTAGAGTTCAGACACTCATTTGAACGTGGGTCATTTGAAGTCAGTCGTAGATAAAATGGAAACCATTTTTAAAATATAAAAGCATTTAAAGGAATATTGAGGGGAAAATGTCTTTATTATTGATTTGAATTTGAATATTTCCAGTCATAAAAGTCATTTTGTGTTTGTTATAGGCTTTGAAATAAGAATAAATTCATTACTTGCTTTGAATAATAGTTATCTTAAGCTTTAATTATTTTCCTTTAACTGCTAACATATGTATAATAAATATATTAGATATACATGTGTGTATGTGTGATTCATATCTGTATCCCACATATTAAGTCTAAGAGAATTTTGTCAAATTTATATGTATATTTTGGCTTTTCTCTTATATGGAAAAAAGAAGGCATCAGGTCGCTGTCTTCTTCTTATTTCTTTTTTATATACTTAAGTCCTTCTTAGTCATCTTTTCTGTATATGAAATAGCTTTAATTCCTTTAGGTTTTTTTCTTCTTGCATAGATCCTATTTTGGATTCCTCCATCTAGGTTAGTTACTCATACAGGAATTATTTCTAAGGTCTCCACACCCTACTTGATAAGCTGTTAGCTCCAGATATAAGCATAGTACTTTGACAAAGCTTGATCAGTACAGAGTATAATGGAAGAATAAACTCACAATTCCTATGTCCTGCTATCTGAATTACACATACCATTGCATGGCTAGAATTTTAGTGCATTCACATACAGTGTACTTGGAAAAAATAAATTGTTTGGCCATTTCATAGTTTGACTCCAGTGACTTATCTCTATCTCAGTTCAGTTAGACATAGGTATGATCACACCTTCCAAGATTCTGAACTCTATTCTCCAACCCTAATTTTTTATTGCCTCATCCTTCCCACTCTGGCTCACATTGAATGTACTTTTGATTTTCATTGTGATGGGATTCTCTTATCATTCCCATCTATCTTCTCTGTTAGACTTTTACTGGCCTTCACTACCCTAGAACACCCAATTCTTTATCCATTCCCTATCTGTTCATCCTCAATGATAGATAATATACCTCTCTGTTTTTCTATGTAAGCTCCTTCATTGCTGCTCCTGGTTAACAATTGTGTGAAAGTTATTTTTTCCTTGTAGGATTATCTTCAGTTTATCCTGTATCTATGTATGTAGTTGATTGAATATTTTTTATTTTCATTTCATTTTTCATTAGTATTCAATTAGACTTTGAACTCCTTGATGTGTGGGGCAATTTTTATGCCTTTCCTTGAATCCCCAGCACTTAGCGCAGTGCTTGGCACATAATAGGTATTTAATAAAAGCTTGTTGATTTAATTTAGAAATTATAGTCTGTTACCCCAGCGTGGGTCAACATACTTCTAACTGATTCCCTCTTTACCCCAGTGATGTTTTGAACATTTTCTCTCTTCAAGTCTCCAACTCAAAAGAGATGACCTAGGTTACTCTTTCAAATAGAGATGAATGCTATATTCATTTTGTTTTGCCTTACTTTCCCTCTTCCACACTTTGGAATTTATCAGTATTCTTACCTTACCTCTCCACTTTCCCTTCTTTCTCACTTTCCCCTCCTCTTTGTTGAACTCTTCCCTGTTCTTTAAGGGTCAGGTCAAATGCTGTCTCCTCCGTGATGTAATTATTTTCAGTGATAACTCTTTCTTATTTTGGACTTCAAAAAGCTCTTAATCTTGACCTCTCTTATGCTAGGCATTTGTGAACTTATGTCTTGTTTTTTTATTATCTTTTTTTTGTGGAGGGGATGTAATGCTATTTGTGCATTGGTTTGTGTTCATCATGAGAGAACGTACCGTGTCTCATTTAATCTTTGCATCTCCTCTAGTGCCTACACAGTGCTCTGCACATAATAGCTGTTTAAAGTACTTGGATTTATCTGTGGGAGGATTTCGTGAAGGTCTTAGGAAATCTGGCAGGAAGACCTATTCAGAGAGAGCCAGTGGGAAGTAGTAGACATAGAATTTGTGATTTGTCACGTTTCCAAGAGCATGATATGGAGAAGGAGAAAATACAGGAGTTTTTTTTATTATCTTGCATCTTTAAGAATCTTCCAAAGGGAATTCCAAGAGGTTGGACCAGAAAGGAGGTCAGTGAAAGTGTGGTTTTGTCCCTTTTCTGACCTTGAGACAGGATTCCCGTATAAGGCACTGAAAGATTATACAGGCTCAGTATTTTGATTCCCCTCTGCCAAAGTTGATTCTTGATGATATTGACATTGGCTGTCAGTCGTGATGTCTCATGACATTAATCATGTTGGAGCACTAATTGCTTAGTTATCAGCCAGTGAGAGGTGAGAAGAAACAGGTTCCAGAAATAAAGTTTGGTACTTAATAATTGGCATTCTGAGCCTGGTTGTGCTGTATTAAGATTCTGTTTGCAGCATTTCTTTGATGTATTATATTTTGAAGGATATGTGGAATGATATTCATAATAATATCATATATCTGTATAGTATTTTACAGTTTACAAACCTCTTTTACAACCATTGTTTCATTTATTACCTTCATTCAATGTATATTTATGTAATGTATTCCCTGTGCAAGTATTGTGATTTTTCTCTGGGTAATTTTGTGAGTTAGGGGAAGAAAAAGAGAGGAAAGGGAACAAGTATTTATTAGGTGCTTATTATGTGCCCTGGTGCTTTATGAATATTATCTCATTTGACCCTTACAAAAGTCTGTGAGATAGGTGCAATTTTATCCTCATTTTACACATGGGAAAGTAGAGTAATGTAGTTAAGTGACTTGCCCCAAATCCACAACTAATAAGTGTCTGAGGCTGGATTTGAACTTAGATCTTTTTTACTTCAGGCCCAGCACCCTACTTACAGATCAAGCCAAGGCTCAGAGAAACTAGGTGATTTGCCCGTAGTCATATGACTAGTAAGTTTCTGAGTTAGGACTGGAACCTAGAAACTGAATCCTGATCTGGTGCTCTCTGCATTATCTCACACCGATAAACATTCTACAGCCATTGTAGACAGCCATTTTTATAATATAGTTTATTTGATAAGAGGTAATTTAGAATAATTTCTCCCATGTATCTTCCAGAAGCCAGGGTCAATGTGTTGACTACCAAAATGGATAACTTTGTTTAAAGTGAAGAATGAATAGTGAGGCAAGGGAGTAAAAACACTGTTTTAAAAGAAGTAGCTAAATTAATTTTATAGGTTCTCCTATTTCATTGTAAGACAGTGTGGTACAATGGAAAGGGTGCTGGGTTTAGAATCAGAAGACCTGGATTCAGATCGTGCCTCTGTCACTTCCTACCTATGTGACCTCTGGCAAATCATTTAACTAATCTAGACCCCGGTTTTCTCATCTGTAAAATGAAGGGCTTGGACTCAGTGGCCTCTGAGGTCCCTAAGCTCTAGATCTGTGATCCTATGAGCCTTTAAATATTTCAGTAGTTGTGATTCCACTTCTTTTAATTTTCTCTAGAGAGTTTTTTGTTTTTGGAATACACTGACCTATAAACAAATGAAGCTGCTCAGTGCTGGCTGCAGGGAATACTGATGCTGAACCAGCTCTCATCTCCTAGATGTAGGAGAGCTCTATTTATATTGTGACCTCTTATAGTAAATTTACACTGCAGGTGCTGATAACCAACAAAGGATGGAAAAAGTATTATACTTTGCAGGTGGTTCTTCAGGATGCCCCCATTTGCTTTCAATTTTAGGTGGTGAGGCAAAAGACTTTATGCTGTGGTATTAATGTTTCAAAATAATGATTAATGAAGGATTTGTCACTTGCAATTCATTTCAGGTTTTACATTCTCACTGTTATCCCAGAATAATTCAGTGTAACATAAATGGATGATTTTTATAATATGCATATGCAAGATTAGTAAGGCAATAATTTGGAAGTACAGTCTACAGTGTGTTAAAAATTTCTTTGTGTTTTGCTCATATCATGTTGAAATTTCTTGTAAATGTATCAGGAAAATTATTCTCATTCTTTTACTTAATCTCCATGAGCATTTTTCTTTATAATTTGTTGTATTTATTTTATGTGGGGGAATTACGTATTTAGTGACATATTTTACTCTGCTTTTATTCATAGATTTTGAAGAATTATTTTTCCATCACTATTCAATTAAGTATGCAAATTTCATTTTAATGCAATGAGATGAGAACTGTCTTAAATACCACTCCCTGTAAGATTGTAGAAGACCAAACTGAAAAATGCCTAATGTAATGTGTAATGACTTAAGCTGAGACACTGTCAACTTTTGCAACCATTGCTAAGGACAGAGCCAGCAATCCAACAGAGACACCCTTGGGCTTTAGCTGGGGCAGTTCTTAAGTAGGATGTAAAATGAATGACATTTCTTCTGAAAAAGCCACACCCACCAATCAGCAATGTCAGCAAAACCCGTTATCCCAGTTCTGAGGGCACAGATCTTAGTTTGAGAGAAGATAGGATTCTCTTAAACTAATGGTTGTTCCTGCAAGGAAGTTCGCATTGAAGTCTGTATTCCCACATCAGAGATTTCCCTGATGCAGGTAATCTTGTTACTTCTACAACCACCATAGCCACTTTTTCAGCTGTTGTGGTTTAGTTATTTTTCAGTCCCATCTGTCTCTTTGTGACTCCATTTGGAGTTTTCTTGGTAAAGATATTTTTTATTTTTATTTTTTAAAATTTATTTATTTATTTAACTTTTTACATTCATTTTCACAAAATTTTGGGTTCCAAATTTTTTCCCCCTTTTATCCCCTCCCCCCACCCCAATACCTCAAGCAATCTAATTTTCCCTTTGTCCAATCTGCCCTCTCTTCTGTCATCCCTCCCTTCTCTTGTCTCCATCTTCTCTTTTCTCCTGTAGGGCCAGATGACTTTCTATTCCTCATTAACTGTATGTCTTCTTTCCTAGTAGCAACAGCAATACTAGACAGTTGTTCCTAAAACTTTGAGTTCCAAATTCTCCCCATCCCTCCCTCCCTCCCCACCCATTCCCTTTGGGAAGGCAGGCAATTCAATATAGGCCATATCTGTGTAGTTTTGCAAATGACTTCCATAATAGTCGTGTTGTGTAAGACTAACTGAATTACCCTCCATCCTACCCTGCCCCTCATTGTTTCTCTTCTGTCTTCTGATCCTGTCCCTGCCCAAGTGTTGACTTCAAATTGCTCCCTCCTCCCTTTGCCCTCCCTTCCATCATCTTCCCCCTTGCTTATCTCCTTCTCCCCCACTTTCCTATACTGTAAGATAGATTTTCATACCAAAATAAGTGTGCATTTTATTCCTTCCTTTAGTCAAATGTGATGAGGGTAAACTTCTTGGTTTTTTTTTTTCTCAGCTCTCCTCTTTTTCCCTCCACTAAAAAGTCTCCTACTTGCCTCTTAAATGACATATAATTATCCCCTTCCCTTTCCCTCTCTTTCCTCCCCCTACATTTCTCTCTCACCATTTACCCTAGTTTCTTTTAAGGTATGGTCCCATCCTATTCAGTTCAATCTGTGCTCTCTATCTCTGTATGTGTGTGCATGTGTGTATGTGTGTGCATGCGTGTACATGTGTATGTGTGGTCCCACCAACTACCCAGATACTGAAAAGTTTTAAGAGTTACAAATATTGTCTTTCCATGTGGGAATGTAAACAGTTCACTTCTGGTAAGTCCCTTAAGACTTCTCTTTGCTGTTTACTTTTTCATGCTTCTTCTCATTCCTGTGTTTGAAAGTCAAATTTTCTTTTCAGCTCTGGTCTTTTCATCAAGAATGCTTGAAAGTCCTCTGTTTCATTGAAAGACCATATTTTCCCCTGAAGTATTATACTCAGTTTAGCTGGGAAGGTGATTCTTGGTTTGAGTCCTAGTTCCTTTGACTTCTGGAATATCCTATTCCACGCCTTTCGATCCCTTAATGTAGAAGCTGCTAGATCTTGAGTTATCCTGATTGTATTTCCACAGTACTGGAATTGTTTCTTTCTAGCTGCTTGCAAGATTTTCTCTTTGAGCTGGGAGTTCTGGAATTTGGCCACAATGTTCCTAGGAGTTTCTCTTTTTGGATCTCTTTCAGGTGGTGATCGATGGATTCTTTCAATACTTATTTTGCCCTCTGGTTCTAGAATGTCAGGGCAGTTTTCCTTGATAATTTCATGGAAGATGATGTATAGGCTCTTTTTTTTGATCATGACTTTCAGGTAGTCCCATAATTTTTAAATTGTCTCTCCTGGATCTATTTTCCAGGTGAGTTGTTTTTCCCATGAGATATTTCACATTCTCTTCCATTTTTTCATTCTTTTGGTTTTGTTTGGTGATTTCTTGGTTTCTCGTAAAGTCATTAGACTCCATCTGTTCCATTCTAATTTTGAGAGAACTGTTATCTTCAGTGAGCTTTTGAACCTCTTTTTCCATTTGGATAATTCTGCTTTTGAAAGCATTCTTCTCCTCATTGGCTTTTTGAACCTCTTTTTCCAATTGAGTGATCCTATTTTTCAAGGTGTTAATTTCCTCAGCATTTTTTTTGGGTCTCCTTAACCAAGGTATTGACCCGTTTTTCATACTTTTCTTGCATCTCTCTCATTTCTCTTCCCAGTTTTTCCTCCACCTGTTTAACTTGCTTTTCAAAATCCTTTTTGAGTTCTTCCAAGGCCTGAGCCCATCCGACATCCCCCTGGGATGTCTGGGGTACTGCGGCCCTGCCCTCCACGTCTTTCCCTAATGGCAAGAATATTTCCTCGTCAGATCCCGAAGTTGGGATCATTTGCATCTATTCGAAAAAACTCTCTATAGTCTTATTTTTCTTCCCTTTTCTAGGCATTTTCCCAGCCAGTTACTTGACTTCTAAGATTCCTGTCCACCCCCGCCTAGATCCGCCCAGCTAGTGCTTGGGGTCTGAGGTTCAAATGGGCTTTCCGCAGCAAGCTTTAGTTCAGGTGCTGGGGTGGGGGCAGGGCCGCCTCCCAGGCTCAGCTCCCTCAGGGGCTTTATGCAGAGACTTTCACGAACAGAGTGGGTGGGTGGGGGCTGCCTCCCAGGCTCAGTTCCCTCAGGGGCTTTATGCAGAGGCCTTCAGTAATGGAGCAGGGTGGGGCAGGGCCGTCTCCCAGGCTCAGCTCCCTCAGGTTGTTTATGCAGAGACTTTCAATAATGAAGATCCTGTGTGCTGGTGGGGGAGTTCCGGGGCTGCCGCTGCGGCCTCCGCTGCCGCCCACGCCTCTGCCTCCGCCGCTTCCTGCCCCTGTCTCTGCCACCGCTGCTTCCTCCCGAGGGGGCCCGAGTCACGGAGACACCCCACTCCCCTCAGCCAGCCAGCCCTCTCTCTCACTAACCTGTAGCTTCTGTGGGTGGAGGGACTTTCCTGGCTGCTGGAGCTTCCGTCCCTGAAGCCTGCTCGGGTCAGCTTCTCTGGGGCCGCAGCCAGGGCAGCGCTGGGGGTGGGGTTCGCTTTCCGGGGTGCGACGGACTCTGGGGACGGCTCTCCAGGGCTCACTGGAACGGAAATTTCTTCCCCTATGTTTATGCACCCCCTGCAGTGATTCAGAATTTATGGGGATCTCTTTTTACCTTAATTCTATGGGTTGTGGGTTCTCAGCTCGTAAACGTGCATCTTTCTACTCCACCATCTTGGCTCCGCCCCCCTTAAAGATATTGAAGTGGTTTGCCATTTCCTTCTCCAGTTCATTTTACATTTGAGGAACTGAGGCAAAAAGGTTTAAGTGACTTGCCCAGGGTCACAAAGCTATAAGTGTCTGAGATCGGATCTGAACTCAGAAAGTCATCCTGACTGCAGTCCAGGCTCTTTATCCATTGTGACCTTCTGACTACCCCAAGAAGAATAAGATCATAGATCTGATGCTAGAAGGGACCTGAGAGGATGTCTAGTTTAATGTTTTAATTTTATGAAGAGACTGAAGCCTAACAAGGTTACATTTATTTCCCCAAGGTTACTTAGGTGGTAAAAACATAGGTGTAACCCAGGTCCTCTGACTTCAGTGCCCAGTGATCTTTATATTATACCAGAAGGATTTATATAGATTCTATATGATTTTATAACGAATACTTATAAAAGGAACTTGGGTATTGTGGAGTCTTCCTGGGATTTCTTTTTCAAGTGATTCCTTGTTTAAAGCTGTGTACCTCCGTCTGTATCAAGTAGCTAGGAGATCTGGGCCCTAGTAATTTGTTTATATCTTTGTGAAGTTGGATTCCAGTGATGAGAAGTTGTATAGTAGACTAGATTGTTTTGTCACCGACTGTCTAGTATACTGTCTAGTGTCCAGAATAAACAGTGGGGGAAGAAGACAATACACAACAACTGCTGATTATGGAATAGGAGTTCCAGCAGACTTGAGTAGGATGGATTTAGTAGTTAGCCTAGAAAGTTTGGGGGGGAATAATCATAGTCAGGTAATCGAAGGTTAGATCTGTTAAATCTTCAGGATGAATTTAAGGTGATTTTAAGAGGGAAAACAGCTTTCTGTGAATTTTTGTTAACTAGAATTCTATGGATATCTGATTGGCTTTACGGTGAGAAGCACTCTTCTATACTTCATGGATGTGTGATTTCAATAAGGATTCTTCCCAAACAGGCCTATTCAGTGAAAGGGCATTACCTACTCCAAGTGAGTACCTAAATAGACCTTGGCCTAAAGGGGCCAACGTCTCCCAGTGCATCCTGGGTCATCTTCAGTCATCCTGATGAATGGATCCAGTCACTGGATTCTGAGGACTCTAGAGGAGAAGTGAGGCTGGTGACCTGCACAGCCCTCACTCGCTCCAAACAAAGTCAAGGGCAAGTCATGTCATCATTTCTCTGATGGCATGGTCTTCAGCAGTGAAGGATGAACACAAAAACCAGATTTAGCTAGATTAGGCCCCAGGTGATAGAAATATAGACAACTGCTTGAGGATTGAACTAAAAGTCCTTCCAACTTGTTAGGACCTTCTAGAGCTTGAGCTCTGCTGGAATTTTCCTCTCCTTTCCCATTCCTCTTCTCTTCCCCATCTCTTTCTTTTCTCCTTCCTTCTCTTCCTTCTCTTTCTTAAAAATTATCATTGATATCTTATTTTCACATTGCCTAAATTTTTGTTCCTACTGCCCCACCCATCCCTAGTAACAAATATATTTTTTTGAAAGGAAAAAGGGAAAGAAGAAAAAATAGCAAAACCAATCAATACATTGGAAAAAAATCTGGTATTGTATACAGTGTTCCGTACCTGTGGATCCTGACTTTCTACAAAGGAGGATGGGGTGAGTGGCAACGTGTCTTTTTTGGGACCATAGTTGTTCTTTTTTAAGTGCACGACATGGTTTTGTGGTGGTTATTCTATGTACATTGTTGTCATTATTTTGCATATTTCACGTATGACTTTCCTTGCTCTGCTTACTTGATTTGGTATCAGTTCATGTAAGTCTTTTCGTGCTTCTTTGTGTTCATTCTATTTGTCGTTTCTGCTTCTCCAACTTCATCATATTTGTCATTTCTAATAGCACAGTTAATGCACCATGGCCCAGTCGATGAACGTCTCATTTATTTACAGTTCTTTGCCAACACTGAAATTGCTGTTATAAGTATTTTGGTGTTCATGAGGCATTTCTTTTTGTTATTGAACTTTTTGGAGATATACCTCACAGTGGAATCTCAGCGTCAAAGGGTACAGACATTTTAGCCACTTTATTCATTCATTCATTTATTTATTTGCATAATCCTCAATTTATTTCTGTAGTAGAGAAGTCAAATTAAGTCACAAGTATTTCCTGAGCACCTGCTTTATGCTAGGTATTTTGCTAAGTGCTGGGATACAAAGAAATGGTTGGCTCAAATCATAGTTCCACAAAGGTACATTAGTATATCTATCTTTTGGTATACCTCCAAAACTCAAGGTTGTTTTGATAGGCATTTATTATTATTATTATTAGTGATTTGGAGCATTATTTCTTGTGGTTATTAACATTTTGCAATTCTTTTGAGAACTCTTTCTTCATGTCTTTTGACACCTTATCCATTAGGCAATGACTTTGGATCTTAATTTATTTTTGCTGCTTGTCTACATATCTTGAATATTAAACTCTTATCAGAGATATTTGATGGCAAAGATTTTTTTCCCTAGGCAACCACTTAGCTTCTTATTCTAGGTGTGTTAATTTTGTTTGTGCAAAAGCTGTTCATTTTCATATAATAAAAATGATCTGTTTCCTCTTTGTAATTGTTTAGCATTTTAATTGATTAATTGTTTTATTGGTGAAGGGTTCAGCTCCTGCCCAAAATGGTCTTTAATATTTAGGTTATATATCCATTTGGAATCTGTTGTGGAATATGGTGTAAGATGTTGGTCTAAGCCTTTTTTCTGCCAGAATATTTTTCTGTTTTCTTCATTGTCTTGCTCCTGATTGCATTTCTAGACTTATTTCAAACTCATTCCCTTCATGAACTATAGGTTTTAATCAAACTGGCTTATTTGCTGTGTCCTTAACTTGGCATTTCATCTCATTGTACCTTTGCGCCCTTGAGATTGTGCCCTATTTCTGGAATGCTCTCCCCATTCCCTCCTATCTGTTAAGACTCCATACTACCCATCAAAGCTCAGCTTATGTTCCTCAGCTTTCTAGAACCTTTCCTGATCTGACTAGTTGTTAGTGCTCTCCCCTTACTTCAAATTATATTTTTATCTGTTTATTTGTACCATCTACTGGAATGTAAACTTTTTATATGCAGAGACTATTTTTTCATTTTGTTTCTATATTCACAGTACCTTATGAATACTTAAATGTCTGTTGCATTGAATTGATCAGTAGGATTCCTTCATGCCTGGAATACTTTTGGCATGGTCTTCTTCAACAACGAAGGATGAACACAACTCTCTGTCCTCATCTTCATCTCTCAAAATCCTCCTTTCCTTCAACACTCAGGCTCTGCCTTCTTTATGAAGCCTTTTCTTGACCTCCAAACCTCCAAGTATCAGTGACTTGCCTATTAAGTTACCTTGAATCTACCTTACATATATATATCTTTCTTCCTTTAAAATGTAAACTTCTTCAAGGTAGGGATTGTTTTGCCTTTGTATTTGTATGGTTTCCCCCTTCTGTGAAGTATAGCACCTAGTCCATAATAACGTGTTTATTAAGTGCTGCTTCATTGCTTGACTTAAGTGGAGGTTGATTTATTAATTGAGTTCAATCCAGAAATTTTTGGGTGTCTAGTCACAAGTAATAGAGGAGGACCCAAAGTTTTCATAAAACACAGGTTCTCACTCATGCAATTTCAATGCAATTGGCTATTTCTTTGAGGAATATCATTGAATTATAGATTTATAGTAAGAAGAGAGCTTACAGGTCATCCCTTTTATCACTGCCCTTTCCCCGCCTCATTTTACAGTTGAGGAAACCGAGGACCAGAGAAGATAAATGACTTGCCCTGGTCACAAGGTTGTAATTTTTACCCGAGCTAAGATTTATACCTCCTTCAGGTCCTTCGTTTCCCAGAGTTGTATTATTTCCATTGTACTGTGCCTTTCAATACTATTATATCAATCCTGGAGGTTTAGTGACTATCTATAGGAAGGACCATATTCTCAGGCTAACTTTGAGCCTAATTATACTGTTGAGGGAATAGGGATGGGGACAAAACTCCCTTAAGCAGTGGGAAATCTTTTATTTTCATAACCTTGTGTATCTCCTGCTGTGATTTAATTCATTTCAATATTATTTATTAAGTACCTACTAAGTACAAGGCACTTTGCCAGGAGGTGATGATGCAGAGACAAAATGAGAAACAATTCCTGACCTTCAAAGAGCTTACACTCTTTTTAAAGAAATAAATTGTACTGACTTCTTTTGCTTTTATGCCTTAACTAGTTCTCTTTCCTCCTTTGAATTCTCCTTTATAACAGAGAAAAATATTTAAGCAAAAACAACATGAACAGTAAATAGTAACCACCTCTGACAATGTTGTACCACATTCTATATGTATATTCCCCTACTTAGTGAGAGAAAAGGAGGGAGAGCTCTATTATAATTTTTCTGAGAATGATGTTGGTTATTACATTTAATCGGAGTTTGACTGCCTTTTCCTTTTTCTTTCTTTTTGGTTTACATTGTTAAAGTTATTAT
The DNA here is from genome assembly GCA_023548195.1 of Bettongia penicillata ogilbyi. NCBI lineage: Eukaryota > Metazoa > Chordata > Mammalia > Diprotodontia > Potoroidae > Bettongia > Bettongia penicillata. Next base: position 2,842,888 of record JAJHZJ010000857.1, on the reverse strand, counting down.
GTATATTGTTCTCATTTCACAGTATATCAACTTATAAAGTGTTCCCAAATTTTTCTGAATCTGTGCTTTCATTTTTTCTTGTGATATAGTAGTGTTCCATTGTGTTCATATGTCTTAATTTGTTCTGCCATTCACCAAATCATAGGCACCTCCTTAGTTTCTACTTTTTTGTGTGTGCTATAGCTAAAAGTGCTGCTGTGAAGATTTTGGTGTACATATATACATACATATATGTATATATATGTACATATGTGTGTGTGTGTCTCATCCTTTCCCTTTCATTTTTTTGGAGCATATTTCTAGTTATAGGATTTCTAAGTCAAAGGAGGGAATACAACATGCATATGGAAACATGTATAAATAAATACAAGATAATTTGAGAAATGAGATTATTAATAACTATAGGGATTAGGTAGTCTTTTGCTTCAGGAACAGCAAATAGGCCTATATAACTGGATATAGAGTATGTGGAGGGAATCTAGTATAAGGATTCCAGGACGCAGAGATGAGGAGGTAAGAATGGGAGAAGTTTGTGATAAAGTCATAGGAATGTGAGATGGAATGCTATTTAAGGAATAGTAAGTAAGGCCGTTTGGCTGGAATGTAAGAGAAATAACATGGACAGAGTCAAACTGGAGGAAACAGGAAACATTACTGTAATACTAGCTTGCAAAGTTGAAAGTCTAGTGAAGGAAAATTAATCAGATTTTAAATATCCTAGTGATAATGTAAAATTGACTCTCAACATGTACACATTATAGATTTATAGTAAGAAGAGAGCTTACAGGTTATCCCTTTTATCACTGCCCTTTCCCCACCTCATTTTACAGTTGAGGAAACCGAGGACCAGAGAAGATAAATGGCTTGCCCTGGTCACAAGGTTGTAATTTTTACCTGAGCTAAGATTTATACCTCCTTCAGGTCCTTCGTTTCCCAGAGTAGTATTAAATCTAATATTAACATATTCATCAAACATTTATTGTCTTTTATACTTATCTAAAATAAATACAGTTTAAATAATTGCAAAATTATTGGGAAATGAGAAACCAAGAAAAGAATTTTGTGGAATATCTTCATTATATGAGTAGTCTAAAATTTTGCAAAAGTCTCATGTGGAAGAGTTTAAATTACCATTAAATAGAAAGAATGCTATTTTTATTCCAGTATGCAGTTTAAGGGAAATTTTAGGTTTGTAGAATAATTACATTAAAGGAAAATTGAGATGATTAATTCTCATACCATAAATAAAATGCAAAAGTAGGGAACAGACTAAAATTTGAACAGCTATAGATAGAAACGCTTATCATTGTCACCTACGTTGGTGTCTTAGCACTTTTTACTGCTATGTCTTGGTTAAAGTTAGTCTGGTAACCTAATTTGATACAACTCAAGTATTAAACTTAAAATGAATCCATTAAAGAACCTTTGAGACTTTACTTGCCTAAAGCAAGTTAATTGTGAATTTTTCAATGTAGGTATTCCCATTAAAGCAAAATAAAATTAAAAAGTAATGTATTGGAAAACATTGATTTAGATCATAAGACCAAGTACATGTAGCACACAGGCAATTTTCCTCATATTTTGAATGCAACCATGCTTAGCAATAATCTTGAATTTCTTTTTTCTTTAATAATAAAGGCTAACAGTACATATTTTAAAATGTATCTTATTGTTGGGGGCTGATTTGTAATCTTTTACTTGCATTTCAATTCCCTTTTCTCATAAAGACTGAAGTTTTGTCTATTTACTATCAATAGTATAATTGATATAGTTTTTCTTTTTTGTAAAGGTTCCTATTAAATCAGTCACTTAGCTATGGATAGGACATTTGCTATATTAATCAAAAATTGGAAACTGTCTTGGAACATGAGAAATATTTGGTCAACAGAAGCTTAACAGCTCTTTAAAGACCAGATAAATCATTTTCAGAAGGCAGCAAATGTTGTTAATATGAGTAATGATGAGTGTCATTTCAAGAAGACATCCTGAGGTACCTGAGCAGGCAAGAGTTCTCAGAGACAAGTAGTGGCAGAGAAGATTCCAATCAAATCATACTAGTCAAGAAGAGTACATCATTTTACCAATTCATCTTTTTAGAAAGGTCAGTGTCCTGCAAAGTTTTGCAAAATGGAATGGAAATTCAGAATGGCATTGCTTTTTGAGTCAAATATAAATCTCATTTGTGCCAGGAAAGTAACTTGAAGTTGTCTTCACTGTCATATACCACTGAAGTATAAAGTGAACTCTAAAGCTTTACAACATGGCTATCTGATGGCTGAATTTCATTTTCATATAAGAAATGTTGTAATTTAAAGATGAGTAAGGGATTCACACACTTACAACATAAAATCCATCTTAAAATCCAAGGTTAAACCTCACATTGAGGATCCCCATTAGAGATGTACAACTTCCCAAGATTTTGAAATGATGAGGTTTTTTTTTTAAAGCTTATTTCTGTATTGCTGTAAGTAACATAAATTGGAGAATTGTAACCCTGTGTTCCCTTAATGTATTTCTAATGTTACTTTGTTTATTTAAGAACATTAAGATATATTATCTTTCAGTTCTCTTTCTAATAATGTGATTGTGTTTGGTATATAATTCTCAAACGTTAACACGTTCTGAAAATATATTAGAAATTCTTAGCTGAACTTATGTTTAAATTCTTCCCTCCCTTCTTTCTTTTTCAACATGAATTTAACCTTTTTTTAAATTTTGTGCTGTCTGAGAATTAGACAAAATCTTGAGACCTTAAAGAACTGTCAAAATTACTGTAAAACAAATAGCATTAGGTTGTGTTCTCCAAAGTTAAATTGATAAAGAAAAATTTTCATTTTAAGAAAAGGATCTATAAATACAAAAATGGAAGAGTAGAATAGTAGATTTAGGGCCTAAAGGAGCCTTAGAGGACATCTTAATGAATAATAATTACTACCATTTGTATGACTCTTTAAGATTTACCAAGTCCTTGCCACACTTGACTTTTTCCAGTTTGTCTCATTTTTCTGAACTATTGCTGTCACTATCATCATTTTTGTAGATTTCTGAAAACTGAACCTTTGTATAGATTGAGACATATTTGCTAACTTTTCAGATATTTATTACTTGATTGGCTATAGTTCTATTTACATAAAATTCTTTTGTTTGCTTTGGGAAATCTGAAGCATATGAGATACAAGAAAGGACAGAACTTTATTCTGTTGTGTTTCCCGCTTCTCCCCACCCCCATGTTGTCAAAACTATATATATATGGCAGCCCCTCCAGTTGTGTTCTTGTGCCATACACCTTAAGATCTTTATTTTTCAATTGTCAAAAATATCCTTCTGTCTTAAGGGTACTGCTTGTTCTCTAGTCTATCCACATGCATTAGTGATTCTTGCGTTGATTGTGCTTCTGTTTTTGTAAGAAGGTTCCATCTTTCTTTCACTTGCAGAATTTTTTGACTTGCTCTCTTCTCTACCCCGCTGGCTTTGTTGAGGCCCTAGCTAGGTAGGACCAGTGGATAGAACACTAGGCCTGAAGTCAGAAGACCTGAGTTCAAATCCCACTATCAGACACTTGATACCTGTGTGATCCTAGAAAGGGATTTGACTTCTATCTAGATGCCTTAGCTTCCTCCTGTGTAGTATGAGGATAATAAAGCACGTATCTCCTAGGATTGTTGTGAAGGTAAATAAGATAATCGTAAAGCACTTAGCCCAGTGCCTGGCGCCTAGTAAGTACTATATAAATGCTAATTATTATTATTTTTGTAATTATTGTAATGCATTTTTGAATGATAATTTTTTTTGAGGATTAGAGGATAGCCTCAGCCCCTCTCTCCTGCCTTTTGGGCAAGCAGAGCAGTAATTTCTTTTTGTCAAATCTTAATTGGAATAAATGGATGCTATTTCTGGGCTCCATTTCCCTCCCAGTCTGTTTATTAGCTACTTTTGATAGTTTAGAAATGTCCTGTCTCAAAAAACTTTTCCTTTTTCCCCTCCCTGCTCATCATCCTCAAAGAAAATATCTCTCATCATTTCTTAAATTACTCATTGTTGTAATTTAGTCATTTTGCAGTTGTGTCCGACTCTGCATGATTCCACTCTGCGTTTTCTTGGCAATCATTTCCTTCTCCAGCCCATTTTGCAGAGCAGGAAACTGGGGCAAACAGAGTTAAGTGACTTACCCTGGGTCAGAAAGCTAGGAAGTATCTGAGGCTGGATTTGAACTCAGGAAGATGAGTCTTCTTGACTCCAGGCCTGGCATTCTAGCTGTCTGTTTTTACCTGAGAACCATTCTTTAATTTCCACAGCTATAGGAAAGATGGGTGCATCTTACTATATGCTCTAAGTACCCCCCAAAATTGAATATACTTCCATAGGATTTTAGGATTAAATTTGAAAAGGAGCATAGAGATGATCTAATCTGACTCCCTCGTTTTACAGATCAGGAAACTGAAGCTCAGGGATGTGTAGACACTTGGGCTTTTAATCTGTGGCTTCCCATAGAAAATGGCACATGTCCTGAAGCATTGAAGGGTGCCCAGGATTGCAAGAGGTAAGAGTAAGGCAGAAGCCAGTTTCCCAGTATGAAAGCAAAGCCACAAAGGCAGGAGATGAAATACCGAGTTCAGACAATAACAAATAGGCTGCTTGGCTGGAATCTACAATGTATGAAGGGGAATAATGTAAAATAAGTCTGACAAGGTAAGTTAGAGTCAGATTATGAAGGATTTTAAATAAAAATTTCTCCCCAAAAACTTTTATTGGTACCTGTAAAAAAAAATCAACCTTCATTTCCTAGTATATTTCCTCTCCTTCCGTTTCTCACCCTCCTGCTTTCAATATGTCTTTTTTAGCAAAGACTGAAAAAGAAAGAAAGAATTTAAGAAAACTAACCAACATGTTGGAAAAATCTAGTTCTCCACTTATGCAGATAATCAGGAGGAGGTGCAGTCTCAAATCTCTAGGGCCATTTTTGGTTATTATAAACTGTGAAGGATTTTAAATGCGAAGGTGAAGAGTTTGCATTTTTTTCTAGAGGCAGTTTCTTGGGCAGATAGTGACATTTCTCAGATAAGATCTTTTATGTGGCTTCTCCAGAATCATTCCTCTTTTGTAATGTATTGGAGCCTGCTTTGGCTAGTTTGCAACTTCACTTCTTTAGAGACAAATATTCCATCACTTGCAGCTGTACAGCATCACAGGATGAATATTGTTGTTAAAAAGCTGGGCCTTGGTTTCATGAGAAATTGTAGGGTCCTTAAAAGAACTTTGCAATTTTGCAAAATCAGGTCTTCTTTCTTCCTCATGTTCAGTATGGACTTAGCTTATTGTTTATTTTCCCCTTTCTCATTTTGAATTAAGAACCTAGGAAAAAAATCAGAGCTTTTAGTCAGTAGTTTTATTGTCTTGCGCTCCATGTCTCCAAATATTCAATTTTTAAAGTAAAAATAACCAATTTATGAAACACTATGAAAAGAAAAGTGAGATTTCTCTTATGCATCTATATACAAATATATAATACAATCATATAACAACCAAATATATCTTTAATATATTTATACAATATACAAATCATATTATATTATGTTATATAGTATTACATTATATTATTAGATCATATATTTATATTGCATAGTGTTATTGTGTTGTATTATAGATTTAATATATAACATATATTAGCTAGGTATATATAATATTTCATATATAATATTATATATTACATTGCTTCCAGCATGAATCTCTTTGGTGTATACATGGCTTAATCTAGTTCTGGGGTGGGGAGTCTGCAGCCTGGAGGCCAGCCACTTGTGACCTCAAGTGCAGTCCTTTGACTGAATCCAAACTTCATAGAACAAATTCCCTTTAAAAAAGGATTTATTCTGTAAAACTTGAACTCAGTCAAAAGGCCATACCCAAGCACCTAGAAGACCACATGTGGCCTCAAGGCCGCAGGTTCTCCACTCCTGATTCTAGTTGCTTTCCTCTTTTTATTTTCTTTAGTGCCATTTCTATTCCTTTATAAGTACATTTGGGACTGATGTGAGTCCAAACAGAGTCCATGCTGTTTTTGATGGTGAAAAAAAGTTTATTATTAAAATCTTTGCAGATACTTCCTATTTTTCTTTGTTTCTTATTCTGATGATTTCATTATTTTAATTTCATAATCTTCTACCTCCTCCTTGGTAAAAACTCATGAACCAATTTACATTCCAAGTCAGTGCTACCTTTAGGTGCCATATCTTTCTGTTTGGCATAGAGATTAAATATTTTCTAACTGAGGTAGTTTCTAGATTCTTTTTTTATTTCCTCCTTAGGGAAATTGATTTATGTTTTAGGAAATGTTTAAAATATGTCTTGATTTCTGTTCATCCATTCATTTCCTTTTTTTTTTTTTGGCACCAGCTGTTTAAATACATATGTAAGATTGGAATTTTAAAAAATTATACACCCTCTGACAATGTGCTAGTAATAAAAATTAAAATGTAGGGATTGGGTGGCAGAGGTATATGTGGTGCCATATGAGGAGAAATAAGGGAGAAACTTCTGTCATGTGCCCAGACTCTGGGAAGTCATGGTCTAATCTTCAGAGTGGTTTAAGGGTTTGTCTTAAAGGTAGATAAGATTCATGGGCAAAAAGGGAAAATTTACTTTTTTGTCATGGGTCTTGAACCAAAGTGCTTAATTAGATGGTGAAATCAGTTTTCCTTACCCCTTACTTGGGGGAGGTGGGGCTATAGACATCCAAACTAAAGAAACAGAAATTTAATTTAAAAAACTTAAGTAGCAGCAGGTTTCCTAGTTCTGAGAGCTTCAGAATCGTCCCACATCTTGGTTCTGTATCATCTGCTCTCTGGTCCTTTGGCCCTAGTGACTTCCCGACTAAGCAAAACCTCATGGTACACTTGAAAAAGAATGGAATTTGAAGTCAGATCTGATTCTCAATCTCAAATCTCCTGTGTCCCTTGTACAAGGCAGTTTCCTTGTTTGTAAAATGAGGGGGTTGGACTGGATAGCCCCTAATTTCCTTTTCTAGGTCTAAATCTCTGACCCCATGATCCCTCTGTGGCAGGCCATTGATCCCAATGTCTGTGTTTGCTGCCAGTCTTAGATTTTTTAATCCATCCTGCTCTTTGTCTGACTAGAGGCCCAGTGTTGAGTAGTCAAAAAGGGATAGGTTAAGATATAAATTTGGTAGCTGTCTGAAATATTTTTTGTGGGGAACAAAATGCTCCCTGACATTTTCAGTTATGGGAACCTGCCCTCTGTAAATGGGGAGAATCCAGAATAGGGAAATGGAAGGGAATAAGCATTTCTTAAGCACTTACTGTGTTCCAAGTTCTGTGTTAAGTGCTTTACAAATATTATCTCATTTCATCTTCACAAAAACCCTGTGAGGTAGGTGCTTCTATCATCCCCATTTTACAGTTGAGGAAATTGAGGTAGATAGATTAAATTACTTGCTCAGGGTCGCATAGCTCGGAAGTGTCCAAAGTAAAATTTGAACTCAGGTCTTCCTACCTCCAAGCCTCGGACTCCATCCATGTGCCACTGCTATGTATAAAGCTGGGTAAGACACCAGTTTTAATTAAGACCATAGATCTTGCGGTCTAGTAATGGGGAAAAGAAAACAAGGTAAGTATAATACTTCCTGTTAAATGATAAATTTAGATAGTGAGTTGATTCTCCAGCGTTTCTCCATTTAGTGGTACACTAATAATTGATACTCAGTGGTGGCTGGGTTAGAGCTGAATGGACTCAGACATTACAGCCTCCTGCTCTGCAGTGCTTAGTAAATGCTTGTTGACTAATTAGCTGAGTAGGTTCTAGATTAAGAAACAGAGACTTACATTAAATGGATTTTTCAAGGATTAGAGTTAAAATTTGAACCCAGCTTCTGATGACTAGAGTCTTATAATCATCAAAGATTACCATTAGAGCAGTATTGCATTGTATCAGATTTAGTTTTAATATTTGCGCATCCTCTTTCTTTGAAAACTATCAATGAATTGTATATACTACAAAACTTTGCCGGAATCATATTTTATCAACTACATTGTCCCATTTACCATCATATTGGATAATGGTGAACTTATAGTTGTCTGTGCTGTGATTGTTAAATATTTTCATTCATGCTGTGTAGTATCTGTATGTTAAAAGGGTGATACTCTTGAGGGCTTAACCAAGGTCACATACTGAGTTAATGGAATAATGAGGATCAGGAGGTAAAATTCCTGATTTCTTGACAATTTGTATACAAAATCATGCTGCTTTCTGTGAAACAAGTACATTTTAAGTTTGAGGACTTATTCTTAGGAATGAAATTTCTAAGATTAACCCTAAGAATCAAGCTGTTTTAAATTAATTTAAATTTGTTTGGGAAAACTCAGCTAGTTATTACTTCCTAAGAAATCTTTAAAAATCCTGTGGCTATATCTAGGCAGGAGAGAAAATATATTAAAGCCCAATTTGAAAAATGTATTGAGGATATGGTTTAATTTAACAGTTTAACAATTGATATATATTTTAATCCTTAGGGAATTCACTTATGTGCCTACTTTTTAAATTGAGCTCTTTTCATATCCCCTAAGAGAATGTTAATAATCACTATTATGTATTTAATTCAGTCCAGCATATTTTTTAAAGGGTGTAGATGCAAGACCAGAAGTGAAATAATTGTTGCCCTCAAGGATGTTACTTTTTTGTGGTTTGGGGGTAGGGGGAGATATAACATTTACACAGATGAATAAGTACAAAGCAGATCGCAAATAAAGTAATTTCACAAGTGAAGGAATTGCCATAACTGGGAAGATCAGGAAAAGTCACATATAGAAACTGGCATGTAAGCAGTGCTTTGAAGGAAGTTAGTAATTTCTGAGACAGAAGTGAGGAGAGAGAGGACATTTCAGAGCTTGGGAAGCCACTTGTGCAAAACCCTGGTGACTAAAGATAGAATGTGGCCAATGTAGCTGTAATGCAGAGTGGGAGAAAGAGGAGCAATATAAAATAAGATTGAAAACGTAGTTGGGATCCCAGATGGTGCAGAACCTGAAATGATTGGCTGAGGATTTTGTATCTTGTTCTAAACACAATAGGAAACCTTTGAAAATTTATGGGAGCAAGGGAAAGGTGTGTGTGATGTGGCCAAATCTGTATTTTAGAACTGCTGAACTTCAGTTTAACAGTTGTATGGATGATTGATTGGAGAAGGGAGAGACTTGAAGTAGGGAAACCAGTTAGGAAGCAAATGAAATAGTCCAGGTCAGATGTGATAAGGGGATGTGGCAACCATCCTTCATATATGAAATGGATGTCTAATTGACTTTACAGTGAGAAGCACTCTTCTATACTTCATGAATGTGTGATTTCAATAAGGACTCTTCCCAAACAGGCCTGTTCAGTGAATGGGCATTACCTACTCCAAGTGAGTACCTAAATAGACCTTGGCCTAAAGGGGCCAACATCTCCCAGTGAATCCTGGGTCATCTGCAGTCATCCTGATGAATATCCAGTCACTGGATTCAGGTGGCTCTGGAGGAGAAGTGAGGCTGGTGACCTTGCACAGCCCTCCCTCACTCAAAACAAAGTCAAGGGCAAGTCATGTCATCATTTCTCCGATGGCATGGTCTTCGACAACGAAGGATGAACACAGCAACAACAACCGGATACCTGATGTATATATAGTGCTGTAAAGGTGAAAGTGACTTTATATGTGTTGCCTCATAAGAGATATTTTACGGGGATTGAGTAAAAGGAAATGACAAGACTTAGAAACTGGATACGGAGGGTTAGGAAGAGTTAAGGTTGTGAACCTGGGTGATTAGAATGATGATGATAATCTCAACAGAAAAGGGAATATATGGAAGAAGCCTAGGTTTGAGGGGAAAGAATGATTTCTACTTGGGACATGATAAGTTTAAGACATCCAGGTGGAGATTGAAGATAGAGATTAGCACTTGATATATGCATATATATGTATACATATATGTTGTTTACCTAGAGATGGCCATTGAAGTCATGGGAGTTGATAAGATTGCTAAAGGAAAATATAAAGAGAGAACAGAGGTCCCAGGACAACTTTTTGGAGGGAATTTTGACATTTAGTGGGTGAGAGGAAGATGATAACTCATTAAAGGGCATTGACAGTAACTACTCAGATAGGTAAGAGAACCAAAAAAAAAGGGCACTATCATGGAAGCCAATACAGTATCCAAGAGGAAGATTTGGTTGACTGTGCCAAAACCAGCAAAGAATACAATAAATACTGATAAAATGCCGTTGGATTTAGCATTTAAGAGTTGGTAAAAATCAATAGAAAAATTTCATTCAAGTGGTTGGACACAAGTCAGATTGCAAGGGATGGAGAAGTGAATGGGAAGTAAGGAAATGGAGGCAACACAATTCAAGGAGCTTGACTGTGAAAGGGAGGAGATCAATAACATGCTAATTTTAGGGATGACAAGCTCAAGTGAAGTTTTCTTTAGGAATTTTTCAGGGATTGAGCTCCTTGAGATGGAGGGATATGACCAAGAGCATTAACTGGGAGAGGATGCTGTTTGTGTTATGAAGGAAATTATTAATTTGTTAAAGCCTGAAAAAAGGAGGAGAGAAAAGGAAAAGATGAAGAGGGGCTTTGAGATGTGGAGAAGAGAAGGCAGCATAAGACAGATGTCCTTTGTTTACTTAGCAAAATAGAAATCTTTTGCAGAGAGGGCAGGGAGAGGGGGTGGTAAAGAGACCTCAGGAGAGAGGAAGAGTTTTGGAATTCCTCTTGTAGAGAGTGTGATAGAGCATTATTCACAGAAGAATAAAAAAGTTTGCTGTGTATCAGTGAGGGCTCATTGACAATAGATAACGTGGATTGTAACAACTCAATAGGCATTGCTGTGTGACTTTCTTCAGAAGTTCTCAGCAAGATAAGTAGGATCAGAGAATGTAGATGGTGGAAGTAGCTCATTTTTGGTGTATGGTAAATTATGACTGGAGATGCAACAATGGAGCAATGGGTTTATTGGTAGCTGATAGTATGTGATTGAACTGCTTAACCAAAACTGTGAGGGGTTAGAATGGGAAGATGGATTGATGCTATAGGAAAGGGTGAAGGGATTGGTTGTTATGGTGGAGACAAAAATATATATATTTTCAAGAGGTGGAGTGAGGTTTGGAGGTTGTGAGTGGATAGAGGAATTTAAGTCTCCTGGAACAAGAGGATAGAATAGTTATTAGTGATGATTAGTTATTTGTTGAGAAATTATGGTACATATTCTTGTACCATTTTGGTACAAGTATTTGAACTATATTTGACTGAGGTACCAGTGAAGATAGATATTGTGGGCACTTAAAATATTGATGAACTGGGAGGTGTTACAGTGTTGGAGGGGACGTATACATTCATATGTACATATATATTAATACAATACAATAATATACTATAATATATATGTATATACACACACACACATATGCTCACGCATCATACATACGTATGTGTGTGGTTGGTGCAGTGTATAGAGCACCAGTGCAGGATTCAGAAGGACCTGAGTTCAAATCTCACCTCAGACATTTGATACTCACTAGTTGTGTGACCTTGGGCAAGTCACTTAATCCCAATTGCCTCATCCTGGGTCATCTGCAGTCATCCTGATGACTATCTGGTCACTGGATTCAGATGGATCTGGAGGAGAAGTGAGGCTGGTGACCAGTACAGCCCTCCCTTACCCAAAACAAAGTCAAGTGCAAGTCATGTCACCATTTCTCTGGTGGCATGATCTTCCCAAGAAGTTGAACAAGGAGATAATGATGGGTAAAGTAAACCTTAGTGTCATTGTCCCATTGCTGTATTTTAAAAGAGTTACGAAGTAGATTGAATATGCATAGATAGAGGCTTATTTCCTTGTTCCCCTTTCTAAACCATTCCAACCTCCCTTAAGTCTTAGGAGCTTAAAAATCAGCACAGAAATCATAATGAAGTTGATTAAGAAATCTTGTCCTAGAGATTAAATAAATTATAAAAATTGTAAAACAAGTACTTTGAAGAAAGGAGCAGCAAGATAAATGGTGGTCTATGTGTCAGACATAAATTCTGAAATATTTTCATTTGGTGATTTCCACTGAGGTTTCTTGCAGTCTTTCTCTTTCCAGGACACACATGCTTGCACACATTCACACACACTGTGATGAGGCAAGATTTTGATGCTATAAGGGAGGGCAAGGAATAATGATAACATCTTTCCACTTCTTAATTCATGAAAAGAGTTGTTTCCAGGGAGGGAAAGACCAAGAGGGAGATAATGAGGAAGCAGAGACAAATTAGGAAAGAGGGTTGTTGGAGTAGTTTTTTGTTATTCAGTGCTACAACTGGGGCTAGCTTTGTATGGAGCTGGAGTAGAGGATCTCACACATCTGGATTTTAGGGGTGTGTTTCCTTTCCTTGTTTCCTCCACAGTGTCCTCTTCATCTGTCTGCCACTTTCATTGGGTGGTACCTGGAATTCTAGCAACTTTGGTTTCTCTTCAGAATTCTATTAAAATTTGTTAAATTGGAAAATATAACAATTTATTTTTAACTATTTAAACATTAGCACCAAATAATTAAGATTAGCTCTCTATCATTTAGCTGGGAGTAGAATTTTGAAGGCATGGGACTAAAAGGTACACATAGGATTCCATAAATGAATAATACAAGGTAGAGAAATTGATTTTAGGTGAATCAGTTAAGTTATAATAATGGCATTCAAATAGTGAAAGTAAATACCACAAAATTAATGGCCTGGAGAATTAAGTAATAAATGTAATTAAAACATTGTACTGTATGTTTAAGAGCTTGTTGAGGTGATGAGCAAATTTCCTCTCTTGATCTAATGTCACTAGTTTCCTAATGTAAACTGTAGATTGTACTAGATTGGACTAATTTCAGAAATATAAAGAAAATGATAATAATATGTGATAAATGCAGTTCCATAGCAGTTCATTTATTAATGGCTTATCATAGTCAGACTCTGATAGATTAGGTTCTAGGAATACAAATACAAAAAAATATTAGTCATCACTGTGAAGGAAGTTACATTTTATTGGGCAAATAAAAAGTACAGATTTGTGTGTGTGTATTTGTGTCTGTGTGTGTGTGCGTTTAAGCAGAAAATAAGTTCAAGGTAGTTAATAATAATAAGGATAACTAACATTTATATAGTGTTTTAAGGTTTGCAAAGGCCTTTATACATATCAAATTTTTTTCCTGCACACAACTTTGGGAGGTAGGTGTTATTATCATATCTATTTTACCGATCAGGAAATTGAAGCAGACAGAGATTAAGAGACTTGACTGGGGTTATCCGCTGGTAAGTGTGTGAGGCAAGAGTTGAACTCAGGTCTTCCTGATTCCAAATTTAGTGCTCTAACCATCTAGCTATACAAAGTACTTAGGGAGGGAAGACACTGGTGGTTGGAGAGATTGGACAGGCGTTGTGTAGAAGATGCAACCTAAGCAGAGTTTTGAAGGGAGCCAGAGTTTGGTGAGGTAGAAGTGAGAAGGCATTGGCTTTCAGGAATGGAGGATGTCCAGTGCAAAGGCATTTGAAAGGTAGCTAAAGTGTGAGGTTCAGCAAATAGGCCAGTATGACTAAATTGTAGAATATGGGAAGGAGAGTAACAATAAATAGCAAGTAATAATAAGACTAGAAAGTTAGGGGCTACTTTGTGAAGAGCTCTGAAAGCCAAATAGGAGTTTATCCTTTATACTACTAGTAGTAGGGAGCTACCAGATTTTGAGTAGGTGGGTGATATGGTCTCAGATCTGTGCTCAAGGAAAATCATTTTGGCTGAAGTGGAGAAATTGGATTAGAGTGGAGAGAGACTTGGAGTTGGGGGGCCAATGAGGAGGCTATTCTAATAGTTTAGGCAAGAGATGATAAGGATCTAAACTAAGGGAGTAGTTGTAAGGATTGATCAGGAGTTCTTAACCTGGGGTCCATGTACCCCTATTTTGATAACTATATTTCAGTATAATTGGTTTCCTTTGTAATCCTGTGTATTTTTATTTTATTCTATGTGTTAATTATCTCTTCTGGATCCATTTTCCAGGTCAGTTGTTTTTCCAGTGAGATACCTCACATTGTCTTCTATTTTTTCATTCTTTTGGTTTTGTTTTATAATTTTCTGATTTCTCATGATCATTAGCTTCCATTTGCTCCATTCTAATTTTTAAGGAATTATTTTCTTCAGTGAGTTTTTGGACCTTTTTTTCCATTTGGCCCATTTTGATTTTTAAGGCATTCTCCTCTTTGACTTTTTGGACCTCTTTTCCCATTTGGGTTAGTCAAATTTTAAAGATGTTACTTTTTTCTGTGCTTTTTTTGTGGGGGGGGGGGGAATCTCCTTTAGCAAGCTGCTTTTGACTCATTTTTCATGATTTTCTTACATCACTCTCATTTGTCTTCCCAAGTTTTGCTCTGCTTTTCTTACTTCATTTTCAAAATATGTTTTGAGTTCTTCCATGGTCTGAGACTAGTTCATATTTTTCTTGGAAGATTTGGGTGCAGGAGCCTTGACTTTATTGTTTTCTTCTGGTTGTATCCCCTTATCTTCCTGGTCACCAATAACGTAAGAAAATACCTTTTCATCTAGAATGTAAGAATCTGTAGTGTTTTTTTTCCTCCATTTGTTTGTCTTCTCAGCCAATCACTTGATCTTTGAGCTCTTTGTTAAGTGGAGGACTCCAGAAGCAGCTACTGGCTTCAGCAGTGGCTGCTACAACCCTGGGGTTGGGGCTAGGTTGGGGCTGGGGCTGGAGCTGGTTTGGGGAAGGAAATCCTTCCCACTGTCCTTTGAAACTCTTTTTGATGTTTGTGGGTTGAGAAGTCTGGAAACAACTGCGGCTCCCGATACTTCAGTCCCCTGCTCCAGCTCTGTCTGCACTAGCATGGCCTATGACAAACTACACTCTACTCCCAGTCTGGTGCGATAGACCCTTCCTGTCAACCTTCCACATTGTCTTGGGCTGGAAATTTGCTTCAGTTTGGCTTCTATTGCTTTAGAATTTAGAGAACTAGGTAGGTGGTAGGAAGGGGCCCTATTATGAAGATCTTTAAATGCCAAACAGAAGACTATATTTGATTCTCGTGGTAATAGGGAACAATTGGACCTTATTGAACAAGGGATAAGAGTGATATGGTCACACTTATGCTTTAGAAATAAATGGCAGCTGAGTGAAGGGTGGATCAGAGTGGGAAGACAAATGATGCAGTTGGAAACCAGTTAGAAACCTGTGGCAATAATCTGGTCAGCAAATGATAAGGGCAGGGTGCCATATCTCTTAACCCTAAAACAGTAAGGAGATGCAACAAGGATATAGCAGCACTTAAGCTTCTCTGGACTTAGCTGGCCTCACCTCATCTCTAAATGAAAATTGATTGGGTCAGCGGGGCAGCAGGTGACTCACTTGTCTCAGAGATCGCCAAAGACAGAGGGGCCCTAGCTCCTGTGAGTGGAATTTTTTATGTGTTTAAATGACTAGGAAGATACATTATGAAAGGATGTAGGAACCAATCAAGTCCCAGGGACAGTTTTGTTGTTTATTAGGGAAAACTAATGGCCCAGTGGATAGAGTATGGGTCTTGGATTCAAGAAGACCTGAATTCAAATATGGTCTCAGATACTTATTAGCTAAATTAAGCAAGTCACTTGACCGTGGTCCTCAACTGTAAAATGAACTAGAGGACAAATTGATAAACAATTCTAATATTTTTGCCAAGAAAACCCCCAAAAGGGGTCATGAAGAGTTAGACACTACTGAACAAAATTTCTATGGCTAGGACATGAGGAAGGAACCCTGATCCTATCACATACCTCTTACTCCTTTATAATGAGAGCAGAAGAGGCAGTGAGGCCAATGACTTTGCACAGCCCTCCCTCTCTTATATCTAATTCAGTTGTAATTTATGGCATCACCTTCCTGATGTCATGGTTTTCTTCAAGAACAAAGAACAGAAAATAACAAAAACAATTCCTTTATAACTCAGTCATACATTTCAATTCCATCAGGTATGTCTTCTGAGGAATGAATGACATGCCTTTGTTTTAGTTACTACTGAGCTTGAGTAACTACTGAATTATTAGTAATTATTGAACTAAATGCCTTAGTATGATGTAACAGAAAGCACCTGACATACACAGGAGGGCCTGTTATCACAGGTTTTTTTAGTCTGCTTAAAGGCAACTTTTGAGGGGTTAACAGTCTCCTTTCATCAAGCACATATATCATTCACCAATAGAGAAAAGTATAAGAAGAGAAATAAAGACCAACAGACAGGCTTCCAACTGTCTGACCATAAGCAATGCATATATCACAGATCAGCAGAAAGATTCAACTGTCTGATCATAGTTACTAGAGAGGGAAGCACCAACATTTGGGTGTTCAAAACTCTGGGGGACTGCTTAGCAGCTTCCCAAAGCCTTATCTGGCACATAAGCCTTCTTTCAAAAACTTATTTCCAAAGTAAAACCTCACCTTTATACACTTTTTAGAGCCAGAGGGCATCACAACCCTTGAGAACCAGTGCCTGCTAATTTTGGTCTAATAATTAACACCAAGAAAACATAGGTGCTCCAGCAGCCATCGCCACCACACCATCCATTTGTGGAACCATCAGTTACAACAAATGGAGAAGTTTTGAATGCTGTGAATAAGTTCACTTATGCCCATGAATCCTGGACAGTCTACCACTGCCATGCCAGGAAACTGAACTGCTTCCATTTGAACTGTTTTAGGAAGATTCTAAGGATTACTTGGCAGGATAAGGTACCAGACACTGAAGTTCTTGCTCCAGGTAAACTGCCAGGGTTTCAAACTATGCTTCAGAGAGTGCAACTCTGATGGACTGGCCACGTTGTTTGAATGCAAGATGTACACTTTCCAAAAAGACTATTTTATGGAGAACTCACCTGGGGTAGGCCATCACATGCTGGTCAGAAGAAGCGTTACAAGGACACTCTCAGGAACTTTGGATTTGACTATGTAACATGGGAGACACTGGCACAGGACCACCCAGCATGGCGTGCCCACATCAGAAAAGGTGCTGTGCTCTATGAGCAAAGCAGAATTGAGATAGCACAAAGGAAATGTTGGATGTGCAGATTTGGAGTAACCACCCTAAATATTCACACGGACTATCTGTGCCCAATTTGTGTTACAGCGTTTTGAGCTCCTGTTGGTCTGATCAGCCATAGTAGGACACACTGAAACTTCACTTTGTCATGGCGATGCTATTTTAGTCCTCTTGGAAAACAAAGGACAACAAGCAACGGAAGGTGTGGGCCTTCCTACAAATCTTCCCAGGCCCATTAATGGATGGGGAAGATCTTCTTTAATCACATTATTCAGTCAAAGGCATTTGATGATACTAAAACAAAAAATGCCTTAGCAATACACATGATGACAAGAAAATGTGAGAGAGGGGTGTGTGTGTGTGTGTGTGTGTGTGTGTGTGTGTGTGTGTGTGTAACAAACCTGAGTTTTGACTAGTTACATGTTCAATAATTATACTGTCATTTAAGAGTTGTGGTTTATAAGACTTGTAGCTCAATTCCAGCCTTTCCTTATAAAGTAATTGTTTATCTAAATTCCTTCCTTTTTTCCTCAAGTCCCTCCCAACACATGCACTTACATGTTATGGGATTTTAGCTTTTAGAACTGGAAGGGGTCTTAGCTCATCTAATCCAATCTCATTTTACAAAATGAAGAAATTGCGGCCTTTAGAAATGCTGTGATTTACCCAGCCTCATGATAGTTGCCTAATATAAATATCAGTCAAGATTTGAAGACAAGAATATTTAACTCAAAATCCAGCAGTCTTTCCACTACACCCATGGTTTGAATTTAGTAAGCTAACCTTCCCTACAGCCAGATGCACTTTGTTATATTGCTTCTTCTTGACCTTCCAGCTAAGCCTAACTGTGTATCTATGCTTGGTATAGGTTTTAAAGTAACACTATTACTTGTGCAGAAAATCAGATTCTACTTAAGAGATAGCTGTATTTTAACATGAGAGAAGCAATTCTTTTAGTGTGGAATTGCAAGGAATCAAAAAATTTTTTTTCTTAATACAGCCTATTCCTACAGTTGTTCCTATCTTCATCTTAGTTTTTTGTAAAAGTCAGTACTACTATAATGGAGACAGCTTGGATTCCCCACCAACCCCAATCACCTCAAGTGACAGAAACAGAATTACCAGGTTTTAGAGTTTAGGACAATATAGTAGAAGTAAAAGGGGAAACACGCTTACATTTTCCCGAGTATTTTACATTTTGGTATTTTTTTCCTTTTCTGAGAGCCTCATAAACATGCTGAGGAAAGTAGGCAAAATTGTCTGTTTTAGGAGTGACTTTTTAAAAAGACCTCCACAAACCTTCTCCCCCTCACCCCAAATTTCTAGCGAACAGAGAGACTAAAAAGCCACTTATGTAAGTGAATAGGAAGTCCAAGGTCTGTTCCCCGTATTCTAAACTTACATTATAATTAAGACTAAAAATAATAGGTGATTAAAAACTGCTTATTTAATGAAAAATTAAAAAAATCTTTTGCCTTGATTATAATTAGTAAGTGAAAGTATGTTTGCATGTTTGTAATTATTTAAATTTTAAAGTCTAGCATTTTATGTCAGAGAACAAGGCTTAGTCAAATCCTTCATTTTTCAAGGAAGAAAGCTTTTATTCCCTTTGGTAAGAGGACTAAACATTGGTTATTTCTTATTAATATGCTTTAGAGTCACATTCTGGCACTTGCAATGAAAGGTAGTAAAGAAAGCAACATAAACTGAGACAAGAAAAGACTAATAATGCACCAGTGTGACAGGTGAAAGATCTGGCTGTCAGAATGGACCACAAGCTGAATCAGTCAGCTATAAAAATGCTATTAAAACACCATTTTATGTGAAGTATGACCTATATTTGATACTAGGAGGAAGAGAGTATAAAAGAGCTATAAAGTTGATTAAATACTAAAACAGATTCCTAAGACAGGTTTTAGACTCTCAGTTCCTGGAGATCTTTAAGAACAGAAGAGAAAACCATTTGTCTTAAAAGGCTTAGGAAATGACCTGCCAGCAAGCTGGGGCCAGGCTATCTTAGCAGTTCTTTCTGGTATTATGACTTAATAGTTTTTTCCTGTATCTGAAGTTACATTTTTACCCCATAGTAATTTTCCTCTCTCATTTCTGAAGTGCTACTTAATGCCTGTATCTACAACAAAGAGTATGAAAATTCTATAGGGAATTTAAATAATAATAATAATAATAATAATAGTTTACACTTTTATTGTAGTTAATACACAGAGTGTTTTCCTCATAGCAAATGGGGGTAGTAGATAGTATAGATGTCATCATCTATAATACAGATATTCCTAAACCTACAATAGACAGAAATTTCATCTTTTCTAGAACTTTTTTCTTCCCCAAATACTGACAAGTAGCATGATTAGCTGGCTTAAGTTTCATCTCCTTTTGTGCTCTCTGCCCAATGGAGATGAACTGTCCAGTCTAGCAAATATTTATTAAGTACTTGCCAGGTACTGGGGATACAAAATCACCAAGAAACCACAAACCACAGACCCTACTTCAACGAGCTCATAGTCTCCCACAGGGTCGCTGGGCCATGACACAGGTCCTTTCCCAGCCACTGGTCCGGTCCACTGAGGATGCAGCAATCACAACTCAGGTGAGTCCTATGCTTCCTACCTGTTGGCCTTAGTTCAAGGGCCCCAATCACTCTTCTTAGGGTTTCCCTGGGGCCATCTCCACAGGTTGTATGGCTTATAACCAGAAGTCTTTCTGAGAAATCACCTAATCCAGGCCTCATTTGTTTCAACTCAATCCTTTTCCCACAAGATTGAGGGCCCTGCTCCAGAAGAATCTGAAACAGGCAAAGAAAAGACAGACACTAGACAGAGAGAATCATATTCTTTAGTGGCCAAAAGATGATAGATTGGTAGCATGAGACAGATTTTGGGCCAAGTAATGTAATACTTAATGATATCTTCCCTAAAATGCGATGTTCTACTTTTACATAGGTGTTCAATTTCTCCTCACTAGAAAATTTCAAGCATAAGTACTACTATTATTTGGGCATATTGTAAAGTGAATTTATTCTTCAGTTTACATTTTTACAAATAATGAATATGACAATATTCTATGACCTTCTCTGTTCTCTGTCTCTATCTCGCTCTCCCTCTCCCTCCCTTGTTTTGTTCTTCCCACCTGTGTTTTTATTTCTTCTCTTCCAGTGCATTAGAACAAAACTACTAATCTGATGCTGATGGTTCTCCGGATTTTCCCAAAAAGGGGTATGATCTGTATCCTAAGTTTTCAAAGCTTCAACAACAGGTGTATTTCAAATGGTAGCAAATCTGAACGAGCTCCTGACGGGTGTGAACAGAATTCACATCCTTGTACTATTTCACTGTGGGAGCCTGCCTTGATTGGCATATTGCCATGTATTAAGAGCAGTAGATGGCAATTAATCACAGAGAGGAAGAAGATTCCACTTCATGTGTTTGTCTTTGAAACGTGTGAATTTTGTCAGTTTTGGATTCACAGAACTTATAAGCAATAATGACTTAGGTCTCTATCGTCAGCATTGACCACGGGGGAGTGTTCCTGAGTGAAATGCAGACTGACTAGATTTAGATTGGATGCTGTGTACACAGCCCTTAGAGTCTTTGAGTTGTGAGGGGGGGAAATGATTACATTAGACTTGAATGTTGATGTGCAAAGGGCCTGTAATGAAACATGCTTCTGCTTTGTGCTTTTATCTTTTAGGGTTAGTGACTTTTTGTTGTTGTTGGGGTAAACAGATTAACTTTACCTTTGCCTGCCTGTATTTGAATGATAGCCAGAACAGGAAAATAGATGAGCGTTTTGAGAAGTACATTTCACCAGTAGATCGTTTTTATTTTTTAATTGCACAGGATGCTATGCCTTTGTTGAAATATATGTGATTTTCAGAATTGGGAAGCTCCTTCTTGGATAATCTCTATTAGCATGTGAATGAGTTTGGAAGCTAGAGGAAAAGGTTAACTATTTTAAGATATTTTTCTATCATTGTTGCTATTGTTAATGTAAAGCTGTTATACCTTTATGAAATCCTTCATTGTTAAAATTCTGTTTATTTTCAGAGGCCTTAGGGTTTGCCAGATGTTTGCTTTTATTGTCCTCTTCTCTTTGCTTGAGTTTTCTCTCTTGCTTTCTCTGGTCCTGTTGATTGCTCTTTACCTGATAGGTTCTAATCTTGAATTCTCTTTGCATCATCATCATCATCATCATCATCATGATCATCATCATCATCACCTTTTTTTATCAATAAGCCTTTTATTATGTCTGTGGGAATGAGAAGATGCCAGGATGTTTTTTTTCTTAAAGTCCAATATTGGGCCAATTAATTTTTAAGATAGGATTTTTTTAAAAGAAAATTATCAAGGAAAAGATTGTGTGAGTGTTCTTAACTATAAGGCCCCCAGAAATGAGTTGTAACTATCTCCCTATGGATCACATCATTGTTTGTATTGAGGAGTAAATTTCCACACAAGAAGTTCCCTATTCTGATGAAATTGGGGATCTGGGAGGAAAAGTTCAGAAAAAAAGCCTCAGTCCAAAATAACCCTCATTAATATTTTTTGAATGGTTAGTTTGTAGTGACTCTACCGTTAATAGAAAAGGAAGCTCACTTTCTTTGTACAGCATTTAAAAAAAAAAAACCCTCAAATATTCTTCCATCTGTTTGCAACTTTGCAAGATTTTAAATGGTTTATCCACTTAAAATAATCTATTTAAAATCTATTACTTTTTTTTTTAAACAGATGGTATGCTTTAAAAAATAGAAAAGACAGCAATCTTCTCTTTGGACTGTATAGTGGTTGTATTCTTGTGGCCAAAGTTTTCCCTGTGGAAATGAATAGCTTCGGCTCTTCTGCCTTAAAGTGAAAATGCTTCAAATGAGGCTGTTTACTTGTGGCCCTGTTCACATAGCCTGAACTTCAGGAAAGAACAAAGAAAAGTAAAGAAAAAGATAGTGCATTAACAGAGATAACAGGGAAAATGTTCTTCACTGTTGCCTACTCCATTAAAATGGTAAAATTGCTTATGTAACCTGGCTGGTGGTTCTCCATTGTCTTCTGTTCGTAAAAATATTATCTATCTGTATCTATCTTTCTATCTATCCATCTATCTATCATCTTCCTTCCTTCCTTCCTTCCTTCCTTCCTTCCTTCCTTCCTTCCTTCCTTCCTTTTTCTTTCTTTCTTTCTTTCTTTCTTTCTTTCTTTCTTTCTTTCTTTCTTTCTTTCTTTCTTTCTTTCTTTCTTTCTTTCTTTCTTTCTCTCTTTCTCTCTCTCTCTCTCTCTCTCTCTCTCTCTCTCTCTCTCTCTTTCTATCTATATATCTATCTATCTCTCTATCTGTTTCTCTACTTTACCCTGGGTGCATATATTCAGTCTACAGAATATATCAGTCCCCTGAACCTCTCTAGTTATCAATTCATGTTTCTAATTAGTGCCTTGTTATTCTTATATAATGTTTGTGGAATGTTCTAGTTAGTTAGCAGAGGATTCCTATCAAGTTCAGCAGATTCATCCCCTTGAGAATAATCTTAATTGTTCATGGTGCTTTTGACACCTTCTCCCACTTGGCTGTGCTGCTTGAGTACTGTCCTACATTCTGAGTCTGTGCCTTTTGTTAGCAGTGAATCACTGCTCAAAGAGGGAGTCTCACCTTTCAGCAATCCCTTCACATTATCTATAGTCCTTTCTGTACAGTGATATCTGCAATAATGCACTAGCT
The DNA here is from genome assembly GCA_023548195.1 of Bettongia penicillata ogilbyi. Taxonomy (NCBI): domain Eukaryota; kingdom Metazoa; phylum Chordata; class Mammalia; order Diprotodontia; family Potoroidae; genus Bettongia; species Bettongia penicillata. Next base: position 2,820,081 of record JAJHZJ010000857.1, on the reverse strand, counting down.
AAATCAAGGAAAAAGAGTAATGGAAATAGGAAACATATTTAGATAAAGTTATATAAATATTTTAGTGGAGTTTGGTCAGATTCTGATTTTTTGATAACTGCTATAGAATCTACTGATTGTGTTCTTATGGTCCATATAACTGTACTATCTCCAAGGAAATGTGGCCTCTGACCTTAGTATACTTTTCTAAACTCAAGAAAATCACTCAAGAAAGGGAAGTATTACCTCCCTTAATCAAATCATTCTTTGTTTTCTAATGGAGTTCAGGGAAGTCTTGCTTTATGTAGTCATTAGTTTGTTTTTAGTAAGGAAGTTTCTTTCTTACTGGAATACAAATTCCCAACAAGCTGGGTGGAGGAGGGACAGTACTGTGTTGTCTGCCACCAGCAGAATGTGGTTCTGGATGGGTGGGGACAGTCAATGGGACCCTGCATTACTGGATGCAGGGTTGGTGTGAAAGCTTTGGAAAGGAGAGACTGTTGATTCCATTTTTGAAAAAGGACATGTGGTTCTAGAATCTTTTGGGGGATGATTAGAGACACAGTGAAAGAGGGAAAGCCTTCAGAAGGCAGATATGTAGGTCAAGCTGGCTTCTCAACATCTTTGTCTTCCAAAGTCTGTCTATCTTTTCACATCTCTAGCACCAGGTCTGCCCCTGTAACATCTATGCAATACCCACTGTGAATATGCATGCATATTTGCAAAATATAATAAACTCTTCCTCAGACAAAACCAAAATATTTATGTGGGAGATCATTAGAATACCAGGAGGTAAGATTTAACAGGGTACTTATCACTAATCAGGGAGTGCCTAACATCTTAAACCTTCTTTTTACCTGGCCTTTCCACAAAAACAAGTTCCCTTAGACAAATTCCTCCTTCCTCCCACTCACAGATTGCTTTTCTCTGTCTCTCTGTCTCTTCTCTGCCTACTCTCACTCCCTGCTTGTGTTTTCTCCTCCTTGGGCAAGCTCCTCCCAGTCTGAGCTCCATGTGACCACAGGTTCCATGTGTTAGGCCTATTAAGGGGCAGGGAAGATCTTCCTATTCTGTTAACATTACAGCTCCTTATGCACTCAAGCAGGGCTATAGCTATAATTCTTTTCACCAATCTAGAATCATGCAGCCTATAGCATTGTGCTACTTCTCTTCTACCCATTATGGTTGGAAATTGGGTTATATCTCTTTCTGAGAACATAATTTCTCTGGTTTTGAACTTAATCCTTTCCTTTAGATGTTATGATATATCCTAATATAACTTGGTTATTTTATTTGGGTTTTGACCAGATAAACTTTTCATCTTCCTTGTTTGATTCAATTCTAGCTTATGGACCTCAGGCCAGTAAATTGTTTTGCTCCCTTTGTGGCTTTCTGGGAAATAATAATAATGATAATATAAATAGAGAATATTTACATTGTTTTGTGATTTGAACATTGCTTTACATACATTATTTCATTTAATTCTCACATACAATATGTATAATAACTAATTATCTTTATACATATATGAGAAAAATGAGGCTCAAAAAGGTTAATTGACTTACTCCTTGTCACGTAACTTATAAGTGTGAGAAAGCTGGGATTCAAGCTCTCCTTTTCTGAGGGATCTAGGAGGAAATCTTCTTTCCTTAAATGGGGGATCTGGGAGGAGATCTCTGAATGTCCATTTTCTCATTTCTCCAATTAGAGGAAGAGTGGGGTCCTAGCGCAAGGGGTTACAGGTGTGAGTTTTAGAGTTGGTGTTATCCTAACAGAAAAAGTAGCTTCTAGAGATCATGACAAAGGATGGAAGAGCTCCCAGGTGGGAAACCTAACTTAAGAATTACATATTCTTTTCATTTCTACATATTCTATTTAAGGAACTTAAGAATTACATATTCTTTTTATTTCTACATATTCTATTTAAGGAACTTAAGAATTACATATTATTGGATTCAGGAGTTTTCTCTTCTTTTATTGACAAGTGATTTTGAATGTTCAGATTTTGAATGTTGAACTCTAAATATCTGTGAGTTCTTGTCTCAGGAGATACCATGAATATCAGTATTGATAGTGTTTTGAATAGTCCCAAAACCATGAAACCATATTTCATTATCCAGGAGATTCTTGGACCTGTTGACTGGTTGCATTTGGAATGCCATTCCACTAATGTAATTTTTACTCTTACTTTATTTGCTGTCCAAACTAAATTGCTTCCTAGAAGCATTTTTTTTTTATTTTTTTTTGTGAAGCTCACTAGGCCTTGTCCACCCCCCTCCCCACAGATATGCCCTACAGTGAAATCTTAAAATAAGCTCTTTCCACTTCCATTTAAAAAGCACAATTCCATCAGTACCTTGGTATACAATAAATAGAACAGAATTGAAATCAGACTATTTTCTTTTTATTCACAGCAACAAATTTCTTACCTAGTATACTGTGACAAAATGTTTCTGTATCAGACAGAGAATTTCTCTGAGAGATAGTAGGAACAGAGTACTTTATATATATCATTTCAGATTTGATCCTTATAACAAATATGTGTGATAAGGACTATTATTGTCCTCACTTAAAAGATTCGAAAATTGAGACAGAGATGTGAAGTGACTGTTCTACTAGTTAAGTAACACACAACTGGTAAGTATTTAAGGGAGAATTTCACCTCTGGTTTTCCTGACTCTAAGTGCAGTACTGTGGGGGAAAAGAGGAAAGGAAATAGCATTTATATAGCACCTACTGTGTACTAGGGCCTGTGCTAAGTGCTTTACAAATATTATCTCATTTGATCCTCACAAAAGCCCTGTGAGGTAGGTACTGTTACTATCCTCATTCTGCAGCTGAGAAAACTGAAGCAAATAGAGTGACTTGCCCAGGGTCACACAACTAATAAGTGTCTGAGGCTGATTTGAATTCAAGTCTTCCTGACTCTCACCTAGCAGCCTCTGTTGATAATGACCAGAGCCTGTGGCTTTCTTCCAAAGCTGCCTCCCTAGAGAAAATAATTGTTTGTGCATCAGTTTCCTGGCAGCATTGCCAGACAAATGCTGATGGTTTGTATTCAATAAGAGTCAATACTCCTATGCTAATGGTAATGTGGCAGCTTCCACATTTTTGTGGAATGTGTGTATGTATGTGTGTGTGTGTGTGTGTGTGTGTCTGTCTGTCTGTCTGTCTGTCTGTTTGGTGCATGTTTCACATTCTTGTCCTCCTTTCTTCACCCAGGCAGAGTGAGAGCAGCTTGCTCCCTTCTTTTAGGACTTAACCTCCAGTGTCTTTTCTTTCTGACTGGGCTAACTGAGGTTGGAGGGTCACTGAGCCAAAATCTGCAGCCATTAAATATAATAAAAGACAGAAAGGAAATAAACTAGAATATTTGTGTATACACTTATTTTCCTGAATTTCCATTCCCCAAATGAAAAAAAAAGTTTTCCCTTCTTTGAATCATTGTTTTCAACCTTTCTTCCATGTTTATGTTGAATTAAGTAATTGATGACAAGCACCAATGACAGTATAAAATAGACCTCTAAGCAAGAAGGCAGAAAGATTTTCCTTTTCTTTTTAAAAAAAATAAACTATGCAATATTTATATCTGTAGAAAAATAGTTGGGGATGGCAGTTCTTGTCAAAAGGAGAAAAAAGGCAAGAGATAAAAAGATAAGGAGGGTTGAGTTGGGCAGGGAAATTTAAACTTTGACAATACCATAGTAACTAATGCAGGGCCTTTGGTAGAAATACGCTTCAAAAAAAAAATCTAACAGAAATTTCATAGCTTGGCAAAAACACAACAGTCTTCATTTTTCTTCAGGTTTGTGAAGTATAGGTTTTCCTCAGAGGACCAGCAGCAGGAGAGGCTGAAGCTTTAAAAGCTTAGTTGTTCTTGAATTATTCATGCTTTGATACTTGTGTTTGTTCCCATCTGGAATGGAATGGACCATACCTAGCACCTTGTTCCTTCCAAATCTTGATGCAGACATGCAATGGGCTTTGCCTTAGCTTAGATAGCAAAAATTTGATGGGGTATGAAACATGGGAATTTAGCATTGACTTTTAAATCTAACAGATAAAAACACTTTGTTACTTTAAAGCTCATAATGTACTTGTAAAATGTATTGTCTAGCAATTCATTTGGGAATCAGGAAAGAGAGCCCTTCCATCAAACACATTTCACCAACACTGTGCTAAGTATTTCTGGTATCTATATCTTTTTGCTAGGAGTGTGTGGTACAATGGAAAGAACACTGACTATGGAGGTAGAGGACATGAGTCCTGTGGGACTTTGGGCAAGTCTTTCCCCTACCTCACCCTCACATCTTCAGTCTGTAAAATGAGTGAATTGTATTGAATGGCCATTTAGGTTGGTTCTTTCCTATTGTAAGTCTATACTGTCATCCTGCTGTAAGACTTAGTCTCTCCCATTGAAGAAATAATAACATAGATGGAGAGAGAAGATAGACAGTCAATATTGAAAGACAGTACATGCTACCTTTTGTTGTTATTCAGGTGTAATAGGACAGCACTTACCAGGCTTTTCCAGTACCTTTTTTATGGGAAAAAAAATCAAATTGAGAGTTGTGGATATTTTTTTGGAGATAAATATAGATCCAAAAGGCAATGCTCTTTGGTATGAGTGCTTATGGATTGCTGAATCTCTTGCTATAATTCCCAGGTTCTTGGCTGTAAGTTGGGACCCACTGACAAAAACAATAAATAAATCAAAAAAATGTTACACATGCAATTATTTTCTCTTGGGAGGCAGATTTGAAAGGGAACTATTGACTCCAGTCATTATAGGCATAGGCTAACAGGTGTCTGGTGCAGTGGTGTCAAATTCAAATAGAGATGGGGGCCACCAATCTGTACAAAAGAATCCCTGTGGGCCATATATTGACTTAGGTTTTTTACTTTTAAAATTTATTATTATATTCATTTAGCAAACATCTATTTTCTTTCCCTCCCACTGTCCTCCTCCAACTGAACATCAGAAAAGAAAAATAAAGCTCTCATGACAAATAAGAATAGTCAAGCAAAGTAATTTCCCTTATTAGCCAGGCCCAAATATGTAGGTCTCATTCTACACTTTGAATCCATTACCTCCCTGTGAAGATATGGGTAGTATGCTTCATCCTTAGTTTTCTGGAATTGTAGATTGATATCGACTTAGTTTTAAAATGTAGTTTTTTCTATTTTTTATTACATTTTATTTATTTTGTTAAATGTTTTCCTATTACATTTCAATGCTCTCAGGAGCATGTTTGACACCTCTGGTCTAATGGATACTATGTTGGACTTGGAGTTAGAAAGTCCTGTCTCAGACATTTACTAGCTATGTGGCCCTGGGTAAGCCACTAAAATTCTCTCAGTCTCCTTTAACTTCATCTATTAAATGGTGTAATAATAGCACCTGTCTCACAAATGCATTGTGAGGCTCAAAAGAGAAAATTATATAAAGCACTTTGCAAATCTTAAAGTACCATATAAGTGTTCGATATTATTATTGTTGTTTTTGTCATTATTCATACTGAAAATTAAGTAGAATTTGTTTTGGAAGCAAACTTCATAAAGCATCTACCATTACTAAGACAGTTGATAAATATTAGCAGTTACTCAAATATAATTTTTCTTGGATTTGGAATGAATGATTAACAGTAAGATTTACTTTATTTTGTGTTTGGGTATCAGTTATATATCTGCCCTTTGTGGGGACATCAGAATTACAAAACTTCTCTTTTTGGGCTCCTGACAGCATGTTTATTTCATCAACATTTTAATTTTGGTAGAGGAGTTCACATTTTGATTGACACATTTGTCAAAGTCATGAGAAACAAAACTAAAAATTAATATGTTACCATTTTAATTTGAGGGTTTTTCTCTGCATGTTAGATATCCTAGCAGTTAAATATTTATAATTTCATCTCCCTTGGTGCAGAGTCGAAATGAAATATACTTCAGGGTCGTACCCTTTTTGTTAGTGCTAGTCCTAGTTATGTTTTGCTGTTGTATTTTTTATCGTTTTATGGTAGAGAAGATGTTATGTCTTAAGACAGGTTATTGTATGTGGTAAGAGTATGATTTCTCCGATGGCTAACTATACCCAGTGGGCCACCATTTATAATGGTTTTATGTCAGAACAGTTACCTGCTGGGAGTAGTAGCAAGTTCCCCAGAGGAAGTTCTCTGTTCTGGTGAAATCACAGGTCCACATAGGTAAATATAGTTGAAATTCTTACATAGGCTTCCTACTGATCAATAAATGCCTTTAGTAAATCTAAACAGGTGGGGAACCTGAGGCCTGGAGGCCAAATGTGGCCTTCTAGATCCTTGGGTGTGGCCTTTTGACTGAGTTCAAGTTTTATACAACAAATCCTTTTATTAAGGGGATTTGTTCTGTGAAGTTTGGATTCAGTCAAAGGGCTGTATTTGAGGACCTAGAGGGCCATGGTCCCCCATCCCTAGATTCTAGGGCCCTATGATAGGTGCTGGGACTCTGTTTTCATGGAAGATTCCATCTGGTATGTCTGCTGTTACTATTCTTGGCCCAAATGGGATTCAAATACAGCATGTTGTAATGGCTAAAGATCTGACTCTGAAGCCAAGAAGTCTGGGTCCAACTCTGACACATACTTGTTGTGTGACCCTCAGCAAATCATTGGACCTCTCAGTGCTCCAGACAGCTCTTTCAGTTGTAGAGACCATGCTGATCTGCATCAGGAGAGGGAGTTTTCTTACCCAGGAGTTCCCTATATCAGTGAAATCATTGTCTCTTAGTCTCTATCACTAACCCTATGGATGAGACAAAATAGGAATACACTATTGGGTTCTCCAGTACTGTTAATAGAACTTCGGAGTTGGATGGGAATTTATAAATTATTCCCATATTACAGATTGGGAAGTAAGCTCAGAAATGAAGAGCCTTAATTAAAGTCATATAGCTACTTAATTGAGGGTGGGGTCTGGGCTTCCTAATTCTTTTTCACCCAGGATCACAGATCTAGAGCTTGAATAGATTTTGGAGGCCGTGTAGTGTAACACCCTTATTTTAAAGTGAGGAAACTGAGACCCAGAGAGGTTAAGTGATTTGCCCAAGATCCTCTAGGTAGGAAACATCAGAGAAAGAATTTAAGACTGGTCCTCTGATTCCAGAGTCAATGTTCTTTCCACCAGACCATTTATGCCATATTTACTTGTCTGTGTACATGTTATTTCCCCCAAGTAGAGTGAAGGCTCCTTGCGACTAGGAACCATTTCATTCTTGTTCCAGGTATATCCAGCACAGTACTTGGCACAGAGTAGGTATTTAATAAATTCAACTAGGTGGTACAGTGGATAGAGTACTGGGTTTGGAATCAGGAAGATTTATGTTCCTGAGTTCAAATCTGGTCTCAGTAGCTTTGTGACCCTGTATACACAGGAGGGCCCGCTGCACGGGTTCTTAGATCTGCTTTTCTAAAAGGAAAACAACTTTTGAGAGGTCAACAATCTACTTTAATTACATTCACCAACAGGAAAAATACAAGCAGAGAAATAAAGACCAACAGACAGCGCTTCTAAATTGTCTGACAATAGGCAATACAAACATCACAGATCAACAGACAGGTCCAACTGTTTGACCATTACATACATACAAAATTACCAGAGAGAGAAACCCCAACATCTGGGTTTTCAAAGGGGGAAGAAGTTTCCTTAACAGTTACCCAGTCTCATCTGGCACATCCCAAGCCCCCAAAGTAAAACCTTACTGGAGAGAGAGAGAGAGAGAGAGAGAGAGAGAGAGAGAGAGAGAGAGAGAGAGAGAGAGAGAGAGAGAGAGAGAGAGAGAGAGAGAGAGAGAGAAAGAGAAAGAGAGAGAGAGAAAGAGAGAGAGAGAGAGAGAGAGAGAGAATATGTATGTATACATTTTTCAGAGCTGGAGGGCATCATGACCCTCCTGAGCTGGTGCCTCATTGAAATTCACAAAAGCTTCCCCTAATGGGATTCAGGTGAAGACTATTAATGAACCTAGGCAAATCACTTAACTCTGCCTCTTATTACGTTCTTCTCTGTAAAACGAGCTGGAGAAGAAAATGACAAAATAATGACGAACACATAAAATGCTTGAAATAACTAGTTTGAATTCTTTTTTCTACTGTTATATTAGAATGTAAGTGCCCTGAGGGCATGCTTTTTTTTAAACCTGCACTAACAGATTAGTACTAAAATTGCCCAGTATGTAGTAAATTGCTTAATATGTATTTGTTGACTGATTGCATCATAGTGACCTTGGCTATCGAGTTATTTATATTTTATATATATATTTATATATATTAAATATATATTATATATATTTATGTATAAATATATATTTTTATATATATTTTAAAATATAGAATTGTAAACATATGTGCCATTTATATTTGAAATGCCCTTTTGAGTTGAAAACTGCTTTTATTTTTGGGAGGAAGAAGCAATCTAAACACAAAGGGACCTCATAGTCTTAAGCATAAGAAATATAGAATTTGTTTAATGTTAGCACTGTCGAAGCACAAGCACAAAGGAAAAAGAGCATTTCTTCCAAATGGTACACAGAGACCAAAAAAGTGAAACAGTCCCTGTTCTTGAGGAATTATATTGACTGCTCAAGTTCTGGTGACATGTCTTCTGCCTGGGGTTCTGGCTCCTGATTATTGAGAGTTCTCCCTAATTAGACTGGCTCTGGGAACAGTTGTCAGATCTATACTACTGGTGCTGAAAAAGGAGGTGTCATTCAGTTGCCTAATGACTTTACTCTCTATTCTTGTGACTTACCAGTCCAAAACACTTGGTCACTACTGTTTACATATGTGGTCTTAGACCTTATTAAAATGTGAGCTCCTTGAAAGCAAGTATTGTCTTTCTTTCTGCATTTGTACCTCCAGTGATTAGTGCCGTTCCTGGCACATAATAAATGCTTTTTCATTCATTAATTTGTATAACTATTTGAGAATAATTTTATTGATAACGTTGTAGTGGATTTTTGCATTTAAAGTTATAGTGGGCTTTGCATTTAGGGTATCTTTCACTCAGTTTCTTACCTATACTCCACACTCTAGGCTAGAGTTTGTCTAGATTTGTTTTAAAAATTTGGCTGATACAGATTGATAACTTGTCCATCATTTATAGTCTTAACAAGATAGCTAGGACATTGAGAGGTTGAGTAATTTCCAGCAGTCACATAGTAGTGTGTGTCAGAGCCAGGACTTAGGGCCCAGGTCTTTTTTGACCTCAGAAAAATCAAAGGAAATAATGGATTTGAAGTACTTTTCAAATCTGAAAGTCTTAGATAAATGTGAATTGTCATTTTCTTTTTCATTATTGTTATCATTGTCATTGTCCTCAGAGTGAGAAGCAGTAGAGTCGTGGATTGAGAATTGACCTTAGTACAGAATAGTGTCTGATGGGCAGGCCCACATAGGTTCATACTTTAGTGCTGGACTTATAGTGGAAGACTTGGTTTGAAGTCTTGCCTCTGAAACACTCTGGCTGTATGGCCATGGGCACTTAATCTCCCAACACCCTAGGAAACTCTCTTAAGTTAGAAAAGTTACTGATTTTAACTGATAGAGGGAGAGTTTCCACATACTGAGATGAAATTATAGGGCTGCACGCCTTTCACCAAACAAACAAAATTAGGAAAGTAATGAAAAATACGGTAGGATTTGTAGAATGCAAATAGTCTTTGGAGGGTCACAAAAGTCAAGAAGAGGATCTCAGTTTTCTCAAAGAGTATACATTATTATTGGAAACCACTGTTTATTTAGCATCGAATAGGTATAATTTTCATATGTACAGAGCATTCCCTTCCTAGAATCCTCATGGCTTGTGGTTTATAGGGTGTCCCTAGAACCTGGAGTGCTCTCATCCTTCACCTTTGCCTAACTAAACTCAAATATTGTCTCCTACAAAAGACCTTTCATGATTGCTCCCAGTTGTTAGAGTTTATGTGGGCTCTCTCTCCTCATGTAACTTTGTATTTATTTATCTGTGTGTATATGTTCTC